>JALIGW010000003.1:130465763-131065763 GCA_023053685.1 Diadophis punctatus similis
GCTTCTTCCAGGATTTATTGCAGCTTTGTCAGCATTTCCAGGGGTGGGTTCCAAATTTTTTTTTACTGCCACTCTGTGGCATGGCTTATTTTGTGGGTGTGGCTTGATGGTCATGCGAGCCAGGGGAAAGATTAAATGTTTTTCTGTGGAGTCTGTGGAGTCACCTGGTATACCCAAATATGGGAGGGCGCATACTGATGAGAGCTAAATAGCTTGAAATAGATCTGAAAGGGGCTGAAAGGCAAAAGGAAGCAGTATGATGCCTCCCATATTTGGGTATACCAGATGACTCCACAGAAAAACATTAAATCTTTCCCCTGGCTCAGCTGATAAGGGAGTTGAACTTGTGGCTTAGAGGCACTTCCTAACAAGGCAAGTAGCCCAAAGTTCAAATCCTAGAAGGGTATGGCTAGCTGGTAAAAGCTAAATAGCTTGCGTGCGTAATGGGCCCACTCCCTTGCCTCTCCCCAGTAATTAGCTTTGTTGTTTTTGCCTTAGTCATGCTAACCAATGGAGGTGCGGCTTCTGTTACCTCCTTCCCTATTGTGTATTGCTTGGACTTTCTCTCCCGGGGGGGAGGGTGATACCGAGCTGTCAGGTATTACTTTGAAGGCATTTTCCCCAGCTTCCTCCCCCTCATCACTACTCCTCTCCCTCCCAAGTACACTCATTGCATCCACCAAGTTCATTTGTTTAGCCCATGATCTTGTAACCAGTCTGCATCGTTCCTCATCCCTCCTGTGCATCCCATTCCGACGATGCTCTGCTGGGCTCTTCTGCACTCGGTCCAGGTTTCCCATGCCTTCACTGGGCCAACCTCTATGCCAGTGATGGCGAACCTTTTTTGGTTTGCGTGCCAAAAGGGGGGGGATGTGGGGGATCACGTGTGTGCGTGCCCACACATAATTCCATGCACCCGTGTTGTTAGAGAACCAGGCTTCTTTAAAGAGGCGTCCTCCTTTTGTTGTGTCATAGGCAACAACCTCGGCCTCCTGGAAGTTGAACTCGTGACTATGTTCCTACATGTGCGTCCATATCAAGGAATGCCATTACTTGTGTTGGACCGCCAGCTTGTGTTCATGCACCCTAGTTTGTAGTCATTTGGCTGTTTCTCTTATGTAGTGGCCTGTACAGTGCTGCAGTTAAAACGGTAGATTACTGAGGATGTCTCCTCCTTCGGTAGTGCTTCTTTCGGCGCATCACTCTCATCCTCAATGTTTGATCTGGTTTGTGCGTCACTTTAACCCCATGTGGTGCAAAAATGCATGCAGCACTTTCGGATCCCCCCCCTCGTATGTATGGGAGCACCCTCCACGTTGATGTTCCACTTGCGCCCTACATGGGCTGCTGGGCCCTAGGTATGATACATCGTCGGATAAAATCCATCGAATAGCCATTGAGTGTGCAGATTTGGTAGAGATGTGCCCACCTTTTGCTTTGGTCATCAGTGGGTGTCTATCCTATTAAACAGTGTCCGAATGCAGCTGACTTTATGAGCAGTGGGGTGATTGCTCTCATTGTGCAAAATGCAATCCGTGCTTGTGGTCTTTCGATATATCTCTGTGTCGATGCTCCCATCTGGGTTGCAGCTGATTTGCACATCCAGGAAGGCCAGCTTGTTATTGGCCTCCTCCTCCATCGTAAACTGGATATCCAGGTATATGGAATTGAGGATTCCCATAAACCTGGTTTTATCTTGTTGTTTAATGATGGTAAATGTGTCATCGACATAGCGTGCCCAAAACTTGGGTTTGTAAGCTTTCATTGCCTCATGCTCTAATCTCTGGAGGACCGCCTCAGCGATCACCCCCGAGATCGGGGATCCCATCGGTGTGCCCTTTGTTTGTTCGTATCTCTGGCCGTCAAATGTAAAATAAGTCCTGAGACAGAATTTCAACAGGTGGAGGAGGTCGTCCGTATTGAGGGTTTTGTGGTTTCTTGGTTCCGTCTCCAATAATAGTCCTTTTATAGTCAGGACTGATAACTCCTGGGGGATGGATGTGAACAGCGACTCGACATCAAACGACACCATCATCTCATCCTCCCCAACCACCACTCCCTCCAGCCATTGTAAAAAGTTTGTAGAGCAGTGGTTCCCAATCTTTCTAATGTCGCGACCCCTTAATATAGTTCCTCATGTTGTGGTGACCCCCAACCATAAAATTATTTTCGTTGCTACTTCATAACTGTAATTTTGCTACTGTTATGAATCATAATGTAAATATCTAATATGCAGGATGTATTTTCATTGTTAGAAATTGAACATAATTAAAGCATAGCGATTAATCACAAAAACAATATGTAATTATGCCAGATCAGAAATTCTCGGGCCAGTCTTTGCAAGAGCACAAGGAATATCATCTTCCACAACAAGTCTACTTCTGTATTTAGACTTGATAACCAACAAGTGTACAGCAATATTTCTTAATCTCAGCAACTTTTTAGGTGCCTGGACTTCAACTCCCAGAATTCAAAGCAAAGCTGGCTAGGGAATTTTGGGAGTTGAAGTCCAGGTATATTCAAATTGTTGAGGTTGAGAAATTGTGGCCTGCAGTGTCGAAAAACTAGAAATCAGATAAGCTTCCTGAAAAGTAATCCCTGTTTAGTAGCTTTGTCCCAGGACTCCAAAGTTTCAGGAGGCAAATGGGGCAAAAAAAACACCCATGATTGGTCCAAAAACATTGCCAGGGTCCCCAAAGCCAATTTCCTCTTTTAAGCTCTTTCTTCTTAAAACAGCCCCATATTCCTTCCTCCCCCATGGGGGCTGCTCACCCACCCTTCCCAAAACCCCTGCAAAGACAACAATTTTAATTTGCAAGGCTCTTCTTTCAACAGTTTATTTCTTACTTACTTTCTTTCCCTCTCTCACTTTTTTCTCTTCCATCCAACCTTCCTCTTCTTTTCTTTCTTCTTTCTTTCTTTCTTTCTTTCTTTCTTTCTTTCTTTCTTTCTTTCTTTCTTTCTTTCTTTCTTTCTTTCTTTTTCTTTCTTTTTCTTTCTTTCTTTCTTTCTTTCTTTTCTTTCTTTGAGAGAGATATTAGAACAGGGCTAGCCTGATCATATGGAGCAGGGCGGCGGTGATGGACAATGCTCCGGCACCACCTCCTTCTCCAGTTCCCTCTGGCTTAGCTCCTCCTGCCCCCGACAGTGGCGCCCTCAGCACCGAGGCTGTATGATCAGGCTAGCCCTGCGCTAATATCTCTCAGTCTCTCTCTCTTCCCTCCCTCCCTGTTTGCATCTTTGTTCGCTGGGTCTCCGCACCAGCCGAGGGCGAGAGGGCAGACAGACGATTCCGACCCAGCTGTCCTCCTTCCCGCCATTGTGCAATGTGAAACTTAAGTGGTCGTTGGCTGGCCGTTTCGTCCCGTGACTCCCTTTCCCTTCGACACCAGTGGGAAGAAACTGCCGCTGCGAGCAGGAGACGGGGCGGCCACAGATGTCTTAAGCACCACCTTGTACTCTCCAGCGCGCAATCTTGCAATGCCCCGCCCCTTAGCTGATGCCTTCAAAGCTCGGCCGCCAGGCGTCACGAACGCCTCTCACAGAATGGCACCTCTCCCGACCAATCAGAGGGTCAGGAGAGTTGAGCCGATATGGCCAAGCTTGTGGCAGTGGGGGGGGGGAGCTGAGGATGCCGGGGCAACCCCTGGGAAATGGTCGTTTGACCCCCAAAGAGGTCCCGACCCCTAGGTTGGGAACCACTGCTGTAGAGGATCTCACGATGGTGGTGGCACCTTCAACCAGGTGTTGTAGTTGGCCATATAGCCACTTGGCTAGGTCAAACATGGGGGTGCTGTGGAGGGAGACAATGGGGCGTTGGGGTACCTCTGCCTTGTGGATCTTTGGCAACCCATAGAATCGTGCCATGGCTGAGTCTCTTGGTCAGATCATTCTTAGCCCCTCCTCATCCATTTTCCCTTGTCTCCTAAATTTATCGGCCATCTTATTAATTTGGTTCTTGAACGACACCATGGGATCCTTATCCAGGAGTTGATAGGAATTGTCCTTTCTCAATTCCTGGAGGGCCAATGTTTCCGATTTTGATAGCATATTACTCTCCCTGTGGCTGGTAAGGAGCCCTACCAGCCATTGTCTGATGGAGTTTTTCACTTCCTCGGTGGCCTCGAGCCGAGCAATCATTGACTCCAGGGCTGCCGCAAAGTTGACCGCCTTGGCATCAGTCAGGTTAAAACCAGCATCCCGTTGTAGAACCCAGGTCTGTGTGTCTGTGAGCACTTTCGAGGACAGGTTGTGCACCAAGGTTCTCTCCATCTGGCGGGTTCTCAAGGCCCGCAATGTCTCCACCTTTTGTCTAAGCATGTTAATTTTTCGCCTGCGTACCTCTCATGCCGCCTGAAGTATTCTGCGATCAAGGGTACTGAAGCGGGCATCTGTTAATATCATATGGCATTGTGCCGGGCACTGTTTAATTCTTGCCATTTGCGCATTGATCTGCCTATGGCAGTCGTTGAACATTGCATATAGCATTCTAGACTGGAACTGGCAAATGGCTGCATGTCCCTCCAGTGTGTCAACCACAGGTCTCTTCTGCAACGGTTTCGGTGGTAAGCCATTCCAAATGAAGCTATGAAGGAAGGCCAGCTTTTCGTGATTAGCTGCCTTCCGTTTGGCATGTGTCTCCCAATGGCATGCATGTTGTAGCGTTCCAGGCCCATATTCATTGTGAATTGTCCTAAAAATGCGAGTTCCAGGTGTAGTTATAGAAGAAACGACAGAAATCACGATCTCCGGAACTTTTAAAAATTTATTTACTAAGCTTTTGTTAGGCCCTGCTAACATCGTCAGAGTGTAAAATCACCATTGAAGAGATGCTTGCTTTTATGTGTTACTGATCAATTTGGTCATTGCACACATGATGGGCTCACACCCTTGCCTCCCCCCTGTAATTAGCTTTGTTGTTTTTGCCTTACTCATGCTGACCGATGGAGGTGCGGCTTCTGTTATCTCCTTCCCTATTGTGTATTGCTTGGGCTTTCTCTCCCGGGGGTGGGTGGGTGTGATTCCGAGCTGTCAGGTATTACTTTGAAGGCATTTTCCCTGGCTCCCCCTCATCACTACTCCCTCCTGTATGTGTGTATACATGCATACACACACACAAACACACACACACACACACACACATACACATCTGGGCTGTTGGGTAAACAATTCTAGAACTAGTGACTCTGCCAGGTGGCTCTAGCATATATGCCACATGTTTGTTAAAGAATGTAATTGAGTTAGAAATTGATGTACTTTGAATATAAAACTACATTTATATTCCTACTTTTTCTCCTGGTTCTAAGGTCTATCTACACAATTTTTGTGACTTAATTATCTTTCCTAATGTTCTAGGAAATACAAGAATTTGCAACTGTTTGTAAGATTTCAGGATTTTTATGTCATTGTGAACATTTGCATCATACTTGTGTTAATATCAGGATAAGTCATAGTGTCATATAACTAGGAATTTCTTTCTCCTTTAATGCTTTTCATCCTATTTTAACTGGAGAGAGAAATTAGAGAAACTCATGGACTGGATCAAACCAGAGAAGATGGACCTAAGAGAAATTGAACTCTCCTTTCCCAAATTTAAATTGGAAGAAAAATATGACCTGAAGCCTGTTCTGAGAAGCATGGGAATGACGGATGCATTTGATGAGGGCAAGGCAGACTTCTCTGGAATGTCAACTAACAATGATTTAGTCATATCTGAAGTTGTTCACAAATCATTCATAGAAGTCAACAAAGAAGGCACTGAGGCAGCTGCTGCCACTTGAGTAACCTTTGTATTTTTCAGAGCATATTTGCCATTCGAATTCAAAGCTGACCATCCCTTCCTCTTTTTTATTATCCAGAAATCTATAAACAGCATCCTGTTCTTTGGTAGGTATAGTTCTCCGGAATGGGTGCATCCAGCATATGTTGGTACAATGGCTCTGACCATTAATTCCTCATCATATTTGTTTAAACCATGCGATCACTATCACACTTACGATTTTCTCTGTAATTAGGGTAGAGCTAGTTTCTTTGTAATACTCCATAATACTGGATTTTAATTCTTTCTTTCCAGAATTATTTTTAATCAATTCAAAGAAATAAGTTTTTAGTACAAATGTTCTGATTGGTAGATAAATCCTGCAAAATTGCTTTGCTTATATAGGAATGTGGGCTGTGGGGGAACAGTTGGTAAGCATGAATGAAATGTATTACAATCTATGTGTTATTTGTTTATTAGATTTGTGGGCCTCTCTGGTCATAGTAGATTAAATGGCAAACAAGCCCAAGATTGCAATTTAATTAAAAATAAATGAGGTAGCATGGTTGTGTTAATCCATCTTCTATCTTTTTCTATCTACAGTATCTTCTATCTTCTTCCATCTATCTATCTATCTATCTATCTATCTATCTATCTATCTATCTATCTATCTATCTATCTATCTATCTATCTATCTATCTATCTATCTATCTAAAAAAGGATGTATGTATCTGTGTTTCCCCAAAAATAAGACCCTGTTTTTTTGAACCCCGAAATAAGCACTTGGCCTTATTTTCAGGGAGCTCTTATTATTTTGGGGTGCATGGAGCAAGACGGGGCTCCTTTTGCCGTCTTACCTAATTTCCAGCTTTGTCTCCCTAACCCTAACCAGAGGAAATGATGTCATGGGAGGGGGAAGGGAGCCTGATTAGGCCAGTACAGAGGCCTTTGATTGAGGGTGCTCCCTCACAAAGTGGGCCTTTATTTTTTTAAAAAAAGAATAGCAGGTGTTGGTAAAATGCTGTTGTGTCACGCTAAATGTCATGCCCTTGGTAGCCAATTGTGTCACCTTTGGCATGCATGTCATAGATTTGCCAACACTAGATTAGGGCTGTCATATTTGGCTGCAAAAATCCAGACATTTATTTAAAAGTCATACTGTGTTTCCCGGAAAAATAAGACGGGGCCTTATATTTTTTTGAACCCCCAAATATGGCCTTGGCCTTATTATCAGGGGGGGGCTTCTTTTGGGTGTGCAGTAGGTGGCGAGCGTGGGACTGGATGTCCCATCGCTGCCACCTCCCCTCCCTGTTCTTGGTGCCGTCCGAGCAGCTGGCCCGCCACCACCGCCTCGTGGAGCAGGACTCTGCAAGGCTTGTTGTGCCGTTGCATGCACGAACTGCAGGACTGCCGCGAGCTTCATCATACAGCACAGCTGGGGTCCTGCTGCCATTCGTGCATTCAATGGCACAAGCCTTGCAGTGTTCTGCTCCACAAGGCAGCGGTGGTGGCGTGATGAGTCTCACAAAGACTCATTTCTGGTAGGTGGGGCGTGTTGGGCCGCGACACTTATAGCTCCATCACGTTCCTCGGCATTGTGTCCAGAGAAGCCCATTGTAAAAGAAAACCTCGCTAGTTCAATCAAACTTCTCGAACTTGCGTGAATAGTGAACTCACTATTAGCCGAGGTGGCACAGCAGTTAGAGTGCAGTACTGCAGGCTACTTTAGCTGACTGTGATCAGCAGTTCAGCTGTTCAAATCTCACCAGCTCAGGGTTGACTCAGCCTTCCATCCTTCCGAGGTAGGTAAAATGAGGACCCAGATTGTTGGGGGCAATGTAAATATACATTGCTTAATGGTGTAAATCGCTTAGTGCTTGCACTATGAGGCGGTATATAAGTCTCACTAATAAATAAAAAATAAATAAATATTAGTCCCTACGACTGTGTGACTATCTCTGAAAGATATCTGCTGAGGCTTCCTGATGCAGCTGATTGGCTGCTGGGCTAGATGGACCAAGGGCATTGCTTATTTTCTTAGGATTTATTCCAATACTGCCTTGATTTCTAATTTCAAGTTTCTCTTGCTGTATGGAAGCCTGAGGAGGACCATTTTTAAGGTTAAGTTCAGAATAATTCCCAGAAATATCAGATACAGAATACTGGAAGAGTGTAGGGAGAAGGAAATTCTCATTCATAGGAAGCTAAAATAATAAAAATAATGATCAATAAAGAACACCTAAATTAAAAAGGTAATGTTATAGAACAGGGGTATCAAACTCAAGGCCTGGGGGCCCTTAGGTTTGGCCTGCGGGGCCGCCCTGGAAATAGCGAAGGACCGACCCGCGGTGCTTCTGCCAGTGAAAACAGGTTCCCAAGCTCCGTTTTCACTGGCAGAGGGTTGCAGGAGGCTGTGGCAGCCGAAAATGGAGCTCGGGAGCCTGTTTTCGCCGGCCATCACAGCCGCCTCTGACAGAAGTGATGTTGAGCTGGCCATGCCCCCTGGCCGTGCCCCACCCCGAGGTCAAACACAACCCTGATGCGGCCCTCAATGAAATCGAGTTTGACACTCCTGCTATAGAAGATACTATGGATGTGAACAAAAGATAATGTGACAATGTATCTGTCAAAAGGATTTACCATTTATTGTAATCAAAACTATTAATCTGCAACTGTCTTATTAGAATTAAATAATTGGTGATGTATTTGGTCTCCTTTTGAGTCTTTCTAATAAGAAGTACTAGCTATAGTACTGCATGGCTTATATGAACCGAAGAGGAAATTTACCAGTTATTAATATACTCTGATCTAAAGTTACAAATATAAACAGCACTAGAAATTATGGCACTTTTTCCAGATGTCTTTGTTTTTTGCACTTGTAAATTGAAATGGATAAATATGAACCTGATTGGGGGGAAGGGGTTCAAACACATGATTAATTTGACATGAATCTAGCAAACCACTTTGTTAAGCAACTCAAACCTTGACAAATGACACTTTCTCCGTTATTGCACTTTGGGCATTCATAAATAAAACTGAAAAATAGAAATCATTCGCCTTTTTAAATCAACCTCTTTTACAGAGAGCTAGGTGAGACAGTCCCTGTGTGACTTGGCTCCTGCATCACTCAACCTGTTGATCAGTTGTCTCTTATACTAGGTATCCCCAAAATATTTGGGCAAACAGTGGGCTCGTTTAAGATGAGCTTTAGTGAAATTCTTATGGGTGCGGCAACCGCTGATTCATTTATTTATTTATTTATTTTATTTTGTGAGATTTATATACCGCCTCACAGTGCAAGCACTCTCTAAGCAGTTTACACCAGTAAGCAATGTATATTTATATTGCCCCCAACAATCTGGGTCCTCATTTTACCTACCTCGGAAGGATGGAAGGCGGAGTCAACCCTGAGCAGGTGAGATTTGAACCGCTGACCTGTGGATCACAGTCAGCTAAAGTGACCTGCAATACTACCTCTAACAGCTGAGCCACCTTGGCTCAGTCAGTTCAGCTGGAGGAGTGAATGGTGCAATTGATCTTGAAATAATCTTTGCACATAGGCCATCATTTGTTCACATGCAAATATCTAAATTGCTTTGGGCTTCCATTCCACCAAGAAACAGGATGTAGGAATTGCTGAAATAGCACTTACTTTGTTTTCCTCAACTCGTTTGGGATTGGTTTATTTTTTAGGAAAATACTGTATATTAACTTTAAATGGATGATTTGGGAGAAAAAAGTTATTCATGTTTTTTCCACTGTCTGATTCGCCACAACCCCTCATTGTGCCTTCAGACCTCTAGTTTAGATTATTCATTGCATTTTAGACCCATGTTCTGAATCTCTACACATTGTGTGGGAAATTGAAATTGAAATTGAATTGACAAAGAAGAATAAGATATGTTTGCAGTCTTGAATTATTGATAAACAAATAAAGATGGAATAAAAAAAAATAACCCAGTAGAGCAGAGGTCCCCAAACTTGGCAACTTTAAGACTTGTGGACTTCAATTCCCAGAATTCTGGGAGTTGAAGTTCACAAGTCTTAAAGTTGCCAAGTTTGAAGACCTCTGCAGTAGAGTCTAAGTGATCTGGATGGAAAGACTCCTCCATCCTTGGCATCATAGTATACAAATACTTCAATCCCACCTTCTTCCAGGACGCTTTTCTCTCATTTCAGTCTAGCCTTGCAATTGGTCTCCATCCAGGATTCCTCCCGTTTAGCTTAGCTTAATTCAAAACCTGCCAGGAGAGCCTTTATTGCTAGTGTGATTAATAAAAGGGACACACCTCGTACAGAACACTTTTGTGAATCTTTCAGCATTTCTTTGCCAACCGTGATAATGACGGACTTGCGTTTTCCAAGGAATCGTGGAACACTTTCCCTGCCAGCCACTCCCGCACATGCTCAGTGCAAACGGTTAGGCAAGCTATCGCCTGGGGCTGGAAGCCCACACCCTGGAGGTTTCCTTTTAAAGAGAAGGCGAAACCCGACCGCTCTTCCTCAACCAAGGCCTTAAGCAGCACATTCGCACTTCACCCCGCCGCACGCCGAGGACTTACCCTCTCCTCCTCCCACGCCTGGGAGGATATTGTAGAGTAAGCGGAAGGGAGGAAGCGGCTGAAGCAATTCTGCTCCGGCCTGCAGATTGCAAACCGTTTTTACAGCGCTGGCTGTATAAGAGCCGGAGTTCAGTTAGGTTGTTGAGTCAACCCAGGCTGGGAAGAACCTCAACATTAATCATTTTGCTTCTTCCAGGACTTCTTGCAGTTTGGACGGCGTTTCTCCCCAGCCAGACGTCGCCAGTAACTGCCCTAGTAGCCCAGAATACTTCCTCCCCCCCCCAGGTACAACCATTGTATGTTTCTCTCTCTCTCTCCTATCCTGCAGGTGCCACAGGGTGAGATTGACATAAAGCGCCCGATGGACAGTTTGCTGTGGCTCCCTTGATTGGCACGTTGTTGTTGTATGAATGCTTAATATAGGCTGCTGATAGAGTCGACCTTGGCACCTTGAAAACACCTGACTAGAAAGGGAGGTGCGTTTCAGTCAGTTGTGGAGCCTAAAACATCTTTTGCCCTTTGCAGTGTGGTGTGCTGCTGTGAGTTTGGAGTTACCTGTTGCATGATATAAATTGTCCCATGATGGGTTCCTTTTTGGATAGAAAGAGGAGAGAAGTTAGGGCTGCCTGGTTGGGATTCTCAGTTCCCTGTATCCTCATAAGGACTGCCTTTTTCTATGAAGCTGTACTGTTGCATTGAGTAGAGGAGTGCCTCCCCCCCCCAATATCTGGCAGAATGAAAAACTTAATAGAATTTAATAAACTTATTATTTTCCTACTTATCTTACACATGCTGGCATGACCGGCTTAAGATTGCTGCTCTTGTTCCTTAATATGGAAGCTAACTTGATTTTTCTTCTAAAATGTCTTAACTACACTGCAGAAAATATCATTCTACTTTTTTTCACATAGGGAGACCCTGTTGTTATCTTTGGAATTGTATATGAATTTTGAAGTGGGGTTCATAGTGTCCTTATATTTTTTATTGAAAAAGTTTTTTGCGTACATAGTACAAACCTTTTTTTATTTTCTCCCTAACCAATTTAATCTCTATTACATTACTTTACCTTCTATAATTATTCCCCATAAATAATCTTGTAATCTAATTTCTGTAAATTTAAACAGCCTCATATATACATTTAAACTTTATTCTTATTTCTTTTACATTATCCTACTATTAGTAAAACATCAATTCTCAATTCCTCTCCCCTTAAATATTTCTTTAAGTTGGCATCTGAAAATATGTTTATCCATTCTTGCTTCATTTGGAGGAGTTGAGGACTGAAATCGGTAATTTAAATCTTCTTCGCTTTCAACCTTTACTTCTCTAATCTGTTTTAAATCCTTTGTATCTCCTTGACTTTTCAGAGTTCCTTTCCGTTGTGAAAACCACCAATATTCCTCTCCCTCTTCTTTAATTTCCTCATATCTTTTGTCTTCTTCGCTTTCAATCTTTACTTCTTTAATTTGTCTTGGGTCCTTTGGTTCTTCTTGACTTTTCAGGTTTCCTTTCTGTTCCTCATTTCTTTTGTCTTCCGGTGATTTTGGTCCCTCAACCTTTAACACGTTGGCAAAAAAATGTTTTGCTTCGCAGATCGTATTAAGTCTGTATCTTTCTCCCCTAAAGGTAACAGATAGTCCAGCCGGGATTCCCCATTTATATCTTATCTGTTGCTTTTTTAGTTCTGCCACCGGGAAAGTATAATCTTTACGTGCTTTTAATATTTTTGGAGGAATTTCCTTAAATGTCAGAACCTCTTGTTCTTCCACCTTAAGTTGCCTGTAAAATTCGATTTCGCAGTGTCCTTGTGGTAAAATATACTACAATGTCTCTTGGTAAATGATTTTTTCTGGCAAACCAAGAATTGGCCCGGTATACTTTTTCAATCTGCCATTCCAATTCAGCTTTTGTTTCCCCCAGGATCTTCACCTATGCATTCAAGATCTTTTCTTTTAAATTCTCTTGATTATTTTCTTTTGCCCCCCTTAGCCGTAAAGCAAATTCCATATCCTTATATTGAAACATCGTTAATTCTGCCTCAGTTCCTTCAATTTTATTCTGGATCTCAGTTACTTTTTCAACCAAAGTCCCAGTAGACTGTTTAATTTCAGCCACATCTTGTCCCAATAAATCCATATTAACTACCAAAGCTTTAAATACAGATTCCACATTGTCTCTGGTTTGTTGAGTCTGAGATGCAAACTCCTCTGAGACAGCTTGTATTATTTCATTAATTTCAGTAATTTTTCCATTAATTTCTTTAATTTTTTTATTAACTACTAAAGCAATTTCTTTCTGCATATCTTTCATAGTTTGCTGCCACTTTTCCAATGTAAGAGGCTGTGTTGGGGAGGGGCAAAATTTTGCAGGTTAACAATATTTGTGGGAAAGTTTTCAATTTTTCCTATTCCTTTAAAAGAAACATTCTTTGCCAGTTTTAAAGACATCTTCAATTTGTATTAATTCTTGTATAGCCAAAAAGCAAAGTTCCTCAAAGAAGAGAGTAAAAAATAAAAGGATTTCTTACAAGCATCTGTTAACAATCAGAACTCTCATTAGCTTTCAGTAGCTTCTTTCTCCACACCCTTTCATATTCCAAGCCTCATCTTTAGCTACTTTGTTGCTTCCAGAAAATCCAAAAAGCAACACCAGAGTTAAGTAAGAATACTTGCTGTTAGATTCTCCTGGTATGTTCCGTCTGCTACATTGTTTAGAGTAATAAAACCATTTGTTACCAGCAGAGATGGTCGCGGCTTCTTGCTCCGCTAAAACTAAGCTGAGGCATTCCAGGTCCGGAGCTGTGACAGGCTTCAAGGGAGCCCTCACCCTTCGCACCCCAGAGCTTCTGCTGGGGTGTTAGGTGGGCTCTACCTCTGCCCATCTGCTCTTCTCCCCTCCATTTGCCCGGGACGGGAGTTTCCAAGCCGCCAGACAGCTAATGTGGCTTATCTGGCGGCTTTTACGAGCCTGGAATCGAGCGCTCATAAAGAGCATCCAGCAAAGCTCGCGGCGCCACTGGAAGACCCCAGTGTCCTTATATTTTGTCCACTAAGTTATGTAGATCATATTCCTTAAAGCAAGTAGAATCATTGTTCAAGTAGAACAAAAGGAAAAAAAATAGTTCCTTGGGTGGGGTGTTTCAGTCATTATCTAGGTCGGAGATAATCTGTGGTTTATTGTATTATATTTGTTCTCCAGGCTCGAAAACATGGACAGCCTTTCTTCAGCAAACACCACCTTTGCTCTCAACCTCTTCAAGAAGCTTAGTGCAGATGATCCTACCAAGAACTTGTTTTTTTCTCCTTTGAGTATGTCTTCTGCACTGCTTATGGTCTCGTTGGGTGCCAAAGGTAACACAGAAGCTCAGATGTCAAAGGTATATCAAGATACATTTTAATCAAAATGAAAAAAAGGGGTTGGCTAGGAGGTGGTCCCCACCCTTGGTAGCCAATTATGACAACATCTCATTTATTTATTACATTTAAATGCAGCCCATTTTGCAGTCATGCAACTCTAGGCGACTATCTTGACCTGCTCTAGAAAGTTTCAAGTACACCTATCAACTTAAAAAAGGCTTCATTTCTAAGAGGACGCTGTTCGTGGAGTTGCCAACTATCTGATTAGCTTTTGAAAAATGCAGCAAGCACAAGAGATGCCATTGTTATCGGGACTCTTTAACTCTGCTCCCAATGCAATTCTCATCCAGATTTGGTATTTTTATTTGCACAAGGAAGGGCACAGCTACTGTTTGCTTAGAATGCAAACAGCATGGCTAGGAAGTAGAATAGGGATTCAAGCCACTGTACATCTGCATGTCAAAAGTTAGCTCCAAATTATATGGGAGACCATTTGAAAGTTTATCCAATGTTTGCTATTGTTGCATTACATTTTGAATTGATTTTAAACATAATTTGATTATCCATATATCTCTTATAGGTGCTCTCTGTATCCAAAGATAGAGAGGTTCACCAAAAATTCGAGAAACTTATTTCTGAAATCAACAAACCAGGTGCCAATTATATCCTCAGTCTAGCCAACCGGCTGTTTGGAGAAACATCATACGATTTTCTTGCAGTAAGTTACATACATGTTAAAGAATTGTCTGAAAATAACCATAAATGTTCTCTGTGTTCTAATGTTTGCTTATCTCATTGCAATTGCAGTTTGGCTCTTAAAAGTATCTAATGGTCCTATAGCTATAACCTGATCTATTGGGTTATCTGAAGGGGGGATTAAAAGGCCAAGTGCTTTTACTGGAAATGTTACAGGAACACCCAGTAAGATTTTAGCATCTTAAATATAGAACTCTCAAGAAAAGGCAAAATAGAACCGTGTTACCAATAATTGCCAGATATATTCTTGAATAAACAAACTATTACTATCCAATGGCACTGGCTGTTTGTAAGGTGTATTCAGCCTAATAAATGTTTTCGGATTGTAAGTTCGTAGAAAAATGAGACAAAATCAATTCTTGTTTTTATTACTGCTTTTGTTATTGAGATGTCATTGTTTCTTAAGTCATTTATAGAATCCACTGAGAAATTCTACCATGCAGGTCTGGAGAAACTTAACTTCAAACAAGCTTCAGAAGATTCGAGAAAACATATGAATGCCTGGGTAGAAGAAAAAACCTCAGGTGAGAATAATAATAGAGTTAATTAGTAGCTGCATTAAGTAAGATGTGCAATATTGTGTGTGCATGTGTGTGAGAGAGAGACAAGACAGGCAAACCCACAGTAGTTAACTTTTACTTGCTACGTAGAAGCCCATCAAATCTGTGATGAAATTCTTGCCAAGAATAGATGATTGGTTTTATTAATGGACACGTCCGAGCAGATTCCTGTTATTTAACTTGCCTGTTGTTTAACTTGTGTGTGTGTGTGTGGTAACCTTACTAAATAATGATATAAGATGGGTAACTATATACATGTTGAGGGAGGATGGATGGGTGGGTGGATAGAGAGGAAGGGAGGTTGGTTGGTTGGTTGGTTGGAGTGGCCCTGAGGAAGCGAAAGCTATATTTCATCCTCAGTCAGAGGAACTCTCTAGATCAACTCCTTGAGCTCCTGAAGGAGAATCAAGATAGAAATCTAATTATTAAATAAAAATGGCTTTATTTTGGCTTACCTACAAACATGTCCATAGTTACATGTCCTGCAAGTTATTTGCAGATAGATACAGGGGTGGGTTCTAACTTACCTCGGCTGCCGGTTTGCTTCCTCCCCTGCCGCGTGCACGCGCCTATGCGCAGTGCCAGAAAAATAAAAAAAAAATTTTAAGCCAAAAACAAGATGGCAACCGCATGCACAGTGCTGGAAACTCAGCTTCTGCGCATGCTCAGAAGAAAAAAAAAGTTGAAAAAAATTCAAAAAAAGATGGCGCCCATGGACCGGCACTGACCAAACTGGGTCGGTGATCTCATTGTGACGTCACCAGTGGGTCGCTACCAGTTTGGGTGAACCGGTCTGAACTGGGAGGAACCCACCCCTGGATGGATGGATGGATGGGTAGATGATAGAGATAGATAGATAGATGGATGATAGAGATAGATGATGATAGATAGATAGATAGACAGACAGACAGACAGACAGACAGACAGACAGATAGATCTTTAGAAACAATAAATCTTACAAGTGGCTTCCTAAGAATTTGTTGTGCAATATTATGCATATAAAAGTGTCTATCAATTTTAAAAGATTTTTTAAACTCTCAAAAAGGAAAAATTCAGGATCTGCTTGTCCCTGGAATAATTCGTTCGCTTACAAAACTGGTTTTGGTGAATGCTATCTATTTCAAGGGAAACTGGGCAGAGAAATTCAACAAAAATCACACACAGGAAAAGCCATTCCGGATTAACAAGGTATTCATTTATTAACACAGTAAAAAAAACATTCTAAATATTTTAAATTGTGTTATTTTGTATATATCTGAAGCAAGTGTGGAATTAATTTGAAATATTCCTGTAGCAAAGAAATTGCTTACTCCTTACATTTTATTGATCTTCATGGAAAAAGATGAACCACGTAGATCCGTCATCTTGAGTCCTTCAGGCTTTGTGTGTAGCAATTCAGGCTTTTCAGTCACTGAAACTTTTTATGCAGGGATTTCTAGTTCAGTACCACTCCCACTAAATCTATGTGATTAACCGCAATAACTACGGAGTGATTAGTGAATATATTTGCTGAGTATAGTGTTCTTTTATGTATTTTCACCTGGAAGTATTCGATGGAGGTGGAACAGGCACAATATGTTTCTATGTTGCTCTCCACAAAGAAGGCTAGTTTTGATATTATAAACATCTGTTCATTTGAGAAAACTGCTGATTAAAACCACACCGCAGCTCAACTTGCATGAGTGGCAGGCCAGCGGGCAATCACACGCCTGCCCATTGGCCCACTCCACACAGACGTTGTGTTGTGCACACGGTTGCCAACCCATCAGTTGAGCAAGGGCTGCATGCCCCCCAGTTCCGCTCTCCCCCCACCCACCCAGCCTGGCTGCTGAGCCGCTGCTATGGACAAGTATAGTATAGACAAGAGGTAGTGCAATCCTGTGGTGTAGCCAAAACAATCTCGAGCTGAACACTCTTAAAACTGTTGAGATGATAGTAGATTTTAGAAGAATCTTTCCTATTCTACCACCTCTTGCAATATTAGGCAACTCAGTATCAACAGTCAAATGTCAAGGTTCTGTTATCTCCAAGACTTGACATGGACACCTAACATTAAAATCATCGTTAAAAAGACACAACAAACAAAGTTCTTCCTGTGTTAACTCAAAACGCTCAGATTGCCCAAGGATCTGTGACACAGTTCTACAGAGGAATTATTGAGTCATTTATACTTCAGTAACTCTGATTTGGCACAGCAACCAAATAGGACAGGTACTGACTTCAACGAATAGTTAGGACTGCAGAAATAAGAATTGCAACATGCCTGTATACTGCAGGAACCAGAAAGAGGGCTGAAAAAATATCTACAGACCCCTCACATCCTGGACATAATCTATTTCAACTTCTCCCATCAGGACACCGCTATGGAGCATTGCATGTCAAAACAATTGGACATAAAGATAGCTTTGTTTCATGTTTCATGTTTTCTTATTTTTCCTACTATCTTCTCCTATTCAGAGCTGGTATTCACTTACCTTCCATACCGGTTCGCAAATGTGAGTGCAGGCACCACCTCCGTGCATGTGCAGACACTCCCGCGCATGCACTTTACTCGTGCAGGGCCTTTGGCACATGCGCACGGCCACGAAAATGTGTCTAATAGCTCGGCATTACGTCCAGGCAGGTGGGTGGGTGGGGGTGGGTGAGGGCGGTCCCACCCGCAATCGCTTGTACCACTTTGGGTGAACCGATCTGAACCGGCAGAATACCACCTCTGCTCCTATTGCTTTCTTATGATTTATCAATTGTAACTTATGATTGATTGTAACTATGATTTATGACCTATGACCTATGACTTGCTGTTTATATATACACTGAGGTTATACACTAGAGACAAATTCCTTGTGTGTCCAATCACACTTGGCCGGTAAAGAATTCTATTCTAATTCGATTGAAAAGTCGAAGCAAAAGATGAAAGCTTTAAGCAAAGGGGGGGGGGTGAACCCAAGACTGAATATGTGATAGAATTATTTGTATTTCCTATTTATTTGAAATATTTCTTCTAATATAGATATTCTTCAATTGTAGAATGAAAGAAAAACAGTGCAGATGATGTTCAAGGAAGAGAAATACAACATGATCTACATATCGGACTATCGGACTTCAATTCTTGAGATTCCATATGTCGGTAATGAGTTGAGCATGATCATTCTGCTCCCTGAAAAGATTGAAGATAACTCTACTGGATTGGAAAAGGTGAGTTTTTCTTTTATGAAGCAGAATTTAAGCCCTTGTCCATCTGAAAACATCTCTGATACTAGCTGTACGCTGTCTTTTTTAATATTGAAGCTTGGCTTTCTGCAATTGCAGTTTGTACTATTGGGTTGACCTGTATTTTCCCTTCTTTTGAAAAGATGCAAAAAAAAATCTCAAATGTGCAAACTAATGTAGTTATGTCTCAAACCATTGGATATTCCACTGATGTAGTCAAGGCAATTGATAAGGTTACCAATAGTATGCAGTACTTCTTCTGACAGTACAAGGGGTTCATTAAGAACTAGTTGCTTGAGACAGATTATGCTAGTATTGTATCATCTTCTCTAGCTGCCCCAAACAAAGAAGAGCTTTATTGTCTGAAATAAACAGAGTCCTGTGGTGTCCACCTCCAAAGTATGATTGGGATGAGATCTGCCTGGATTTTCTCAGGAATATTCTCTCAGCGACATCATATCCTTTCCATAGGAACCAGTTTAATGTCCATTCATTATATCTTTTGATATAAGCCAAAACCATGTTCTGCACATTCGCAGGGTAATTTTATCTCTGATAATTGTAAAGGTAGTCCTTGACTTAATGACCATTCATTAAGGCAGTGTTTTTCAACCACTGTGCCGCGGCACACTAGTGTGCCGTGACATAGTGTAAGGTGTGCCGTGGGAAAAACACCCGCCGGGTGTTTTTGCTACGGGACATCTCTGTGTCCCGAAAGTTGGTTTCGGGACACAGAGATGCCTCTATTACCGTATTTATTGGCGTATAACACGCAGTTTTAAAACTAAAATTACAAGCCAAAACTCTACCTGCGTGTTAAACGCCGATCCCAGCTGATTCACTGCTCTGGGGGCAGCTCAAAAACGGGCGGGCGCATCCCTGCTGTTCTCCGGCCAAGCGGCCGAAGGAGCCCTGGAGCCCTGACGCCGCCCTGCATCTCGGTCTCTTGGGGCTTGTCCGGCAGCCTGCTGGGAAGGCTGCGACGCAGGGAGGGAAGGAGCTGCTATTGCCGCTCCGGCATGTCTCTGTGGCTGACCAGGGAGCCGCGTCCTTGTTAACAATGGAGAAGCTGCGCGGAGCAGAGGCGCCTGGCGAGCGAGGTGAGTGGCTACATCGGCTGCAGGCTCCTGCCCGCGTCTCCCGCCCGCCCGCCTCTCATTCTTTTAAATGCTAAGGCAAGAGGTGGGCAAGCGGGCGGGAGACGCGGGCAGGAGCCTGCCGCCGATGCAGCCACTCGCCTCGCTCGCCAGGCACCTCTGCTCCGCGCAGCTTCTCCATTGTTAACAAGGACGCGGCTCCCCGGTCAGCCACAGAGACATGCCGGAGCGGCAATAGCAGCTCCTTCCCTCCCTGCGTCGCAGCCTTCCCAGCAGGCTGCCGGACAAGCCCCAAGAGACCGAGATGCAGGGCGGCGTCAGGGCTCCAGGGCTCCTTCGCCGCTTGGCCGGAGAACAGCAGGGATGCTGCCACGGTCGGGGACTCAGTCGGGTGGCTGCAGCCCCGCGGGAGACGGCAACAGAGGTTCCTTCTTTCTCCTACAGGGAGAAAGACAGAAGGAAGGAAGGAAGGAAGGAAGGAAGGAAGGAAGGAAGGAAGGAAGGAAGGAAGGAAGGAAGGAAGGAAGGAGAAGACAGACAGACGGACAGAAAGAAAGAAAGAAAGAAAGAAAGGAAGGAAGAAAGGAAGAAAGGAAGAAAGAAAGAAAGAAAAAGAAAGAAGTTAGAAAGGAAGGAAGACAGAAAGAAAGAAAAAGAGATGTTAGGAAGGAAGGAAAGAAGAAGAAAGAAGACAGACAGACAGAAAGAAAGAAGTTAGGAAGGAAGGAAGACAGAAAGAAAGAAAAAGAGAAGTTAGGAAGGAAGGAAAGAAGAAGAAAGAAGACGGACAGACAGACAGAAAGAAAGAAAAAATAATTTCTTTTTGTTTATTTGATTCCTATTCAAGAGAATTACTTTATATATAGTCAATATAGGCACAGAGTTAAATTTTTTTAACATTTTCTAATGGTGGTGTGCCTCGTGATTTTTTTCATGAAAAAAGTGTGCCTTTGCACAAAAAAGGTTGAAAAACACTGCATTAAGGGACGTTCAAAATTATGACAGTGCTGAAAAAACCCTGGTCCTCATACTTAAGACTGTCATATCATCAGGTCATATGTTCATGTGATTGCAGGTTGCAATCTTTTATGCCAAATTTCCAGAAAAAAAGACACAGATTCTTAACTGTGATGATTCTCTTAACATCCATCATAAAAATTGTAAAATTGGGTCCAACTTGACTTATTACCACAATGACTTACAACAGAAATTCCGATCCCATTTGTTGTGGTCATAAGTTGAAGACTACCCATAGCTACTATTTTAGCAGCCCTTTTGGTTTATATTCTTTGGTTACATCTTTGCATTTCTTCTTAGCTGTGTTTTACTTAAAATTGGAGAAGTGTAGCTAGCTATGCTGTAACTTAGAGGTTTTAGAGTTAAGAAAATCAATACAAAACATTCAATTATTAAAATTGACCAAGATCCTAGGCAAACTGATCAGCAATGCCTGACATCAGATGAATTTTTTTTGCAATCTGAAGTGGAAAGTTTAGATTGGGGAAAAAATATGGAATGCTAGCTTAAGTAAATTGGGTCACTGAGATAGCTTAATGAAAGTCTTTATGAGCATATAAGGGAAGTTGAAATTTCTCCTATTTCACTTGAAAGATAATATACAAAATAGTGTTACAAGTGTTATGAAATGTGTGTGGAGGGGCGTATGTGTTATCCATAGTTAATTTATATTTTGATTTCCACTGGCAAATGAATCTCTTTCATGAAGGATGACAATAATTTCAATTTAATAATCAAAGTAATTGACATTTATATGTCCAAAAATGGAGGATTTACAGACATTTGGTTCTTTTTGTTGGCAAGCTTCGAAATACCTTTTACTGCACTCTTAACAATGCTCTGTACTTGATAAGAGTCAGTAGAAGCTTCCTGTCACTATTAAAGTTAAGGTCTACCCTATTTTTGTCACTTTAAATTATCTTTTCTAAAGTTCTAGAAGGAAATAAAAGAATTTGCAACTGCTTGTAAGATTTCAGGATTTTTCTATCACTGCATCGTATTTCTTCTGCCAGAGTGAAATTATCAGGATACGTCATAGTGTCATACCACCAGGAATTCCTTTCTCCTTTAATGCTTTTCGTCTTGTTTTAGCTGGAGAGAGAAATTACGTATGAGAAACTCATGGACTGGATCAAACCAAAGAAGATGTTCCCAAGAGAAATTAAACTCTCCTTTCCCAAATTTAAATTGGAAGAAAAATATGACATGAAGCCTGTTCTGAGAAGCATGGGAATGACGGATGCATTTGATGAGGGCAAGGCAGACTTCTCTGGAATGTCAACTAACAATGATTTAGTCATATCTGAAGTTGTTCACAAATCATTCATAGAAGTCAACGAAGAAGGCACTGAGGCAGCTGCTGTCACTGGAGTAACAGTATCTAACTCTATGAGTTTAGATTTGCCATTCGAATTCAAAGTTGACCATCCCTTCCTCTTTTTTATTATCCAAAAATCTACAAACAGCATCCTTTTCTTTGGTAGGTATTGTTCTCCGTAATCAGTGCATCCAGCAATTTAGGGCTCTGACCCTTAATTCCTCATCAGATTTCTTTAAACCATGTGGTCACTATCACACTTACAATCTTCTCTGTAATTAGGGTTTCTTTGTAATACTCCATAATACTGGATTTTAATTCTTTCTTTCCAAAACTATTTTTAATCATTCAAGAAAATAAGTTTTTAGTACAAATATTCTGATTGGTAGATAAATCCTGCAAAATTGCTTTGTTTATATAGGAATGTGGGCTGTGGGGTAATAGTCGCTAAGCATGAATCAAATGTATTACAATACATATGTAACTATGTATCTTCCCAGTGTACATTTCCATGTGATGATACAAGTACAGTCAGCTCAGCTTCCATGGTGACATCATGTTTTGTTATTTGAGTCATGTCATGGCTAGTTGTAGATGCCTCTGCTTGGCTTATAATAGCAAATGTACGCATGCTAGAATGAGCACATGTATTTTTTGTGATCATCATTTAATTAAGCAATTTGATTCTATGTAACTCAAAAAATGATATTTACCTTATGTAATTCTTATTTCGCTGCAGTTTTTCACGTAATCAAAATTAAAATCAAAAGCATTTGTTTATGTTGCTTCCAGAGTTATTTAACAGCTGGTATGGTGATAGACCCTTTACATCAGGGGTCCTCAAGCCCCGGTCCGTGGCCATGTACCAGTCTATGGTCCATTGGGAACTGGGCCATGCAAACGGCAGACGAGCATACAAAGGTTGATTTGCACATGAACGGGATTAGATTGAGTGCACAAACCCTTCCCCTTCCCCACCACTGTCGATCCATGTAGGCAAAAGGTGGAGACCGCTGGTTTATATTACTCAGCTTCCATACCACTGAAATTCATCAGTTATACCCAAATTGTATTTCTGGTTAGTCCCTGACTGTAGTCGAGCCAAGAATTACACTCTTAAGTTTTTGCAGTCATAAGTCGAGATATCATGTGACCAGATTCAGTGCTATGATAGTTATTATGATGGTCATTAAGTGAACATGCGGTTGTTAAGGAAATCCATTTTCCCCAATGGGCATTTTTTGCTGGAAACTGAAAGCTGAAAACTGGCCAAAACAAAAAGTTGCATATTGTGGTCATGGGACCACGGGATGCTGCAAATAGCCATAAAGGTGAATCAGTTGCCAAGTGCCCAAAATACAATCACAAAACCACAAGATGTGTGCCTGGCTAGCTTAACTCTGAAACCACATCATAAGTAGCTCTGGGGAGGACTGTTGTAACTTCGTTAAGTGACCAGTTGGAAGTCAATTATGACCTGTAGGATAAAAAATTATTTATTGGATTAATAGGATGGAATGGATATCCATTTCAGCCAAATGTCCATTAAATTCATTATTTTAGTAATGAATATGGCAAGTTGGATAAAAAGGCTGGCGGATGTTACTTCCCCTCTCTCTCCATCACAGCATGGCATACCCATTGATCCATCTAATTCAGGGGTGTCAAACTTAAGGCCCGTGGGCCAGATCTAGCCCGCAGGGTACTTAAATCTGGCCCATGGGGCCAGTCTAGAGATAGCCTAAGGTGCCTCAGGCAGCCAAAACAGGGGGCCTGTGCGCAGCCCCCCCCCCCACATCCTGTTTTCAGCCTGGCCAGCCTCCTGCAGCACTTTGCCAGCCAAAATGAGGCACAGGGGTTTCAGCTGGCCAGGCCGAATATCGGGTGGGGGGCATGTGCCCCCGGCACCCCATTTTGGCTGGCCTGGTGCTGCAGGAGGCATCCGTCCCATCTCCACCCGCTGGCCCATGGAGAACTACAATACTGATCCGGCCCTCAAAGAAATCCAGTTTGACACCCCTGATCGAATTCCTCTTAACAACATTTACCCTTTCTTTTGTGGCTGCCACATCCTGAGGAAGGACTTTTATCTGGAGTCATCTACTTATGAGAGAGTTGGGTCTAGTGGTTAAGGCATCAGATTAGAAACTGGGAGAGCGAATTCTAGTTGTGCGTTAAAGCCAGCTGGGTGACCTTGGGTCGGTGGTACTTTCTCAGACTTAGGAAGGACGGAAAGATTTCTGAAATCTTTCCAAGAAAACTACATGGATTAATCCAGGAGGTTGTCAGGAGTGAACACTTCTCAAAAGCACACACACACAGACACAGAAAGATCTATCAAACAACACATTAATTGATTAAATATCTTATTTGCAGTTAGATGTATGAGACACTGAACAGTTGAAAAAAAGGATACTTAAATAATCAGTGTGCTCATTAATGTAAAATGTTCCATTTGCAAGTGGCACATGATGATTTAGACCAGTGGTCCCCAACCCCCGGTCCGCGGCCCGGTACCGGTCCGCAGAACAAATGGTACCGGGCCGCCCTGCTACTGCGTCTTTTGTGCAGCGACGGCGGCGGGTTCTGCGACTTTTGTGAGTCCTGCGAGTCCCGATAAGCCTAGGGACGGGACTCCTGCGTCTGCCGACGTGCCCCAGCCCAGCTGATCAGCGTGGGGGCGGGGCTTCTGTGCGCGGCTCATCAGTATTGAAAGTATATTGAAAGAATAATCAATGCGATGCCGCAAACCCCTCCCCCAGTGGGCCGCGGAAAAATTATCAAACGTTGACCGGTCCACGGCAATAAAAAGGTTGGGGACCACTGATTTAGACCAGTGGTTCTCAACCTTTCTAATACCGCGACCCCTTTATATAGTTCCTCATGTTGTGGTGACCCCCTACCATAAAATTATTTTCATTGCTACTTCATAACTCTAATTTTGCGTTTAAGAGGGGGATAATTTGATATATTGGAATGTTACGTTATGAATAATGTGTTTGATTTTTAGATCATGCTTAAAAGGTTTTGAGTTATAAGGGGTTAAGGAATTAGAGAAATATTGGAATTAACGATTTGTTAGTATATTTTACTTTTTATGTGTATCGAAGAGGTATAGTGTCGGAAGAAGGAAGATCTATCCAGCATTGAGGAAATGATGTTTATGGTTGTGTAATTGAATGAAATGGTGAAAGAAAGACTCTTTCTCTTCTTTTTATTATTATATTTTAAAGATTATATAAATGAAAGATATATAGTGGAGTAAATTAACAGCCTGAGATATTGTTATGTTGATTGATTAATAACATGCCTGATTTTTATATTATGCTTAAAAGGTTTTGAGCAACAAGGAGTTAAAGATTTAGAGAAATTTTGAAATTAAGAATTTGTTAGTATAATTTAATCATATTTTTATTGAATATTACACCCTGTACTTTTTCTGGGAAGTCGGGGGGGGGGGGGTGAGAGGGGGGGAGGATGGGGGCAAGGGGATGGGGATGGGGGAAGGGGGGGAGAAAAAGAGAAAAATGTTTGTACTTTGTACTAATAAAACTTTTTGAAATAAATAAATAAATAAAAAGAACTAATTTTGCTTCTGTTATGAATCGTAAATAAAAGTCAGCCCGGCTCTCAGAGAGGGCACAAACTCAGAATTCCCTCTTGCTACCCATTTCCACGCTCCCAAAAGCTTTTTTCAAAATCGGGCAGCCACAAGGCATTTTCTCTCTTTTTCTGCCCCCTATTCCCGTTCAAGCCGATCAAAGGATCCGGAAGAAACCCTTCCTCTCCTCTCTTCCCCAGCACACATATGTGTCGGGTCCACATCTCACCCTTCCCGGCTTGTCGATAAAAGCAGTTCAACCCCAGTTTTAAGCGCGGAAGTTCCTGCTCCGAATAAGCAGGAATCCGAAACTCGGGTGGGCAGGCGGATAGGGGGGGGAGAAGGAGGAGTGCTTTCATTCAGACCAGGTTTGTTCTTACCTTCCTTACATTTTTTTGCCATTGTTGGGGTACAAGGAGAGGGAGGAAGGGCCAGGTCCGAAATGCCGGGCAGGGCTGGAGCACTTCTCGTAGTGACCACGTGATCGGTCCGGCTGTGGCGCTTTTCTCCTCCCCCCAAAGCAGAGAATGTGGGATGGGAGAGCTACATAACCATACCCCCCACCTCCTTGCTTCGTTTCCTAGCAGCAGTCCTAAGGCCGGCAATTGACAGGCATGATTTTTTTTCTCAGCTTTCCCGGCCCTTCTTTCGCCAGAGAGCGGCATCTGCATGGTGAGGAGCACCAGCCATTTACTGCCATTCAAGGCTAAGCACAGAGCGCTTTCAAGGGAAGAACTCACACACACACACACACACCAGCCAGGCCAGCTTTTCTGCCGCTGCTGGCTTGGCTCAGGCTTCGAAGGCGTGTGCAGAGGCTGGCAGCCGAGTCAGCTGCTTCCGGCTAGTGGCGGGAGTCCTGAGGCATCTGGTCTGGGCGCCTTCGCTGGAGGGGGCGGAGGCACGCTTGCCCCCGAGTGGAGCGCGCAGGACGGGAACTCAGCTGGTGCTGCAGGAAGAAGTGCCCCCGCAATCATTCTGGCAGCGCCACCCAGCCGAAAGCCCCGCCAGTGCTGGGAGATCCGAGGAGGGCATGGACAAGAGGGGCTTCCGTGTTCCTCAGTCCATCCAGCCCGGCCGGGGCTCGCAGTGGCAGTTTCTTCCCGCTGGTGTTGAAGGAAAAGGGAGTCACGGGAGGGAACGGCCAGCCAACAACCACTTAAGTTTAACCGCGCACGACGGCGGGAAAGAGGACAGCCGGGTGCGGCTCGTCAGTCTGCCATCTCGCCCTCAGCTGGTGTGGAGACCCAGTGAACAAAGAGGCAAATAGGGAGGGAGGGAAGAGACTGAGAGATATTAGCGCAGGGCTAGCCTGATCATACAGCCTCAGTGCTGAGGGTGCCACCGCCGGGGGGCAGGAGGGGCTAAGCCAGAGGAAACAAGAAGGAGGTGGTGCCGGAGCAGGGCGGCGGCGATGGACCATGCTCCGGCACCATCTCCTTCTCGGAATTTGGATAACAGCCAACTGTACAACAATAAAAGAGAATACCTATTTAAAATTAATGCATAAAATTCAAAAAGATTTGGAAACATGGTCCAAATTACAAATTTCTCTAATTGGAAAAATAGCCACGATCAAAATGAACATACTATCAAAAATTCTCTACTTATTTCGAAGAGCTCCAACAAAACTTGGGAAACATTTTTATATGGATTTGGATAAATTAATTTTGAAATTTATTTGGACAGGAAAAAAAGCAAGAATTTAAAAAAAGCTATTGCAAGATAAAAGAACGAGAGGTGGTTTTGGATTACCGGATTGGAAACTATATCATCAAACAGCAACCATAATATGGATGAAGGAATGGGTGACACTTACAAACAAGAGAATATTAACAATTGAAGGACACGATTTACAAATTGGCTGGCACAACTTCATCTGGGAGGGAAAACATCAGGTTCACAAATATTTTCAGAGACATTACATCAGAGGGACATTATTAGATGATTGGCTAGAAATTAAAAATAAATATTAGATTCAAATGCCCAAATTGATATCTCCAATGGAAGCCCTAATTTACCCCAATGTGATCGATCCAAATAAAAAAATCACTTATAAGGAATTACTAGATGTACAAAATAGCTTAATAACAAGAGAAGAATTGGCACTAAAGGGAATAAAACTTGATTGGTGGTCATGTTTACAAATTCAAAGGAAACACAAAAAAAGTCTATTACAATTTGGCTTTCAAGAAAAAGATCAAGAATTGGATAAAATTTTATTAGGTAAAGAAGAAAAAATAACAAAATATTATAATTGCTTACTTAAAATGAAAATGGAAGAAGAAACGGTAAAGGAGGTAATGATAATTTGGGCACAAAATTTCGGCTATAATATTGAATTAGATCTTTGGGATAAATTATGGAGCCAAAATTATAAAATGACAATGGCCTCATCATACAGAGAAAATACTTATAAAATGTTTTACAGATGGCACCTACCTCTGGCAAGATTGACGAAAATGTTTCCACATCTATCACCCAAATGCTGGAAATGTAAACAAGCTGGGACGTACTACCATATGTGGTGGACGTGCCCAGAAATAAAGAAATATTGGAAAAAAATACAAAGCTGGATAGAGGAAATAACAAAACAAGCCATAGAATTCAAACCAGAAACATTTTTGTTAGGAATATTGAAAATGAAAGCAAACAAATATGTCCAATATCTTACACTACACAAAATAACAGCTGCCAGGATCTTATACGCACAACATTGGAAAACGGATATAATACCTTCAAACACAATGATAATAACTAAAATATTGGATTGTGCAGAAATGTGTAAATTAACAATGAAATTACATGATAAAGAAGATACGGAATTTTACAAAATTTGGGAAAATTGGTATGAATGGCTGGAATACAAACAGAAAAATAAATAAATAAATAAAAATAATTAGCAATATCTACTGCAAAATGAAGTGTTAGGATGTTAAGGGTGATAAGAATAATAAGTTTGAAGAAAGAAAGAAATAGATAGATTGATGATAAATTAAATGAATAGTGATCTAGATATAGAAATATGATAACGATACGCAAATCTGTAATATATATATATATATATATATATATATATATATATATATATATATATATATATATATATATATATATATATATATATACATTTTTGATTGTTCTTTTATTTTTCTTTATGTTAGATTTTTTTTAGGTTAGGTTATGTTGTTTATGTTATTGTATAGTTTTATATATGTCTGATTTGTATATATGTATATTTGTTGTTGTTTTTGTATTATATGTTGTCATTTATATTTTAAAATGACTCAATAAAAATTATTTTTTAAAAAAAGACACCCTTGGTGTGTGTGTGTGTGTGTGTGTGTGTGTGTGTGTGTGTGTGTGTGTGTGTGTGTGTGTGTGTGTGTGTGTGTGTTCCAGCATAACTCTGGAAAGCCTGGGCCTTTAATGAGAGCGAGTGCGGCGTCCTAGAGCGGCAATTGTTCGTGATGTTATGGGAGGGGGAAGGGAGCCTGATTAAGCCAGTACAGAAGTAGGCCTATGAAGGGAGCCGGATTAGGACAGTACAGAGGCCTTTGATTGAGCGTGCTCCCTCACACAGTGGGCCTTTAAGGCCTAGGCCTCCCTCACACAATAGGCCCATGAAGGGAGCCTGATTAGGCCAGTACAGAGGCCTTTGATCGACCGTACTAGGCCTAGGGCTAGGCCTTGCTCACACAGTAGGCCTAGGAAGATTGCAATTTAATTAAAAATAAATGAGGTAGCATGGTTGTGTTAATCCATCTTCTATCTTCTCCTATCTACAGTATCATCTTCTATCTTCTTCCTTCTATTTATGTATCTATCTATCTACCATCTATCTATCTATCTATCTATCTATCTATCTATCTATCTATCTATCTATCTATCTATCTATCTATCTATCTAAAAAAGGATGTATGTATGTATGTATGTTTGTATGTATGTATCTGTGTTTCCCCGAAAAAAGACCCTGTCTTATATTTTTTGAACCCCGAAATCAGCGCTTGGCCTTATTTTCAGGGAACTCTCTATTATTTTGGGGTGCGTGGAGCAAGACGGGGCTCCTTTTGCCGTCTTACCTAATTTCTAGCTCTGTCTCCCTAACCCTAACCAGAGGAAATGATGTCATGGGAGGGGGAAGGGAGCCTGATTAGGCCAGTACAGCAGTAGGCCTATGAAGGGAGCCGGATTAGGACAGTACAGAGGCCTTTGATTGAGCGTGCTCCCTCACACAGTGGGCCTTTAAGGCCTAGGCCTCCCTTACACAGTAGGCCTATGAAGGCTCCATGTCAGACAAACGCTTCCACATCTATAAATACCTGGGCAGCGCCGGGTTATCAGCTAGTTTATTATAAATTTCTACCTGTAAAGCCAGTGGAAAGTTGCTGGCAGGATGAATAAACAGAAAGTAAACCCTCAGAAATGAACCATCCGTGCAGAGGACAAGGTCAAAGTTATCCACAATATTGTAAGCCGCCCAGAGTGGCCAATAAATTAACTAAACAAACAAACAAACAAACTTTCTGAGATAGAGTGGCCTGAGAGAGAGTGACTGGCAAACAATCACACAATGAGATGACAATACAATACACATGAACTGGGTTTTTCTGATTCTATTTCAGTATCTGAACAATTGCACCACACTGCCTCTTAGTGTTTACTTATATTAATATCTTACATTATACACTTTTACATTATTTGCATTGTAACAATTTACATTGTTACTTCTTTAGCACTTGGAAATACTTATTCCTTTCCCGAAAACAATAATTTTCTTTCACATTTACTCCATTCTGTGCTGACACAATTGTTTTCTGAAGAGCTTTTTTTTTATGGTGGGGGAGAAATGAAGGATTTGTGATTAAAGTTGCAGTCTGTATCTACTTACACAGAAATAAGCGTTGCTGCATTCAGTAGGATTAGGGCAGTGGTGGCAAAACCTGGCATGTCAAAAATTTGGAAAATGTCTAACTTTGACTTTTCTCCCCAAACAAAAGAGAAACAATTTTCTGTCTCCCCACCATCTGGAACACCCTGAAGAGTGACATTTGGTGACAGTGCAAAGGCTGGTCCTGAAGTCGAGGTCCAGGCCTTGATTTTAGCTCTAACGCCACCACTGCCAGTCAAAAAGACCGTCTTGTGCCATTCTCTAAGGCTCACAAACCTTGGGGAAAGGCGCAATTGCCCCGTGGCCCAATGCTCTGGAAGATTTGCTGCATGCTGTTTAACTTCAAGCATTTTTTTTCTATTAACAGTTCCCCCACCCCTTGACTCCCAAGGCTGCTCTGAATCACATGAGGCCTTCGTTCTTTTTTATTATTATTATTATTAAAAAGTTTTAAAAGTACAAAGTACATACATTTTTATCTTTTCTCCCCCCCCTTTTCCACCCTCCATCCTTCCCCCCCTGATCACCCACCCCACCACACACCCACCCCCGGACTTCCCAGAAAAAACACAAGGTAGTTAAACAAAAAGTATAAAGCTATAAAATACTAAAACAAATTGTTAGTTCAAAAGAGAATCTTATCCATTCTTAACTCTTTGTAACTCCAAGAGCTTGAAAGTATAATCTAAAATTTCTCAAATAAATAACTAATAAACTATTTGGGTTATCTTAATCTGATACTTTTTCTGAATATATTCAGTCCACCTACTCCATACCAATATATATCTTTCATTTGAGTCATCCTTGAGATAAGATGAAATCTTGGCCATTTCAGCAAGATGTGTCACTTTTACCGTCCATTCTTCAATTGTAGGTATATCTTCCTTCTTCCAATATTGTGCCACCAGTAACCTGGCAGCAGTTATAAAATTCAAAATCAACTTAGTCTCTATAACAGAACAGTCCGGTCTCTGCAGCCTCTGAAAAACCTCACAAAAGCAGGTCCCATTCTTGTGTAATTATCAGCGTACACAGGAGAACATGCCTCTCTCACAACTGCCGGAGGGTTCGGAAGCTGCACAAGAGCACACCTGATTCTCACATGGCCTCTGCAGACTCAGAAAATCATGAGAACGGGCCATGCTTTCAAGAATAGCAACTGAAACCAGAACTATTCCTATTTAGGAATTATAAAAGAGAAATACAGTAAAGGAGTGATATATTTAATGCTGCATGTTATAACGGCAGCAAGACTGGTTTATGCACAAAATTGGAAAAATAGAGATATCCCCTCTGAAGAAGAGACAATAAAGAAAATAATGGTTTGCGCGGAAATGGACAGACTGACACTAGAACTTAAAAATAAAGGTGAGACAGAATACCATGAAATTTGGAACAAAATGTACCAATGGTTGGGAATGAGGAAAAGGAATTGGAACAGAAAATATTGAGGATTGGTAGAACTGAAACTGGACAATACTTAGACAAACATACAAATGAGGACAAGGGATATGTTTATAATATCAAAGTAGTAATATACGATAAGTAGGAAATGTATTTGTTGTTATAATATGTATGGAAATGATAAAGCCAGAAAGATCGCACTGTATCCAATGTTTTAATGTTTATTTAATAAAAATTATTTTTTTAAAAAAAGAATAGCAATTGTCAGGTGTTGGTAAAATGCTGTTGTGTCACGCTAAATGTCATGCCCTTGGTAGCCAATTGAGTCAGCTTTGGCATGCATGTCATAGATTTGCCAACACTAGATTAGGGCTGTCATATTTGGCTGCAAAAATCCCGACAGCCACTAGTTGGAAGAGTTAAGAGCTTTATTTCTTTAGGGACTACTTGTAGTTTTGCAGATCAGATATAGTAGCATATCAACCATAACAATATCCATAAGATTGTTAAAAGAGAAAAGAAAGATCTGTATGATTAGTTATCATAATTTCAGAATAGTATCCTAGATGAAACAGAGACTTATTTCTGGGTAAGTGCAGAAAAGAACTTTTTTTTCTTCCCTCCCCCAAATTGGTCTCACCTGCAATTTGAGGGAAAGCTGATTGCTGCCACCCTTGATGAGGGAATGGCATGATGATTTAGACAATGTATGCTAATTGAGCAATCTGAATTAAGGTGTCTGTGTATAGAGCAGAGTTTGTCAATATTAATTAGGTAGCTGATTGTACTTTTTTATAAAGAAGCAGATTGCATAAAGTGCCACAAGTACTTCCTCATTTATTTAAAAGTCATACTGTGTTTCCCCGAAAATAAGACAGGGCCTTATATTTTTTTGAACCCCCAAATATGGCTTTGGTCTTATTATCGGGGGGGGCTTCTTTTGGGTGTGCAGTAGGTGGCGAGCGTGGGACTGGATGTCCCATCGCTCTCCCCTCCCCTCCCTGTTCTTGGTGCTGTCCGAGCGGCTGGCCCGCCACCACCGCCTCGTGGAGCAGGACTCTGCAAGGCTTGTTGTGCCGTTGCATGCACGAACTGCAGGACTGCCGCGAGCTTCATCATACAGCACAGCTGGGGTCCTGCTGCCGTTCGTGCATGCAATGGCACAAGCCTTGCAGTGTTCTGCTCCACAAGGCAGCGGCAGTGGCGTGATGAGTCTCACAAAGACTCATTTCTGGTAGGTGGGGCATGTTGGGCCGCGACACTTGTAGCTCCATCACGTTCCTCGGCATTGTGTCCAGAGAAGCCCATTGTAAAAGAAAACCTCGCTAGTTCAATCAAACTTCTCAAACTTGCGTGAATAGTGAACTCACTATTAGCCGAGGTGGCGCAGCAGTTAGAGTGCAGTATTGCAGGCTACTTTAGCTGACTGTGATCAGCAGTTCAGCTGTTCAAATCTCACCGGCTCAGGGTTGACTCAGCCTTCCATCCTTCTGAAGTAGGTAAAATGAGGACCCAGATTGTTGGGGGCAATGTAAATATACATTGCTTAATGGTGTAAATCGCTTAGAGCAGCGGTTCCCAACCTTTCTAATGCCGTGACCCCGCCCCGCCCCCGCGCCCCCACCGCGACCCACCCCGCCGCCGCCATTTGGGTTCTTTTACCCTCTGAGCATGCGCAAAGCATTCTGTGCATGTGCAGAGGGTAAAATAACCCAAATAATGGCGTCCGGGCGAAGTCTCCGCTTGCTTCGCATGTTGCCTCTGGGAGCTTTTCGAGCCCCATCACAAAAGGCGTGTGCAACTTCGGCGGGGCCAGGACAGGCGGCTGTTTTTTATTTGGAACCCTCGCGGGTGCAAATGCAGCAGTACGGAGGGGGAGTTCACAAGTGGCGGCAAAAGGGATCTTCCACGGACATTTCCGTTTCAGGGGAGACCCCCCTCCTCTTCGCTCGGCCCCCGGGATCAGAAGCCGGGATTGAAGCCAGCTTGGAGGAGGAACGAGAGAGGGGAGGCCAGCCAAAGAGGCGGTGGAGGCCGCTGCTACCCCGCCAAGGTGGGGGGTAATGAGTTCACTATTCACGCAAGTTCGAGAAGTTTGATTGAACTAGCGAGGTTTTCTTTTACAATGGGCTTCTCTGGACACAATGCCGAGGAACGTGATGGAGCTACAAGTGTCGCGGCCCAACATGCCCCACCTAACCGAAGAGGAAATTTACCAGTTATTAATATACTCTGATCTAAAGTTACAAATATAAACAGCACTAGAAATTATGGCACTTTTTCCAGATGTCTTTGTTTTTTGCACTTGTAAATTGAAATGGATAAATATGAACCTGATTGGGGGGAAGGGGTTCAAACACATGATTAATTTGACATGAATCTAGCAAACCACTTTGTTAAACAACTCAAACCTTGACAAATGACACTTTCTCCGTTATTGCACTTTGGGCATTCATAAATAAAATTGAAAAATAGAAATCATTCGCCTTTTTAAATCAACCTCTTTTACAGAGAGCTAGGTGAGACAGTCCCTGTGTGACTTGGCATCACTCAACCTGGTGATCAGTTGTCTCTTATACTAGGTATCCCCAAAATAGTTGGGCAAACAGTGGGCTCGTTTAAGATGAGCTTTAGTGAAATTCTTATGGGTGCGGCAATTGCTGATTCAGCCGAAGGAGTGAATGGTGCAATCGATCTTGAAATAATCTTTGCACATAGGCCATCATTTGTTCACATGCAAATATCTAAATTGCTTTGGGCTTCCATCCCACCAAGAAAAAGGCTGTAGGAATTGCTGAAATAGCACTTACTTTGTTTTCCTCAACTCGTTTGGGATTGGTTTATTTTTTAGGAAAATACTGTATATTAACTTTAAATGGATGATTTGGGAGAAAAAAGTTATTCATGTTTTTTCCACTGTCTGATTCGCCACAACCCCTCATTGTGCCTTCAGACCTCTAGTTTAGATTATTCATTGCATTTTAGACCCATGTTCTGAATCTTTACACATTGTGTGGGAAATTGAAATTGAAATTGAATTGACGAAGAAGATATGTTTGCAGTCTTGAATTATTCATAAACAAATAAAGATGGAATTTAAAAAAATAACCCAGTAGAGCAGAGGTCCCCAAACTTGGCAACTTTTAAGACTTGTGGACTTCAATTCCCAGAATTCTGGGAGTTGAAGTTCACAAGTCTTAAAGTTGCCAAGTTTGAAGACCTCTGCAGTAGAGTCTAAGATCTGGATGGAAAGACTCCTCCATCCTTGGCATCATAGTATACAAATACTTCAACCCCACCTTCTTCCAGGACGCTTTTCTCTCATTTCAGTCTAGCCTTGCAATTGGTCTCCATCCAGGATTCAGCCCGTTTAGCTTAGCTTAGTTTCATCAAAACCTGCCAGGAGAGCCTTTATTGCTAGTGTGATTAATAAAAGGGGCACACCTCGTACAGAACACTTTTGTGAATCTTTCAGCATTTCTTTGCCAACCGTGATAAGGATAGAGTTGCGTTTTCCAAGGAATCGTGGAACACTTTCCCTGCCAGCCACTCCCGCACATGCTCAGTGCAAACGGTTAGGCAAGCTATCGCCTGGGGCTGGAAGCCCACACCCTGGAAGTTTCCTTTTAAAGGGAAGGCGAAACCCGACCGCTCTTCCTCAACCACGGGCTTAAGCAGCACATTCGCACTTCACCCCGCCGCTCGCCGAGGACTTGCCCTCTCCCCCTCCCCCGCCTGGGAGGATATTGTAGAGTAAGCGGAAGGGAGGAAGCTGGGACGAAGCGGCTGAAGCAATTCTACTCCGGCCTGCAGATTGCAAACCGTTTTTACAGCGCTGGCTGTATAAGAGCCGGAGTTCAGTTAGGTTGTTGAGTCAACCCAGGCTGGGAAGAACCTCAACATTAATCATTTTGCTTCTTCCAGGACTTCTTGCAGTTTGGACGGCGTTTCTCCCCAGCCAGACGTCGCCAGTAACTGCCCTAGCAGCCCAGAATACTTCCTTTCCCACCCCAGGTACAACCATTGTATGTTTCTCTCTCTCTCTCCTGACCTGCAGGTGCCACAGAGTGAGACTGACATAAAGCGCCCGATGGACAGTTTGCTGTGGCTCCCTTGGTTGGCACGTTGTTGTTGTTGTATGAATGCTTAACATAGGCTGCTGATAGAGTCGGCCTTGGCACCTTGAAAACACCTGACTAGAAAGGGAGGTGCGTTTCAGTCAGTTGTGGAGCCTTAAACCAGCTTTTGCCCTTTGCAGTGCGGTGTGCTGCTGTGAGTTTGGAGTTACCTGTTTGCACTGTATAAATCGTCCCATGATGGGTTCCTTTTTGGATAGAAAGAGGAGAGCAGTTAGGGCTGCCTGGTTGGGATTCTCAGTTCCCTGTATCCTCATAAGGACTGCTGTTTTTGTGTGAAGCTGTACTGTTGCATTGAGTAGAGGAATGCCTCCCCTCCCCAATACCTGGCAGAATGAAAAACTTAATAGAATTTAATAAACGTACTACTTTCCTACTCTTATCTTACACATGCTGACATGGCCGGCTTAGGATTTCTGCTCTTGTTCCTTAATATGGAAGCTAACCTTTTTTTCTAAAATGTCTTGACTACACTGCAGAAAAAAACATTCTACTTTTTTTCACATAGGGAGACCCTGTTGTTATCTTTGGAATTGTATATGAATCTTGAAGTGGGGTTCATAGCGTCCTTATATTTTGTCCACTAAGTTCTATAGATCATATTCCTTAAAGCAAGTAGAATCATTGTTCAAGCAGAACAAAAGAAAAAAAAATAGTTCCTTGGGTGGGGTGTTTCAGTCATTATCTAGGTCGGAGATCATCTGTGTTTTATTGTACTATATCTGTTCTCCAGGCTCGAAAACATGGACAGCCTTTCTTCAGCAAACACCACCTTTGCTCTCAACCTCTTCAAGAAGCTTAGTGCAAATGATCCTACCAAGAACTTGTTTTTTTCTCCTTTGAGTATGTCTTCTGCACTGCTTATGGTCTCGTTGGGTGCCAAAGGTAACACAGAAGCTCAGATGTCAAAGGTATATCAAGATACATTTTAATCAAAATGAAAAAAAGGGGTTGGCTAGGAGGTGGTCCCCACCCTTGGTAGCCAATTATGACAACATCTAATTTATTTATTACATTTAAATGCAGCCCATTTTGCAGTCATGCAACTCTAGGTGACTATCTTGACCTGCTCTAGAAAGTTTCAAGTACACCTATCAACTTAAAAAAGGCTTCATTTCTAAGAGGACGCTGTTCGTGGAGTTGCCAACTGTCTGATTAGCTTTTGAAAAACGCAGCAAGCACAAGAAATGCCATTGTTATCGGGACTCTTTAACTCTGCTCCCAATGCAATTCTCATCCAGATTTGGGGGTTTTATTTGAACAAGGAAGGGCGCAGCTACTGTTTGCTTAGAATGCAAACAGCATGGCTAGGAAGTAGAATAGGGATTCAAGCCACTGTACATCTGCAGGTCAAAAGTTAGCTCCAAATTATATGGGAGACCATTTGAAAGTTTATCCAATGTTTGCTATTGTTGCATTACATTTTGAATTGATTTTAAACATAATTTGATTATCCATATATCTCTTATAGGTGCTCTCTGTATCCAAAGATAGAGAGGTTCACCAAAAATTTGAGAAACTTATTTCTGAAATCAACAAACCAGGTGCCAATTATATCCTCAGTCTAGCCAACCGGCTGTTTGGAGAAACATCATACAATTTTCTTGCAGTAAGTTACATACATGTTAAACAATTGGCTGAAAATAACCATAAATGTTCTGTGTGTTCTAATGTTTGCTTATCTCATTGCAATTGCAGTTTGGCTCTTAAAAGTATCTAATGGTCCTATAGCTATAACTTGATCTATTGGGTTATCTGAAGGGGGGATTAAAAGGCCAAGTGCTTTTACTGGAAATGTTACAGGAACACCCAGTAAGATTTTAGCATCTTAAATATAGAACTCTCAAGAAAAGGCAAAATAGAACCGTGTGACCAATAATTGCCAGATATATTCTTGAATAAACAAACTATTAACTATCCAATGGTACTGGCTGGCTGTAAGGTGTATTCAGCCTAATAAATGTTTTCGGATTGTAAGTTCGTAGAAAAATGAGACAAAATCAATTCTTGTTTTTATTACTGCTTTTGTTATTGAGATGTCATTGTTTCTTAAGTCATTTATAGAATCCACTGAGAAATTCTACCATGCAGGTCTGGAGAAACTTAACTTCAAACAAGCTTCAGAAGATTCGAGAAAACATATAAATGCCTGGGTAGAAGAAAAAACCTCAGGTGAGAATAATAATAGAGTTAATTAGTAGCTGCATTAAGTAAGATGTGCAATATTGTGTGTGCATGTGTGAGAGAGACAGACAAGACAGGTAAAACCACAGTAGTTAACTTTTACTTGCTACGTAGAAGCCCATCAAACCTGTGATGAAATTCTAGCCAAGAATAGATGATTGGTTTTGTTGATGGACACATCCGAGCAGATTCCTGTTATTTAACTTGCCTGTTGTTTACCTTGTGTGTGTGTGGTAACCTTACTAAATAATGATATAAGATGGGTAACTATATACATGTTGAAGGAGGATGGATGGGTGGGTGATGGAGGAAGGGAGGGAGGTTGGTTGGTTGGTTGGTTGGTTGGAGTGGCCCTGAGGAAGTGAAAGCTATATTCCATCCTCAGTCAGAGGAGCTCTTTAGATCACCTCCTTGAGCTCCTGAAGGAGAATCAAGATAGAAATCTAATGATTAAATAAAAATGGCTTTATTTTGGCTTACCTACAAACATGTCCATGGTTTCATGTCCTGCAAGTTATTTGAAGATAGATACAGGGGTGGGTTCTAACTTACCTCGCTGCCGGTTCGCTTCCTCCTGTGCCACGTGGGCGCGCCTCATGGACACGCTTTGCGCACACGCCCATGCGCAGTGTCAAAAAATGAAAAAAAAAATTTAAAGCCGAAAACAAGATGGCAACTGCATGCACATTGCTGGAAACTCAGCTTTTGTGCATGCTCAGAAGAAAAAAAATGTAAAAAAAAAGATGGCGGCGCCCATGGCCCGGCACTGACCGAACCGGGTTGGTGTCGTCATCGTGACATCACCAGTGGGTCGCTACCGGTCCGAACTGGGAGGAACCCACCCCTGGATGGATGGATGGATGGATGATAGATAGATAGATAGATGATAGATAGATAGATAGATAGATAGATCGATAGTTTGATAGATCTTTAGAAACAATAAATCTTACAAGTGGCTTCCTAAGAATTTGTTGTGCAATATTATGCATATAAAAGTATCAATTTAAAAAGTTTTTTTAAACTCTCAAAAAGGAAAAATTCAGAATCTGCTTGTCCCTGGAATAATTGATTCGCTTACAAAACTGGTTTTGGTGAATGCTATCTATTTCAAGGGAAACTGGGCAGATAAGTTCAACAAAGATCACACAGAGGAAAAGCCATTCCAGATTAACAAGGTATTCATTTATTAACACAGTAAAAGAGACATTCTGAATATTTTAAATTGTGTTATTTTATATATATCTGAAGCAAGTGTGGAATTAATTTGAAACATTCCTGTAGCAAAGAAATTGCTTACTCTTTACATTTTATTGATCTTCATGGAAATGGATGAATCATGAAGATCAGTCATCTTGAGTCCTTCAGACTTTGTGTGTAGCAATTCAGGCTTTTCAGTCATTGAAACTTTTTATGCAGGGATTTATAGTTCAGACCACTCCCACTAATTCTATGTGATTAACCGCAATAACTACGGAGTTATTAGTGAATATATTTGCTGAGTATATGGATCAATTAAGTATTATCACCTGGAAGTGTTCAATGGAGGAGGAACAGGCACAATATGCTTCTATGTTGCTCTCCACAAAGAAGGTTAGTTTTGATATTATAAATATCTGTTCATTTGAGAAAACTACTGATTAAAACCACAGCGCAGCTCAACCTGCCCGCTGGCCCACTCCACACAGAAGTTGTGTTTTGCACATGGTTGCCAACTCATCAGTTGAGCAAGGGCTGCATGCCCCCCAGTTTCGCTCTCCCCTCACCCACCCAGCCTGGCTGCTGAGCCGCTGCTATAAACAAGAATGGTATAGACAAGAGGTAGTGCAATCCTGTGGTGCAGCCAAAACAATCTCGAGCTGAACACTCTTAAAACTGTTGAGATGATAGTAGATTTTAGAAGAATCTCTCCTATTCTACCACATCTTGCAATATTAGGCAACTCAGTATCAACAGTAGAGACCTTCAAATGTCAAGGTTCTGTTATCTCCAAGACTTGACATGGACACCTAACATTAAAATCATCGTTAAAAAGACACAACAAATAAGGTTCTTCCTGTGTTAACTCAAAACGCTCAGATTGCCCAAGGATCTGCTGACACAGTTCTACAGAGGAATTATTGAGTCATTTATACCTCAGTAACTGTCTGATTTGGCACAGCAACCAAATAGGACAGGTACTGACTTCAACGAATAGTTAGGACTGCAGAAATAAGAATTGCAACATGCCTGTATACTGCAGGAACCAGAAAGAGGGCTGAAAAAATATCTACAGACCCCTCACATCCTGGACATAATCTATTTCAACTTCTCCCATCAGGACACCGCTATGGAGCATTGGATGTCAAAACAACTGGACATAAAGATAGCTTTTTTTCATGTTTCATCTTTTCTCATTATTCCTACTATCTTCTATTGCTTTCTTATGATTTATCAATGGTTTGCAATTTATGATTAATGATTGTAACTATAATTTATGACCTATGACTTGCTGTTTATATGTACACTGTGAGGTTATAGACTAGGGACAAATTCCTTGTGTCCAATCACACTTGGCCAGTAAAGAATTCTATTCTAATTTGATTGAAAAGTCGAAGCAAAAGATGAAAGCTTTAAGCAAAGGGGGGGGGGGTTTGAACCCAAGACTGAATATGTGATAGAATTATTTGTATTTCCTATTTATTTGAAATATTTCTTCTAACATAGATATTCTTCACTTGTAGAATGAAAGAAAAACAGTGCAGATGATGTTCAAGAAAGCGAAATACAACATGACCTACATATCGGACTATCGGACTTCAATTCTTGAGATTCCATATGTCGGTAATGAGTTGAGCATGATCATTCTGCTCCCTGAAAAGATTGAAGATAACTCTACTGGATTGGAAAAGGTGAGTTTTTCTTTCATGAAACAGAATTTAAGCCCTTGTCCATCTGAAAGCATCTCTGATACTAGCTGTACGGTGTCTTTTTTAATTTTAAAGCTTGGCTTTCTGCAATTACAATTAGTAATATTGGGTTGACCTGTATTTTCCCTTCTTTTGAAAAGATGCAAAAAAAAAATCTCAAATGTACGAACTAATGTAGTTATGTCTCAAACCATTGGATATTCCACTGATGTAGTCAAGGCAATTGATAAGGTTACCAATAGTATGCAGTACTTCTTCTGACAGTACAAGGGGTTCATTAAGAACTAGTTGCTTGAGACAGATTATGCTAGTATTTTATCATCTTCTCTAGCTGCCCCAAACAAAGAAGGGCTTTATTGTCTGAAATAAACAGAGTCTTGTGGTGTCCACCTCCAAAGTATGATTGGGATGAGATCTGCCTGGATTTTCTCAGGAATATTCTCTAAGCGACATCATATCCTTTCCATAGGAACCAGTTTAATGTTCATTCTTATCTTTTGATATAAGCCAAAACCATGTTCTGCACATTCACAGAGTAATTTTATCTCTGATAATTGTATAGGTAGTCCTTGACTTAATGACCATTCATTAAGGGACGTTCAAAATTATGACAGTGCTGAAAAAACCCTGGTCCTCATACTTAAGACTGTCATATCATCAGGTCATATGTTCATGTGATTGCAGGTTGCAATCTTTTATGCCAAATTCCCAGCAAAAAACACCAGTTTGCACTTGGGACAACCATAGATTCTTAACTGTGATGATTCTCTTAACATCCATCATAAAAATTGTAAAATTGGGTCCAACTTGACTTATTACCACAATGACTTACAACAGAAATTCCAATCCCATTTGCTGTGGTCATAAGTTGAAGACTACCTGTAGCTATTATTTTAGCAGCCCTTTTGGTTTATATTCTTTGGTTACATCTTTGCATTTGTTCTTAGCTGTGTTTTACTTAAAATTGGAGAAGCATAGCTAGCTATGCTGTAACTTAGAGGTTTTAGAGTTAAGAAAATCAATACAAAACATTCAACTATTAAAATTGACCAAGATCCTAGGCAAACGGATCAGCAATGCCTGACATCAGATGAATTTTTTTTGCAATCTGAAGTGGAAAGCTTAGATTGGCGAAAAAATATGGAATGCTAGCTTAGGTAAATTGGGTCACTGAGATAGCTTTATAAAAGTCTTTATGAGCATATAAGGGAAGTTGAAATTTCTCCTATTTCACTTGAAAGATAATATACAAAATAGTGTTACAGGTGTATGAAATGTGTGTGGAGGGGCGTATGTGTTATCCATAGTTAATTTAGATTTTGATTTCCACTGGCAAATGAATCTCATGTAGGATGACAATAATTTCATTTAATAATCAAAGTAATTGGCATTTATATGTCCAAAAATGGAGGATTTACAGACATTTGGTTCTTTTTGTTGGCAAGCTTCAAAATACCTTTTACTGCACTCTTAACAATGCTCTGTACTTGATAAGAGTCAGTATAAGCCTCCTGTCACTATTAAAGTTAAAGTCTACCCTATTTTTGTCACTTTAAATTATCTTTTCTAAATAAAAGAATTTGCAACTGCTTGTAAGATTTCAGAATTTTTCTATCACTGCATCGTATTTCTTCTGCCAGAGTGAAATTATCAGAATATGTCATAGTGTCATACCACCAAGAATCCCTTTCTCCTTTAATGCTTTTCATCTTATTTTAGCTGGAGAGAGAAATTACATATGAGAAACTCATGAACTGGATCAATCCAGAGATGATGGACCTAAGAGAAATTGAACTTTCCTTTCCCAAATTTAAATTGGAAGAAAAATATGACATGAAGCCTGTTCTGAGAAGCATGGGAATGACGGATGCATTTGATGGGGGCAAGGCAGACTTCTCTGGAATGTCAACTAACAATGATTTAGTCATATCTGAAGTTGTTCACAAATCATTCATAGAAGTCAACGAAGAAGGCACTGAGGCAGCTGCCGCCACTGCTGCAGTCATGATGTTGCGATGTGCAATGTTTGTGCCAGAATTCAAAGTTGACCATCCCTTCCTCTTTTTTATTATCCAGCGATCTACAAAAAGTATCCTGTTCTTTGGTAGGTGTTGTTCTCCGTAATGGGTGCATTCTGCCTAGGTTGATTAAATGCCTTAATTCCTCCTCAGATTTTTATAAGTCACTTTTCTAAGAACTTTCATCACCACGCATTTGATTTTCTCTGTATTGGGGGTATACATTCTTCTAGTCATATTCTATTTTAATTCTTTCCAGGATACAATTATCTTTAATGAATTCAAGGAAATAATTTTAGTGCAAGATTCCAGTGCTCTGATTGCTAGATAAATCCTGCACAATTGCTTTGAGATCTATGGGAATTTGGGACGCGGGGGAGAAGTTACTAAGCATGAATCAAGGTTTCACAACATATTTGTATCTGCCCTTTTCCATCTGACGATACATGTTACTGTACAGTCAATTCAGCTTGTATTTTGACACTATGGTTTGTCATTTTTGTGATGTCATGGCTAGCCATGGATATCTCTGCTGAACTTATAATAAGTGTAAACAGTACTAAAATGAATACACATAACACATTTTGCTAGTTCTAAATAAGAATGCAATAGAGAAATATGTATCCTATCTTGGAACTCAAATGTATGGATCATTTAATCAAGCAATTTCATTGTATGAGATTCAGATATCTACAAATGATATTTACCTTATACGGTTCTTATTTTGATGCAGATTTCCATGTATTCAGAATTGAAATAAAAGCATTTGACTGTTGCTATCAGATTTATTATCCGCTAGTGTGGTGAGAGAACACAGTATTACTGAGCTCACATGTCACTGAAATTGATTAAATTTACACACTTTGAACCATCATTTGTTAACTCTATTGCAATAGGATGAGATTACACAATACACAAAGCCAAAACTAAACAAATCACTTAACATGCATGAAAATGACGAATATGTTGAAATATTTATTTATTATAGCATATGTTAATCTAGTTCTAAACACAAGCAGGGATTTTATCTTGCATAATTGTAAAGTGAGAGCCAATTAAACAAAGATAATGATAGGTCCTCAGTATAAAATTGCACAAAAAAGGGATAGAGCTACGTATCCTAGATTGGGGTTATCCTTCTTGCGTTAGGAGGTTGGAACAAAATAGTCAAAAGTTAAATTCAAAACAATTTGTTTGGCCTTGCAAAGCTCCTTGCCAATTAGGTCCTTGGCAGCGTGTCAAGAGAGATAAAGGTTGGTGATTATCAGCCTTCTTCCAAAAGACTGTGGCAGACTTATGTCGAACTAATTAACATTGTTTGGGACTTATGGGACTTATTACCACTGGAATGAACATAATTCACAGCTGTTAAAATAAAAAGGTTTTTTGGGACTACATGTGTGTTTTATGATTTATCAGGAAGCCTAGGTCAGAACAGATACTAACTCTACGCTGTCCTTTTTAATACTGAAGCTTGGCTTTCTGCAATTACAGTTAGTACTATTGGGTTGACTTGTATTTTCCCCTATTTTGAAAAGATGCAAAAAAAATCTCAAATGTACGAACTAATGCAGTTATGTCTCAAACCATTGGATACGTGATGTTATTCCACTGATGGAATAGGCAAGTGATAAGGTTACCAATAGTATGCAGTACTTCTTCTGGCAAGTACAAGGGATTCATTAAGAACTAGTTGCTTGAGACAGATTATGCTAGCATTGTATCATCATCTCTAGCTGCCCCAAATGATGAAGTGCTATATCAGGAGTGTCAAACTCGATTTCATTGAGGACCGCATCAGGGTTGTGTTTGACCTCAAGGGGCTGGGGTGGCCATGGCCAGGGTGGACACTTTCTGAGGTCATGAGAACCTGAATGAAAATTCTAAAGGCTGAATGGATGTTTCAAGTACAATGGAGCACATTCATTGGCATAAACTGAAGAAGCCCTCTGTCATTTGTTGTCTACAATGAAATCTGTTTTCCTGATTCTACAGAAAATTAATTCAAAAGCAATGTGAATAGCAGCAACCTTGGTTGTGATATCCCTGGCCTCTAAAACAGGGGTATCAAACTCTAAATTTCATTGAGGGCCGCATCAGCATTTTGGTTGACCTCAAAGGCCAAGCTGAGTCGCCGTGACTAGATGGGTGTGGCCGGGTGGGCATGGCCAGCTCAATGCCACTCACTGGGCGTGACTGCGTCAGGATGGAATAGGTTGCACCAGTTAACTCAACATAGGAACAGTTTGGTGCCCTACAAGCTCCTCACCTCCCTAAACTGCCGGCAGCCAAGTGCGTGTGTATGTGTGCGCGCGCGCGCACACACACACTCCAAGTTTGGGGACTTTTATCCACAGAGGAAGGAGAGGGCCTTCTCCCCAAGCCCAGGCACGATTGGCAGCTTGTTAGTTCAAATATGGATAAAAGTCTCCAAGCTTGGAATGATGTGTGTGCACGCACGTGTGTGTGCACAGAGCATGCCAAAGGAGACATTCTTCTCCCAATCCCAGACATTGTTGGCATTTCCCTGTCTGGTGTCCCCTCCCAGCAAAGCAGGAGATGGAGGACGATGTTGCTACGTGTGGTGAAGGTGAGACCAGGGCGAGCGTCAAAGCCTAATGCACCAGAGTAGTCTCACTGTCCCTCTCAGGCCACGTAGAGGAGCCCTGGACAGAGGGGTCCCTGGAGGGCTCAAGCTCCTGCCCTCAAGCTCCTGGAACACCAGGACCCCGGAGCCCAGCCCTGCTCCCCCAAGAGGGCATCCAGCTGTGCTTACCTCCTCCTCAAGGCTGCTGCTGCTGTGTTTGCTCTCCTTGGTCAGGTTGCTCATGGTGGGTGCAGGAGGACAAAGTGTGTGGATCAGAATGCGAACCATTCCCTCTCCATGCGAGGAGACCTAGTTTTGTAACCTAAGCATTCTCAGCGATAGGATGGGAAACCACCAGGAAAAGCCAGGAGGAGGGGGAAAGGGGATGGCAAAAAGGCTGCAGGGCTGCTGGTGGTCAAGTGCTAAGGCAGGACTTCCTTCAGACCCTCCCTCCCTCTCATTCCAATCTCATTCATTCATTCATTCATTCATTCATTCATTCATTCATTCATTCATTCATTCATTCATTCCATGCTTTTCATTCCCATCTCCCTCCCTCCCTCCCTTTCTTCCTGCCTGCCTGCTCAGGGAGGGACAAGGGAGGGGGAGAGATTGGCAGTGCTGCTGGTAGCTGTGCCACCACCGGCTGTGGCTTTCCCACATGGGGCCGGTCCTGGTGAAAGGTAAGCGCTCGCATACTGCGAGGCTGGGCCAGTGCTGATCTACAACTTGTAGCGGCCATCTGGGCTGGAACACAGTCAGCCTTAGATCTGTGGGGCTGCCCTGGAGCCAATGAGGACCGCCCCTGCTGCTTCGAGCCTAACCCCTGGGCGTGCACAGAGGCGATGAGCGCACAGGGGGTAGAGTGCTGGGTGAAAGGGAAGCACTCAGAACACAGTCAGTCTGCGGTGAGACGGTCACCAGGGATGCCAGGCCCTGCATGCCCGCCGGCTCCTGGGTACACACCCAGGGGGCAAGACAGGGGCTGCCCTTGCTGGCTCCAGGGCGGCCCTGCAGATGTAAGGCTGACCGCATTCCAGCCTGGATGGCTGCCACCAAGTTGTAAATCAGTGCTCCGCCTGTTTTGCACTGAGGAGAGGCTTCCATCTAGCCACTCTGCCATAAAGCTCAGATTCAATCAATTTAATTTACCACAGGTTGACTCCATTCAAGGTGTAGAAACATGTCAGCAACGATCAAGAGAAATGGGAGGCACCAGAGCTAAATTTCATGTATTGTTGCAAAGGGTCTAAATACTTATGCCAATGTGATATTTCAGTTATTTTCTTTTTAATACATTTACAGACATTTCTAAAATTCTCTTTGCACTTTGTTATTATAGGGTACTGAATGTAGATTAATGAGGAAAAATGAATTTCAACAACTGTAGAATCAGGCTGCAGCATAACAAAATTGACAAAAGTGAAGGGGCTCCGAATACGTTCTGGATGCACTGTAGATAATATCTATAATTATAGTGACCATACACCATTTATTATAAAGGATAGCAGTCCTTTAGATTTAATTATTTCATCATTTTGCTCTTGAATTTTCCTCTGTAAAATAAAGGTATAAACAATTATTACTATTTTTAATCCGTGTGAACCTCCTTCAGAGTTGCCCCTTTTTTCTGTTTGTCCTTTATTTTTTCCAAGAAATAAAGTGATCGTTGTATCTACAATCCATTTCTCTGGCATGTGATTGAGAAACAACCCCAGAGGATTCTTTAGCTATCAAGGCAATTTCTGAAACTATACTGGGGGTGAGGTATGTTTTTCTTAACAACAATAACAGAATAAGAGAGTTGGAAGGGACCTTGTAGGTCATTTAGTCCAACCCTCCACCCAAGCAGGAGACCCTACCTACACCATTTCTGACAGATGGCTGTCCAGTCTCTTCTTGAAAGCTTCCAGTGATGAAGCTCCCACAACTTCTGAAGGCAAGCTGTTCCGTTGGTTGATTGCTCTCACTGTCCGAAAATTTATCCTTATTTCTAGGTTGAATCTCTCCTTGATTGGTTTCCATCCACTATTCCTTGTCTGGCCTTCAGGGGCTTTGGAAAATAAGTTGACCCCCTCCTCTCTGTGACAGCCCCCCAAATATTGGAACACTGCTATCATGTCTCCCTTGGTCCTTCTCTTCATTATACTAGACATACCCAATTCCTGTAACCGTCCTTCATATGTTTTAGCCTCCAGTCCCCTAATCATCTTTGTTGCTCTTCTCTGCACTCTTTCTAAAATCTTAACATCTTTTTTATAGTGTGGTGACCAAAACTGGATGCAGTATTCTAGGTGTGGTCTTACAAGGCTTTATAGAGTGGTATTTGTACCTCACGTGATCTTGATTGAATCCTTTTGTTAATGCAACTTAAGGCTTTTTTGACTGCCACTGCACACTGTTGGCTCATATTTAATTGGTTGTCCACTAAGACGCCAAGATCCCTATTACAGTTACTGCTATTAAGCCTCGTTTCTCCAAATCTATATGTGTACTTTTGGTTTTTCTTTCCTAATTATAAGCATTTACTATTCTCTACATTGAATTTCATTTTGTTAGATAGGGCCCAATGTTCAAGTTTGTCAAGATCCATCTGGATCTTGAGCCTATCATCTAGGATGTTGGCTATTTCTGCCAGTTTAGTATCATCTGCAAATTTGATAAGATCCCATTCAATTCACTCATCTAAGTCATTTATGAAGATATTGAAGAGTACTGGGCCTAAGACGGAACCTTGAGGTACCCTGCTGCTTACTTCCCTCATGTAGACATAGTACCGTTCAGGACTACTTGTTGAGTACGGTTTGTCAGCCAGTTACAAATCCATCTGATGGTGTTGCTATCTGTCCCACTTTTTTCTAGCTTACCAAGAAGTAAGTTGTGGTCTACTTTGTCGAATGCCTGGCTGAAATCTAAGTATACTATGTCCACAGCATTTCGCTGGTCTACTAATTTTGTCATTCTGTCAAAGATTGAAATAAGATTGGTTTGGCATGATCTGTTTTTAAAAAACCTGCTGACTTCTAGTTATTACTTTACTCATTTCTAGATGTTCGCAGATCTGTTTTTTGATTATTTTTTTTCAGTATCTTACCAGGTATTGGTGTTAGGATGATTGGTCTGTAGTTTATTGGGTCTGGTTTTTCCTCCCTTTTTTTTGAAGATGGGAACCACATCAGCTCTTTTCCACTCCTCTGGTAGTTCCCTGGTGCTCCAGGATTTTTGAAAGATATGATGCAATGCTTCTGAGATGACATCTGCCAGCTCCTTTAAAACTCTGGGATGTAATCTGTCAGGTCCTGGTGATTTATATTAATTGACATCAGACAGATGTTCTCTTACCTTTTTTTTTTTTGCTTACTTTAACTTTTATTTCTAGACTATCTTTTACAGCTATGTTTTTGGTAGTTTCCTTTTGCTGAAGACCAATGCAAAGAATGAGTTAAGCAGCTCTGCTTTCTCTCTGCTGCCTGTTACTTCTTTGTCTTCACTCTTTAGCCGACCTTGATTTTTTTTCTTGTTATTTATATGTTCAAAGAAACGTTTTAAATTATTGTCTTTGACTTTGGATGCAAATCTTTATTCATTCTGAGCCTTTGCTTTCCTGACTTCCTGACAAGTCTACATAGAATAGAATAGAATAGAATAGAATAGAATAGAATAGAATAGAATAGAATAGAATAGAATTCTTCATTGGCCAAGTGTGATTGGACACACAAGGAATTTGTCTTTGGTGCATATGCTCTCAGTGTACATAAAAGAAAAGATACATTTGTCAAGAATGGTTGTCATAGGATTCAAGTAAGCAATCAGGAAACAATCAATATGACTATAAATCATAAGGATACAAGCAACAAGTTACAGTCATACAGTCATAAGTGGGAGGAGATGGGTGATAGGAACGATGAGAAAAACTAATAGTAATAGTAATGCAGCCTAGTGAATAGTTTGACAGTGGTGAGTATATCGCAGCCTTTAAGAGCAAGTTTTCTTCTGTAGGTTTCTCACCCCCATTTTACTTCTGCTGCTTCTTTCGGTTTTCCTTCCCTCCTCCCCCGCCCTTTTCCCCGTCCCCCCTTCCTCTCTTCTCCCTTCCTTTCCGTTCAGCGAGCTTGTGCAGCTGGGGCGGGTGGGCTAAGTGCGTGTATTGGAGGCATTGTGTGGATGTGGGCAAATTGATAGCAACAACCCCACCCTTCCTCCTCCTCTCGCTCCTCTCACGCCTTCCAACTCTCGAAGCCTGCCTGGTTCAGATCTCTTCCCTACCAGCCGGTGAAGGTCCGAGTCCCAGGGCCCTACCGCCTCGCCAGCTCCAGAGTCCCCCCCAGGCGGCGCTCCCTTCCTCGCAAGGTCAAGACCCCGGATCTGTGCGGCTGTGGCTCTCAGCGCATCCAAGCCACCTTCAGCATCGGCTCTGGTCTTCTCTCGGCAGGTAAGGGCGGGTCCCGCGGCGGTCGCTTGTTGCCGTTTAAAGCTTGCGCTTGCTCTCCGGTGGTCGTTGCTCGGGATTGGTGCTATGATTTTAAAGGTGCGTCAGCAATCATTTTCTTTCTCTTTCTTTTTGCTTGTTTTCAAGCTTTCCCGTTCGTCACTATGGATAAACTGGCTGATGCAAACTCGCAGTTTGCTCTGGACCTTTTCCAAAAGTTGAGCGAAGCCCACCCAACCGGCAACGTTTTCTTTTCCCCGCTCAGTTTATCGTCCGCCCTGGCCATGATCGTCTTAGGGGCCCGGGGTAACACAGCTTCGGAACTCTTGAAGGTCAGCAGATGTTTTTCTGACATCTGTCAGAATGGCTGCAATGAGGAATTGTGGCTGTTTTGTACGGAGAGTTGTATTTTAAGTGTTGTGTATTTGAAAGACTGCCTCTAGTACAGGGAAGTTATTTTTGGATTTAACATGATGAATCATGTTAATGATTACTCCAGGGTTTTTACTAGTGTTCTACTGAACAAACAATTTTCAAGAGAATAAGGGAGATAGATAGATAGATAGATAGATAGAGAGAGAGAGAGAGAGAGAGAGAGAGAGAGAGAGAGAGAGAGAGAGATTTGTATTTTAAGTGCTGTATATTTGAAAGGCCGCCTCTAGTTTAGAGATGAATCATCCTCTTAAAATGTATTAAGTATATAGCTGGATTTAGTTAGGACTTTCCAAAAGTTAGTAAGACACAGGATCAGTAATGTCGCTTCTTTCGTGATTTACTCCAGGGTTTTACTAGTGATCTGCTGAACAGATGATGCTGGAGGGAGGGAGATGGAGAGACAGAGAGAGAAATGATGGATATGATGGAGAGAGATGGTAGGTAGGTAGGTAGGTAGGTAGGTAGGTAGGTAGGTAGTGTCACAGGAAAATTCTAATAAAAAAAACCTAAGACGAAATCACAAGCAATAAATCTTACTTTAAGATCAGAGGTTTATTGTTTCTAATAATTTGTAACAAAAGACGAAGCAAAAGAGGTAATAGATATAATAGCAATAGTGCCCTTACATTAACAAGCCATTGCAATGGGGTCCAGAGATATAGCAGTTCCTTCAAGGATTGCTATTAGGCAAAGGATACCATTCTCATCTCAAGCCACATTTCTTATACCTTCTTTTTTTTTTACTGACATACTCATTCCATAGTTTTACTTACTTGTTCTTACTTTCTTTACTGACCGTCACTTTATGTAAACACCCGTGTACATTTGAAGCTCTTAGTCACTTGTTGCTTTCAGTTTCTCATTTCCCTCTGTCTCATTCTTCCTGCTCTAAATATATCCGTAAAAGTACATACTTTGCAGAAAATGTAGCACACAAGTCAGCACATTAGATATACATCTGGTACATTTTGCAATTTTGTTAGTTTAAAACTTTGGTTCAGTGAGGCCTGCAAGCCCACTTCTAGGCCTTATTAGCTGCAACTGTCCAATGGATATATTTCTCTTCTCTCGGTAGGTAGGTAGGTAGGTAGGTAGATTAGATAGGTAGATAGGTAGATAGGTAGATAGGTAGGTAGAAGATAGATAGATAGATAGATAGATAGATAGATAGATAGATAGATAGATAGATAGATAGATAGATAGATGATAGATAGATGATAGATAGATAGATGATAGACAGACAGAGACAGATAGATGATTGATAGATAGATAGATAGATGATAGATGATAGATAGATAGATAGATAGATAGATAGATAGATAGATAGATAGATAGATAGATAGATAGATAGATAGATAGCCAATTTTCCATCACTAAAGTTTGCCTGTTGATCAGAATTGGAATTGTATTTTTAACTGACAGGTTACACTCTGAGAAAGTTTGAAAACCCTTGGTTTAGATTTTCCACATATAGTCCAACCTGTATGGAATAAGGATGTAAGAACAAAATTGATATACAAAAACATACAAAGAAGTAATGCTCTTTTTTCCGCCATTCCTCAAGCAAACTCCGCATATAGACTCATGCCATTGTCTGCTATGCTGAAATTTTCAAGCACACAATTGCAGTAGTAGGTTGTGATAAATGAAAGCAATAGCTCTTTTCCCCCAAAACGTTTAGCCTCTGTGGGGAATTAATATTTTGGTCTCCAAATGACAGAGTCTCAGCCCCTCATACTCAATGGGAAATAAAAAAATAACCATTTTGATGCTCTCCATTGCATTCAAAGGAAACGTTGTCTACCCTCTTGCTATGCTTTATCAAAAATCATTTGTTATGAAAATCAGACTAATATTCAACTTTTTCCTTATCCGTATCTGTTTCTTTTGTGCTGTAGTCTACATGGATTCTGCAACTGATACCCTAAGGTAATTTTGAATTAAGTCACCTGTTTTGTCACTTTCCTAAGATAGAATATATAGTAAACACATTCAGGCTTTGGAAAATCCCTAATTTTCCGTCGTATATGTATAACCCATCGTATTAATCGTAGACACTGTATGCGCCTCTTTTAAAATGAAACCTAAGTTTGCAGAGAATGGTCTATATATGTTTATGTATGCTTTCTACCTGTGAGTCTGTAGTTTTCTGAAATGTCTCCATTGTTCTTAGACAAAATTATTTTTGAACTAACCAGTTCTTATTGGTACTAAGTTAGGACTCATCATATCTTTTCTATGCAGACACTTCATTTTGATGGTGTTGAAGACCTTCATTCAGTATTTCACACACTCAATGCTAAAATTAACCGAAGCGATGCACCTTGTATATTGAAACTTGCTAATAGGTTGTATGGAGAAAAAACTTTCAACTTTCTGTCTGTAAGTAGATTGCTAAATAAATAAATATCAATAATGTATGTGTCCTCAGAATGGCTTTATAGATTAATTTCATTAATTTTATTAGACTATGATATTCATCGATACAGTTATCCTTTGCTTTAAGTCAGTGGTTCCCAACCTGTGGTACGTGTACCACTAGTGGTATGCGAGGGCCTTCCAGGTGGTACGCGAACACTTTCGGGGTCATGAACGATTTTTAGTTAGTTATTTTTTACTTCACAAAAATGTTTACTGCCTAACACAACTGTTGCCACACGCCACCCACCTGGTCCCAGCGGCCCGAGAATCCAGTTGCTGGATGCGCGGGGCCAAAAAAGGAATGGTACAATTATGGAAATAAAGTGATATCTGATCGAATTTAGTTTCTCTGGAACCAGGTGGTACTCGATCACAAAAAGGTTGGGAACCACTGCTTTAAGTGAATCTTTAATCTCTCTTAATTAGGTCTGCTATGGTCAGCCCAAAGACGATACAGTGAGATCCACTCATATCCAGTCATTCATTTTCTTACACCTAATGGACAGAATCTTGCCAAATGAAGGTTATAACCATCTAACCTACTATATCCTGAGAAATCCAGGGTGTGGCTACCCTGAACCTCTTCCCCCTCCAAAATTGGGACTACACAGCCTCTTAATCTGGGTATCTCTCTCTGGGAAAACTTGGTATTTTGCTAAAATTCCCCCACCTCACCCCTCATTGCTTCTCCAGGTGCACATTCCATCACAGCTTTGAAATATGCAGTTTTACAGTTTCGTTGAATCTCTTATTGGTTGGAGATGATTTTTTAAATTTATTGTTTGTTTGTTTATTAAATGTAAATGCTTCCCTTCTTGTTATCCATAATAATTCTGTTAATTTTATAATTTATTTTATAATTTATAAATATTATATGTCTCATTTTACAAGGATTTCTTGACTACCACCCAGAATTTGTATGGAGCTGAATTATCCACAGTGGATTTCTCAAATGCTCCAGACAAGGCAAAAAAGGAAATTAACCAATGGGTTGAACAGCAGACTGAAGGTGAGATTTAAATTTTTTTTAACAACTACAGTTTTATCTTTTCTTGGGCCTACCTCAGGGATGTCAAACTCATGTCATCATGGTGGCATCACGTGACATATCTGGACTCCCCCCTCCCTTCGCTAAATCAGGTATCAGAGCATGATGCATTCGGCCCATGGGCCATGAGTTTGACAGCCCTGGTCTACATAATAGTCAAACCTTTACTGTTATTTGCCATAATGCTGCCATAAAATACCAATTTCAGGAATTGATAAAAGAAGAAAACAAAATAATAGTTTGCAGCAGTTAATCTTCCCGAACAGTGGTTGTACAGTGGTTAATAAATGATCCAGTCACAGTCAGCAGCCCGTAACTTGATAAAAGGTATTTTGGGTTTTCATAAGAAGTCTGATGAAAACCAAAGTTTGAGAATAACCCACAGATACTTATTGATTAGATTGATTTGTCTTTATAGAAATGGCTAGTTTATACTGTTATAAAAAAGTAAAAGTTGAGGTTCAATGTTAATTTGCTTTATTCTATTGCGACAGAGGGAGTCAGAAGTCAACGTCCTTATTTCTTTTCTATCCTCTCTTCCTCACTTCTCATTTTCCCTTCCCCACCCCTCTCTGTTTCCCTGAAAATATGATCTATCCCCAAAATAAGCCCTAACATGTTTTTACCTGCGCACCTAAGCCCTACCCCCAAAATCAGCCCTACTTAAGAGCCTGCGCAGCTGGCTGCCCACCCATTCTGTCTGGTTGCTCGCAGTGCTGAGGCCAAGAGGTGAGGTGGGGTGATGGAGCTGCCCCATGCACCCTACACCAACTTATCTCAGGGCCCCCGCAGCCAGGTCATCCATCCAACATCTGCCTCACGGCGGCAGCACCAGCAGCTATGTGCAGCAGGACCCCGTGTGGCTCCTGGCCCACTTCTTCTGCTTGCTCAAGCAGGATGCCAAGCAATGTGCCGGTGCCACGGCCGCGAGGCAAGGCAGGTGTTGGGGCATGGATGGCCTGGCTGCGGGGGCCCGGAGATAAGCCAGTGTGGGGCACATGGGGATTCTCCACCCGCCTCACCTCGTTGCCGCAGCAACGGCACCAGTGCATTGTTCAGCCTCCTGCTCTGTTGCGGCCATGAGCAAGCAGAAGAAGTGGGCCAGCAGCCACATGGGGTCCTGATGGATGGGGCTGCTGGTGCTGTGGCCACGAGGCAAGGCATGTGTTGGGGCATGGGTGACCTGGCTGTTAGAGGTTGAATGGGGAGCAACGGGTTGAAACTAAACCCTGGCAAGACCGAGTGGCTCTGGGTTTGTTGGCTCAGGGAGAATTGCCACCTCTGGTCTTAGATGGGGTAGCACTACCCCAAACAGGCCCTGTGTGTAATCTGGGTGTTCTCCTGGACTCACAACTCCTGTAGTCATGCCAGGAGGGCCTTTGTGCAACTGCTAGTTGTGCACCAGTTACACCCTTTCCTGGATCAACAAACCCTACTCACAGTCACTCATGCCCTAGTCACTTCCCAACTTGACTATTGCAACAGGCTCTACATGGGGCTGCCCTTGAAGAGCATCCGGAAGCTCCAGTTGGTGCAAAATGCAGTGGCCCACATGGTTTTATGCAGACCCCGGTGTGCACATGTATCACCTCTCCTGCGGGAGCTGCATTGGCTGATGATTTGCTTCCGGGTACAATTCAAGGTGCTAGTTGTCACTTTTAAAGCCCTTCATGGCTTGGGATCAGATTACCTGAGGGACCATCTCTTACCAGTTACATCTACTCGACTCATCAGAGCAGAAAGGCAGGGAATGTTGGAGGTCCCATCCCCAAGGGATATACACCTGGTGGAACCCAAAAAAATGGCCTTCTCTGTGGTGGCCCCCTCTCTCCGGAACATCATCTCCCCAGACATTAGAATAGCCTCCACTCTAGCACTCTTTCGGAAGGCGCTGAAGACCTGGTTCTGCCAGCGGGCCTGGGGAACCCAGAGCAGAATAGAGCCCATTAAATGGCTCATGTGAGATGCTGTCGCTGGGGCAGGAGTTGGGGGGTGATTTTATTATATTAAGGTATTATATGACTCTTCTTTTATTAGTTTTATTGTTTTATATGAGGTTTTATATTCTGTAAGCCTTCTTGAATCACCATGTGTGAATAGGCAATATAAATTCAGTAAATAAATAAATAAATAAACTAATAAAAGAATTTAAGCTTGAGAGAATAACCCACAGATACACAGGACACAATAAATGTATGTTCCATATTATCCTTGCCCTTAAAGTATCTCCCGAGAGATACAGGTAGTCCTCAACATATGATCACAATTGAACCCAAAATTTATTTTGCTAAGTAAAACATTTTTAAAGTGAATTTTGCCCAATTTTACGACTTTCCTTGCCACAGTTGTTAAGTGAATTACTGCACTTATTAAATTAGTAATATAGTCATTAAGTGAATCTGGCTTCCCCATTGACCAAAAACCGATAAGACAGGAGACAAGAGGATGGGGATCTACTCTCTATCCCATCAGCCACCCCCCAGCATAGAATCCTCCTGTCGGGGCTCCAGACCAGCCAGCAGAGTCAGATTTTAAGACTCTTCCAGAAGGCCAGGAGTGTTAGGGCTAAACTTACCTCAGCTAGTGAATATTAAAAACACTTGTTTTGACTAATATATGGATTAAAAAGAGGATTTTACTTTAACTTGGGTGATTTTGGGTTTGGCTAGTCTACAGAAAAGAAGGATTAGGGTGACATAATAGCACTACTCCAGTATTTGAGAGGTTGCCACAAAGAGGAGGGGGTCAAATTATTTACCAAAGCACCTGTAGGCAGGACAAGAAACAATGGATGGAAACTAATCTAGGAGAGAAGCAATCTGGAATTAAGGAGAAACTTCCTAACAATGAGGACAATTCACCAGTGGATCAGCTTGCCTTCAGAAGTTGTAGCTGCTTCATCATTGGAGGTTTTTAAGAAGAGACTAGACAGTCACTTCTCTGAAATTAGACTAGACTAATTGAGTTAGACTAGAAGACCTCCAGGGTACCTTTCAGCTCTGTTCTGATTGATTGATTGATTGATTGATTCTGGAGATTTGGCACATTAAGCACATGTCAGAAATGGCCAGTCAGTGCCATTACAGCAGCTTTTGCTAATTCAGGATTTTTAAAAAGAAAATTATTTACAAGATAATTGCAGAGGGGAATTATACATTTAACAAGTGCATTTAGATTAGTCTCATTGATCTGATAATATTATTTAAGTCTCAGTTCTTGGCACAGCCAATTAACAGTGAAATTTCTCCATCAAGGTAAAATCCCTGAGTTGTTATCTGAAGGATCCATCAATGAAATGACTAAATTGGTTTTGGTGAATGCTGTCTACTTTAAAGGCAACTGGGCAAATCCATTTAAAGAAAAAAATACTAAAGATAAGCCTTTTAGACTAAATAAGGTAAATAATTTTTTGTCTCTCTTCTGTAACAACAGCTTGTTATTTAGGTAGGTGTAGCAATAATCCTAACGTATCTGTAGTCATGTTTTTGAAGCCTTATATCAGTTCCTTTGAGCCTAATCACTAGTTATAAATCTCAACTTTCCCATAAGTTAAACCTAATTCCATTCTGAAATATTTTACTGAATTTGGTGGGTCATTTGTCTATTTGCTCTAATACATGAAGGAAAACAATAAAGCAGTTTTTATTTGTTTTTATACTATAGGTAGGTTTCTTCCCTTGGTTTATTTTTCAAGTTGGTTTAGATGTTCTGTTTATCCTTACCTGGAAATGAATTTCATTTAGCTTAATAGAGTTGTATGAGTCCAAAGAACAGCTATATATTAATATAGTTTTACAAAGATTCACTTCCTAGAACTAGTTCTATCAACCTCAGCATATACTGTACATACAGAAACTTTATTTCCTTGTTGTTTGATAAGCTCCTCTCTGTAATATTCCTAAAATAATCCAGACAGAAAAGAAGAATGTGAAGATGATGTTTATGAAAGATAAACTTCCTTTTCGTTATATCGCTGAATGCAAGTGTCGTGTGCTGGAACTGTCATACATGGGAAAGGATCTTAGCATGATAATCCTTTTGCCTGATAACATTGAAGATAACTCCACAGGCCTGGAACAGGTGATTCTGTTGTTTTCTTGCTATTGGTATGAAATCATTGTCCTTAAAAAATTGTTCTAAGTATCACACAAATACTTGGTAGGGTCACCCATACGCATGGACAAAGTTGTGGTTTACGTGAAGCGTTGAGTGGCTCCACATCCGTCAGTGGGGTTCTGAAGAGAGTCTGCGTTATTCTGGGGATCTCCAGAAAATCTTTAAGAGTTTTCTTCATTTTTGTACCAGACACTATGAATCCCTAATCACCTCGGATGAAAGAGTTGAAAACAGATTAGATCTGAATTAGATTTAAATAGTATCTTAAATAGTAAACAGTAAGGTACAATAAATGCTTTTTATGTTACGTTTGGACACAACAACCACGGTTTTGCCTGAAAATACTGTTTTTTTTTAAAAAAAATTATGTTTACTTCGAATAATGTTTATGCTATAAACTCTGCATTATTTTTCCCCATCTGAACATGTGGCCTAGAGGTGGACTCTTGCCTCACAATCAGGAGGTTGTGAGTTCGATCCTAGGTAGAGGCAGATATAGAGTCTCCTGCTTGGGCATGTGGTTGGACTAGATGACCTGCAAGGTCCTTCCCAACTCTGTTAATCTGTTAATATCTGTTAAAGCTGCAAATAGTTTAGCATGGGGCAGAAACCATCTTCCACTCAGAGAAAGACCATGTCTGGGGTAGAGAAATGTGCTCTCTGGCTCTGGAAATTAATTCATATTGAAGTCAGTGATGTCCTGTTTTTCAGCAACACATTTCTCTGTGCTGAAATGGAAATATTGTGGCACAGTGATGCAAATAATTATTTGTCTTTCTTTGCCGTTTTAGCTGGAGCAGCAGCTTACTTTGAAAAAACTGCAAGAATGGACCCAGCACAATAATATGAATTCCTTCGTGGACGTCGATGTACATCTACCTAAATTTCAGCTGGAAATAAACTATGATCTTAAATCTTACTTTACAGCATTGGGGCTAGTAGATATGTTTGACAGTGGCAAGGCTAATTTGTCTGGAATGTCAGGATCTCAGGATCTCCATGTGTCCAAAATTGTTCACAAGTCATTTCTAGAAGTAAATGAAGTGGGCACTGAAGCAGCAGCAGCTACTGCTGCTACATGTGTGCCTTATTGTCGGCCCAGGGAGGAGAATTTTAATGCTGACCATCCTTTCGTATTTTTTATCCGTCATAATCCAACAAACACTATACTTTTCCTTGGTAGATTTGCTTCTCCATAAAGAGTATCGTAAGTCATAAAACCAACTTCCAGCATTCTAGCAAATACATATTTCTCTGCCTGCTTGGGGGAATTGCCATGAAGAAGTTGGGTTCCTCCAGATATTTTCCATCTTCGATTTTCTTGAACTCCTGAGTCTGTTAACAGGTTTTATGTGACACTTTGCTCTAAAGGGTAGCCATCTCTAATCTAGGACATTCAGCTGTGTTTGATTTCAGTTCCATTTAATTTCCAGCTAGCTAGGAATTCTGGGGATTGTAGTTTGAGCTGTTTGGAAGCCACCAGGCAAGGGGCAGCTACTGTGCATTGTATTTGTAAAAGGAGTAACACATGAATTACTGGAATAAAGTTGGCTTTCATTCAACATAATGTAAGTGTCTTTGGTCCTTTGTCCTTGAAAATCATTGATAATATAGAATCCAGAAAGTGACTTTTTCTTCTTCTTAAAAATACAAAACAATTTGGCACTTGTCTTAGTAAGTACCTTATTTATTTATTTATTTGTGAGATTTATATACCACCTCACAGTGCAAGCACACTCTAAGCGGTTTACACCAGTAAGCAATGTATATTTATATTGCCCCTAACAATCTGGGTCCTCATTTTACCTACCTCGGAAGGATGGAAGGCTGAGTCAAACTTGAGCCGGTGAGATTTGAACCGCTGACCTGCAGATCACAGTCAGCTAAAGTGGCCTGCAGTACTGCCTCTAACCGCTGCGCCATCTCAGCTCTTCTACCTTATGAGGAATTATGGTACAACTTCTCTTATCATTCGGTAAATGCAGCATTGTTCACATATCACTAGTGACCTCGAATCTACAATTTTTTGATATTTTTTGTCCACATTCTCTCTCCTCAGTAAATCTGAACTATATATTGTTGTCCATCCTTCAGGCATTGATTTTATTGAAGGCAGGTGTGAAATAAATTCTAATGACATTTTGAAGGGGTTGTTACTTCTACAATTCAGTTTAATTCATGTTACTTGGATGATTTAGAGCAGGGGTGTCAAACTCGATTTCATTGAGGGCTGCATCAGGATTGTGTTTGACCTCAGGGGGAGGGGCCAAGGTGGGTGTGGACAGCTCGACATCACTCGTGTCGGGGGCACATGTGGTGGTCCGAGTGCTCTGCCAGTGAAAACGGGCTCCTGAGCTCTCTCTTAGGCTGTGACGGTTTCCAGCAACCCTCTGCCAGCAAAAAGAGCTCGGGAGGGCCACCTGCAGCCCTCTTGATCTCCGTTTTCACTGGCAGAGGCACTGTTTATTTATTTTATTTATTTATTTGTCAAACATGTATAGGATAGTAGTAATTTGTATAAACATAAGTAAAAAGTAACGATAAAAGAGGACAATAGGACAGTAGGACAGGGATGGTAGGCACAGTGGTGCGCTTATGCACGCCCCTTACAGACCTCTTAGAAACGAGGAGAGGTCGACTGTAGACAGTCTAAGGTTAAAGTTTTTGGGGTTTGGGGAAGAAACCACAGAGTCAGGTAGTGCATTCCAGGCATTGATCACTCTGTTGCTGAAGTCGTATTTTCTGCAGTTGAGTTTGGAGCGCTTTACATTTAGTTTGAATCTATTACGTGCTCGTGTATTGTTGCGGTTGAAGCTGAAGTAGTCATTAACAGGAAAGACATTTTGGTATATGATTTTATGAACTACATTTAGATCAGATCGGAGGCGACGTAGTTGTAAATTGTCTAATCCCAGTATTTCAAGTCTGGTGGAATAAGGTATTTTGTTGTGAGCGGAGGAATGAAGGACTCTTCTTGTGAAATATTTCTGGACTCTCTCGATTGTATTTATGTCTGATATGCAGTGCGGGTTCCAGACAGGTGAGCTGTATTCCAGAATTGGTCTAACAAATGTTTTGTATGCTCTGGTTAGTAATGTAATGTTGCCAGAGAAGAAGCTATGAAAGATTAGATTAACAACTCTTAGTGCCTTTTTGGCAATGTTGTTACAGTGGGCTCTAGCACTTAGGTCGTTGGATATGAGTATTCCAAGGTCTTTGACAGTGAGGGTCCTTTGCTGTTTCCAGGCTATCTACAGATGGAGCTCTGGAGCAACAAAATAAAATATCAGGAACACAGTATAAAACTGCACACCAAAGAACAGAGTATTATAACTGAAGTCTTGTAGCAAAATGGAGACAGTGATGGATTTTAAATTAACTTTATTTTCAGTTTCAAAAATATTTTCTCGACTTACATTTCAATTATAAAGATTCTTTCCCCCAGCTTATGGTGCAAATGCAGTATTTCTTTACAGACTGGAATAAATCAAGCTCCAATCAAGGACACAAATCAAAATTAGGCCCTTCTAAGTTCTATGGATTATATTAAATATATGCTTATATCAGTCCCATTGAAAAAGCCTAATATTGGCTAAGCTGGGCAATTCTTATTTTTTATATTTTTGAAATAATGCCCTATTTATATCCTTGATTAAATCAAGTGATTTTAGTTGTTCTTTACCTATATAATATGTATTTGATCCAAGGTTATCAAACAATTCTTACATTTTGCATAAAACATGCAATAAAATATTATTTGTAGTATAAAATGGTTTAGGAATATGCAGCTATTTGGACTTCAAGTGGAAAAGGAGCAGTTCCTTAAATAGAACACATATTTTCCTCTGACTACACAATTAGTGTAGAAAAGGTGCAGTTTTTTTAAGGAACCTCTCACAACATTAATGCTTGTATCTATATCTGTGCTGAGCAGCTTTTTGCCTCGAATTGGAACAGTAGAATATCCCCAAAATCGTTTCATTTGTACCAAAGATGATTTAATTAACATACATATTATTTAATACAAAAAAGTAGGTATCCTAGTTTGAGGCTACTAGTTTAATATGGCTAGCCCGGAAAAATACTTTTTTCTTAAAACTGAAATGAACTTTTAAAAAAATGTTACAGGTTTAATATGAATCGCGTGTGACAATACAGGGTGTTCCATCAAATTTTGCCTTGTGTGAAAAAATCAATCCCTTTCAACTCTTCAGGCAGATATTCTTGTTCTACAGGATTCTTGTACATGGGATTATATTTGTAACCTTTACCATAACCTAAATTTTTCATGAGCTTGGTTGGTGCATTCCGCAAATGTAAAGGGACAGGCGGAAGTGGTCCTTGGTGGTCTCTTAGGCATGATTTCACATTACTGTAAGCGCTGCACACTCCAATAGACTTTGGTGCTCTGGCGAAATAGACTACACACTGCGCCAGTAAGACCTATGCAACAAAAAGAAAGGGACAATTAACGAAGCAAGGGAAATGTACTGCAGGTAGCCTTGAGTTACAACAGTTCATTTAGTGACCGTTCAAAGTTACAACAGCACTAGAAAAAATGACTTCTGAATGCTTTTCACACATTGCAGCATCTCCATTGTCACGTGATCAAAATTCAGACGCTTAGCAACTGACTCACATTTATGACGGTTGCACTGTCTAGGGGGTCATGTGATCCCCTTTTGCAACTTTCTGACAAGCAAAGTCAATGGGGAAGCCCAATTCATTTCACAACCATGTTACTAACTTAACAACTGCAGTGATTCACTTAACAACTGCGGCAAGAAAGGTCGTAAAATGGGGTAAGAGAAATGGGAGGCACCAGAGATAAATTTCATGTATTGTTGCAAAGGGCCCGAATGCTTATGCCAAGTATTATGGCATAAGTATTGATATTTCAGCTTTTTTCTTTTTAATAAATTTACAGCCATTTCTAAAATTCTGTTTTCACTTTGTCATTATGGGGTACTGAATGTAGATTAATGAGGAAACAAATGAATTTCAACAACTGTGGAATCAGGCTGCAGCATAACAAAATTGACAAAAGTGAAGAGGGTCCGAATACTTTCTGGATGCACTGTAGATAATATCTATAATTAGAGTGACCATATACCCTTTATTATAAAGGATAGCAGTCCTTTAGATTTAATTATTTCATGTTTTGCTCTTGAATTTTCCTCTGTAAAACAAAGGTCTAACTCTAAACAGTTATTACTATTTTTAATCCTTGTGAACCTCATTGATGTGTGCCTTTTTTTCCTGTTTGCCCTTTATTTTTTCCAAGCAATAAAGTGATTACTGTATCTACATTCCATTTCTCTAGCAGGTGGTTGAGAAGCAACTTTGAAGGAGGATTTAGATATCAGGGCAATTTCTAAAAATATACTGGGGGGCGGGGTATTTTTTCCCTAACAACAAGACTACATATATTGGAGCCTTTAAGAGCAAGTTCATTCCAGTAGGTTTCTCACCCAGTCTAGCTTCTGCTGCTCATGACACTCCCGATTTTCCTTCTCTCTTTCTCTCCCCCCTTTCCCCCTTTCCCCCTTTCACCTCTCCTCTCTGGATGGAGAGAGAGAGAGAGAGAGAGAGAGAGAGAGAGAGAGAGAGAGAGAGAGAGAGAGAGAGAGAGAGAGAGAGAGAGAGAGAGGATCATAGATAGATAGATAGATGAGAGAGACAGAGATGATAGATGATAGATAGATAGATAGATAGATAGATAGATAGATAGATAGATAGATAGATAGATGAGAGAGACAGAGATCATAGATGATAGATGATAGATAGAAGAGAGAGAGAGAGAGAGACAGACAGACAGACAGACAGACAGACAGACAGACAATTTTCTACAACTAAAGTTGACCTATTGATCAGAGGTTCTGGGGATTTTATTTAAACTTACAGATTATACTCTATGAGAAAGTTTGAAAACCTTTGGTTTACCATTTCCACATATAGTTGTCCAACCTGTAGGGAATAAGGATATTAGAAGAAAAATGATGCACAAAAAATACAATGAAGTAATGCCAGCGAGCTTCGGCAGCTGGGGCGGTGGGCTAAGTGCGTGTATTGGAGGCCCTGTCTTCGGATGTAGCAAACAGAGGGCAGCCCAACCCTTCCTCCTACTCTCTCACGCCTTCCAACTCTCGAAACCTGCCGGTTCAGTCCACCTTTGCCTGCCAGCCAGTGAAGGTCAGAGTCCGAGGGCGCTACCGCCTCGCCAGCTCCAGAGACTGCCCGGGCGCTCCCTTCCTCGCAAGGCAGATCTGCGCATGAGTGGCTCTCTGCGCATCCAACCCACCTTCAGCATCGGCGCTGGGCTTCTCTCGGCAGGTAAGGGTGGGGTTTAACTTTTAAGGCATTTAAAGCTTGCGCTTGCTCTCCCGCGGTCGTTGCTCGGGACTGGTGCTATAATTTCAAAGGTGCCTCAGAAATAATTTTCTTTCTCTTTCTTTTTGCTTGTTTTCAAGCTTTCCCGTTCGTCACAATGGATAAACTGGCTGATGCAAACTCGCAGTTTGCTCTGGACCTTTTCCAAAAGTTGAGCGAAGCCCACCCAACCGGCAACGTTTTCTTTTCTCCGCTCAGTTTATCGTCCGCCCTGGCCATGATCGTCTTAGGGGCCCGGGGTAACACAGCTTCGGAACTCTTGAAGGTCAGCAGATGTTTTTCGGACATGTTAGTATGGCTGCTATGAGGAATTGTGGCTCTTTTATAAGGGGATTTGTATTTTAAGTGCTGTGTATTTGAAAGACCGTCTCTAGTACCGGGAAGTTATTTTTGGATTTAACACGATGAATCATGTTACTGATTACTCCAGGGTTTTTACTAGTGTTCTGCTGAACAAACAATTTTCAAGAGAATAAGGGCGATAGATAGATAGATAGATAGATAGATAGATAGATAGATAGATAGATAGATAGATAGATAGATAGATAGATAGATAGATAGATAGATAGATAGATAGATAGATAGATGCTAGTAGATAGATAGATAGATGATAGATGAATAGATAGATAAATAGATAGATAGATGCCAGTAGATAGATGCTAGTAGATAGATAGATGATAGATAGATAGATAGATAGATAGATAGATAGATAGATGCTAGTAGATAGATGCTAATAGATAGATAGATAGATAGATAGATAGATAGATAGATAGATAGATAGATAGATAGATAGTTAGATAGATAGATAGATAGATAGATAGATAGATAGATAGATAGATAGATAGATAGATAGATAGATAGATAGATAGATAGATAGATCACCAATTTTCTATCACTAAAGTTGGCATATTGATCAGAGGTTCTTAACTGACAGGTTAGACTTTGTGAGAAAGTTTGAAAACCCTTAGTTTAGATTTCCACATATAGTTGTCCAACCTGTATGGAATAAGGATGTAAGAACAAAATTGAAAATAATTGTTCTGATGCTCTCTGTTGCATTCAAAGGAAACATGCTCTACTCTCTTGCTATGCTTTATCAAAAAGTCATTTGTTATGAAAATCAGACTAACATTCAACTTTTTCCTTATCTGTATCCATTTCTTTTGTGCCGTAGTCTACATAGATTTTGCAACTGATATCCTAAAGTAATTTTGAATAAAGTGACCTGATTTCTATTTTCCCAAGACAGAATATATAGTAAACACATTCAGGCTTTGATAAATCCCCAATTTTTCCTCGTTATATGTATAACCCATCGTATTAATCTTAGATATTGTATGCGCCTCTTTTAAAATGAAACCTAAGTTTACAAAGAATGGTCCATCGTACTGTTTATTTATGTATTCTTTCTACCTGTGAGTATGTAGATTTCTGAAATGTCTCCATTGTTCTTAATTTTTGCACTAACCCTAATTTCACTGTTCTTATTGGTACTAAGTTAGGACTTATCATATCTTTTCCCTGCAGACACTTCATTTTGATGGTGTTGAAGACCTTCATTCAGTATTCCACACGCTTAATGCTAAAATTAACCGAAGCGATGCACCTTATATATTGAAACTTGCTAATAGGTTGTATGGAGAAAAAACTTTCAACTTTCTGTCTGTAAGTAGATTGCTAAATAAATAAACATCAATGATTTATGGACCATCAGAATTGCTTTATAGGTCAATTTCAAGTTTTATTAGACTATGATATTCAGCAATACAGTTATTCTTTGCTTTAAGTGACTCTTTAATTTCTTTTAATTTGGTCTGCTATGCTATTTGGTCTTTCAGTCAGCCGAAAGACAATACAGCGAGATCCAATCACATTCAGACATTCATTTTCTTATCTCTAATGGACAGAATCTTGCCAAATTAAAGTTATAACCTACTGTATCCTGAGAGATTCCAGGGTGTGGCTACCCTGGGCCTCTTCCCCTCTCCGGCCTCCATTTTGGGACTGCACAGCCACTTAATCTGGGTGTCTCTCTGGGAAAACTACGCAGGCTGACTGCTAGTTCAGCAGTTCAGCTGTTCAAATCTCACTAGGCTCAAGGTTGACTCAGCCTTCCATCCTTCCGAGGTGGGTAAAATGAGGACCCAGATTGTTGGGGGCAATATGCTGAACTCTGTAAACCGCTTAGAGAGGGCTGTAAAGCACTATGAAGCGGTATATAAGTAAAGTACTATTGCTATTGCTATTGCTATTGCTTCTTCAAGTGCACATTCTATCACAGCTATGAACCATGCAAATTTACAGGCTCATTCTTTTTCTATCTTTTATCCACATACAGTCATCTTTCTTGTGAGATGTAGAAGCATGGCCGCTAACCTTATGAGATAGATCCAGATTTTCCCATTAGATTACAAATTGTATGTATAATATGCATCTCTTTTCAGAAGAATAAGCTTTCTTCAAAGACCATTCCATTCAGGGTACATTTCAGTCAAAACACATGATGCTTAATCTCGTATCACGGTTAAAGTACTGAAGAAGAGCGGGGAGGCCTAGATTTAAGATCTCACTCAGAATAGTCCACTTTTTCTCTTTGGGCTAATTGTGTTTTTCAGCCTAAAGATGTTTATCATGACAGTGAATTGGAAAATATCAACACAGACTACGTCAGCCTTTTATAGAGAGACATGTTTTCATTATGCTATTATGAGTGCTTGCTTAAATGCAGTTAGAAAATTCTAGAACATGAATGATGAAGGCAAAGGGTGCCAAGCAGGAACAGGGAGAGTAATTGGATCTCTAATTGATTGGAGATGATAATTCTTATTATTTATTAAATGTAAATGCTTCCCCGCTTGCTATCCATAATAATTATATTTATTTTATAATTTTATAATTTATAAATATTACATGTCTCATTTTCATAGGATTTCTTGACTAGCACCCAGAATTTGTATGGAGCTGAATTATCCACAGTGGATTTCTCAAATGCTCCAGACAAAGCAAAAAAGGAAATTAACCAATGGGTTGAACAGCAGACTGAAGGTGAGATTTTTAAAAAAACAACAATTATAGTTTTATTTTTTCGTGGGTCTACATGATAGTCAAACCCTTACTTTTATTTGCCATAATGATGCCATAAAAGAATTGATAAAAGAGAAAGCAAAATAATAGTTTGGAACAGTTAATCTTACAGAATGGGTTCTTTTTGTATAGTGTTTAATAAGGGATCTAGTTAGCAGCATGTATCTTGATAAAAGGTATTTTGGGCCGGCATAACAAGTCTGATAAAACACAAGTTTGGGAACAACCGACAGATACACAGGACACAATAAATGTTTCACATTGTCCTTGCCCTTAGAGTATTTCCTGAGAGATACTTAGAAAGTGGACATTACATATTAATGGGTCTGCTTAATGCAACTCAGTTCTTTAATATTATTAATTAAATTTATATGCTGCTTATCTCATGGTTACAGCGACTTTGGGGATTTTATAAAATGATAAAAAAAAGAAAGACAATACAAAATAATTAAAATTTAGAAAGAATAAATAGACCAAAACCCAATAAGACAGGAGACATGAGGATGGGGATCTACTGTACTCTCTATCCCATCAGCCACCCCCCAGCATAGAACCCTCCTGTCGGGGCTCCAGACCAGCCAGCAGAGTTAGATTTTAAGACTCTTCCAGAAGGCCAGGAGAGTTGGGGCTAACCTTACCTCAGCAAGTAAATATTAAAAACACTTGTTTTGACTAATATATTGATTAAAAAGAGGATTTTACTTTAACTTGGGTGATTTTGGGTTTGGCTAGTCTACAGAAAAGAAGGATTAGGGTGACATAATAGTACTATTCCAGTATTTGAGAGGTTGCCACAAAGAGGAGGGGGTCAAATTATTTGCCAAAGCACCTGTAGGCAGGACAAGAAACAATGGATGGAAACTAATCCAGGAGAGAAGCAATCTGGAATTAAGGAGAAACTTCCTAACAGTGAGGACACTTAACCAGTGGAACAGCTTGCCTTCAGACGTTGTAGGTGCTTCATCACTGGAGGTTTTTAAGAAGAGACTGGATAGTCATTTGTCTGAAATGGTATAGAGTCTCCTGCTTGACCAGCGGGTTGGACTAGAAGACCTCCAAGGTCCCCTCCAGCTCTGATTGATTGATTCTGGAGATGTGGCACATTAAGCACATGACAGAAATGGCCAGTCAGTGCCATTTACTGTACAGCAGCTTTTGCTAATTCAGGATTTTTAAAAAGAAAATTATTTACAAGATAATTGCAGAGGGGAATTATACATTTAACAAGTGCATTTAGATTAGTCTCATTGATCTGATAATATTATTTAAGTCTCAGTTCTTGGCATAGCCAATTAACAGTGAAATTTCTCCATCAAGGTAAAATCCCTGAGTTGTTATCTGAAGGATCCATCAATGAAATGACTAAATTGGTTTTGGTGAATGCTGTCTACTTTAAAGGCAACTGGGCAAAGGCATTTAAAGAAGAAGATACTGAAGACAAGCCTTTTAGACTAAATAAGGTAAATAATTTTTTTGTCTCTCTTCTGTAACAACAGCTTGTTGTTTAGGCAGGTGTAGCAATAGCCACTCTCATGAAGCATCATCAAGCTTTTATGATAGCGCTGAACACATAATCCTAACTTATCTGTAGTCATGTTTTTGAAGCCTTATATCAGTTCCTTTGAGCCTAATCACTAATTACAAATCTCAACTTTCCCATAAATTAAACCAAAATCCATTCTGAAACATTTTACTGAATTCAGTGGGTCATTTGTCTATTTGCTCTAATACATGAAGGAAAACAATAAAGCAGTATTTATTTATATTTATACTCTAGGTAGGTTTTTTCCCTTGGCTTATTTTTAAGTTGGTTTAGATGTTCTGTTTATCCTTACCTGGAAATGAATTTCATTTAGCTTAATAGAGTTGTATGAGTCCAAAGAACAGCTATATATTAATAAAGTTTTGCAAAGATTCACTTCCCAGAACTAGTTCTATCAACTTCAGCATATAAATATAGAAACTTTATTTCTTTGTTGTTTGATAAACTCCTCTCTGTAATATTCCTAAAATAATCCAGACAGAAAAGAAGAATGTGAAGATGATGTTTATGAAAGATAAACTTCCTTTTGGTTATATCCCTGAATGCAAGTGTCGTGTGCTGGAACTGCCATACAAGGAAGAGGATCTTAGCATGATAATCCTTTTGCCTGATAACATTGAAGATAACTCCACAGGCCTGGAACAGGTGATTCTGTTGTTTTCTTGCTATTGCTATGAAATTATTGTCCTAAACAAAATTATTCTAAATATCACATAAATACTTGGTAGGATCACCCATACGCATGGACAAAGTTGTGGTTTATGTGAGGCGTTGAGTGGATCCACTTACGTCAGTGGGGTTCTGAAGAGAGTCTGCGTTATTCTGGGGATCTCCAGAAAATCTTTAAGAGCTTTCTTCATTTTTGTATCAGACACTATGAATCCCTAATCACCTTGGGTGAAAGAGTTGAAAACAGATTAGATCTGAATTAGATTTAAATAGTATCTTAAATAGTAAACAGTAAGGGAAAGGTTCCCCTCGCACATATGTGCTAGTCGTTCCCGACTCTAGGGGGCGGTGCTAATCTCCGTTTGAAAGACGAAGAGCCAGCGCTGTCCGAAGACGTCTCTGTGGTCATGTGCCCGGCATGACTAAAGGCCGAAGGTGCACAGAACGCTATTACCTTCCCACCAAAGTGGTCTCTATTTTTCTACTTGCATTTTTACATGCTTTCGAACTGCTAAGTTGGCAGAAGCTGGGACAAGTAACGGGAGCTCACTCCGTTACGTGGCGCTAGGGATTTGAACCGCCGAACTGCTGACCTTTGTGATCGACAAGCTTAGCGTCTTAGCCACTGAGCCACCACGTCCCTAAACAGTAAATGCTTTTTATGTTACGTTTGGACAGGACAACCAAACCAATACTTTTTTAAAAATCCGTGTTTACTTCTAATAATGTTTATGGTATAAACTCTGCATTTCCCCCCCCCATCTGAACATCTGTTAAAGCTGCAAATAGTTTAGCATGGAGCAGAAACCATCTTCCACTCAGAGAAAGAACATGTCTCGGGTAGAGAAATGTGCTCTCTGGCTCTGGACATTAATTCATATTGAAGTCAGTGATGTCCTGTTTTTCAGCAACATATTTCTCTGTGCTGAAATGGAAATATTGTGGCACAGTGATGCAAATAATTATTTGTCTTTCTTTGCCGTTTTAGCTGGAGCAGCAGCTTACCTTGGAAAAACTGCAAGAATGGACCCAGCCCAAAAATATGAATTCTGGCCTGGAAGTCTATGTACATCTACCTAAATTTCAGCTGGAAGAAAACTATGATCTTAAATCTTATTTTGCAGCATTGGGGCTAGTAGATGTGTTTGACAGTGGCAAGGCTAATTTGTCTGGAATGTCAGGATCTCAGGATCTCCATGTGTCCAAAATTGTTCACAAGTCATTTCTAGAAGTAAATGAAGTGGGCACTGAAGCAGCAGCAGCTACTGCTGCTACAATTATGTTACTTTGTTTGCCCATGGGGGAGGATTTTATTGCTGACCATCCTTTTCTATTTTTTATCCGTCATAATCCAACAAACACTATACTTTTCCTTGGTAAATTTGCTTCTCCATAATATCATAAGTCATAAAAGCAACTTCCAGCCTCCTCCTGCTTGGGGGAATTGAACAAGTTGGGTTCCTCCAGATCAGGGGTGTCAAACCCGCGTTGTCACATTAATTGCGTATCGTGACTTTCCCTCCCTTCGCTTGATTGGGGGAGGGTGTGGCCAGTGAATGACACATCCGGCCCGCGGACCAAAAGTTTGACACCCGTGCTCCAGATGTTTTCCATCTTTGATTTTCTTGAATTTTCTTGATTTTGTCTTAACAGATTTTATGTGGCACTTTGCTTTAAAAGGTAATCATCTGTAATCTGTGTTTGATTTCAGTTCTTTTAATTTCCAGCTAGGAATTCTGGGAATTGTAGTTTGAGCTGTTTGGAAGCCATCAGGCAAGGGGCAGTTACCGTGCATTGTATTTGTAAAATGAATAACACATGAATTACTGGAATAAAGTTGGCTTTCATTCAATATAATGTAAGTGTCTTTGGTTCAGACTCTTTTGTCCTGGAGAATCATTGATAATATAGAATCCGGAAAGTGACTTCTTTTTTGTTCTTAAAAATACAAAACAATTTGTCTTAGTACCTTATGAGGAATGATGGTACAACTTTTCTTATCATTCAGTCAATGCAGAATTGTTCATATACGAATCACTAATGACCTCAATTTACTAATTTTCTGATATTTTTTGTCCACATTCTCTCTCCTCAGTAAATCTGAACTATATATTGTTGTCCATCCTTCAGGCATTCATTTTATTGAAGGCAGGTGTGAAATAAAGAAATTCTAATGACATTTTGAAGGGGTTGTTATTCTACAGTTCAGTTTAGTTTGTTGTCTGGATGATTTAGAGGTATTCTTGCTTTAAATATTTAAGAAAGCCCCCTTATGCTTTCCCCTAACCTGTCATTTAGTACGATAAGCTGCCAATGATTTTGCCTTTATGACTACTTTCCCTTCCCTTCCCAACCCATTCCCTGCCCCTTACAACTATCTATGGATGGAGCTCTGGGCCAACAAAATGAAATCTCAGGAACACAGTATAAGACTGCACATCAAACAACAAAGTACTTACAATGTTATAACTGAAGTCTTTTAGCAAAATGGAGACAGTGATGGCTGTAAATTTACTTTATTTTCACAGTTTCAAAAATATTTTCTCAAGTTACATTTCAATTATAAGGGTTTTTTTTTCAGCTTAAGGTGCAAATGCAGTATATCTTTACAGACTGGAATGAATCAAGCTACAATCAAGGACACAAGTCAAAATTAGGCCCTTCTAAGTTCTATGGATTACATTAAATATATGCTTATATCAGTCCCATTGAAAAAGCCTAATATTAGCTAAACTGGGCAATTCTTATTTCTTATATTTTTGAAATAATGCCCTATTTATATCCTTGATTAAATCAAGTGATTTTAGTTGTTCTTTACCTATATAATATGTATTTGATCCAAGGTTATCAAACAATTCTTACATTTTGCATAAAACATGCAATAAAATATTCTTTGTAGTATAAAATGGTTTAGGAATATGCAGCTATTTGGACTTCAAGTGGAAAAGGAGCAGTTCCTTAAATAGAAGACACATTTTCCTCTGACTACACAATTAGTGTAGAAAAGGTGTAGTTTCTTTAAGGAACCTCTCACAACATTAATGCATGTTTTTATATCTGTGCTGAGCGGTTTTTTCCTCGAATTGGAACAGTAGAATATCCCCAAAATCGTTTCATTTGTACCAAAGATGATTTAATTAACATACATATTATTTAATACAAAAAAGTAGGTATCCCAGTTTGAGGCTACCAGTTTAATATGGCTAGCCCGGAAAAATACTTTTTTCTTAAAACTGAAATGAACTTTTAAGAAAAATGTTACGGGTTCATTATGAATCACGTGTGACAATACAAGGTGTTCCATCAAATTTTGCCTTGTGTGAAAAAATCAATCCCTTTCAACTCTTCAGGCAGATATTCTTGTTCTACAGGATTCTTGTACATGGGATTATATTTGTAACCTTTACCATAACCTAAATTTTTCATGAGCTTGGTTGGTGCATTTCGCAAATGTAAAGGGACAGGCGGAAGTGGTCCTTGGTGGTCTCTTAGGCATGATTTCACATTACTGTAAGCGCTGTACACTTCAATAGACTTTGGTGCTCTGGCGAAATAGACTACACACTGCGCCAGTAAGACCTATGCAACAAAAAGAAAGAGACAATTAACGAAGCAAGGGAAATGTACTGCAGGTAGCCCTCGAGTTACAACAGTTCATTTAGTGACCCTTCGAAGTTACAACAGCACTGAAAAAAGTGACTTCTGAATGCATTTCACACATTGCAGCATCTCCATGATCATGTGATCAAAATTCAGATGCTTGGCAACTGACTCACATTTATGACGGTTGCAGTGCCTGGGGGTGTGTGTGTCATGTGACCCCCTTTTGCAACAACCTGACAAGCAAAGTCAATAGGGAACGAGATTCACTTAACAACTGTGGCAAGAAAAGCTGTAAAATGGGGGAAAATTCACTTAACCGTCTCACTTAACAACATAAATTTTGGGCTCAATTGTGGTCATAAATCGAGGACTATTTACTAAGCTCTTGACATCGGAGAGTAGGATTACTACATTTTATTGAAAAATACAGAATTGACAGAATGGCAGGAAGAAAGGGCTTTTGTTTGTAAAATATAATTGTATGAACAAAGTAAACGCTGAATGTGCAAAATTTAACGTTCCAGGAATGGAATATTTCATCATTATTAGGAATATTCTGTTTCTTTTCTGGACTAGTCATATTATTCTAGATTGTGAAAATCTGTACCTGGTCCAGTCTTTGAATACTACAAAAATTGTTTCTGGTTCAGAATAATTAACTTTTGAAATTACTAAAGCATCGTCGGAACATGATTGCCATGAATCAGAGGAATGACTGTTTCCAGAGTTTTCTGGAACATTCCATTCTTGGAATGTTAGCTTTTGTACCTCCTAAATTGAACTCATTGGCATATATTCCTAGGAAAAACATACAAGGTTACATTACTAGTTATATAGTTTAGTAATTATATGCAATAGAAGGAAGCACAATTACTGTACAGGTAGTCATAACTGGGACCAGAATTTCCATTGTTAATCAAGATAGATGTGAAGTCAGTCGTGCCCTGTTTTATGACATTTTTGCCATGGTTGTTAAGCAAATCACTGGAGTTGTTAAATGAATCACATTAAGCTTCCCCTATTGCCGTGATGGCGAACCTATGGCACAAGTGGCACGCGGAGCCATATCGGTGGGCACACGAGCTCAGGTCCGGCGTGCATGTGTGCACCAGCCGGCTGATTTTCGGGCCTTCTGGGCCCACTGGGAGTCGGGAAACAGGCTGTTTCCAGCCTCCAGAGGGGGTGGGGAAGGCCGTTTTCGCCCTCCCCAGGCTCCTAGAAAGGCTCTGGAGCCTGGGGAGAGCGAAAAATGGGCGTGCCATTGCATGCTGGGAGCAGGGGGGTCATGCGTGCATGTGCGGGGGTGCATGGAATTATGAGTGTGGGCACGCACACACGTGATCCCCCGCATTCCCCCCCCCCTTTTGGCACGCGAACCAAAAAAGGTTCGCCATCACTGCCCTATTGACTTTGCTTGCTAGAAGTCAGCTGGGAAGATAGCAAATAGCAATCACATAACCCTGGGACATTGTAACCATCGCAAATACCAAGCACCCAAATTTTGTTCATGTTACTGTGGGAATGCTGCAATTGACATAAATGTGAGGACTGGTTATAAGTCCCTTTTTTCAGTGCTATTGTAACTTTGAACAGTCACTAAATGAATGGTTGCAAGTTGAGGACTACCTGTAGAAGAAAGAGTAACGTTTAGAAGTTGTGATAGTGGTTGTTTATAAATTATATTACCTCACACTCTGGCATTCCAATAAAGTGGCAACCTTGATAAGCAGCCACAGCTTGAGGTAAAGCCAAGGGATCTGCCAATCCTATAATGAAATTTTATATTCTAATCAATTAATATGATATCAAGTCAAGTCAAATCAAGTAAACCCCTACCTGGCACAGGGCCTTTTTATTTGATGGACTGCTTGTTCTGTGTGCTTCAAAAGACTTGGCTTCCTTCAGGCCTCATTGATTAAGCAAAGTCAACTAGTAGGACCCAAGAGGTAGGCCTTCAGTTGCTCCATCTGTCCTTTAGAGATTCATATGCCTTAAACTGATCTTTAAACTCCTAGATTTTCTCCTAGGCTTGGATTTGGATGGTTGGGCTGGACAGTGGGGGAAAGGGGGTATAGCAAGATGGTCTGTTTCTCCCTTGGACAGTTATTATTTCATGGGTGGCTGTTTTTTTAAGTTGCCAGTCTAGAAGTTTGATGAATAAATCAACAGGATATATTTATCTGGTAAAACTCCCAATGGCAACATATTAAAACTTGCTTTCCGCATTTTTCGGAGTATAAGACGCACCAGAGTATAAGACGCACCTAGTTTTTAGAGGAGGAAAACAAGGAAAAAAGTATTCTGAACCAAATGGTGTAGTAATATATTATTTAATAAAATACCAGTGTAGCAGAATATTTTTTACAACCATGTACACTTTTTACAACCATGTATACTTTTTACAAACTTCAAACTTGACAGCTTTAAGACTAGTAGACTTCAACTCCCAGAATTCCTCCTCCAGTCATGCTAGCTCAGGAATGGGAGTTGAAGTTCACAAGTCTTAAACTTGCCAAGTTTGAAGACCCTTGCACCCTTAACCCCTAACCCAGGGGTCTTCAAACTTGACAGCTTTAAGACTAGTGGACTTCAACTCCCAGAATTCCTCCTCCAGTCATGCTAGATGGGGTAATTAGAAGGCAAAAACACACCAGTTTTTGCAAAAAATGGGCTGTTTTTCGCTTGTTTTTTTGCACAAACGGCATGCAGAGGGCATGCAGAGCACTCCTAGGGGGTGGGGGAAGGCAAAAACGCCCCCATTTTTGCAAAAAAAGCCCGTTTTTCACAAAAATAGGATGCGGGGGTGGGGCTTCGGGAGGCCAAAAATGGCTGTATTTGGTGTATAAGACACACCGACATTTCCACCCTCTTTTGGGAGGCAAAAAGGTGTGTCTTATACTCCGAAAAATACGGTATTCTCCTTTGTATCATTAATATCAAAGAAAGAAGATACGAACATTGGTTTCTCTTTAGGACAAATGACTCAGTCCCTTATTCCACTAGGGAAAGAGGCAATATCTTGCTATATAATTGGCTCATAAGCCTTTGTGGCTCACTTTTAGTCCAAGGAATAAAGCAATTCTGGGGATAAACTAGAAGGCAGCTGGATGGAAAGCTATTAGTACAGGAGGGGCACCAGAGTGACTGAGAAAAAAAATGACTTTCAACCAATAGTTAGTTGTTGCACACCAATCTCTGGTTTCAAATGAAGTACCCCAGTTTTACTCTTTTCATGCCAAGTGAACAAGTGAACGAGACAACAGGTAGATAATTTTTGTTCATTTTGACCTCTTTCCCTCAACTAGGGATCAATGGTGAAATGGACAACTTGTCAAAAGGCTACCAAAATAATGAAACTACCAGAAAAATATTTCATGTATGTTAAATACTATATAAAGGCCTTGTTTGATGAATAGTGAAATAGGGACTTTAGCCCAACTCTGCCTGTATATATCTGGAAGAAATAACACTGCAATATGCAGGGACTCAGGCTGCAAAGATTTATGTCATTCAAGTTAACCATTAGAATATCAGTTAGTCAACTGGTTTAGATATTGGATATCGCCATATTCGTCATCTAAAACCCTGTGCTAGACAAGTGCATCATAGTTTGGGAGCCATACCTCTATTCAGTAAGTTTGTACATGCATGAGCTGATGCACAGGCAAGCACATTTCCAGTTTCAATGAGCCAAATACGCATTTCATAACGATATCTATTTAACAGTCAGATGATTCCAAATAGTACAATGTTGCCTGTTATACTCTGAACTTCTTCTGATATGTTAGAACTGCAATTCTCAAAAACTGAGCTGATTGACTTCTGGCTAAACTTCGCTTCTAGAGCAAATATCTCAAAAACTGTCACCTTCTCCTTCATACTTGCCCTGGAGGTAGGTTTTCCCATGTGCCCTATATTGTAAGAAGGAGAATGACTGTTACTTGTACTTTTGAAGTAAAAACTGGTTGGCAGCATGAGGAACACAGTGCGGCGTTGGAGATAAAACTACTAGAGTGGCTATAAGGGTCCAGGGCAGCGGCGGGTTGCTGCCTTACCGGTGCCGGTGCGCTGTGCACACATCTCCATGCTTCGGGCGCGCGTGCGCTACATGCTGGTGCAAAATTGCGCCAAAATCTCACGAGGGGACGCGTGCACGAGAGAGATTCCAGCGCGATTTTGCTTCCGTGCATGCGCAGAAGCAAAATCGTGCCAAAATCACGCGAGCGCGAGCGCCCCCTCGCAAGATTTTGGCGCGATTTTGCTTCCGCGCATGCACAGAAGCAAAATCGGCCAAAAATTTACGGGAAAAAATGGCGACACGCGCGATGGACCGGCAGAGAGGGCTCCGGAGCGGTTGCGGAATCGGCCGCTCCCTACCGGAGCTGCGTACTAGGCAGCTCCGGCAGGAACCCACCTCTGGTCCAGGGGCTAGCTGGGCGAAAGTGCCCATAGAAACCCATGTTCTCTTGAGTTACTCACCTATATCTTCACTTGCAAATCTTACCAACCTTCTTGCCACATACAGTGGATCCTCACCCCCTTCAAGCATTCGGGCCAGCCAGTAAAGGGAAGCATTTTCGTCAGAGCCACGCATAGATTTATGAAGTGCAGAGATGCAGTTATAATGCTCTTCACCTATTGAGAAACAGACCAAAAGCCACACAATGCTTAGATCATCCAATGCATCTGAGTAGCAGAGGCACTGCAATTTAAATGCCACTTTTTCCAAGGCGTATATTAATTTCAACATGCCTGTATTACTTTAAAGAGAGATAAAAGTTGCATTCTTCAAAGTAACTGGGGGCAAAGACCCTGCTGCATGTTTTTTGTTCCCAGCTTCACGCGGCTTCTTATGGAACATTATATCAAACGTTTTACATTATATTGTATTGGTGACACAGAACATTACAATATTCAGGATTGCATAATTATTTTAATGCTCATTTATATTGTGTATTGTTTCTACACTTAGTTCATCATCCAGTGATAAGAGGGACATCTACATGAATCAATATAAATTACGATTCCCTTGACAGAGAAAATACATTCCCCCATGAATGAATGTTTTTTAAAATAATGCTCTGGTGTTTTTTTTAACTGTTATTACTGTTTTTATTGTACTGTTCTTATTTATGTTGTACGCCGCCCTGAATCCTACGGGATTGGGCGTCTTATAAGAATGTTTATTAAATTAAATTAAATTAAATTAAATATACTGTACTAAAGCAGTTCATCGGAAGTACACAGCTAAGTATCTGATTTCCTTCCCAATACTACCACAAGGGCTGTTATATTTGCCACTCACCAGCTCGGTCATACAAAATGTGGGATCGCTGGAGACCTTCCTTCACGTCGTCTTCTGTAATGACCACTCGTTTAGCAGAACACTCATGGTTGTTATTCTGATGGGAGGGGTTGGTTAATCTTGCCTGGACAGCCATCTGGAGTCCATTTAACCCAGTCCTTGCATCACCGTCACAAAGATAGGCAAGGGTGTTTATTGCTCTTCTTTCAATGCATACACACAACCTGAAATAAAAACATAACTCATTACTTCTAATCAGGATGGAACATCTGAGTTCCTTATACATTGTTTGTTCACAAAGCCACGTTTCTTTACCTTGGACACTGAGAGCAAATAGACCATGGTTTTATCCTGACATTTTTCCAAGTATCACAGAGGCTTTACAAAGAATATGTCATCTGTCTCCTTGGTTTTGACATCAGAATGTTAAAAATATATACCGTGGTCATGTTAAACATTCTTCTGTGTCCTTCTTTGTCATTTGATAACAAACAGAAGATAAAGTGATGGTAAGCTTTAATCCAGGGGTCAGCAACCCGTGGCTCTGGAGCCACATGTAACTCTTTCATCTCTCTGCTGCGGCTCCCTGTCACTCAAAATATGTGTCACAACTACCAATGTGCGACACCCACCAACATGCAATTTATTAAGCTTTTCGACCCCCAGTAGGCCAACCATGGATAAATCCAAGAAAAGAAAAGTTTCAGAAGAAAACAGAATCTTTAATTCAAATATAAATGCTGGTTTTGTGGCCGCTCAGGAAATAGTCAGGCACGGGAAGAGTTTTGTGGCTCCCGGTGTTTTCTTTTCTGTGGAAAACGGGTGCAAATGGCTCTCTGAGTGTTTAAGGTTGCCGAACCCCTGCTATAATCTATACATAGTCACATTCAAACCACGTTAGGGAATTATTGCAAACCCATACTAAAATTTGAAATATGAACCATATTTTGCCCTGAACTGAAACAAAACTAACACCATTAACTGCTTTATTTATTCTGTCAAATAGGAACAAAAACAAAAAGCTAAATAAGTAAATTTCAAGCTGTAGTTACAACAGAAAACCTTGATTTACCTTTGTTTCTCTGCATGCAGACAAATAAATGCCCCCTAAGGAGGTCAACCTGTTTGATCTCTTTTAGGAGTTGAAACATCATCATAAATGATGCCAAATAATAACCATGTTCTCTTGTTTTAAAATGAAACAAATCATTAAACTAAATAATTCAAAACCAAAATTGACTATCGAGAAAATTTAAACATCATCCTAAAATGATGATTTTCAATGGCAGCAAATAAAATTAATAGGTTTGGTAAAGATTACATGCTTGCACATGGTTGTACGGGATCTGAAGTTGAAGGACATTATCCTTTGTCATGATCAGAGCATTTACTGGTCACCATGAGACTTATGGGCAATACTGACCTCTGCAGGGAAGAAGAACTGATTAAGAAGGGCTGTGCAAACTGCCTTCTGGATCCTGTGTGTTTTGAATGGGCACTTGGGATTTTTCCAACAATCTGCTGGGCAGCTCAAGTGCCCAGTAGCTCTCTAGAATACAGAAACAATGAATGGAGATACTGACAAAGGCAACAGAGTCCTGCCAAACAGCCTCTCTGTGTATGCTGATCCAGGAATGCTCCTTGATTAACTAAGCAGCTATGGGAGGTGAAGCAACAGAAGATATACTTAGAGCAACACTGGTGAAAGACTAGCCGTGAATATGTGCTCAGTGGCTAAGACATTGAGCTTGTCGATCAGAAAGGTTGGCAGTTCGGCGGTTCGAATCCCTAGTACAGGTCTCCTGCGTGAGCAGGGGGTTGACTAGATGACCTCCAAGGTCCCTTCCAACTCAGTTATTGTTACCTGTTTATGAACAAACTTAAGTAGGAGTCCCTGTTCAGATTACATCTTGGTGGTAAAGGAGGCAGTGTCAATATCTCTCCATCCTTACTGTGTTTGTAGACTGCCATCCAGTGGCCTTGTTTAAGACTTTCTGATCTCTTCTCAGTGATGGTGAGTCAGAAGGACTCCTTCCAGGCTGCTATGAATTTTTTTGCTAGGCGGATTGCAGACAAAGCCACTGATATTCAGAGAAGCACCAAATCTAATCCCATGACAGGGATAGCATCTTTAATGTTGGTACTGCAAATGAATCCAGCGTTGCCAGAAGATCTGCAATTCACATATGGAAGAATGTCAATGGACCACAAGCAACTAGAGCTGTTGGTTGGGATGCAGCACCCACACCAGTTTGATGTAATGGTTCTGGTGCTGGAATACAAACCCAGAACCTTTGAGTTCTAGGCATGGAAGCCATCTGGAGGATTTTGCGTCAGTCACTTTGTCTCAAACCAACCTCCCCACCACAACAGAGTTGTAATGGGGAAAATAGGAGGAGGGAGGAATTAAGTATTGTATACCATCTTGAGTTGCACAAATTGAAGGCAAATCAAATAATTCAAATCAAATCAAAAATAAAATTAGCTATTTAAAACTGATATTGTTGTTCTTGCTTCTGTTTCCCCCCTTTTTTTATTTTTATATATACCCTCTAGAAATCTCTTTAGGAGCAGAGAATTACCTCATCACATAATACTTTACCAGAACAAAATCCCAACTCTATACATGAATAAGTCTTTGAATGGACAAGCAGTCTATTTATTTATTTAATTTATAACATTTATTGTCCGCTCATCTTACCACAGGGTAACTCTATTCTTAAGTCTATTCTTAAATTCTATTTACAGGTAGTCCTCACTTACCAACTACCCTGTTTGCTGACCATTTAAAGTTATGACGGTGCTGAAAAAGTAACTTGACAACCAATCCTTGCATTTATGACTGTTGGACTGTCCAAGTAGTCCTCAACCAGCTAGCATTTATGATCATCTCAGCATCGTTGGAGAAACTGGCAGTAAAATTGCAAGTCTCAGCCACTTGATGTCTCATTTAAAGTTTAGCACCCATGGGTGATTTGCTTAATGACCGTGGTGGAAGTGAGGTCGTAAGCCAATCGTGATCATGTGATGTTTTGTTTTAAGAGCCATGTTGCTTAGCGATGGAATTTCTAGTCCCAATTGTATTTGTTAACCAAGGACTATCTGTGTTCAGTTCTTTATAAAATGGCCGCTTCTGAGGTGGCTTATCCCACAAGAAGTACAATGATAAAATAGCAGGAATATTCTAGGGGTGTGAAGAGCTTTGAATTCCAAGGCAAAAAGCCGTCTGGAGGAAGTGGGAAACTCTCATATAGTTTGTAACTCCTTAAAACAGCTGCTACTTTTCCTGGGGTCACTCAGCAGCCACTACAATCTGCCATACATCAAGACAGAATAGCCTTCAATAAAGTTGTCAAGTCCTATATACTATGCTGTCACTTTATGCTGTATGATGACACAACATTTTGATATCCAATTATCATTTGAATTATTTTTTTCCTTTTAGTACACATCTGTTTATTATTTCAGCTCTGTTTTCACTTTATTCTTCATTTTTAGTATTTTTCCTTCTGTTCATTATGTGTCAGTTTAACAAGGGGCGGGTTGCTCGCTTACTGGTGCCGGTGCGCTGTGCGCGCATCTCCACATTTTGAGCGCGTCCACGCATGCGCAGAAGCAAAATCGGCCAAAAATTCTCAGAAAAAGATAGCGATGCACACGACGGACCGGCGAAGATGGCTCCGGAGCGGTCGCGCACAAATTGCGCAATCGGCCGTTCCCTACCGGAGCTACGCACTGGACAGCTCCGGCAGGAACCCACCACTGAGTTTAACATATTTAGTTCATTAGTTCTGTAGAAACAACTAGTTATCTTTCTAGTGAATATAATATGAGAGGATAACCAAAAACTCAAATCTATATTTGACTCTCACATCAGATGCAGATTTGGGGGAACAACTGCATATGTGAACATTCTGTGCTAATCTCTTTCTCTGCAGGATTGAAGCCTATAAGAGGCATAAATCCACAGCTTTATCTGCAAACCCTGCTCTTATTTATCACATACACAGGAGGATCTTCCACCAAATGTATTGTGGGGAGCAAGTAGATAAAGATTAGAAAACCTGCTGCAGCAGGATTGTTCCTCTTCCAAAATAAAACAGGAACCATATGCTCTGTGGGAAGGATCCCTTGATGTGTGTATGTATATGTCAAGAAAAGCATATATACATATGTGTGTGTAATTTTAAAATTGTTATTTGTAAGCCACCTAATTTAGAACATTTATATTTCATCTTCGTATTCTCAAAGCTATTTGTGTTTATAAAGATATTCGTATTTCTACTCTCAATTACAAATAATTGCATTAAATATATGCTGCATGTCATCTGGCAATGTACAATATTTGCCAGAAGATAACTATATTTTGTCATAAGATGATCCAGCTCCCCGCAGATTTGAGTCATCCTGCAGAATAGTCAAAACAACTAGTATAATTTCACATATCTTTTCTCCCATGCCAGGTAAAGACTAAATACTTCATATCGCTACTGAGATTTCTCTGTCTGACAGGAATATGCTAAATTATCAGTAACTAAAAGGTAAATATAAAGGTTCCCCTGCACATGCGTGCTAGTCGTTTCCGGCTCTAGGGGCGGTGCTCATCTCCGTTTCTAAGCCGAAGAGCCAGCACTGTCTGTAAGACGTCTCCGGGGTCATGTGGCCGGCATGACTAAACGCTGAAGGCGCATGGAGCGCTGTGGTCCCTATTTTTCTACTTGCATTTTTTACCTGCTTTCGAACTGCTAGGTTGGCAGAAGCTGGGATAAGTAACAGGAGCTTACTCCGTTATGTGGCGCTAGGGCAGGGGTAGGCAAAGTTGGCTCTTCTATGACTCGTGGACTTCAACTCCCAGACTTTCTGAGCCAATCATGCTAGCTCAGGAATTCTGGGAGTTGAAGTCCATGAGTCATAGAAGAGCCCACTTTGCCTACCCCTGCACTAGGGATTCAAACCACTGAACTGCCGACCTTCTGATAGACAAGCTCAGCGTCTTAGCCACTGAGCCACCACATCCCTATCAGTAACTAAGAGCTGGCCAATCTACTTTTCTCATCCCTGACAATATATAAAATAGCCTTAAATCATGGCTGGCCAAGGAATATTATATAATAGCTGCTTCTTATTTTACTTTCAATTCAAATATATTTATGGTCTTCACTGACCATCAAGCTTAGTGAAACAGCTCTCTTATGCAATAACTTCCTATTTAGGAAAAAATATAGCAATTCCCCTGGTATTAAACACAAAAGGACTTTGCTGGACTGAATTTTTCTACTTGCTTCATATCGCTTCTGCAGATTATTAGGCTTAAGTCCATTTGCTATCTCATAGAGGCCACTAAATTTGCAAATGAGCTGAAGCTGAGTAAAAGGTTATTTTTAAAGGCAAACTGAGCTGAGCAAGTACAGATCAGGTCACAGTGCTCGTCTGAAATTAAAGTCAAATTTTTAAAAAGTTAAAAACAGAAATGAGTCAAGTTAAAAGTTTGAACTTAAAAGTTCTTGCAAAATAATAAACAAATAAAACCAAAAGAGATCTCAATTTCTTTGGTCTGAACTCAAAATGCAGATGCAATGAGTACACTACACTCATTGGCAAAACTATTTTTTAAGCTTTTGTACCGATGTTCCGGATTTTGCACTGAGTTGCCTTCTATGGATCTGAAAAGATAATTTTATGGTTCTTACAGGAACATTAGTGGCTACAACTTTGGTTCATAAAGAAGAGACAGACAGCTGGGAGAGCTTGCAGGATTAGGAATTATGAGCAACTGTAGAAGGCAATATCAAAATCTTCTGGAAGTCACTAATGGAGATACTTTTAAATGGAGATATTAAGGAATACATCTGAGAACTTATTCATAGAAAAGAAAAAGCTTAGCCTCTGAATTTTGATGCTTCTCTTTGATGGGCATGATGTAATGGAATTTGGGAATAACATTGAGGAAGCAGAAGCCGCCAGTGGCTTAATGGCTAGAGAAAGAAACTTAGGAAGAACCCACCCTAATGGATCAACAGTTGAAAGAGGTAGGGGCAAGCTTTGTACTCCCAGATTTGCAAGATTCCGTTAATGTACCTTACAATAAATTAGATTTAACTCATCTAGTTGTATTTTCTTATCTGGTTTATGTTCTATAGAAAAATTTGTAAAAATATCAACATACATAATAAAAAGAAAAGCACCTGCAGATACATCTTCACTACAGGTGTAAAGGAGAAACAATCTAAAGCAGGGCTGTCAAACTTGCAGCCCGCAGGCCGGATGCATCACATGCTGTCCACGCCCATGCCCGATTTAGCGAAGCGGAAAAAAGTCCCAATGTATCACATGATGCTGCTGTGACGACGCGAGTTTGACACCCCTGATCTAAAGGAACATTCTAATTGGTTCCATGCTATCCTGTAGATCAGGGGTGGCCAAACTATGGTTCTTTGAGGACCTGTGGACTTCAACTCCCAGAATTCCTGAGCCAGCCATGCATGCATGGCTAGCGCAGGAATTCTGGGAGTTGAAGTCCACAGGTCCTCAAAGAACCATAGTTTGGCCACCCCTGCTGTAGATGTTACCTTGTTGATCTCAATCTAGAAATCATGCTCACCATTTCCCAGCTCTCTATAAAAGAAAAGTTGCTCATCATTTGGATCTGGTAATATAAATATATAAATTTCTGATTCCCTTCTATACAATGTTTGTAAAAAGTAAATAAGATATAAGGTAACCCTATGGGACACAACATTCTGAAAGTTTTAAAACTCAAAGGACTTTCTCAACAAACCTAACATAAATACGACGCTTTATTCTCATTTATTATTTCAAACTCTACTTCAGCTCTTTCTACCTATGCGAATAACAATTGCTAAGGCATTAATCTAATCTAGTTCCCAACGTCCGTTAAGATTCTCGGCTTTCACTTGCACAATTGTGTACTGTATTTTTGCCAGTCTCCAAAATTAAACACAGGACGTCTTGAACACAAAGTCTCGATTCTTATACCCTGTAACCAGTGATACCAAGAGACAAAAATATACACAGAGACAGAAAGGACACCCTAGGACCAAGCACTGGCTGACCTCCGAGTAGAATGTCAACTAAAAGCATAGGAAAAACACAGCTAATGCCCCACTATTCGCCTAAAGCAGTGCTTCTCAATTATTTTGTTACACCCCCCCCCCAGGAAGAAGTAAACATTTCGCGCTCCCCCAACTTTCCGATCTGGGCCCCAATGGAATTTTAGTGTTAATATTTATTATTTTACTTATTATAAGCTGCAAGCAAACTATTGGCTGGGGAAGGCTGCTCTACCCACTTACCTGAGAGTAAGTCACACTGAACTCAGTGGAGCCTGTTTTCGGTTAGGCAGGCATAGGCTACTGTGGTTAGGGCCCTCTTTTGACACGGGGCCAGGCCAGCTTAATCAAGTCGATGTTTTGGGGTTGCTGGCCTGGCCCAAAAGCGCCGCCTCTGCCGGGCAATCACAGCAAATGGTGTGGAAGGAGGCTTTAGGATGCTGTTCAAAGCTTTTGCCCAGCTGCAGAGGATGCTCCTCCTTGTCCAGCAGCAGGTTCGCCACGCCGTTCATGGCTACTGCAGCGCCCGCCGAGAACAACAAGAACCCACACAGCCGCCCCGCCCCGCCTACCCGCCTTCTCTTCCGGGCTCGGAGCAGCGTGCAACTGGGAAAACACTCCCCGTCCGGGGAAATCAATCAAGAGGGACCATGCATGTTCCCCGGGGTCACACATGCCCCCTGGCATCGCTCCGAGCCCCCCCCAGGGGGCTGTGCCCCAGTATTTGAGAAGGACTGGCCTAAAGGAATAAAATTTTCAATGAATCAAGACTACATCAATGATTGCCACAGAAGTAATCAGTGTTTATCACTGTCTTCACATACTGCTAAGCAATATACCGTAAATAATTATCTATAGTCTGTTGTGCTTACCTTCGGTGTTTAGTACCATTTTATGTTAGTACAGGTAGTCCTCAACTAACAACAGTTCACTTAGTGACCATTCAGTTACAATGGCACTGAAAAAAGTGACTTATTACCATTTTTCACACTGATGACCATTGCAGCATCCCTACGGTCATGTGATTTACATTCAGATGCTTCACAACTGACTCACATTTATGACAGTTGCAGTATCCCAGGGTCGTGTGATCACCTTTTACAACTTTCTAACAAGCAAAATTAATGGGGAAGCCAAATTCACTTAACAACTGTGTGACTAATTTAACAACTGCAGTGCTTCACTTAACAAATGTAGCAAGAAAGGTCGTAAAATGGGGCAAGAATCTGGTGGTAGTGGGAGTAGGAGCATTACGGTCATAACAGGGAGGGGTAGGTATGGCGGAAGCAGAGGGGTTGGCCGCTCTCGGGGAACGAGGATTCGCTGTTTACAAGCGATTCCTTGTTCTGGCCCCTCTGATATGGTTCCATCTAGCTCAGTTCGAGTACCTGGTAACCAGGGATGTCAGGGTCCCGGGCTCAAGCTGCTGCTGTTGAATGCCAGGTCGATTATGAACAAGGCCCCCCTTGTAAGGGATTTAATTCTGGAAGAGAGGGTTGACCTGGCATGTATTACTGAAACCTGGCTGGGTCAGGAGGGGGGGGGTTCCCCTCTCCGAGATGTGCCCGGACGAGTTTTCAGTTCAGCATCAGCCGCGACCCCAGGGAAGGGGTGGAGGAGTGGCTATTATAGCTCACCAGAACCTTTGTCCTCGAAGGAGCCCTGCCCCGGAGATTGTTGGGTGTGAGACGCTCCTTCTGAAGTTGGACTTAGGGGTTCAGGTGGGCCTTTTGTTAACGTACTTGCCTCCTAGCTGCGTTACAAAGGCCCTGCCTGTTCTGCTTGAGGCGGTTGCGGGGCTGGCGATTGAGTTCCCCAGGTTGATGGTGCTGGGGGACTTTAATCTGCCATCGCCCGGCGAAGCCTCAGGGGCAGTCCAGGAGTTCATGGCTTCCATGACAACCATGGACCTGACCCAAGTAGTTCAGGGTCCGACTCATGAGGGAGGTCACACGCTTGACGTTGTGTTTCTCTCGGGGCAGTGGAGAGATGATCTGAGGCTGAGGGGTTTAGTCACAGTACCCTTGTCGTGGTCAGATCATTTCCTTCTGAGGATGGATTTCATGGCACCACTCCTCCACCGCAAGGAGGCGGGACCGACTAAGTGGTTCCGCCCCAGGCGCCTAATGGAACCCGAGGGATTCCAGAGGGAACTTGGGGAAATACCTGAATCCCTGGTACACAATTCGTCCGAGGCCCTTGTAGCCACCTGGAATCGGGTGGCGGTGGGGCCCTGGACCGTATTGCACCTTTGCGGCCTCTCCGTGGTAGCGGATCCAGGAGGGCTCCTTGGTTTACTGAGGAACTCCGGGAGATGAAGCGCCAAAAGAGACGCCTAGAGCGACGATGGAGATCTAGTAAAGCTGAGTCTGACCGGACACTTTTAAGAACTTTCATTAAGTCTTACTTAGTGGCGATACGGGCGGCAAAATGTTCGCATTTTTCCGCCCTTATTGCGTCCGCTGACTCCCGCCCAGCCGCCCTGTTTAGGGTGACCCGCTCCCTCCTAGCCAAGGAGGGTTGTGAAGATCCCTTGCAGGGCAGAGCTGAGGAATTTTCTCGGTTTCTGGCGGATAAAGTCACTCAGATTCGGACAGACCTGGACTCCGATTGGGCAGTACAGGCCGAGGTGACAGGGGCAGGCCTTAGTCCTGTTATACGGGAGGAGTTTGAACCGGTGACTCCTGATGATGTAGACAAGGCCATAGGAGCGATGAGTTCCGCCACTTGTTCATTGGACCCGTGTCCCTCCTGGTTGGTTTCGGCCACCAGGGAGGTTTCACGCGGCTGGCTCCAGGCATTGGTCAACGCTTCTCTGAGAGAGGGGTCCGTCCCGCGGCCCTTAAAAGTTGCGGTGGTGAGGCCCCTCCTCAAGAAGCCTTCCCTGGACCCAGCGGATTTAAAGAACTTCCGTCCGGTCTCCAACCTTCCCTTTGCGGGGAAGGTTGTAGAGAAAGTGGTGGCACTCCAACTCCTACGGCTGTTGGATGACACTGATTTTCTGGATCCCTTTCAATCGGGTTTCAGGCACGGCTACAGTACGGAAACGGCTTTGGTCACCCTGATGGATGACCTCTGGCGAGCCCGGGATGGTGGTCACTCCTCCATCCTGGTGCTACTTGACCTCTCAGCGGCTTTCGATACCATTGACCATGGTATCCTTCTGCGTCGTCTCGGCGAGGTGGGAGTGGGCGGCACTGTGTTACAGTGGTTCTCCTCCTACCTCTGACAGGACGCAGTCGGTGTTGACAGGGGGCAGAGGTCGAGCCCTAGGCCCCTACTTTGTGGGGTGCCGCAGGGCTCGGTCCTCTTGCCCATCCTGTTTAACATCTACATGAAACCACTGGGTGAGATCATCCGACGACACGGGGTGAGGTATCAGCAATATGCTGATGATACCCAGTTGTACATCTCCACCCCGTCTCAATTCAGGGAAGCCGTCGACGTAATGTGCCGCTGCCTGGACGATGTTAGGGTCTGGATGGGAAAGAACCGGCTAAAGCTCAACCCTGACAAGACCGAGTGGCTATGGATATTGCCTCCCAAGGATTCTGTCAATTGTCCCTCCTTGGTTCTTGGGGGAGAGAAATTAACTCCCTCAGAACGGGTTCGCAATTTGGGTGTCCTCCTAGACCCACAGCTAAAATTGGAGCAACATCTTTCAGCTGTGGCTAGGAGGACCTTTGCACAGGTTCGCCTAGTGCACCAATTGCGACCCTTCTTGGAGAGGGAGGCGCTACTCACAGTCACCCACGCCCTTATCACCTCCCGGCTGGATTACTGCAATGCGCTCTACATGGGGCTTCCCTTGAAGAGTATTCGGAGACTACAATTGGTGCAAAATGCAGCTGCGCGTGCCGTGGTGGGTGTGCCCAGGTACACCCACGTAACACCTGTCCTCCGCCAGCTGCATTGGCTGCCCATTAGTCTCCGGATCCAATTTAAAGTGTTGGTCGTTACCTTTAAAGCCCTACATGGCTCAGGGCCAGGCTACCTTCGGGACCGCATCCTGCCGCATACCTCCCTACGACCGGTTAGGTCCCACAGAGTTGGTCTCCTCCAGGTCCCATCGACCAAACAATGTCGGTTGGTGGGGCCTAGGGGGAGAGCCTTCTCTGTGGGAGCTCCCTCCCTATGGAACCAACTCCCTCCGGAGATCAGAGCCATCCCCACCCTGCTGGCCTTCCGTAAAGCAATAAAAACTTGGCTCTTCCGGCAGGCGGGGTGAAAGTGAGACCGAGTAGATCATCTCGGGGTCTCCCCCCTTTAGTTATGAATGTTGGAGATTTCCTTTTAATTTTTATATATTTTTTAATTGTTATATGTTTTATTGTAATAGATTTGGACATGTTGTGAGCCGCCCAGAGTCCCCCGGGAGTTGGGCGGCATACAAATCTATTAAATTAAATTAAATTAAATTAAAAAATTCCTCACTCAGCAACATAAATTTTGGGCTCAATTGTGGTCGTATGTCGAGAACTATCTGTATGTAGCCACAATGACATTCAGAATAAAACATGGGGACAAAACTACATTGCTATTCCTAATCAGGTATTTGCATCATATTCCCTAAGAACTTCAGATAAAATTAGGAGGAGATTAGATAGATGATAGATAGATAGATAGATAGATAGATAGATAGATAGATAGATAGATAGATAGATAGATAGATAGATACCGTATTTTTCGGAGTATAAGACGCACTGGAGTATAAGATGCACCTTAGTTTTTGGGGAGGAAAATAGGGGGAAAAAATCTATCTACCAGGTATTCATCTGGCTAGCGTCCTTAGTCTGGTCAGCTTCAGCACATTATTTTATCCCCTGGTTAGGGCTGAAAAAAATCTTTTTCAGAGGGAATAGCAATGAAAACAAGCCTGCAAAGACTTAGGGCTGGAAAAAAACTTCAGAGGGAGAGTAATGAAAAAATCCTGCAAGCAGGGAAGATCGTTTGCACCTCGTTAGGGATGGGGAAAAAAGCTTCGAAAAAGCTACATTTGGAGCATAAGACGCACCCAAATTTTCAGCCTCTTTTAGGGGAGAAAAAGGTGCGTCTTATACTCCGAAAAATACGGTAGATAGATAGATGATAGATAGTTTGTTTATTATTTATTTATTCATTTATTCATTCATTCATTCATTCATTCATTCATTCATTCATGTATTTGTAACTGTCATAAATTACTTAGATGAGGAAATAGAAGGGGAACTTACCAAATTTGCGAATGATACTAAGCTGGCAGTAATAGCCAACACCCTAGATCAGTGACGGCGAACCTATGGCACGCGTGCCACAGGTGGCACGCAGAGCCATATCTGCCAGCACGCGAGCCGTTGCCCTAGCTTAGTTCCAACGTGCATGTGTATGCCGGTCAGCTGACTTTCGGCTCACGCAGAGGCTCTGGGAGGGTGTTTTTGGCTTCCGGAGGGCCTCAGGGGGTGTGGGAGAGGGCATTTTCGCCCTCCTCAGGTTCCAGGGAAGCCTACTGGGCCCACCGGAAGTCAGGAAATGGGCCATTTCCGGCCTCCAGAGGGCTTCCTGGGGGGCAGGGGAAGCCGTTTTCACCCTCCCCAGGCATTGAATTATGGATGTGGGCACTCGCGTGTGTGCGATACCGCACATGCACTCGCTTTTGGCACCCGAGGAAAAAAAGGTTCGCCATCACTGCCCTAGATGAATAGCTCAAGATCCAGATGGAGCTTGACAGACTCGAACACTGGGCCCTATCTAACAAAATGAAATTCAATGTAGAGAAAAGTAAAGTCATAAATTTAGGTAAGAAAAACCAAAAATACACATATAGATTGGGAGAAACGAGGCTTAATAGAAGTAACTGTGAGAGGGATCTTGGAGTCTTAGTAGACAACCAGTTAAATATGAGCCAGTAGTGTGCGGCGGCAGCCAAAAAAAGCCAATGCAATCCTAAATTGCTTTAACAGAGGGATTAATCAAGATCAAGTAATGTACTAATATCACTCTATAAAGCCTTAGTAAGACCACACCTAGAATCCAGTTTTGGTCACCACACTATAAAAAAGATATTGAGACTCCAGAAAAAGTGCATAAAAGAGCAACAAAGATGATTAGGGGACTGGAGGCTAAAACATATGAAGAACAGTTACAGGAACTGGGCATGGCTAGTCTAGTGAAGAGAAGGACCAGGGGAGACATGATAGCAGTGTTCCATTATTTGAGGGGCTGCTACAGAGAGGAGGGGGTCAAGCTATTTTCCAAAGCACCCAAAAGCCAGACAAGGAATAATGGATGGAAACTGATCAAGGAGAGATTCAACCTAGAAATAAGGAGAAATTTTCTGACAGTGAGAACAATCAACCAATGGAACCGCTTGCCTTCAGAAGTTGTGGGAGCTTCATCTCTGGAGGCTTTCAAGAAAAGATTGGACAGCCATTTGTCAGAAATGGTGTAGGGTCTCCTGCTTGGGCAGGGGGTTGGACTAGATGACCTACAAGGTACCTTCCAACTCTGTTAATCTAATATAATTATGTCAGATAATGATTGGCCCAGGATTTTCACACTATTTTGAAAGCAAACAGATGAAGAGATTGATGATTTTTATTGCAAAAGAGTTAAATGCCATGCTTTTTCTCTGCCTACCACTGTTACAATGTTCTTGTTAACATAGTTTCTCCTGTTTGAATTCAGAAATTAGCTAGGAGGAAGGAGCTGCAGGAGGCAAAGCATTTCTGATTGTCTAGAGGAGACTTGTGCTGAAAACAGATGCTTCTCCCTCATGGTGGTTATAGCATCCAGGCATGGGATATTTCCCTCTACTCTCTGATTGGACTGAGTCTGTCAAAGCTGTTCAGGTCACGCCCCTGTTGCTATGCTTGATAGCTTTTTCACTCAGTCGCTCAGCGAGGACAGTTGTGCTTTAGAGACTTGTGCTGAAAACAGATGCCTACCATGGACAGGTGTAGCTTGGCCCTACAAAACAATTATTGCACAAAATCAACCACAGAGCTTTATGCTCAAATCCTTACACAAAATCTTGACATTAAAAAAAAACCCATGTTTGGGCCCACTCTGAAATTAGAGCTACAGTTCAGTAGAACTTAGTCTATACCAGGGGTCCCCAACCTTTTGGACCTCAGGGACCACCAAGGTCATAATTTTAAATCCCACGGACCCTAATTCATAATTTTAAGTTGCGCAGACCACTAATATGAATTTTTTTAAAAAAAGATAAATACATTTGTAAAATAATGATCAGAGAATGTCTAATGTATTAATATGAAATGCACCTATTTAATATAACAAAATTATAAATGCTTACTTAATCATAACAAAATCTTTAAAGGTTGTTTAATTGTAACAAAATTATTAAAGTTAGTGTAATTATTACAAAATAGAATAGAATAGAATAACAGAGTTGGAAGGGACCTTGGAGGTCTTCTAGTCCAACCCACTGCTTAGGCAGGAAACCCTACACCACTTCAGACAAATGGTTATCCAACATCTTCTTAAAAGAGATGACTTCGCAGGGGACCGAGCTAGCATCCACAATGGACAGCAAACTCCGGCTGCTCCCCGGACCGGACATTTACTGCTCCGAGTCCTAAGCAGCAGGAGACAAGGGCTGCCTTGAACCACCGGCTGGTGCAAATATACCGAGGTGGAATGCTGATGCTGCGCAAATGCAAGTAGCGCTTCGCTCCCGCAGCTTCCAGCCATCACAACCCCCACTTCGGCCCACTTGCGCAGCGCCCCTCCCCATTGCAACAGCACCATTATTTCGTTCCGGCCGGCTCTTTTTTGCATATTGCACCACCTGCGAAGTTGCACATTGCAAGTGCCACCCCAGGGCAGAGATTTCCAGCCCCACCACGGCCGGTCCCATATTCCAAAGCTGTAGTACTCACACTCACAGGACTGGCCCGTTGCAGCTCCTTCACCCGGGTGCACTATCCACTGCAGACGCTAGCTCGGCCCCCTGCAAACTTGTCTCTCGAGGAGCGCTCGCTGAAGCGGCATGGGAAACTTCAGCCGGGCTCCTCGAGAGAAGAGATTTTGCAGGGGGGCCAATCTAGCAGGCGCTTTCTCTTGGGCCTCCCACCAGGATGTCTCGCAGAAGGAGAGATGTAGGCCCGAAAGGCGGCTGAACCTTCCCGCCCCCCAGGCAGTCGTTCGGCTGAGCACGGCGAGTTCTTGTTCTTACCTTCCTGTTCCAGCTCATGTGGGTCCCACCACTATACTCAAGGTGAGGTTTGCGCTCAGCCTTAAGAGTGGCGCTGGCATGTGGGTGGGCTGATGTTGGGCGGTGCAGCCTTGTGTTCCCCACGCGGGCTGGATTAATTGCTCTCGGCCATATCCAGCCCAGAGGCCAAGATTTCTCCACGGACCACCAAAATTTTCTCGCGGACCACCAGTGATTCGCGGACCACAGGTTGGTGACCTGTGGTCTATATGGTGGCACAGTGGTTAGAATGCAGTATTTGCAGGCTACTTCTGCTGACTGCAGGCTGCCTGCAATTTGGCAATTCAAATCTCACCAGGCTCAAGACTGACTCAACCTTCTATCCTTCTGAGATGGGTAACATGAGGACTCAAATTGTTGGGGGCAATATGTTGACTCTGTGAACCGCTTAGAGAGGGCTGTAAAGCACTGTAAAGCGGTATATAAGTCTAAGTGCTATTGCTATATATAAATGATTTCCTCTCTTATAGTTTTGGTTCTTTGTCATGTCTGCTACACATAACTAATTTGCAGATTGGCCTCATTAAGACAGGGGAAAAAATTCACTGTGAATCGTACACGAACAAAGACCTTCAAATATATTTTTAACAACACACAAAAGCTTCATACAAAAAGATTGCATTATTTCTGGCTCCTTTGTCATGTCTGATTCATTTCATTATAAGATTTCTTTAATGTGTCTAAACACCCTGCCTCTAATTTTTTTCTATCCCACCTTTTATTCTGAGGTACACTACACAGTGAATGTTGATTGTGACATATACATTGCAGAAAAATACAGTGCCGCATCTATGGGTACAACCATATGAGAGTTGGATGCTTACAGCACACAACTTCCTAGCCTTTGAATTGCAGAGAGGACTCTTATATTAGTCTGATCTGATGGCTTAGAAGTCTAACTTAGAAGTCTAACTTCTGACCGTGTTGCATTTCTTTATTTTTTTGCATTTCTAATGAACTGTTCCCAATCGAACGAGGCTATGGCTGTTTATAATATAAATCCAGACAATAATAAAATGACGCTGCTAAGAAAAATCTAATAAAATATCCCAATGCACTGTAACTTCAATAAAAAAACCATTAAAATATTGAGGACATTTCCTGGCAAGCACATGTCCTCTGTTTTCTTCCTATCTTCATAAAAGTTTTGCCCCAGTTTCCCACAATTATTTCTTTAACAATTATTTTTCATCTGAATTACATTTCTTGAGAATGAGGCAGACTAAAAAAGAACTGAAACTATGTAATTTGATTCTATTCACATAATTTATTTTCATCACAATTATGCATAGCAGAATTTGCTTCTGTTTGGTTTTCTGAGGAAAGGATAGGAAATGAATACATTGAATACTACTGAGCTATTTTGATTGCTATTAAATGCAATCTCTCTGTCTTACTATCTGCCTATCTTATGCATCAGAACTCTGGGTGGCTAACAAAATCATAATAGAACCCATCTGAATAGTAAAACTAATATACAAAAACCCCAAAACACGAATGCCAATGCCCCAAACAACACTCCCTAACTGATCCACAATTGTAATTCCAATGTCACACCTTATTCCAATGCCTGAGAGAAGAGCCAGCTTTTTAAGGTCTTTAAGAGAGTGGGGGCTTGTCAGATCCCAATGCATCACCAACAAAGTTTAAACCACAGTAAAATTAAAATTTAGAAAAATATGGAAACTCCTGGAAGACCATTTCATCTATTTACAAGAGCCAAGAGAATACACTGTGAAACTTGCAAAAAATGGTTTGGTATTACATGTAGCCAACATTATGTACCTTACAGTAACGTACCGTGACTACAAATGAGGACTCCTTTGGATATAATAGCAACGGTATAGCCGCCAACTTTCCATAACTTCATTCCAACGTGCTACTGTGAGGCTTGAAGGCCAAGTATTAGTTCAAAAGGCCCTTCAAATGTAAACCTTGTCAGCTAAACGCATAATCTAATAGGATATTCTCCTATAACACTGCTCCAATACTTGAAGGGCTACCACAGAGAGGAGGGGGTCAGGCTGTTTTCCAAGACACCAGAAGGCCAGACAAGGAATAATGGATGGAAGCTGACCAAGGAGAGATTCAACCTGGAAATAAGGAGACGGTGACAGTGATCAACCAGTGGTACAGCTTGCCTGCGGAGGTTGTGAGAGCTCCAACACTTGAGACTTTCAAAGGGAGATTGGACTGCCATTTGTCCGAAATGGTGTAGGGACTCCTGCTTGAGCGGGGGGTTGGACTAGATGACCTACAAGGTCCCTTCCAACTCTAATAATCTGTATCTGTATAATATAATAGACTTTTAAATACTACAGAATTGTTCAATGAAGTCATATGATACAACTGCTTTAACATACAGACCAGGGTGTCGAACTCACAGCCTATGGACCATGTGCGGCCCTGGACATCTAGTAATGTGGCCCTCCAACATCGTAAGCTTTTAACATTATGTGATTTAATATTATAAAACTATATATTTTATATGCATCCCAAGACAATTCCTCTTCATTCAATGCAGAATAAAAGAATAACAGAATTGGAAGGGACCTTCCAACTTGGAAGTCTTCTAGCCCAACCCTGGAAATGGTTGTCCAACCTCATCTTTAAAAAATCCAGTGTTTTTAACACTGCGGCCCAGGCAACCCAAAAAGTTGGGATACTCATGATAGAGACAGTACTTTTCAAGGCTTCTGCTTTTTTTTTACCACTTTCTTTTACTGATTATATAACCTTGAGTAAGAGTCTTAACCTTTCCATGCTTCAGTTTATTCATGTTTACCCAACTGGTGGAGCTGGGGTGACATAAATATACATAGCAATAGCACTTAAGACTTATATACCGCTCCATAGTGCTTCACAGCCCTCTCTAAGCGGTTTACAATGTCAGCACATTGTCCCCAATAACCTGAGTCCTCATGTTACCGACCTCAGAAGGATGGAACGCTGAGTCAACCTTGAGCTGGTCAGGATCAAACTGCTGGCGGTCGGCAGAGTTAGCCTGCAATACTGCCTTCTAACCACTGCGCCACCACATGGGACATAAAGCATGCTGGTCTCATCAGCTTGAAGTACCACACGGCAGCAATAAGCTCACTAAAAAATCTTTCTTTTGAGAAACGAGATGGTGACAATGTGTTGCCTTCTACACTGAACTCTAATTGGGAGACTGCCGTAATCTAGTAAAAAAAGAGGTTACCAATCCTAAAGCTTGAAGCCTTGGCACCGTGGTGGCGAACCTATGGCACGCGTGCCACAGGTGGCACGCGGAGCCATAGCGGCCGACACGTGAGGGTTCCCACCGGCAAACCGGAAGTGCGGAAAAACGCACTTCCGGTTTGCCGGTGAGCTGTTTTTTGCACTCCGGAGGATTCAGGGAAGCTCCCTGAAGCTCTGGAATGCAAAAAACTACAAAACGGACAAACCGGAAGTGCACTTTTTCGCACTTCCGGTTTGTCAGTTTTGTAGTTTTTTGCATTCCGGAGCTTCAGGGAGCTTCCCTGAACCCTCAGGAGTGCAAAAAACAGCACACCGGCAAACCGGAAGTGCGTTTTTTCACACTTCCGGTTTGCCGGTTTTGTCGTCCCAGGCTCCGGTAAGCCTTTGCGCGGGGGTGGGGGTGTATGCCCATGCGCAGGGGGCAGCATGGGGGGGGGTGTTGTGCGCATGCGTGGGGGGGAGGGAATGGGTGTGGGCACGCAAGCGCGCACAAGCGCCCCCCCTTTTTGGCACGCGAGCCTAAAAAGGTTCGCCACCACTGCCTTGGCACAACCAACTTAAAATTATATTTATTTAGCATATGCCCAGAAATACACAAATACACAAAATGGATAGTGAAACACAAAACCCTGAACAGGAGGTAGAAAAAAATAGTTTCTACTATCTACATTCCATTCAGAAACAAAAGACTCTAACCTCAGCCAAAGAGTTGCTATGATCACAGCTGTGACATTATGTCACTTCTTCTCCGCCCCATAACTCAGTTTATATCTTGCTGCAATGTGAAAATGTCACAAATGCAATATCTGAAATAAGGAGACAAGATGCCTCTATTCCCCTAAATTGTGCAGTCTCGTTAGAAGCGTATCGTTTTTCTTAATGATTAGAGAAAATCTGAATAAAAGACAATGCGTTTTTTTTCAAAAAGCTTCATTATAGGACTTAATTAAGACAATATTAACAATACCTAACATATTGACTACTGTGAACACAATGGTACTTTTAAAATATTTACTAGTTTCTCAAAATATGAAATACAAAAGTATAAAGAAAAATTAAAATAATGGGGAAATAGGAGAGGAAAAGGGGAAGAGAAAAAAGTATAGAGCAAAGGGGAAAAGACAAAGAAAAACATTGACTTCCGACTCCTTTTTATGCAGTAGAATAAGGTAGTAACATAAAACCTCAACTTTTTACTTTTATATAATCATATACATCAGCCATTTCTATAACAGAAAACCTATCTAACCAGCAAAACCTAATATCAAACTTTCATTTTTTTCCACCTCAAGCACAAAGTCCAAAAGTGGTTTCCAAGCAGAAACAAAATTAGTTGTGTTCTTTTCTTTAATTGACAATGCTGCTGACCAAGAGAAAATTACCAGTATTTAAGCTCCAAAAAATGAACAGGAATTTATTTATTTTATTTATTAAATGTTTATGTTGCCTATCACCCCTACAAAGTGACTCTGGATGGCTTACAAGTTATAAAGGAAGTAAAAGAATTAGCTGAAGCAGTGAGACTTAAATATAAATATGCTCTATGAACTGAAATTCGCATTTAAAGCTAGGAAAGATATTTGAGACTCGTGGGCAGTTCCTTTATGCTCCTGACCAGGCTTTAGTAGGCAAAATAAATATGCTTTTACACTGAGGAAGTTGTAGTATATACCCTGTTTCCCCCAAAATAAGACATCCCCTGATAATAAGCCCAATCGGGCTTTTGAGTGCATGGCAATAAGGCCAAGCGCTTATTTCAGAGTTCAAAAAAATATAAGACAGGGTCTTATTTTCGGGAAAACACGGTAATTTATTAAATGTAGCTGTTGTCAAAGTCTGTTTCCAATCTGATGTAGCACTTATCTTAACATTTAGACTTCTGAACTTCTGAAATAACGTTAAGATGAAAGCAAAATTTTCACATGAGGTAGGCTTCAGAATTTTACCTGAAAACAACTTTGAATTCATTTTAAATATTTACTTCAATTGTTGGATGGCATTTTAGGATCAGCAATGTGCCCTTATGGGAGATCATCGTTTTTCTTTCACTGTTCTCTTTTAATAAAATACCCAGGATACAAAGGCAATTCTGACCAGCAGAATCAAAACAAGTCAGAGAGAGCTGAACTGGCCAGCATTTTGGAATATTGTGATAAACTTGCAATGAGTAAAAACTGCTGCACAGAAATTAGATTAGGAACCTAAAGACGATACACAGCTGCTATCAAATGTAAAACAGCCAACGGCCAAAGCAGATGTTACAGAATTAGGCTCAATTTTTTTTTATATTTTGGCTTCACACTGCTGTTTTCTACTACTCGTGTTCAACACAACCCCTTTCCTTTGCTATTAAAAGAGTTTGGTTTTTGCATTCTTCCTCCTCCCCCCTCCCCCCCCCTCCATAAGTTCTTCCTGCCTTCTGCTTTGGCAATCTGTCACCGGATTCCTTGGGTGATGTACGTTAACACGTTGCACGTTGCAGTCTACAAAGCATACTTACTCAGAGCCCTTGCTGTTGTTGGCATTCATAGAGCTGGTGAGTTCCTCATCATGGCTCAGAACCTGGATCCCTAAGGACTTGACAGCTCGCATCAGAATAGCTTCCATCGCTTCAACGGAGAGTTTCTCAAGAACAATAACGCGGCACCGACTCAGCAGCGCCGAATTGACCTGGAAGGAAGGATTTTCTGTTGTTGCCCCAATCAGCGTTATGGTTCCACACTCAACGTGAGGAAGAAAAGTGTCCTGGACATGAGGGGAAAACAAACAATTGGTCGCAGTCAATGACAACTGCAGACATCCCATGTAAGTATACTGACAGCTCGTCTGCTTTGAAAGGTAACAGCTTTGTTGATAGTTTGTGTTGCAGACAATCACCTCTGCCCTCATTGCCACACCAAGCTAAAAATTAAAACTTTGTGTGGAAAACATCTGGAGTCTTAGATCTTTAGCTTTGGTGCCTATGCATCTAATAAAGTAGTTCATTCATTGTAATCAGGTTCATTTCTATGATGCCACAAGAACCTTGATCATGCAGGATACTGAAAACAGTATGTTTTTGTAACATAGGTTTCATTGTTTTGGAGGAATTAAGGGTGTGGTGGTAAATCTTAATCAGTATCCTTGATTTTCAAAAGGATTATTCAAAGACTGCAAAGCACCGGGTACATTTGGATATTATATATAACACAGTGAATGTTTGGAAATTTTACCATAGCCTAATTTCGTTGCAATCCATTCCCTATTTAATAGAATCATTTTAATATAATTTAATTATTTAATATAATGTTTTGATATGTGTTCCTCTCCAGTGTTAAAATCTCTCTATGTGGTTATTTTATGACAAAATCAACCAATTCATCTCCAAAACGTTCTAGCATTCTACCTTAGTTGTGAAACTAACATTATAAAAGTTACATGACAAGCCAAAAAAGCATTTTTTTAAAACTCATGAACAAACTAAGTAAAGATGGCTGTAAAATGCTCTGACTGTCCCTTCATAACCTTGCTTGGCTAGAAAAGAAGTTTCTGCTTTTTGCTAGAGGGATAGGAAGGTATATTAAAAATGGAAGTGGTTGCCAAATTCTCAATCCCAAACTTGCTTTTTAAATAGATTGTAATGATATTAAATCTTAATACGGCAATCGGCATCAATATGGTAGTATCAAGTATCGGCATTGATTTTTAATGGCAATTAAAATGGGTTTCTAAACTCAAGATAAAATGCATGTAAACATGCATTATGCCAGCATGATATAACACATCAAGTGTAGAGACTTGACCTGGGGAGACCTTGGCACAAAGCTCTGCTTACTAAGTGACCTTGGGCCAGGCACTTTCTCACATCTTGTTCTGCTTCAGAAGGCAAATACAGAAAAATTGGAAAAGTCTCTAAATAGATTTCCAGGAGAGGTGTATCACAATCGTTGAGAGTTAAACCACTGCTCAAGCACATTCACTTAAGGACTTTACTGCAGTACCCTAGTATTCCGACTGCATATAGAAAAATTAATACCTGTTGGGACTTATTGAAACGGTGTATCTCATCTATAAATAGGATAGTCTTCCTCTTGCAGAGTCTCTTTTCATTTTGGGCTTGGAAAATTACATCTCGGACATCACTGGTTTTGGCACTTGTGGCTGACAGTGTCACAAACCGTGTTCCATTCTTCTTACTGCTGCTGGCTATGATATGTGCCAAAGTTGTCTAAAACGAAGAAGAAGAAGAAAGAGGCAAGCATGCTGATTTTCTTCTGAAAACAGAAAATAACCTATGTGAACACATATGGACGTGAAGGAAATAGTGGGATTTAAAAAAAATTGGGATAGTTATAGATATAGAGATATAGATAGGTACGTACCTGTATTTTCCTATGCTGTACGCCGCCCTGAGTCCTTCGGGAGTTGGGCGGCATATAAGAAAGCCGAATAAATAAATAAATAAATAAATAAATATATAGTCTCCCTTTATTTTCATTTATCAGCAAAAAAAAAAGTTAACATATATATATATATGTATGTGTGTGTGTGTGTGTGTGTATACACACACACACACACACACACACACACACACACACACACACACACACACACACACACACCTTCCCTTCCAATGGAAAGGGGATTACTTAAATAGAAAACCTAAACTATTTAAAGCTTTAAAAAGAATTATCATCCAGACAGGAGGTCGAGTGGGGAGGAAAACAGATCTCCTACCCCCTGGCTGCGATCCAAGAGCTATTTTAGCCCTTGGACATGCTCAGTAGGGTTCTAGATGTTCCTTTGACAGCAGGTTCATATTATCTCACTGAATAGGTTAACCTGAAAAGGGGATGGGTTGCTTTTAGCTATTTTTTCCCAGCCATCATTTGGCCTTAAGAAACACAATACATCTAATTTATTCTAATTTAGGGTTTTTTTTTAACTTATTAAAGGAAGAATTATGCTACCCTCTTTGCTTTGCCCTCTTAATAGGACACCATAGTTTACAACACTGATTTACTTCTGGGTCTTTTACGAGTCCTTGTTGCAGTAGCCATTTCTGATCCACAGCTACAAGGCCTGCCAGTTACTGAATATTTTTGCAATCTACACATTCAGACACAAAGACAATTTAGTGCTATTCTTGTGGACTAGTACCCAGATCTGCAAAACTACGTTTGATTTCTAAAGTGGGTAATAAATTTAATAGTATTAGACAGTACAATACTTAACACCGAGGTGGCGTAGCAGTTAGAGTGCAGTACTGCAGGATACTTTAGCTGACTGTGCTCCACAGGTCAGCGGTTCAAATCTCACTGGCTCAAGGTTGACTCAGCCTTCCATCCTTCCGAGGTAGGTAAAATGAGGACCCAGATTGTTGGGGGCATTATAAATATACATTGCTTAATGGTGTAAACCGCTTAGAGAGTGCTTGCACTATGAGGCGGTATATAAGTCTCACTAATAAATAAATAAATAAATAAATAACACATTACAGGTGGTCCGTGGGTTACCAACACTCCTTCAGTCACCGTTTAACTTTGCAATGATGCGCAACAAGGAAGACTTACAACTTGCCCTCTGAGTTCTGTCCATCACAGCATCCCCATGGTCACATGATCACAATTTCCAACATTCCCTGCTAAATTCCCATAGTCAATGGGGAAGCCAGCAGGAAGCTGGAAGTCGCAGTCACATAAAGTCTTTGCTTAACGGACCCGCACAATCCACATTTAATGATGGCAATCAGGACTGCCAGAATTGCCTTCACAGTTTTTATGACTGCGTTGCTTAGCGGTGACAAGCCCAGTTTCGATGGCTATCGTAACCCTAAGACTGCCTGTATGTAAGTAAAAATACAGTAGAAAGAATAAAAATGCTTGCCAAAACACACACTTTTTCATTAGTTTGTTAATGTCAATTACAAATTTTACTAGAATTATTATTCTCATCTGACGAAACCCTTAAACTTTTTTTCTTGACGTAACCTCATTCTCTGCAGAGAAAAAAGCATGGGCTTTTATAAAACAATACACAACATCTCTATAATGCATGTCAGTGCATAAAGAAGTAAAGACTTGTAAACACTGTAAGTCTGCAAATATTAGTGTTTCTCTGTATTGCAGATGTTTGAATGGAGGATGAAATAATAAAGGAGAATATTTGTTGAAATGAGGAGCCCTTGGTGCTCTCTGAGCTTGGTTGTTTTCTTGCAGACATTTCATTACCCAAAGTAGGCAACATCATCAGTGCTGCACTGATGATGTTACCTAGTATGGGTAGTGAAATGTCTGAAGAAAACAACCAAGCTCAGAGAGCATGGTGGATGAAACACAATAATTTGCCTATATACTTACAAATGTGTTTATGGCAGAAGCAAAATGTCAAAGCAGGAACAATAGTTTTTCATTCTCAGCTCCACCCCTTTCTTCTTATCACCTGGCAGAAGCAAGACTAACACTCAACAAGTTGAAAAATGGGATGCATCCTAACATTTTCCAATTGTGGGATTCTGATGGGAGTTTTCTTTCCTTAAGGCAGCGGTTCTCAACCTGGGGGTCGAACGACCCTTTCAAAGGGGTCGCCTAAGACCATCAGAAAACACATATTTCGGATGGTCTTAGGAACCGAGACACCGCTCCTCTATCCGTCTCCAGGCGGGTCCACCCACATGCAAATAAACTACTGCAAAAAAAAAAATCTATACCATGGGAACTTCTGAGCATGTGCAGAAGCTGAATTTCCGGCACTGTGCATGCGTCACCATCTTGTTTTTGGCTTTTTTTGGATTTTTTTTAATAAAAAAATCAGCACTGCGCATGCGTGCGCGCGCATAGTGCCCACGCGCCCATGAGGCGCGGCCACGCAGCGCAGAAGGAAGCGAACTGGCAGCGAGATAAGTTAGAACCCACCCCTGAGTTTCCTAATAATTTTATTATTTTATGGTTGGGGGTCACCACAACATGAGGAACTGTATTAAAGGGTCGCAGCGTTAGGAAGGTTGAGAAGCACTGCCTTAACGGAAGCAATGGCTGTTCCAGTCAATATCTACTTGCAAAAAAAAAATCCCAGAAAAGTAACAGTAGCATACTTGATTGGTTCGCTTAGTCTTGTAATGCAAAAATAAAAGTAAAACAATGACAGGAGGACGAGAACACTGCTTAGGAAATAAGAGATGAAATGTGGGTAGAATTTGGGAAGCAGCTGCATACTTTACTTAGCCGTATATTGGTTGTGCTGGCTTAGAACAGCTCCAAGGCTTCAGGCACAGGTGTTTTCCGGATGTGGCTGTAAATGTCGGAATTTACTTTGGAGTTTTAGAATTTCCACTGGGCAATGGATTGCAAGGATCATTAGAGAAGAAAGCATTCCCAGAAGCAAGAGGGAAAAGAAAAGCTTAGAGATTGTCCACAAATGGAGCCCTGAAAAGAGGGGCCAGCCCCACCGGACATTTAGCCTCCCCGCAGATACTCTCCGGGTTAAGAACTTCATACTGGGCATCCTCCTCCTTGTTTTCATCCTCCTCTCTTTATTTTACCCTTCTATCTCTGTGAGAGGATATCTTCAAATTCTTCCTGCTCCCTACTCAGAAAAGGTAGGCAGAACCTGACTTTCCTTTGATGCAGCGACTCAGAGGGAGAGATTATGGTAAAATGGCAGGAGGACAAGTAGAGAAGTAACAAGCAAAACAAAGATTTTCCAGGAGGGTCATCCATCACTTGGCAATATTGCATACTCTTTGCTTGGGAAAAGAGCTATAGTCAATTCCTGGCAGCTCAATTCCTTCTAGAACTGCTGACAATTGACATAATCAAGCCTTCCTTGCCACGATCTTCCTCAGATATGTTGAAATACATTTCCCAATATCTTCAAGCTTATTAAGCTAAATGACTTATAGCTTTGCCGCAGCTTTGTATGTTCTATCATTAGTAGCCACATCAAACCCTTGCTTCCAAGCCCAATGGTTTCAGACATCACATTAAGTCCCTCGGGAGTAGGGCGGCATATAAGAACCAATAAATAAATAAACAAATAAACAAATAAACAAATAAACAAATAAACAAACAAACAAATAAATAAATAAATAAATAAATAAACCATAATTTAATTTGTTTGGCTGTGAGTTAGTGTGTTATTTCAGTGTAACGTAGATCTTTATTCTAGACACTGATCAGAATTCTGCCGATTATAAAGTAAGTGAATAGCTTCAGAGGTGGGTTTCAGCAGGTTCTGACCAGTTCTGGAGAACCGGTAGTGGAAATTTTGAGTAGTTCGGAGAACCGGTAAATACCACCTCTGACTGGCCCCGCTCCCATCTATTCTCTGCCTCCAGAGTCCCAGCTGATCGGGAAGAAATGGGGATTTTGCAGTAACCTTCCCCTGGAGTGGAGTGGGAGTGGCGATTTTACAGTATCCTTTCCCTACCACGCCCACCAAGCCACACCCACCAAGCCATGCCACGCCCACCAAGCCACACCCACAGAACCAGTAGTAAAAATTTTTGAAACCTACCACTGAATAGCTTGTTTCAAATAAAATACAAACAGTATATTTAACTGTATCGTCAAGGTAATCAAAGCATGATGAGTTTTATAGACAGTATAACAAAATTTTGTCATTTTCAAGGACACTGAATTATATTAAATAAATAAAAATTGCCTCAGTTCTTCACCAAATAAGAAGAATGGGCCCTTGTGTCCTTTATTTTATTTATTTATTTATTTATTTGGTTTTCTTATATGCCGCCCAACTCCCGAAGGACTCAGGGCGGCGTACAACAGAGAGAATACAAGAATAACCAATTTATAAATATATTACTTAAAAACAGATATAAAAATTAAAAAACACAATATTAAAATCATCCAAGAACCATTCAGCAACCATACATACTTGGGGGTGAGTAGACAAGTAATATTTAAATCCAGCTAATCATTTACTATTTACTATTTATTAGTTAATGCTTTGAATCATGGTTAAAATAAATGATTTCATGTTGGGTGAACCCACTCTAGAGCTGCACTCATCATACTGTAATCGAATTGGGAGTTAAATAAAATGGCAAATGTAGCCATAAAATTGTGTGACATATAAGTTCAGCTTGGTTTTTATATAAGCTAAGATTAAACAAGATTGGTTTGATGCCAACTTAGCCAGTGTACATATGTATATGTGTGCATCTGTGTATGTGATTTAAAATAAATCCAGATTGCGTAGTCCACTTGCAATGGTTTAATTTTCCTGCAAATTGAATCCCATTTGGGTGAAAGGCGAGGAAGCTCCAGCTGTTTTGAGCTTTGGAAGGAACCTCCAGGGAGAATCAGGTAGTCTTAAAAATATGAATTCACATTTTTCTTTCTGAGAATAAACAGAAGGGACATTTGCAGCTATTGGTTTCCAGATAAAATCTAGTCCAATGTGACTTTTATATTAGTATTTTGTTCAATACTAATGAAATCAAAACCTATTTTACTTTCTGCCGCACTGGTTTCAGGGATGCTGAATCCTAAATATGAAACAGAAAATATGATGCGTTTATTTATTTAACTGATTTATAGTCACAGCAACACACTTTGAGCTGCACACAAAGATTAAATCCATCATAACAAAATAACTCCATGACACCCCAGTTAAATCAACAGAGGTAGTCCTCGGCTTACAACCATTTGTTTAGTGACCATTCAGAGTTACAACAGCCCTGAAAAAAGTTGTAATATTCAGTTACAATTTATGACTGTTTTTCACACTTATGACCATTGCGACATCCTCATAGCCACGTCATCAAAATTCAGGGGCTTGGAAACTGGCATGTACATATGACAGTTGCACTGTCCCAATATCATGTGATCACCATTTATAACCTTTCCAGCCTTCTTCTGACAAGCAAGACAACAGGGGAAGTCAGATTCACTTACTGGCCATATGATTCACTTAACTGCAATGAAACACTTAACAACCGTGACAAAAAAGGTTATAAAATGGGGGAAACTTATTGAACAGCTGCCTTGCTTAGTAATGGAAATTTTGGGTTTAACTAAAATCAAGGATTATCTGTAATCCCCCAAAGAAAAAGTCAAATCACCCACAGAGCTTGTTCCTGGCCCAAATGCCTGGGGAACAGACAATGCCTTGTGGAATGCTGTCACTGCCATCCCAATCTTGGGCTAGAGTAGGTACAGCCATAGACTCCAGGATCCAATAAGATAGCATTGTTTAATCAAACAGACCAGAACTGTGCTAGACTTTGTAAACCAAGTAGAAATAATGGGGGCACAAATTGTCTTGCAAATAGCATGGTCCTCTATGTAGGGCTTTACAGGTAAACCGAATGTTATATGTAGTGTTAGTTCAAACAAATGGATGGACAGGCTTTTCAAAGTAGAAAAGGGTTGAACATAATTGAACATAATTGTATTTAGAGTACCAATAAGCATTGGTGGGCTGCTGCTGTTTGGGCGAACCTGTAGTTCCGACGATCAGCTGGCCCCACCCACCTGCCCTATCCTGTCCTATATTTCCTTCTTTCCGGCTCAGCTGATTCGCGTGGCACAGCTGATTTCCGCACCTCTGCTGTTCTACTTACCGGGGCTGCCTTAGAAGGTAAGCAGCTGAGCTTCAAATTGCTGTATTTTGAACGCTGTGTGCAAGCGTGTTAGGTGCGCGCGTGCACGAAGCGCGCAAGTGCGTGCAAAGCGTGCGATCACTGAACCGGTTGTTAAACCGGTTGCAGCCCACCACTGCCAGTAAGCATCCTATTACTCCTTACGAACCTCCTAAATAAGAACTGGGAAGATGTATTGGCCCAGAAGCATGAAGGGAAAAGATCTTCAACAGTTGGTGCTGTCTGGTGGTATCAACCTGGCACATAAAAATTGGCCAAGGTTCAAGATTACTGCAGAAGATAAATAGATATCTCTGTATTGTTCAGGCATGGATGTATCCTGAATATAACCAAACATAAAAGTAGTCAGAATAAACTTACTTGAGAAGGAATTTTAGGCTGGGCTTCCATAACAAGCTGAGTTATGGTTTTCTTAATCATAACATGCTAAATAAACCACTATGTTCTGAAGTTACATAACTATTAACTCACAGTATAAACTATGGTTTTACACACCAAAACAATTAGGCATCCAGAGTACACTAAGCCAAACCAAACCTCATTGTGGCTTAAAGAAATATGGTGAATCCAGTTTTACAAAGACCACTATGATAAAATTCCTTTGCCTTTTTGTTCTTCAGTAGTGTTTTATAATTAGACCACAAAATAATCCAGAATCATTTCAAGAGATCAAAAGGGAAAGGGAAAAGACAATACAATCTACTACTAGAATTTTTTCCTTAGGACTAAAATACATTTTGTATCCCAAAGGACAAAGTAAGTTTTTTTTAGTTCAAATAAGCCACATATCCAACTGTTTTTGTCCAGGTTTTGAATTGTTGCTAATTCTGTATGATACCTAATGTTTCCAGAACCAAAGTTGGATAAATTTATGCCCCTGTTGTAAAACATAAGCCAATCCTAATGCACATGAGCTTACATGTACAGTACATCTTACCAAAGGGCTTATTCTCAAGAATCTGTATATATTACTGCAGTCTTAATTAATTAAACTAACAGGTTTTAAAAAAGAGAGGTTTTTTTAAAAAAAGACTCATAAATAGATTGTAAGCAGAGAGATTGCAAGTAGAGAGGAGCTGTTACAGTATTGTATAACAGCTAGCATTCTCAATTCCACCATGATAAAATTTCACATGCAAGGAAAAGTATTTGCAGATTTAGTTTTCTATAATCATACATAGGGAATTGTGTAATACAACCCTTATGTACAACGCATTATCTAAATGAAGTAACACTTTTATTCCCAGCCTCCCAGCCAAACCATGATACTGATGTGTATCTGATTACTTTGAAAATATTTTTAAAAGTAGGTGGTCATATCATTCTTTCTCCCTTGGTACATTATTAAAAATTCAAATGTTCACTGGAAGTCACAGAGCAGGAATCAAGTCTTTGCTCTAATATGATATTCAGTGCTAATTAAATCTAATAAAAGGGTATTCTTGCACCGAGTCCAAGACCAGCTTTCTCAACTATGATACATTCCAGATGTGGTCTTCCTACATCTATAATCCTGGAGCCAACATCATCTATTTCTCTTACTATAATTTGCACGCCATTTAGACCTCAACTGCTGCTGCTGGCAATGTGCTCAGAAAGAAAACCATGATCCATCCAAATTTTTACCTTCTTTAACACCAGCAAATACCCACACCAAGGTGGCTTCCATTTTGTGGAATACCTTACTGCTTAAAACTCATTTAGAATCCACTTTTTTCTCTGGGCTTTACTAACTTTTAGTAATCATTGGTCAATTGCAGCAATCCTGTGTGGCCAACAGCTGCTTCCTGCTTTTAGTGCTCTTGGCGAGGCCGTGATTCACGGAGAGGGGGACAGAGACCAGGAAACTGCATTTATTACATAGGTTTGCTGCCAGTTTTGAAGAAGGTGGGGCTGAATGGTTTGCAGAGGAGCGCTGCGTTCATTTCACAGCTTCATTGCCAACATTCCCAGGCAACCAGCTGGAAAAGCCATTCTGTAAAATAGAGGCGAACTGAACCGAGGGCTGCCATGCTAAATTAAGGGTGTTAAGCACTGCACTCTAGACCTGCATTGCTGTGTATCCTGTTCTATCAGCGGCAGGTACTCATTTCCAAAACAGTCAAGAGCACTAAGGGGGCAATATTTAGCATTACAGTTTGCATATGCTAACTACTAAAAACACATCATATATATTAATGTAATAACAGAGTTGGAAGGGACCTTAGAGGACTTCTAGTCCAACTCCCTTGCTCGAGCAGAAGCGCCTATATCGTTCTGGGCAAATGGCTGTCCAATCTTGTTTTAAAAACCTAATTTTGCTTTTGGAGGAGCTCTTTACAGCTCTTTTGGAGGAGCTCTTTACAGCCTTTACTGCCTGTCCTCCATCTTGGCTCCACCTCCCGGCCATTCCATTAATTATTCTCACTGACAGGAAATTTCTCCTTAATTCTAGGTTGGATCTCTCTTTGTTAAACTCCCATCGACTACTTCTTGTCTTGCCCTCAGGTGCTTTGGAGAACAGGTTGACACCCTCTTCTCTGTGACAGCCCCTCAAATATTGGAAGACCGTTATCATATCACTCCAATCCTTCTCTTTGTTAAACTAGACGTACCAGTATGATAGTGCCGCTGCATTAATGTATGCAAACTAGCCTTCACTGTCCTCTCCCCAAATATCAGCTTAATCATCATTCTGTAAGGAAAAGTTATGCAACTTATCCAAGATTACTCCATGACTTTTATTGGATTGAATCCAGGCCTTCCCCACCCTACTCGGACACTCTAGCTACTATGCCACACCACCTCTCAATAATGATCATATGCAGATTACAAATAAAACATAGTTGGGAGATCATTTGTACATTTAAAAAAATTTATTCTCCCCACCCCCGCTCAAATTTAACTTATAAAGCACTCAGGGCAGCTAATAATAGTAAAAAATTAAAAACACAGCTACCATATAAGTTGACTCTAAATGAGTTTTAAGCAATAAGATATTTCACAAAATGGAAGCCATAAAAGGTCCATTTCTGTGTGGACATTTGCTGGTGTTAAAGGGGGTGTAAGAATTTTCTCACTGTTGTTACAACCTCGGACTTTCATGGAGTAGCAGGTGTGTTTTTTCTTAGATCTCAATTCGGTCACAGCTTTAAAGGACATAATCAACACTTCAAATTGTATCCAGGGATGAATGGCAACCCATATAATGGAAGAAGAGTGAGGCTGTAGGGTCTCATCTTTTAGAGCTCATCATAGGTCTAACTGTTCTATTTGGGATTGACTGTAACTTTATCAGGTTGTTGTAGAACACCTCCAAATAGATGGTATTGCCGTAATCTGAGAGGTGACAAAGACAGGGGTTACTTTGGCTCCAACTTCATTTAAATTGTTTTACCAAACTTTTGTAACGACTTGTTTTTGGAACTTTGATATGGCCCAAGGGCTAATCAATAAACAAATTCAAAGCAAAGGTTACTTTGGCAAAGTCATTATGCTCCAAAATTGGTAGTAGGTAGTTTATTAGCAAAGTTGGAAAAATGTCCATCAAGCCATAGACATCACCTGAGCACCAGTCAATGCACCTTCAATGGCAATGTAATTCCATCCAAATCCTGATCCTATGATAGACTCTGTTCTCCAATAAAAGTCCCGTTTGCATAAGATATATGAGCACGTGCATAGTTTGGGTTACTCTACTTTAATGATAAAAATAGGATTTGTGAGCAATACACTTCATTCTAATTTGAACTTCCTGGCTGGAAATTATAGGATTCATTATAGAAATTTCTAACCCTTGTTAATAACTCTCTATCATCCTTCCCCAATAAATCAAGCACTGATCATAGTCCCATACTCTGAATTCTAGAATTAACCACACAAATGATCCCTGGATCTTGCAAGCACATAAACTGCACTAAGTTTATGCACCTCCGGGACCGCATTCTACCTCATACTTCCCTTCGACCGGTCAGGTCCCACAGAGTGGATCTCCTCCAGGTCCCGTCAACCAAACAATGTCAGCTGGCGGGGCCTAGGGGGAGGGCCTTCTCTGTGGGGGGCCCTGCTCTCTGGAACCAACACCCCCCAGAGATACGAATTGTCCCCACCTTGCTGGCCTTCCGAAAAGCCGTGAAGACATGGCTCTTCCTGCAGGCGGGGTTTTGAGACAGCTTCATCTTGGTCTCCCTTATGTATGTGAGATTTTATATGCTTTTTAATTGTATTTTAAATTGTTTTAAATTGTATTTAGTGGTTCTTCAAATGTTGTACGCCACCCTGAGTCCCCAGGGAGTAGGGCGGCATATAAGAATCCTAAATAAAATAAAATAAATAAATAAAATAAATTATAATCTAGGAGGAAACCAGTAAAAATGCAACTCTTCAGCAAACAAAACAAAATGGCGCACAACAGAATTTCCAGCGCTGTATTTTAAAACCCAGCACTGCCAATGGTGGCTACAGTACAACCATTTTCCTATATTTCATGAGGAAGAAAAGTCTTTCTTGCCTAGCATTGGCATTATAATGCAAAGCTATTAATTTAGCCTCAGCAATGCCAATACAACCTTCTCATCTTTCCTTGTCTATGGCAGGTATGGGAGAAGGGCTATATAAAAAGGGCACAAAGTTCAATCAAAATTCAACTGCCAAGCAAAATATAATAAAATAAATGTTTTTATACACACACAGAGAGAAAGAGAGAGAGAGGGGAGAGAGAGGGGGGGGAGGGAGGGAGGGAGGGAGAGAGAGATTCTCATGATTAGGTTTAGAATAAAACACAAAGTAAGCTATGTGGTAAAAATAAGCTCACTGAAACGTAACACCAATTGCAAAGACAGCATGTTACTTTGAAGTTAACACGCTCCCATCACTGATTACGTACATTAATGCAATCTAAGACTGCACTTATAAAACCAAGGATAGCTGCTGTGTCATCTTCAAGTCAGTTGCTATGTAATATGCCAGACATTCACTTAATTATCCTTTTTTCCATCTCTGGTGATCGGTACACTTACATAAACAAGGTTAGCTCTCTGCAAATACTGGGGTTTTGGCTCCCAAGTTCATTTCCAATGCTGAAGCCGCTCTGTGCTTGGGTTACAGAGTAGATGTCTCTCTCAGCTAAAACTGAGCACTCCATGGCAGACAAACAAAAATCTAAATCTTGCACATTAAAGGGTCATAAATCAGGTTGCAACTTAAAGCAGCTGGACTATTTGCAGCCATGGAAACTTTTCTCTCTTTTTAATCAGCAGTCCAGACTGATGCCAAGTTAGTAGTCCAGACTGATGACCCTTATTGGACACAGTCAGATACATTCCCCCTTCAGGGGTTTATCAACTCTTTCGAGTTTCTGCTGAATTCAGATAGACAGATCCTTTAGCCCACATTGCTCCCTTGAGACCTACATGGCAGACATTCAGAACAGGTACCGTATTTTTCGGAGTATAAGACGCACCTTTTTCCTCCCTAAAAGTGGCTGAAAATTCAGGTGCGTCTTATACTTCGAATGTAGCTTTTTTTCCCAGCCCTAACTAGGTGCTAACAGATCTTCCCAGCTCTTACCTTGCAGGCTTTTTCATTGTTACTCTCTCAGAAGAATGTTTTTCCAGCCCTAAGTCTTTGCAGGGTTTTTTTCCATTGCTCTACTTGCTCCAAAGAAGTTGTTTTCTAGCCCTAACCAGGTGCTAACGATCTTCCCAGCTCTTACTGGCTTGCAGGCTCTTTCATTGTTATTCTCTCAGAAGGTTTTTTTAAGTCCTAACCAGGAGATAAAATAATGTGCTGCAGCTGCTCCGAATAAGTTTTTTTTTTTAGCCCTAACCAGGTGCTAACGATCTTCCCAGCTCTTACTGGCTTGCAGGCTCTTTCATTGTTACTCTCTCAGAAGAAGGTTTTTTTAAGTCCTAACCAGGAGATAAAATAATGTGCTGAAGCTGACCAGACTAAGGATGCTAGCCAGATGAATACCTGGTAGGCAGATTGTTTTCCCCTATTTTCCTCCCCAAAAACTAAGGTGCGTCTTATACTCCGGTGCGTCTTATACTCCGAAAAATACGGTATATTCCTTGACTTACAATCATTTATTTATTTATTTATTTATTTATTTATTTGAATGGATTTCTATGCCGCCCAACTCCCGAAGGGACTCATTTGTTTAGTGACCGTTCAAAGTTACAACAGCACTGCAAAATGTGACTTATGACCATTTCCCACACTTATGACAGTTGCCGCATCTGCGTGGTTACGTGGTCAAAATCTGAACGCTTGACAATTGGCACGTAGTGTTCACGGTTGCGGTGTCCTGGGGTCATGTGATAACCTTTTGCGAACTTTTGTCAACTAAAGTGAATGGAGAAGCCAGATTTACTAAACAACTTAACTTAAATGTTATTAACTTAACTACTACAGTGATTCACTTAACAATTGTAGCAAGATTGCAATGGACAAAACTCGCTTAATAACTACCTTGCTTAGCAATGGAAATTTTGGGCTCAATTGTGGATATAAGTCGAGGACTACCTGTATGGATCTGAATGGTTAGAGAGCTTGTGGGATATCCTAGCTGTAATATTACTCATTTTAGAGCTATTATATCTGGACGGCAGACATTGAAATTACCTCTAGATCAGTAGCCCCCAACCTTTTGGGGCACCAGGGACCGGTTCTGTGGAGAGGATTTTCTCAGGGGGGGGCGTGGTTTCACGTGCTGCCTGCATCCTGCACATGCGCAATGGGGCTTCGCTTGTTTGCATGGACTGGTTTCTGGTGTGCCGCAGACTGCTGCCAGTCCATAGCCTGAGGCAGGGGTCGGCAACCCACGGCTCTGGAGCCGCATGTGGCTCTTTGGGCCCTCAGCCACGGCTCCCTGCACCTTAATGGGTTGGCCCCGCCCCTCGCCCCTCTTATTTCTTTTTTTGGACTCCAGCCTGATGCAGCAGGAAGCGAAGGCTGCCTTATGCGCAAATGTGGCACAAAGGCAGGTACAGGGCCGCTTCGCTCCTTCACTCTCCTCCCCACCTCCTCTTGTGACCCTCTGGCCGGCTGTGGCTGAGCATGCGCACGTGCGGGGACACCTCTTCAAACGAGCGCCAAAGCTCAGGAAAGGCGCGTGCGAGGTGGGCAGCCACTCGCTTAAGGAGGGTTTTAACAGGATGCAGGTTCTCTCCTGCACTAATGCGCCAGCCATTGCCTTGCCATGTCATCCCCCACCCCCAGCAGCTCTCTCTCTGCCCCCTCCCTTCAGGCGATCATCCTCCCCCCCCCAATGCTCCGGCCATCGCCTTGCCGTGTCATCCCCACCCCCAGCAGCTCTCTCCCCCTCCCTTCGGGCGACCGTCCTCCTCCCCCCTTCTCTAATGCTCCGGCCATGTCATCCCCCACCGCCAGCAGCTCTTCGGCCGAGCGTGGAGGGCGCGAACTCCAGCCCAAAGAGGCAGGAAGCGAAGGCTGCCTTACATGCAGTGAAAGCAGGTACATGGCCGCTTCGCTCCTGCACTCTCCGGCGACCCTCCTCCTCCTTTCGCGATGCCTTGGCCGGCTATGGCTGAGCCGGGAGCGTGCGCACACGCGGGGAGACCCTCCTTAAGCGAGCCACTGCCCGCCCTGCGTGCGCCTGAGCTTTGGCGCTCGCTTGAGGAGGGTCTCCCTACGCATGCGCGTGCTCCCGGCTCAGCCACAGCCGGCCAGGGCGTCAAGAGAGGAGGAAGAGGATCGCCGGAGAGTGCAGGAGCGAAGTGACCCCGTACCTGCCTTCACTGCAAGTAAGGTAGCCTTCGCTTCCAGCCGCTTCAGGCTGGAGTTTGCGCCCTCCGCCCTCAACCGAAGAGCTACTGGGGGTGGGGATGACACGGCAAGGCAATGGCCGGAGTATTAGAGGAGGGGGGAGGAGGACGGTCACCCGAAGGGAGGACACACACACACACACACACACACACAGAGAGAGAGAGAGAGAGAGAGAGAGACATAGACACACAGAGAGTGATACACAGAGAGAGGGTGAGAGAGAGACATAGAGACATACAGAGTGATACATAGAGGGGGTGAGAGGGAGAGAGTAATAGAGAATGGTTTTGTGGCTGGGTAGGCATGGCTAGGCGGGTCATGTGACTGGGTGGGAGTGAGTGACATTGAATTGGTTTTGTGGCTCCCACTGTGTTTTTTTTTCCTGTGGGAAACAGGTCCAAGTTTGAATGTTTAAGGTTGCCGACCCCTGGCCTCGGGGTTGGGGAACCTTGCTCTAACACACAATCAAGTGTTAGTGTTTTATGAATCTGGTTTCTGCATCTTGTGGTCATATTTTTGCAGGCCACTTATGGTAGACCAACCTTATACAAAATAGTTAGCTGTCTATCATGGTATGAAAATTGCAAGAATGCAATTCCTACTTCATCAGTGAATGATTTATGAAAGCTTTGCTAATGCGAATATGCTATTAAACAATAGAAAGCTTTATTCTTATGTTATTGATTATATTTTTAAAACACCTAGTTATTTAAACTGTGATACAATAAAGTTATAACAAAACAGAGAGAAGTGTAAGAGCATCAATATCTTTTTTTCATTTGGGGGAATGTAACCTACCCCCCTTTTAAAAAAAATCTAATCAGGATTTGGGTATCTAACTGACATATATGAGTTTATGCCAAGACTTTTAAAAATATGTATAGAAGTATAGTTAAAGGTAATTATGTGCAGGAATAGTTCAAATTACAACTAAAAAGTGCCATACAATTGTTTTGTTATGTTCCCAGAAATCCTTGAAAAATTATTGGTGGGAGGAAGAAATTGGTGGGAGGAAGAAAGAAACAATGCTTGGTTAATAAGGTCTATACATTGCTTTTCACAAAGTGCTTCTCTCCTGCAATGCTATAACCAAAACTCCAACAATTCTCAACCAGTGACAGTCCCCAGAAAATGGGAAAGTGGAGCTCCAAGCTTAGACACAAAGATATGGGTTTTTCAGAAGTTTAACTGGACCAATTCCCTCTCTATTCTTCCTCCTTGTCTTTGACAAGTATATTTTGAATATTACATAACTCAATTATACTCTTCCTCAGCTCATCCTGCTGTCATAGGGTGGTTACACAGTATCAGGCTCCTGTAAGACGATGTTTATACAAACTCTGTAGAATTGAAAATGAGATTCCCCCTCTCCTCCGTTTTATCACTGTTTCCCCATTACCTCCAGTTTTGGATAATGGACTAACTTGACAATGGCAAGACAATTTTAACTTGTAAAAATAGCACTAATAGGGCTTCAGCTGGTTGTCTCTTTCGTTTGAAGACAAGAATACATTGATACCACCAGAAAATGCTAGCATATACATCCTGGTCTTTCAAATAGAAAAGAATTGTGTATTATTTCTAAACAATGTATTTGGAAATATGTTGGACATGGAAATGATGTTGGGAGACAGAAGGAAGAGCCCCAGACTAGACAAATATCATACAAAAAATATCTCAGCCCACAGAAGGAAAAGGAGCATGGGAAGCATTTCATAATGCTTCCATTTCCATATTAGACCAACCCCCCCTTTCATAACTTGAGGGGTTTTTGGTCTAATATGGGGACTGGCTTCTAGGTCTGATGCTATACATGCATTTAACGGTTCCCTTGACTTCAATGGAGTTTACTTAACTAATTAAATAATTAAACACTATATTATATACCGTATTTTTCGGAGTATAAGACGCACTTCCCCCCCAAAAGAGGCTAAAAATTTGAGTGCGTCTTATACTCCGAATGTAGCCCCGCCCACCTGCCGGCCCCCATTCTTTGGCCTCTGCCTCCCAGCAATTTGCCTCCTTGCAGCAAACAGCAAACAGCCTGTTTCAGTTTCAGCACAGCCTGATTAGCACAAGCAGCTGATTGTCAATTGGATCGGCCTCCTGACCGTCAGCTGTTTCAGGCTGCAGGGATTGTCATTGCCTATTGCCGCCTCCGTGTGCCCCATTTTCGGCCTCCGCATTCCATTTTTGGCGTCTGCATGCCCCATTTTCCGCCCATTCCGATCCCCGCTGCCCGGAATGGGCAAAAATGGGGCAGACAGAGGCAAAAAACGGGGCGTGTGGAGGCTGAAGATGGGATGCGGAGGCCGAAAATGGGGCACATGGAGGCGGCAATAGGCTATGGCAATCCCTGCAGCCTGAAACAGCTGATCGTCAGGAGGCCGATCCAACTGACAATCAGCTGCTTGTGCAAATCAGGCTGTGCTTAAGCTGAAACTGAAACTGTTTGCTGCAAGGAGGCAAATTACTGTGAGGCAGAGGCTGATTTTTTTTCTTGTTTTCCTCCCCAAAAAAGGTAGGTGCGTCTTATCGTCCGGAGCGTCTTATACTCCAAAAAATACAGTAAATCACTGTATCAAATCAAAATACGAGCAGACACATTTTCTCTTATGATCACTTTTTAAAATATTAAGGCATATAATAATGGTCTGTATATTATGCCTTTAATATCTATGTCTTTGGTTGATTTAGCATATGCTTCTTCAGCTGGACGGCTTCAAATACACTGATGCTATACTTCAGATAATTTCCACCAATATGGCCAATGCTAATTTGTTAATTCTGGGATTTACAGTCCTAATTAATCTGGAGGGCAACAGGATGGGAAAGACTAATGTAGTCTTTAGAATAGACTGATATAATTCAAGATGGTGTTACTTAAACTTTTGGAGCTTAACTTCCTTATTTAGTGGCTTAGTACCTGCACGACATTTTAAGCCATGATATGAAGTGTTTGCTTTAGTATATTATGTAAACCTTTCCAATTATTGCTTATTCAAAAAATGTTGGTGAAGCATACAGTATCTTGATGTGAGAAACAATCAATTTTAAAAATTAAAAAACTCAAAAGAAATTGAAAATTGCAATTCTTATTAATGATAATTTTAAATGCATTTAAAAAGAGCACAAAAACACTTAGTTTTGCTAAATACTTGTCTAGGAATCTTATGCTATTTGCTCATCAAATCAGAAGAAAATAAATCTGTCTTCCCTTCAGGAAGATACCGTATTTTTCGGAGTATGACACACGGGAGTATAAGACACACCTAGATTTTAGAGGAGGAAAACAAGGAAAAAACAACTCGATTAAATACATTGTATAGCAAATTGTATGAAGCAATATTGCAGAGATTTCTGAAATTTGTTGCCACACCACACAGAAGAATTTATCTATGCCAGAGTCCAAAAGTCCTCCATGTGTTGTCGATTATAGAATTTCTCATCAGTCATCATGCTAATAGATGTCCTGTGATAAAGGAATCTTTGGGTTAAGAGATCAGCTTCTAACTAAGTGTCCCAATCCCAACCTTGGCAACTTGAAGATATCTGGACTTCAACTCCCAGAATTCCCCAGCCAGCGAATGGGGAAACTGGAATCCAATAAGAATCATCACATGATGAACTGGCAACTCATTTCCTTTTCTCCCATGAAAAAGACTACTCATAATGCAGATACAGCTTAATTCTCCCCCAAAGTGGAAACACAATTTAGGATCTAGAAAATTATATGTACAATCCAGAAGTTATCTCCTCCCACATCTTTACCATCCAATTCACTGGACCTTAAAAAGCTTTGAGGAAAAAAGGGTGCAGACTTTTTTTTCACGTCCCCTGGAAGGATGCTTTATCTTAAGCAGAAGCACAACTGAAGCCGGACAGACCCTTTCCCTGAGACCCATTGCCAACTAATCCTAAACATGTGAGGGTGATATGACATTCCCTTGACCGCATGCTCTTTGATAGGCTGAAGCATTTCCTCGTAAGACGGCATGTGCTTTAACACTGGACCGTAACAATAAAATGTCCCTCAGGCCAGGCCATGCTACCTTCCAGCGCATAAGCAAACCTTAGGATCACAAACTATGATGAGTTTAGCCAGAATCAGAATAGCACTGGAAGGGATCTTGGAGGAAGGCAGGACACCCTACACCAGTGATGGCGAACCTATAGCACGCGTGCCATAGGTGGCACGCGGAGCCATATCTGCCGCATGTGAGCCATTACCCTAGCTCAGCTCCAGCACGCATGTGCATGCCGGCCAGTTGATTTTCGGCTCATGCGGAGGCCATGGGAGGGTGTTTTCGTCCTCCAGAGAGTCTCTGGGGGGTGGGGGAGGCCGTTTTTGCCCTCCCCAGGCGGCAGGAAAGCCTCTGGAGCCTGGGAAGGGCAAAAACAGGCTTACCAGGCCCACTAGAAGTTGGGAAACAAGGGAGGGGGGATGTGCACACGTGCGCGGGGGGCAGGGCAGCACAGGCGGGCTACGCATGCATGCACAGGGGCCGGGGGCATTGAATTATGGGTGTGGGCACTTGCACGTGCGTGATAGCGCACGCATCTGCGCTTTCAGCACCTCAGGAAAAAAAGGTTCGCCATCACTGCCCTACACCACTTCAGACAGGTGGCTGTCTACTCTTTTCTTAAAAACCTCCAGGGATGAAGCACCTCCAACTTCTGAAGGCAAAGTGTTCCACTGGTTAATTGTTCTGAGATGTCCAAGGGAAGGAAGTCAGGGAAGAAAATGGGTAGACAAAGGGATGCCCCTTAGTACCACTCACCTTTCCACAGCCTGGGGGTCCCCAAAGAATGAGTGAGGGGATTTCGTGAGCCTCCAGCAAGGACCGCAAGAGCGTCTCTTTCCCCAACACCTGGTTCTGCCCCACATAATCTCCCAGGTGGCTCGGCCGCAGCTTATCGGCCAAAGGCTTCCCTTCTAGTTTTTGGGCCAGGGTCTCTCCCCGCAACAGCGGCTCCAAGGCATCTGGTGCTCGCTCGGTATTCTCCCCCCGCCGCTCTTCCCCCTTTCCCGGATTTGGAGAGGTAACAGCGCCCCGGGGTGTCCCCGCTTGGGCTCCTCCGGGGTTTCTACCTCTGTGAAAAAGGGAAAACACCGGGGGAGAACCGAGGTCATTCCCCGGCTCCTCTTCTTTGTTTCTCCGCTCCGGAGATTGGGAGAGGCGCATTTTCTTAAAGCAGGGCTGCTGGGCCAGAGAGGGCAGCCCCGCTCCTGCTGTGGGTTTTGGGGCGCTATTGGTCCTGCCTCCGAGCTCTCCGGTGAACAAGTCTTCCCCTTCGCCCTGCAGCTGCAAACAGGTATCCAGATGTGAGTTGATGCGCGCAGAGGGAAGTTCCATCAGGCAAACCGGGCAGCTCACCAGCGGCTCTTCCTGCGCAATACCTCCTTCCATTTCCCGGCAGGAGGAGGGCAGGACAGGGGACCCCTAAATCGACACTAATCGGTGGCTTCTTCCTCTTGGGGAAAATGTCTCCTTTGATCAATCCCTTCTACACCCTTCCCGACAAAAAAAAACCCCAGAAGAGTTGTCCAGGAAAAGTTTGCCTCTGGGCACCCCAGCAACCACAACATGCTCAAGAAGGAAGAAGAGCAAAGTCACCGCCTCCTTCTTCGGCGGGCTGCTTACAGACCCACAGGCTTTCGGGAATTGTAGTTCTTCCGCCCGCCTGCAAAAAATGCCCAGGACTTCAATTTCTACATGCCAAGCGTGAGAAACACCGAGAGGAAAACAGCAATTTCTATTTCATCTATTTCAGGAGTCATGACAGGATAGCAAATTATTTCTCGAGTTGTTATATATGTACACTTTCAAAAAAAAAAAAAGCACAGAGAATCCTTTATTCCAGATATTTTGTTTCTCTTCCGTATTTGGCTGTGAATCCATCTCAGAGGACCGTGGCCAATTTTATTTTTCCTTCACTTTGCCCTTATTACTGTAATCTGCCAGCTCATATGAATATTTCTAAAGAGGTTCCCCATGGCACATTATCTTGAGAAAGATGGGATAGTTTCAAGGATTTTTGCGACCTTCAAGGGGAGACTGGACTGCCATCTGTCTCAAATGGTGTAGGAACTCCTGCTTGAGCAGGGGGTTGGACTAGATGACCTACAAGGTCCCTTCCAACTCTAATAATAAATCTAAATCTAAATTTAGCAGTTATGAAAACATTTGATAATCACACTACCTAATAATCCAACAGGGGTTAAGGGGAAAATAATGGAAGGAATCAGAGAAGGTAAATAAAAGCATTATTATTTATTTTTAGGATGCTTCAAGAATCTTGAACCAATTTACAAATTATAAATTGTGCAATCAAAACAATACATCCAAAACAACATAGGAACCATACACAGTTTTTTTTTAAAAAAGAGAAGGGAATAAATCTAGAAACACAACACATTTATGCTAAATCCATATAGGGAAGGCTTTTATGAAGAGAAATCTTTTCAATAAATATCTAAAAGATGTGACAGCAACAAATTTCACTGGGGAGAGTGTGGATCCATTGGACAACTCTCCCAATGATTTCTATAATCAACCAATACTGTAAAGATTGATATATCAGACAATGTAATCCCAAAATTGCTTCGAACCTTATATTTCATAAGTAAAACCCTGAGCCTGGCTTGTTAGGTAATTGGTAGCCAGTTCTATTGGTTCAATGGAGATGTATTATATAAGTGGCTAAGTGCCCCATTTGGTACCCTGGATGTTATATCATACAGCAACTGTTTTTCTGAAGGTTGGGGACGGAAAACCCCGATGTTCAATATTTTCTACTTCTTTTTGTTTTCCTTTTTACAGACAATAAATAAGAGAAATGGAGATATTTCTACACTGATTTGTGAAACTACAATGAATAAACATATAATTGAATACCATCCAGAGTTCTATCAATTTAACCAGCTTACACAACATGAACACGCAATATTACAACAGTGGAGAGAAGAGAGTGACTTTTTTTCATAATTTGGAATCAGTGAAAAGTATTACAACAGACAATGAGGTATGTGTATGTCTCTGGGTGTATTGTTGCTAATTATCCACTGTATTCATTGTGCAAACTGTGGCTGTGGCGTCCATATATTCTTCATCTTCACAGCTAGTTTGGGAAACATGGCAAAAGAGTGAGTTTGTTTGCTCAGAATTGGCAGAAATTTTTCTAAGTTTATTTAAGGGTCAAACTTAAAAGCTCTGATCAGGTTTATTTCTATCCTGATACTGTATCTCACTGAATAGTTTCCAGTAGCATAGTATCTTAAACAGGGGGATGGAAAGGTATCCATGGTAAGGGGCGTGCATAAGCTCACAATCGTGCCTACCATTCCTGTCCTAACGTACAGATATATTAAGGTGACCAGATTTTTTTTTTAAAGCGGGACACCATTGACGGGGGTGGGTTTCTAAGGGAGCCGCCATTTGAGTTTTGCCCTCTGCGCATGCGCAGAACGCTGTGCGCATGCGCAGAGGGCAAAAGAACGCAAATGTCGGCGTCCAGTGGGTGGGTGGGAGGCGGGAGGCCTTTCCTCGCCTCCCGCCTCCCCTTTGGGAGCCGGCAGTGGCTTGGGCTGGCTGGCTGGCAAGCGAGCGAGCGGGGCTGGCTTGGGAAGGGGAGCAGCCCGGAGATGGTGCTCCAACCCAGCGTCTCTTGGCTCTCCTGCTCCCCCTCCGCCAGCGCTGGGCTGCTGGAGTGACAGGGGGAGAAAGGAGATCAGGAGGCGGCGACGGATCACAATAACCCCAGCGGCAGCTCCAGCCAGAGAGAGAGAGAAAGAAGCGAGCGAGCAAGTCACTCCGCCGCGCGCACTCACGAACACACACAAGCACGCATACAGGGGCAGCCCTACAGGGGCAGCCCCTGTATGCGCGCTTGTGTGTGTGTGTGTGTGTGTGTTCGTGAGCGCGCGGGGCGGAGTGACTTGCTCGCTCGCTTCTCTCTCTCTCTCTCTGCCTGGAGCTGCCTGGAGCTGCCGCTGGGGTTGTTGTGATCCGCCGCCGCCTCCTGATCTCCTTTCTCCCCCTGTCACTCCAGCAGCCCAGCGCTGGCGGGGGGGAGCAGGAGAGCCACTAATACTTCACAAGATCTTGATTCTATACGTAGCTCCTTTCTCCTTCCACGGCTCCTGTTTCATGATTTTTTGAGGGAAGAACCGGGTTGGGGGTGGGGGGAAAGAGAGGGAAGGAAAAACGTGTAAAAGTCAAAGGACCAACAAGTACACGAAGCAGCGGGGAGACAACACCCACTCCCCCCCTCTTTTCCTTTCTTGCTTCGCTTGCAAGCATCGGAGCGCGGCTCGGAAATTTTGCCTGCCGTTCCGCCAAATCCGGGCTTTGTGTTTTACCGTCAGCCGAAGCCCTTCCCAGCAAGGTGGGTGTTCTCAGTGCGTTTGTTATGACTTGGAAGCCGATAATGGCAGATCTTACAGACAGCTCCATTCCTCCTGCCGCCCGGCTTCGTCGGAGAGGAGTTGCGCGCGCGCGCCTGCCTCGAACTCAAGGGGTGGCCCCGGGGGGGGGGGGGGCGTTTGACTCTCACTCGCCCCCACCGCTATCAAATATGACAAAGCTAACTTGGAACTGGACTCAGCGCCGGAGCGTTAATGCTCGCCGGTGGTCGGGGACCATGAATCCTGGAAAGCACTGCTGGCTGTTGCGATGTGCAAACCAAAATGGGAGAAAAGTTAAGGAGGAGGGTACTGTACTCCTACAACCCCCTAGCTACTAAAGTTCCCAGACGGCGAGGTCGTGAGGACTTAAGGTAAGGTGACCAGACGTCCCGCTGTTTCTTTTCAAAATGGCATTCTTTCCAAAAAAGCGTGACTTTTTGGAAACAATGCGGGATGCGGACACATGCTTGAAAAGTGTGTCTGTCCCGCCAAAAGCGGGACATCTGGTCACCTTAACATATATTCATACTTCTTGTACTCATAATCATGCTTGTGCTATTATATAAAGAGCTGAGATGGCGCAGCAGTTAGAGTGGGGTACTGCAGGCCACTTTAACTGACTGTGATCCGCAGGTCAGCGGTTCAAATTTCACCGGCTCAAGGTTGACTCAGCCTTCCATCCTTCCGAGGTAGGTAAAATGAGGACCCAGATTGTTGGGGGCAATATAAATATACATTGCTTACTGGTGTAAACCGTTTAGAGAGTGCTTGCACTGTGAGGCGGCATATAAATGTCACTAATACATACATACATACATACATACATACATACATACATACATACATATACATACAATCATGTTTATACTTTGTTTATACTTTGCTTGTAATCATATATGCTTGACAAATATATATATATTTTTGCCTCTCTCATTTGCAGTACAGAGTTGCTTCAATGAAAGTGCCCCATTAAGGTGCCCCCATTAATTATGAACGACTAATTATTTAACAATAATATTGTATGGAAAATTAATGTCGGGCAAACATTGCTTCTTTTTAAATAGATACATCACCAAATCCTCTTTTCACTTGTTTACAGAATGATTGTTTCGTTTGACATAAAGGCTTTCTTTTCTTTTGTTTCTGGCTTATCTTTTCCCTCCCTCTATCCACTTGTCAGGTAGATATCTCAATTTCTCTCTCTCTTGCTTTTTTGCACTGCAGCCTTCAACTGCTTAACTCTCATGCATTAACTAGCTGGAATGAAGAAATTCTTTCCCGGGTTTCATCCTCTTCTTTCACTTTGGCCACAAAGATGGCCAGGTGTTCTATTTGCACCACAATGAACAAATTTCCTGACTGGTAGATTTTCCTGCTTCCCCTTCATCTCCCACCCAGACCAGGAAAACAAGCAACAATTTATTTATGTATGTATGTATGTATGTATGTATGTATGTATGTATGTGTGTGTGTGTGTGTGTGTGTGTGTGTGTATGTATGTATGTATTTATTTATTTATTTATTTATTTATTTATTTATTTTGTCAAGCATGTATTAGATAACAGATATAAGTATAAACATGATTATGAATACATGAAATGGATACGAATAAAAGGGAACATTAGGACAGGGACGGTAGGCACGTTGGTGCGCTTATGCACGCCCCTTACAGACCTCTCAGGAATGGGGTGAGGTCGACAGTAGACAATTCCCTTCCTTTCTGTGGGAATGTCTTTTGAGGACTGATAGGTTGAGGGGACACCCCTTTGGGCTAGAAGGGAAAATTAGGCAGAAGTGTGCACAAAGAAATTAACAGCATTTTGCTATTCCTCTGACAATTAGGCGGGAGGTGGGGAAGCCCACAAAAGTCCAGGCTTTCATGACAGCCCAGAAATCTACTGTGAAATAGCTGTTGAAGGCAGAGAATGGGGATGGGAGGGGCACACCAGCAGAACATACACCAGCCAATTGAAATGGAGACATTTACATAAGATGCAATGAAGCATTTTAGGCCATCCAGGCTTCCTTGTTTGTATCACATTTGATGCAAGAAAACTCAGATAGAGATGGTCTTCTTTACATCCTGAGGGAGGAGGGGTGACCATAGCGTTATCCATTCATGCCTTCCCAAAATAAGCAGGTGATCTATCTTTACTATGAGGCAACCAGGAAGTGCAAACCAAACCTTACTTTCCTTTGTCTCTCTGGATTAGTTTGTTTTTTTGGCTAGTTTGCTTATAAGGAAGCAGTCAGCTAATTCTTTACTTATAGAGCACCAAAGCAGCAAACTACCATTTTATCACAGCAAATGAGGCTATCATGCACATACACCTCCGGTCCAGAGTCCTTCAAAGAATTCTGAGAGGTATGTTACAGAACTGCAATATTATAGAAGCTGCAGATTCTGGATTGTGTTACTGCCAGTTCTGGATTGTGTTACTGCCGGTTCGCTCAGGGGCACGCCGCGCGGGCATTGCGCACACATGTGCAGTACTTAAAAAAAAGCTTCTGCGCATGCGCAGAAGCAAAAAACAAGATGGCGGCGCCTATGAAAACCGGCTCGGGGGCGTGGCAGGCCTGGGTCACTGCTGGTTCCAGCGATCCAGGCCGCCAAGTTACTACCGGTTCTATAGAACCGGTCCAAACCGGTAGAAACCCACCTCTGCTGCAGATCAAGGAAATCCACAAAAACCATGGCAGGATGAAGAACTGAGCCACGATCTCTCTGCTTGACAAGCTTATTACACTGGCTGCCCATTGGGAAAAGTTGCAAATCCAGATCCAGACAGCAGCCACTTTTGTAAGTGGCCTTTCCTGAAGAAGTGACCCAGGGTAGACAAGGGTATTCTTTTCAGCTATTCCAATTGCTAACCAGCTCTTTTGCAATACTTATCTGCTCCTTACATAATCCTGTTGGCTCTGAGCTAATGTCTTTGGGAGGTGATGCAGGAGGATTGAAATGTTAGGTTTAATATTTCTCACAGGGTCTAAGTTAGAGCTTTGAGAAGCTGTTTATTGATCCCTCAGGGTCTGGTGAGGCTTTTGTGAAACCTCTGCACCTAGGGCACTTTATGAAGAGTCCAGACTTTTTTATCATCTTCCACTTGTAACCTTTTGAGTCTTTCCTGCCTCTTTTCCCATCTGTTGCCTTTTTGCAGAACAAAAAGCTGCAAAGGAAGAAAATCCAGGGAAGCCTCATTGAGGCATTTGATTGTTAGAGGAGGTGTTGTGTATCATGATGACTCTTTTATTTATTTTTTTATTTATTTGTCAAGTATAAAAGTATAAACATGTATACATGAGATGGTTATGAGTACATGGGAACATTAGGATATGAGATGGTTATACATGAGATGTTTATGAGTACATGGGAACATTAGGACAGGGACGGTAGGCACGTTGGTGCGCTTATGCATGCCCCTTACAGACCTCTTAGGATTGGGGTGAGGTCAACAGTAGACAGTCTAACGTTAAACTTTTGGGGGTTTGGGGAAGAAACCACAGAGTCTGGTAGTGTATACCAGGCATTGACTACTCTATTGCTGAAATCGTATTTTCTGCAATCGAGTTTGGAGCAGTTTACCTTAAGTTTGTATCTATTGTGAGCTCGTGTATTGTTGCGGTTGAAGCTGAAGTAGTTATTGATGGGTAGGACATTGTAGCAGATAATTTTATGTGCTACACTTAGGTCAGACCTAAGGCGGCGTAGTTCTAAATTGACTAAGCCCAAAATTTCAAGTCTGGTGGCATAGGTATTCTGTTGCGAACAGAGGAGTGGAGGACTCTTCTTATGAAATATCTCTGGACATTCTCAATTGTATTAATGTCCGATATGTAGTGCGGGTTCCAGACCGATGAGCTGTATTCAAGAATTGGTCTAGCAAATGTTTTGTATGCTCTAGTTAAAAGTACAATATTACCAGAGAAATTATGACATTATGAGTGGTTGTAAACTGCCAGGAGTCTGGTATAGAAATCCTGTAAGTAAGTAAGTAAATAATCCCAGATTCTATACAGCTGGTTTCTACATAATAAAATAAAATATATAATCCCATTAAATTATAAGATTGAAAATATTTCCCTTCAGACAATTGTTCATGGAGAGCATCCAGTTACACCCAGTTACGGAAGTGATCTCGTTTTGAGATGCAACGCAATGTATACCCGTCTACTTCTATATGCTCTTATTCCTGTTCATAGGGTGAGGAGGATGAAACATTTAACAGGGACCTTGGAAATTTAACTTTGCGGTCAGATTTTTTTAATGCTATGGTTTTAATAGTTTTATAGCATGCTGTTTTTACTGATGCTACTTTAATAGTTGATGGGGAGCCACCCAGAGTTCAACATAAGATGGGTGGCTATGTAAATGTTTTACATAAATAAATAAATTCCATGATTGTAGTGCTTAACTGCTTTTAAACACAAAGACAAGTACACTAAAAGGATCTTACTACACCAAGTAAAATTGTGGAGTTCCTCACTGAGCTAGAAAACAACAAATTGTATTTTGAATGACAGACATTTTTCTAGCATGTCTTCTTTTCTGAGCCTAAAATAGATGGTCACTGTGACCTCGTATAAAGAGGTCACAGTTTTAGGCAGATATTTCATTGAACAAGGTCAACCAGAGGATCCTCAGAAATAGTTAAGGCTGTCTTATCACAATAGAAGTAAGTGAAATAATTCATGTTATTATCTACAAGGCTTCTTGTTTCAAGAATACCATACCCGGGGCCTATAATTATGACTGTGTGTTTGGTTGTTAATCTAAATGGCTTAGAGCAGGGGTGTCAAACTCGATTTCATTGAGGACCGCATCAGGGTTGTGTTTGATCTCGGAGGGTGGGGGCGGGGCCATGGTCGGTGTGGCCAGCTCGGACATTACTTGTGTCGCGGGCACCTGTGGTCAAGTGCTAAAGCAGGACTTTCCTGAGACCCTCTCTCACTCTCATTATAATCTCCCTTCCTTCCTTCCTTCCTTCCTTCCTTCCTTCCTTCCTTCCTTCCTTCCTTCCTTCCTTCCTTTTCTTCTTTTTCCTTCCCTCTTCATTCTCCTTTCTTCTTCCTTTCCCTTTCCTTATTTTTCCTCCCTTGTTCTCTTCCCATCTTTCTTGTCAGAATTCCCAATAGCATCCAAAATTAAATCAGAGTCCGAGTCAAAATATTCCTCAAAGTCCCAATTTATTATTAGAGCCATGTTGGCACATTTGGGTGAAACCCGAATCTGAAGTCCTCCGGGTTTCACCACCCAATTGAAAGTTCAAGTCCTTGCCCCCACACCCACAAATCCATCACGTTGTCCAATCTTCATTTGCCATGCTGGCAGAGTCCACCCATCTCCTTCAATGCAGGTGCAGAGGTGCAGAGACAAAGGATGACCTTGGCTTTCTAGAAGGAATTTGTTATGGCTACATACTAACAACCTCCCATTTTCCCACAGTAGAAAATGCATAGTAGAATAGTATAAAGGCAGGCCAAAGATCCCAAATAAAATGGCTTCAGTCTGACATTTCCTTCTTTTTCTTTGTCTTTCCTCTTTCCCTTTCTCCTTTCCTGTCCCTTCTTGCATGCTCAAATGCAAAAGAGGAAACATTTCTCCTTTTGTTTTGTTTTTAGTTTGCTTTGCTAGCTCTCTGCCAGCGGAAACGGAGCTTGAGTGGGGGTGTTTTCGATGGCAGAGGGCTGCAGGAAGCCGTCGCGGCCGAAAATGGGATGTAGGGGGCCATGCGCATTCCCCCCAGCTCCGTTTTCGCTGGCAGAGGCACAGTGGGCCAGTCCTTTGCTGTTTCCAGGCCAACCCCGCAGGCCAGATCTAAGCACCCCATGGGCCAGATCCGGCCCACAGGCCTTGAGTTTGACACCCCGGCTTAGAAGCAATATGCTGTGGGAAGACTGGGAGGAAGGAATGGAGGCATCCCATTATATTTTATTCTATTCTGCTTGCTTAGAGTTGTTTTTGTTTGTCAATAAACACTGATTGTATGAAGTTTAAATAAATAAATCACAAGGTGGATGTCTCTTGAACTTTCACAGGCAGTAGCTTATAGTATAACCACTTGTAAGGGACTGAGAAAATCATTATCTTTCTGTGGTATACTATATGCTGTGTATAGAAAAAAATCCTTAATTCAACATTTAATATAAATTATCTTTGATATCAAGGTTACTAGATCAAAACACAATTGTAGTAGGTTGAATGAGAACACTGCCAAATTTAATTGTGAATTTAGACAATAATATAAGAGAAGAAACATTACCAGATATTTATTAAATCCTAATGCTTATTCCATGGTATTGGTTGATTATAAGTTTGATGTCTGTCCTTGAACTGCTTCTTTTTGAATCTCTTTGCATCTGTTTTTCTTTCCCTTCTGTGTGAGCTTCAGCAGCTGCTTTGTGCTTATCACTGAGCGTAGAGAAATATGGAAATATCCTTTAAGAAGATATGTGATAGCCATTGGGAAAACATGATCTTAATCCTGAAATGCAGGAAAGGGTGAGGAAGAAACTCAAGATAGCTCCAGCTTAACTATCTTTAGTTTAAGAGAGAGGGGAAAAATGCTATCAGGCTTTCAAGATTCCATTATTATAGCCTACATCAATAAAACAGAGTTCTAGTATTTCTGGTGGTATCTTTTTCCTGACATGATCTACCTTGAAGGGCTGAAACAAGGCCATAACCCAGCTGGTTTGATTGGTCAATGGATAACAGGCATAAATACATTGAAGGCATACAAGTCTGCTAGTTTGAGTCATAAAGGACTCTCCAGATGTCCTTTATGGACATGTAATTGGACTCTTTTCTTTTTCCTGTTCACTCTCAGTTGCTGCTACCAGGGGAATGACTTGATACCTGACCTCTCTCACCATGGAAAGGCTTCATTTAACAACTTTGCCTTTGGAGCAAAAGAGCTCTACTTACCGTATTTTTCGGAGTATAAGACGCACCTTTTTCCTCCCTAAAAGAGGCTGAAAATTTGGGTGCGTCTTATACTTCGAATGTAGCTTTTTCGAAGCTTTTTTCCCCCAGCCCTAACATGGTGCTAACGATCTTCCCGGCTTCCTATTCCCTCTGAAGAAGGTTTTTTCCAGCCCTAAGTCTTTGCAGGCTTGTTTTCATTCCTATTCCCTCTGAAAAAGGCTTTTTCAGCCCTAACCAGAGGATAAAATAATGTGCTGAAGCTGAACAGACTAAGGACGCTAGCCAGATGAATACCTGGTAGGTAGATTTTTTCCCCTATTTTCCTCCCCCAAAACTAAGGTGCGTCTTATACTCCGAAAAATACGGTATATACATAGGACTTCCTTTTTCCCCTCCTTGGTGTTACGTCTACCACCAGTAATCACATTACTTGAAACTTAACCAAAGGAAGCTCAAGAAAATCAAGATGTTTTACTAATACCACAGCTAATATCCACCTATTGTTAGTACAATATGCTTTGTATTTTCATGTTTTCAGCCCAGATAGTAGGTGCTAAGCTTTTTCCATAAAATTATTGGGCAGGTAGTCCTCAACTTATGAGGGCCTGGAATTTCCATTGCTAAGCAATGCAGTCATAAAGCTGACCACATCTCATGGCAATGGCAATCCCTGCAATCCCAGTTGCCATCATTAACCAAATCCCACAGAGCGTTGTTAGGTGAAACAATTTCCTGACAGCTTTCTACAACCAAGTCAGTAGGGAAGCCAGCAGGAAGTTAAAAGTCCCAGTTCGCTACAAGCAGGTTGGCAGGCAGACTGATGCTGGGTGGGAGAGGGCACAAGGGAGGTGTGGTGAGGCTAAGGAAATTTGCATGGGAGATGTGCAGAGGCGGGTTCCTAATTTTTTGTGGGCGTGGCTTATTTTGTGGGTGTGGCTTGCCAGCCATGTGAACGGGTGGACGTGGGCCTCGGGAGCTTGGCAGCGGCTGGAGAAGCAGGGGGGCATTGCCCACCCGCAACGTAGCCCCCCGCAGCAGGAGCAGCAAGACCGCGGCAGCGGTTCTTCTAGGAGGCTCTGTCCGGCCTGAATGCTTCTCCCCATTCGATGATCCTAGGCTCCTGCCGCCCGTTCCCCCTCCCCTCAGCAGCTCGAGAAGCCTCGAACGTGCAAAAATGCCTGGGATCATCACCGCACGTTCGTGGCTTCTCGGACTGCTGAAGGGAGGGGAACTGAGATAGATCCTGCTACCCAGTCCCCCTTCCCTCAGCAGCTTGAGAAGCCTTGAACGTGTGAAAATGCCTAGGATCATCACCGCACATTCGTGGATTCTCAGACTGCTGAAGGGAGGGGAATGGAGATAGCTCCTGCCGCCCATTCTTTCAGCGTCTCACGTGCTCCCTCAGCCATCCTCCCCTGCTTGGACTCACTGTGGGGTAGGAAGGCAGCACATGAGCAATCTTCGGGCACTCAACAATATGGCCATATTTATGGCTGTTTGTGGTGTCCCGCAGTCAAGTGATTGCGTTTTACCACAGTTTTGCTGAAAACCAGCTATTACTTCTGGTTTTTGGCAAAATTGCACCCATAGCAAGCCATCGGTTCGCTGAACGACCATGGCATTTGCTTTACAACTGAGGGTGAGTCAAAAGGTAATGCCATTTTCTTTAGGACAGGTATAATTACCAACACAGGAACATGTAGCATACATCAAAATGAAGCTGGTCCTCTGTGGATCACATCCTTACTTCTCAACATAGTCACCATTTCTTTCAATAGCAATGTTCCACCTTCAAATGAGAGCATGTATCCCTGCCTCGTAAAATTTTGTTGACTGTTCTTTGAGCCACTTCTTCACTGCAGTTTTCACTTCCTCGTCACTGGAATAATGTTTGCCTCTCAAACCCTCTTTCATGGGGTTATAATCTTTGCTAAAATCATTGCTATAATCTAAAGTATTGTCCTCAAACACATTTTGTAATCATCTGTGAATGTTCACAGGGGTTTCCCCCTCAGCAACAAGGAATTCAATCACTGCTCTTTGTTTTTGACGCCACTCTAAGAGGGCAGCCATTTTGAATTTTCCTTGTGAGTCTAAAAACCCGAAAAGTAAGAAACAAAATATTTCAGAACGTAAATGATATAATCATTTATAACTGGGAAAAATTTCAGGTATTTTTTATCAAAAACTTCACCTGAAATAAAGAAAATGGCTACGTTTTGACTCACCCTCGTACATTTTCTTTACAACTACTGCATTTGCTTAACGACCACCTCAAAATTGTAAAATTGAGTCGGTCATGTGACAGACCTGTTTTACAACCATCAGGGCAGGCTCCATTATGGTTGTATGTTGAGGTCTACCTGTATTGTTTCTCAGACATATAACTTGGCTCCAGCCTAACACTAATCTGGAGAGGTTTACATTTGATTGCACGCCAACACAGTATGGTTAATTGGCTTCCTTGTTCATGAAATTAACTTAAAACAATGTGAAAGGTAGCATGGATGCATTTTTATGTAGCTAATGACAATTTGCTAGAAAGAGGATTCATACACCGGCCTCCACATCTGTGCTTGTCTGTCAAAAGAAAGTTATGCTCCTTGCATTTCTTGAGGCTTGGCATCCGTTTCCTGTTACATATCATGCTTGCTATGTGTTAGCCACTTGTTTGCTGAGTAAAAATAAGATGCAGGAATTTGTTAATTAGTCCCATCAGAACGGGATGTTTCTCTCTAATTACGTGATCACTTTATTGTGTTTTGTTTGCTGCTATCACCAGAAAACTCTTTTCTTATTTAACTTCAGCTAAAGTTTAACGTAGTCCCATAACATTTCATTCTAATTTTGTGTTCTACAAGTACAGCTTTTCTAACTGTAACATTAATTGATTTATGTGAGGCACATGGGAATTAAATTAGGTTATTTTCAACTTTTAGAAATGTTTTTTTCCTGAGACTGGCATCCTAAATATATCAGTTGAGCTGGATAAATGTATGTGTTGAGAAACTAGGTGAGTTTTTCCATGTAGCTTTTACCACTGAAATTGTTGCTGTTGAAATTAAGTCATATGGAAAGTCAGTGATTTGTAGCTTCTTCAGATCTATCAAGCATTAGATAACTGTTGGATCATTGTTTCAGAGATATTTCCTCACCTAAACAGAGAAATAGAATGACCACAGAAGTGAAAAAATCAGTGGGAGCAGAACCTTAGCCTTTCTTTCTTTCTTTCTTTCTTTCTTTCTTTCTTTCTTTCTTTCTTTCTTTCTTTCTTTCTTTCTTTCTTTCTTTCTTTCTTTCTTTCTTTCTTTCTTCTTCCTTCCTTCCTTCCTTCCTTCCTTCCTTCCTTCCTTCCTTCCTAATTTTATTTATTTATTTATTTATTTGTTTATTTGTTTGTTTATTTGTTTGTTTATTTGTCAAGCTTAACAGATATAAGTATAAACATGATTATGAGTACAGGAAATGGATACAAATAAATGGGGACAGTAGGACAGGGACGGTGGGCACGTTGGTGCGCTTATGCCTGCCCCTTACAGACCTCTTAGGAATGGGGTGAGGTCAACAGTAGATTATAGTCTAAGGTTAAAGTTTGGGGGGTTGGGGGATGAAACCACAGAGTCAGGTAGTGCATTCCAGGCATTGATCACTCTGTTGCTGAAGTTGTATTTTCTGCAATCAAGTTTGGAGTGGTTTACCTTAAGTTTGTATCTATTGTGTGCTCGTGTGTTGTTGCTGTTGAAGCTGAAGTAGTCATTGACAGGTAGAACATTGTAGCAGATAATTTTGTGTACTATGCTTAGGTCAGACCGAAGGCGGCGTAGTTCTAAATTGTCTAAGCCCAAAATTTCAAGTCTGGTGGCATAAGGTATTCTGTTGTGAGCAGAGGAGTGGAGAACTCTTCTCGTGAAATATCTCTAGACTCTCTCAATTGTATTTATGTCCGATATGCAGTGCGGGTTCCAGACAAATGAGCTATATTCGAGAATTGGTCTAGCAAATGTTTTGTATGCTCTAGTTAGTAGTACAATATTACCAGAGAAGAAGTTACGCAAGATTAGGTTTACAACTCTTAATGTCTTTTTGGCAATGTTGTTACAGTGAGCTCTGTCACGTAGATCATTAGAGATGAGTACTCCAAGGTCCTTGACAGAGTGGGGGTCGTCTATGAGGTCATGTCCGCCCAGCTTGTATTTTGTGTTCTGAATTTTTTTTGCCAATGTGTAAGACAGAGCATTTGTTGGTTGAGATTTGGAGTTGCCAATTGTTTGACCATTCTGATACATAGTCAAGGTCTTTTTGTAGGGCAGTAGCATTGTCTGTGGTGTTGAATAGTTTTACATAATCGGCGAAGAAAACGCAGTTGCTAATATGATCACAAAGGTCATTTATGTAAAGTATAAAGAGTGTGGGTCCTAAAACGCTGCCTTGGGGGGCACAGCTGTTAACAGGTGCAGGGTTTGATAAGGCGCTCCCTATTTCGACTACTTCTTGTCTGTTTGACAGGAACACAGCTATCCATTTATGTAGGGTTCCGGAAATGCCATAAGATTTTAGTTTTAGAAGTAGTTTGTCGTGTACCTCTGAATCAAAGACTTTACAGAAGTCTATGTAAATTGCGTCTATTGCTTTGCCCTAGTCGAGTTGTGTAGTCCATGTTTTTGCAGTGTAGGAGTTGCAGATTGCAATTTTTTTTCTGAAACCAAATTGTTTGTTAGATAGTAGGTTGTTTGTCTCTAAGTGGAGAGTAATGGATTGGTTTATGATTGATTCCATGACTTTGCAGGTGACACAACACAATGAGATTGGTCTGTAGTTTTCAACTAGGCTGGGGTCTCCTTTTTTGAAGATAGGGATGACCTTGGCTAGTGATCATAGGTTGGGCAAGGAGCTGGTCATGAAAGATTTTTCATAATTATGCTTCCTTCCTTCCTTCCTTCCTTCCTTCCTTCCTTCCTTCCTTCCTTCCTTCCTTCCTTCCTTCCTTCCTTCTTTCCCTTTCCCTTTCCTTTAGGCAAAAAAGTGTCTCCCTCCCTCCCTTCTTTCTTCCTTTTCCTCCTTCCCTCCCTTCTTCTTCTGGAAAAATAGAACTGAGCATGCTGTCATCTGATGATATCTCACCCACCCACCCACCCACCGTCCATCACCCCAGTGTATACAGAAACAGTGAATTCAGTTGGACAAATGTGCATAAGTGCAAAGCAACATCAATATATTATAGCTGGATTATATAGGAGCTCAGAGCAGGGTATATTTAGAAGCTTCATTAGTCTACAAAACACTGGTGAAAAATAAAGTATAGGAAATCAGAAACTATTAATAGCCAATTTCATTCGACACATCTTCCCATTCCCTTTCTGAATATAGGATTTAAAGGTAGTATTGGATGTCTTCCTGCCAGGGACCTGAGGAGTTCAAAACATTAAGATTACAGTGACCTCCAGTGGTGAGAAAATATGTAAAGGAAAATGATCTACCATTCCTCAAATCTCTCACTGAATAATTAAAAAACCCTCTTTTTTTGGTCCTTGTTGATTGGAAAGCCTCACAGTTACAATGATAAGTAGATAAATCCCCCATTGTAGGTTTTGGGAATCATAAAGGTATAAGCTGTATACACTTTGTCAGAATGTTCATCATCTACCTTTTAAGTGCACGGTGCTTCCAGCCCAGCATCACACCAGATGGAAAAGATGGAAAACGTAAATGATAGCTCCTATTCAGTAAAGATAATGATTCCATAAGGCTGAACTCCCTGTGTCTGCCTTTCGTTAGGCTATTTTTCCCCCCAGCAACTTTAGGGAAGTGATTGCCCTTGCCTTCTTCTGAATTTGGAAGATCTTTTTCAACTTCCTAGCTTATGTCCTTTGGATTCCCTGGTATTCCCTGCAAGGAATGTGGGGAAATTCCAGTTCAAGTGGTTCAGACTCTGGAAAAGTTAAAGGAAAGTGGTGGATCCAAGTAAGAGGAGAAAAGACAATTTGTACCAAAGAAGAAAATTAAAAGCAGAGAAATGAACAAGGAGAGGAAGTTTCCTCTTTCAGATGGATTTTAAAATAGGTCAGGCCAGTCTCCATTTTACCCTTCTCTTTTGACATTTGCTTTCTCTTTTCAGTGAGTAACTGAAAGCTAAGTAACAGCAAAACTCCACTTAGCAACCTCAATGCTGAATGGAGTGGTTTCAAAATAGTGTGTGTTTTATTTTATGGTCTTAGAACTGAGCAGGATAAATTTGTTGGGCTTGATTGAGCCTGCAGGCTGGAGGGAGTGTCTGACTGAGACCAGCCTCATCAAAAGGCACTTGTTTATTCCTTCTCTCTTTGCTTTTCCTTTCCATTTTTCTTCTAGATCTTTGAGGTGGCTATATTTATAATTCTTCATTGGTACCCGTTCTAGGAAAGGGGCTTAGCTTTAAAGATATGCCTCTGCCTCCGGTTGGGTTACTTAAAGAAGGATGAATTGCTTTCCCTAATCCCTAATTTCTACACATTCCCTAATCCTAATTGCCTTCTTGATTTACAAGATGCAGAAAAAGATTTCTCTGAAGTAAAATGGTTGATGGTGGAACGCCTAGTTGGCTTATTCTGGGAGTTGCAGGCAGGGCTCCACTGAATAGTGGGAGGAAGATTTGAAGGTTTCTCATGGAACCTGCAGAATCCAAGGCAGGCATGAAGGCTGTGCACCCCATTACAGCCCTCTATCCAAATAGGGCAAACCCCGCTTAGATCACCCCATTTTCACTATGTCCCTGCAATGTACGCTGATCAAGTGATGAGACCTGACAAAGGGCACTTTGCAGGAAAAAAAATCAGTACTAGAGCTAAGTATGGTGGCAAAGTGTAGTGAATATGCCAATCAAAACCATCTTTCAATGTTTGTGACCATCTGCATGCTGAAAGATTGTGCATATTCTTGGGGTGCAACTTTTAGGATTTAGGAAGAAATGGGGAGAAATAGTTCAGCCAGATTTAAGGAAGGGACAAGAAATTTTGGTCAGATCATGTGAATGGACTACAGTACAACAATTTGGTTCTGGTCTCAATTCTCCAACTAATTTAATTAGGCTTTTTCTTTGACACTGCCACGCCTATCTATTTATTATTATATTTTTTATCTCACCTTTATTTTTGGTCTGCTTATGGCAGAGGTCTTCAAACTTGGCAACTTTAAGACTTGTGTACTTCAACTTCAATAGCTGGCTGTTGAATTCTGGGAGTTGAAGTACACAAGTCTTAAAGTTGCCAAGTTTGGGGACCCCTGGCTTAAGGCAACACACATAACTAATGTTCCTGCTTCCTATTTCTCCCACAGCCTTAAATGAGAGAAAGTGAATGGTGTAAAATCATCCAGCCCTTTAGTTTTTATGCTTAAGGGGAGTAGAACTTATGTCTACTGTAGAACTCATGTCTCCTGATGTCTAATCCAGCACCTTGACCACTACACCAAACTAGCTTTCAATACCTTGCATAATACAATGTGGATGGTGCACATGTTTGTCAGTAATCCTGGGATAATTTCTGAGTATTCTAAGATTGTATCAGTTGTCTTTTTCTTTATATATTGCTAATTGCTACAAGGGCTTCCAATGATAGATATACAGTAGTTCACTGCATTTAGACTTAAAGTGCGTTTAGACTTAAAGTTGCCAAGTTCTCGAATTTGATTTTAAGACAATCTGTATTTTCCCAACCTTATATGTTAGAAAATATTTATGTAAATATTTAGGAATATGCGTTTATATTTGCATGAAACAGAAATGTTTCACAATCAAATCATAAAAATTAACACATGGATCTCCCACTTTTCTTTGGCTAAGTACAAAATACCAGTTAAATTTCTCATTAAGTTCCCTTAAGGAGTTCCCAGAGATCGTACCCTTATACCAGGGGTCTGCAACCCGCAGCTCTGGGGCCGCATGTAGCTCTTTCATCCCTCTGCTGCGGCTCCCTGTTGCTCAAAACATGCATTGCAACCGCCAATGTGCGACACCTGCCGGCATGCAATTTAGTGAGCGTTTCAACCCATCTTTTTTTTCGGAGTTCAAAATGTTTTGTTGCATGCAGAAATAAAATTTTGTTTTCTCTGTAGCAGTTCATTGATTACATAAATGCAACACACTATAGTTTTTTTATACATAGCATAAAGGTAAAAAAACAATATATGCAGTGTTATCTTCATTTTAGATGTCAAAAGTTTTTGTGGCTCCCGGTGTTTTCTTTTCTGTGGGAAACGGGTCCAAATGGCTCTTTGAGTGTTTAAGGTTGCCGACCCCTGCCTTATACAAATTAAGAAAAACAGCTTTGATGTCCAATTAAACATTTTGGGGAGGCATCTAGAAATAGCCCATCTATTTTTTAGAACTGCAAAGCAGAGAAAATGTGACTTCACAAGTGCCAAGTGAAAAAGGTGGTAGGTCCAGCTTTGGATGGGCTAAGCATGTGCTTTTTCCTTGTAAGGGTTTGTGCAGTTGTAACCCAGACATCAGGTTTCATATCCATGTGAGAGATAATGGATCTTTGACAAGAAGTTGACAACATTTGTGCATCATGGAAATTTAAAAACCTGTAGATGCTAATAGAGCAGCAGGTGCTGTTGAAACGAAACCTCTAGCCAGTGACTCAGAAAGTGGGGATGGAAGTCTAGTGGATTTCTACACGATAGCATTCAGATGAAGTAACTTTTGGATGCTAATCCACTCTGTGATTTTTGACAGTGTTGTTTTCTTTCAAATATAGAAACATAGTAAGTTAAACTATATTAAAAAGAATGTGTAGAGAATTATTTTACATAATATTGAAAATCTTATTGTTCAAAAACTATCTCCAAAAGTATGATTTGGGAAAATTTTTATGCAAGTCTGGTTTACTGAATATTAGATACTGAATTTACTGCTTTTTAAAAAAAAATCATATTTCTATGGACTAAGTATAGATTTGGGGCTAAGTATAGTATTTGGGGGTAGTTATTTTTCTTATTTTCTCTATTTTGGATTATGGCGGGTCTTCATTATATAGTTATATAGTAAAAAGTCTGTTCCACTGAAGATGTAAATGACAATAGTTTGAATTTTGTTGGATGTTTGTATTCTAATTAAGGAAGACAAAGTAAAACTCATATTCATCTTGTAGCTCTTGAGTGGGAAACTGTTGACATAAATAGCTCATTGCTTTAATTCACTTCTTAATTCGTTTGTTTCAATGAGGCATGTCAACATACAATAGTAAAATTGGTTTTATTTAAAAAATATTGATATTTGGATGCTTATTGAACAATTCAATATTTCCAACAGAAAATCCTGGTCAGTGATTTAAACAAGATTGTTGGCAATGCAAATCTTAACATGTGATTTTTCATATTTTTAATACATTTGATCTTTTTCGGGGAAATTTACTGAAATCTTATCTTTTTCGTTGTTCATTATTTCAAAATGTGACATGAGTGAGGTCTCTCAGTGGCAGCAAAGAGAGAGAAAACGAGAGTAAGATGAGTTTACTAAAATTGATGAATGACTTTGGATTCAATCTTAGGAAAAAACCAAAGGCAATACAGGTAGTCCTCAACTTACGACTACAATTGAGCCCAAAATTTCTGTTGTTAGGGTGAGACATTTTTTAAGTGAGTTTTGCCCCATTTCACAACTTTTCTTGCCACCGTTGTTAAGTGAATCACTGCAGTTCTTAAGTTAGTTATGCAGTTGTTAAGTGAATCTGGCTTCCACGTTGATTTTGCTTGTCAGAAGGTCGCAAAAGGTGACCACATGATGCAGGGACACTACAAACGTCATGATTGTGAATCAGTTGCCAAGCATCTAAATTGTGATCACCTACCTATGGAAATGCTGCAATGGTCATAAGTGTGAAAAATGGTCATAAGCCACTCTTTTCAGTGCTGTTGTAACTTCGAACGATCACTAAATGAACTAAAGAAAGGAACTAAACAGTACAATTAATTGAAAAAAACTAGGTTGTAAATTGAGGACTACTTGCATTGTGACAGATTGGGGAATGGGTAGGGCCGTGATGGCGAACCTATGGCACGCGTGCCAGAGGTGGCACACAGAGTCCTCTCTGCGGGCATGCGTGCCGTCACCAGCTGCTCTTCCGGGTTCTGTCGCGTACATGCCAGTAGTGGGTTCTAAAACCATTTACTATTGGTTCACGTGCATGCTCGTGACACTTCTATGCATGCGCAGAAGCTTCCCTAGTGGGTGGGCGGAGCTTCCTGCTGCCGGTGCTACTGGTTCTTAGAACCGGGCCGAACTGGGAGCAACCCACTGCTGGCGCATGCGTGCCGGACAGCTGGTCCATCGCACATGCACACAGGCCAGCTGCTCTCTTCTGGGTTCCGTCGTGCACATGCATACTGGCTAGTTGGTCTTCGGAATTGACAGAATGCATGCGACGGAACTCGGAAGAGCAGCTGGCATGCGTGTTGGCCAGCTGCTCTCTTCTGGGTTCCGGCACTCCAGCGCGCATGTGTTCCAGTTTCGGCACTCGGTGCCGAAAAGGTTAGCCGTCACTGGGGTAGGGAGAGCATCCTTACAAATCTTTAAGCAAAGCAAAGCAGATGGAAATTTTTATTTATAAATCTTGAAGAAGGGTCCAAATGGAACTAAGATGAACAGCTGGACAAAATATTATTGGAATATAAAGAACAAACAAAAACAAAGCATTGCAGTTGGAACATAATTGAAAACATTAACTGAAAGAAATACCATAAAGGGGCATGAAAAAAAAGTAAGCACAACTAGTGTTATCTTACAAAGGACACATTAAAAAAACCAGACAGAATGCAAATATGAAATCTACGTCACATTCTCGGTTTCCCTCTTATTGGCTGTGTGATCTGAAACAGAATCGTGTTTAAAAACAGATCTCGTACAGATCTTTAGCAAATGTGTAATCATATCCATTGGAATATGTAGCTATCAAGTCCCACTGTGACATAAATATAACCTGTCCCATCTCAGAGGTCAGTGAATCAAAATAACTCCTCCATGGAGCATCCTCGTGCCGTAATTTCACGTGCAACTATTCTTGTGGGCAATAGGGGGATGTCGGAGTTCCTCCATTCCCAGTTTAGTGGCCTAAATGTGCAATTCAGCACTTTTTGAAGGAGATGGTTGAGGAAAGCAGAATTAGAGACAATCTATATATGTTATAGACCAGTGATGGCGAACCTTTTTTGGCTCGGGTGCCAAAAGGGTACGCGCATGCGCACTAGCATACACGTGTGTGCCCATGCCCTCCCTACCATGCATGTGCACAACCCCATCCCACGCTGCCCCCATGCAAGCGCACAACCCCCCCACGCTGCCCCCTGTGCATGCGCACAGGCCTCACTGAAGCCTCCGAACTCATGAAGCCTGGGGATGGCGAAAAACTTTTCTGAACTTCTGGATGGGCCATTTTTCACCATCCCCAGGGTTCAGGGAAGCCTCCTGAAGCCTGGGGATGGCAAAAAACAGCCCAACGGTCCAACTGGAAGTTCGTCCCCAAGGTTCAGAAGGCTTTCCTGAAGCCTGGGGAGAGCAAAAATGGCCAAAAAGAAAGCCGAAAATCAGCTGGCCAGCGCGCGCATGCATGCTGGAGCTGACATAGGGCAACGCCTCATGTGCCCTCAGATATGGCTCCGCGTGCCACCTGTGGCACACGTGCCATAGGTTCGCCATCACTGTTATAGACCTTATTTATTTGCGTTCTTAGACTAGAGAGGAGAGTAGCTGGCATTAAAAAAAAGCAAAGCTTGGCCATTGTATTCTGGCATGAAAGTAGTGGTTTTTTTGGGCGGGTAGAGGACAGAAGAAGACCTCCCAATCCATGGTACATTGGCAATCTGCTCAATTGGCCCAGCAGAACTGATACAGGATCATCCTCTCTCGGACTTGACCCTGTCCAGCCTATTTTGATTAAATAGTGTAAATACCTTCTAAGGGATACTAGAATTGCAGCTTCTGTAGCCACTTGCTTTAGAAAGCAAAAGGTTGATCAACCTAGAAAGTCTTAAAGCTCTTAAACTAAGTAGCAGTGTCAGCTTTATGCATGTAGTAGAAAGGACTGGCTCTTGTGGGATAGATAAATCTCTTCTCAGTAATTGCTGTTCTGAAGGAAGTCCTGGGTTTTCAGTTCCTGTCCTCATGGAATTCACTCCATCACAGAATGGAACCTCGTACAGATATGGCTTCAAGAGGCGTTCAGGGAAGAAATGGTGAACTGAAGATGGCTCTGTGAAATGCAGAGCTGATGACAGTGGAGAAATGTAGAGTTGGCACATAGATCAGCTCTTCTTAATTCCTTTCCAGACAAGGAGAGGATTTGAGATTATCACATGTGCTCCTGACAGTTCCTCCTCGTGAGGAGCCCTCAAGACAACAGTCTTCAGCATGTTTAGGACACTGGGTGATGAGGGAATAGCCATCTTGCTGAAACCACAGTCAGCAGTACACTGGATTTGCATACTTCTTTTTCTGATCACTTTTGGAAATAGCTTGTTAACTGCTTTTCAGCCGTTAAGAACTTTTGCATCAACAAGTCTAGCAGTGCTGGGCGAGTTTCCCTCACTCCTTAGCAGAAGTAATTTTAAATGCAAGTTTAAGAACTTGATTTTTAAAAAAAAGAATAAACAGCAAAAGGGTGATTAAAACCTTTGATTTTAAAAAGTTACAAACAAAATAAGGACCCAGATAAATTTGAAATTAGATATTAGAATTAGAATTAATTATAAGGAATATTTCCGGTGGAATTTTTTTAAAAAATAATAATATAAAATTGGACACTAGAGAGAACTAGAAGGAACTAAACAGTACAATTAATTGAAAAAAAAACATTAAAATTTGCCTTGTTAACATAGAATGAAGCAAACTATTTTAACACTGGACATGTTGAATGATGTTTTTGAGCAATGGATCCACAAGTTAATTTTAAGAGTGTCTGCTGTATAAGCTGTATTTAAAAGATGCTATGAAAGAGGAACAAGTATTACCTGACATGATTTAGACTGATTTGAAAATGGATTTAAAAAATGACAGGCTACAAAAATGTCATGAAAAAAACATTACACTGGAGATTCAAAAGAAACCTGCTAATATTTCAATAATTAAAACGGATATACAAATAACAAACAAATGAGGGACCTAGATAATTTTCCTAGATTGGATTTACAAAAGAGGTTTATTAAAGTTTTAATGAATTTTGTGAGAAGAGACAAAGAAAAAATAAATAAACGTTTATGGCTCCACGTACTGAAAGAATTTTTTAGCAAATATTTTCTGCATTTCCCTGGTAAATGTGGAGAGGGGAAGAACATTAATGATCTACAATTTTCAAAACCATACTGGCAAATATCTTATATCCTTCCTTAATCCATATAATAAACCGCCATGGGATTTCCCCAGTGATCTGTGCATCAATAATATATGGCTGAGATACTTCTGAGTAGCATCTTTTTTGTGTGCTAGAAATAGAAAATGAGGAGAGAGAGAAAGAAAGCTAGAGCTGATGAAGCCAAATTTGGGACAGGATAAAAGGGCTTCTGAGGTAAAAGAAGAATCTGTTTCATAACAAGATGTTGCTCTTCTCAGATTTCTCCATCCCAAGAACTGAGCTGCTTGACACAGCAGCAATTTACAAAGGCTTTCATCAACATTCTTTTTCCTGAAATTGTCATTCATTGGGGTTATTTCTTGCCAGCAGTTAATTAAAATGTTGGTTTTCCCATTGGCAAAATAAGAGTGACATTTCCATTTATCTCTTTCTGCTAGTCTACTAAACCACTTCCTTCACCCGTTTTAACCTGTCAAATTCCCTTTTGCATCTTACATAATAATAATAACAATCTATAATATACATTGTGCCTTACAATATAATAATAATCTAGTAAAAAGATTGGTAACCTTCCCCTTTCAGGATCACACCTATAGCCCTGAAATTCCGATTTGCTAGATCACAGAGCTCTCGCTGGTAAGTTTGCTAAAAACTGACAGTGCAGTTTTGTGTCTCTTTGAGATGGACAACACCACCAATTGACACTGTTTTGACTTCAGTTGGGATGGTTTGTCTGGGTTTCTTCTACATCCCAAAATGTGTACTCATCATCTACCTTTATAAATTAAAATTATAGCATGGATATTTTAAAACCGTGGAATAGCCAAGAAAAATTGGGATGTGTTAAGCTGAAATAAAGGTATGGTTGTTATCAGGAGTTAGCAAGTTAGGGTGTTAAAAGCACACCAGATCATTGGTTTCATTTCTAAACATTTCTACAAGCAATCAGTTCAAATTTCTGGAAAAAATGACATACCCCCTCAAAAGCTTGTTGGATGGTGATGAGAGTGTGGAATGGGAAGAAGAGAGACAGATGGAAGGATGCCCAGCAGAAAGAGAAAACATGGCTCTGATCCTTTTTATATTCAACATATGACTCCTCAATGTATCAACAGCTTAAGAAAAACAACCTGTACCATTCCTCTTACAGACAGAACAGCAAAACCAGAATCATCTTACTTTCTCTAATTTTTGTTATTTTTTTATTTATTTTGTCAAACATGTACAGGATAGTAGTTGTTTGTATAAACATAACATAAGTAAAAAAGTACCGATAATAGAGGACAATAGGACAGTAGGACAGGGATGGTAGGCACAGTGGTGCGCTTATGCACGCCCCTTACAGACCTCTTAGAAACGGGGAGAGGTCGACTGTAGACAGTCTAAGGTTAAAGTTTTTGGGGTTTGGGAAGAAACCACAGAGTCAGGTAGTGCATTCCAGGCATTGATCACTCTGTTGCTGAAGTCGTATTTTCTGCAGTCGAGTTTGGAGCGGTTTACATTAAGTTTGAATCTATTATGTGCTCGTGTTTTGTTGCGGTTGAAGCTGAAGTAACCATTGACAGGAACGACTTTTTGATATATGATTTTATGAACTACATTTAGATCAGATCGGAGGCGACATAGTTGTAAATTGTCTAATCCCAATATTTCAAGTCTGGTGGAATAAGGCATTTTATTGCGAGCAGAGCAGTGGAGGACTCTTGTGAAATATTTCTGGAGGTATTTCTGAATTCAGGAGGTGTTTCTCCTTTTGCAAAAGATGTCTGCTATTATTTAAGCAAACTTAACTAAAAGGTTAAAACACTTTTAAACCTTAAAGTTTACCTTAAAATAAATATCTGCGTTTATGATCCTAAAGTAATTTTTAGCATGTATAGAAATTATTGTCTGATTTATATAAGACAGCGTTTAGCCATTTCCACTAAGTTTTATCCAAACTTTTAAATTAGTTAAAAGTGCATTAATTTCAAAAACTTTTTTTTTAAAAAAATATTCCTTCTGCACCTGTTTTAAGACAGGAAATAGTGGGAGGAGGAAATGGCAGCACAGAGCCTCCAACTGACCAGCCAAAACCCTACAGAGAAGTTGTGTTGAATCAACACAGAAAGTATGTGTCTCCATTTCCCCCCCAAAAAACTGTTTGAAAATTAATCTCTTTTCAAAGTCTCAACAGGCTGCCATCCTCTGACTACTTGCTTTTTTTTTAATGTTGGCAGGCTTATTGCATGGCTCATTGACAATTTTAGTCTCTGTTGGAAATAACATGTGTTCTACTTGTGCAGCAGTTCTCCTTTAAAAAAGGCAGTGAAATGTATGTTATCACTTTTACATATGCAACGCATAATGATATGAATAAATGTATATGTCTGCAATATATATGTACCCCATTGTGAACAGAAAGAGACAGACGAATAGCAAAACAAGAACAGAGGATTAACAATTGTATTTGGGGGTTGAAGAGCTGTAAAACTAAAGAAAGTTAGGTACTGAGACTCATAGATTAAAAATTAAAGAAGGATAACAGGATGCGATTTGGGGAAAGAGAGAAGATCTTATAAAAAAGAGCAAATTCATTCAGAAAATAGGAAAAGGGGTGTCTCTTGTACTATCTTTCTTTGCCAAATGGTCTTTCCTAAATAAATACTATCAGACGAGAGAGATGCAAACAAAAGAACTGAGCATATCTTTCTCAAGACTTCGATAAGAAGGTTTTGCTTAGGTGATAAAAACTTTTTGGATTCGCATATCAATATAAAAAAATCCACCTCACCAGTCACAGTAGTGCTTGAGGTTCTACAAAATAAAAAATTCATCAAATGCGAATCACCTTCAGATCTCTGTAAAGAAAAACAAAGATGGGTGATTCAAATATTTGAATGGATTGATTAGTCTGAATCTTTTTCCGAATCAAAATTAGTAGCCTTAACCTTAATAATTTTGATACGTTTATGCAGATTTTTATGATTCCCTGACTTTTGGTGAGCAGAAAAAGAATACAAATAGGAACTACTGTGTTTGAAAGTGTTGAGGATATGTAACATTGTGGTAGAGAAATTGGATCATGGAAGTATTAATTTTCAAAGACCAGTTTATATGAATAGAATAGAATGAGCTGGAAGGGACCTTGGAGGTCTTCTAGTCCAGCCCCCTGCTCAAGCAGAAGAACCTATACCAGTGATGGCGAACCTATGGCATGCTGATTTTTGGCTCGCATGGAGGCTCTGGGAGGGTGTTTTCGGCTTCTGGAGGGCTCTGGCGGGGCGGGGGAGGGCGTTTTCTCCCTCCCAGGCTCCAGGGAAACTTCTGGAGCCTGGGGAGGGCGACAAACGGGCCTACTGGGTCCACCAGAAGTTGGGAAATGGGCCATTTATGGCCTCCAGAGGGCTTCGGGGGGAGGCCATTTTTGCCCTCCCCAGGCATTGAATTATGGATGTGGGCACTCGCACATGCACAATAGCACGCGCACACATGCTTTTGACACCCGAGGAAAAAAAGGTTCGACATCACTGACCTATACCATTTCAAATAAGTGACTGTCTAGACCACTGGTTCCCAACCTTCCTAATGCCGCGACGCACGCCCCGCCCCCGCGCCCCCACCGTGACCCACCCCGCCACCATTTGGGTTCTTTTACCCTCTGCGCATGTGCAAAGCGTGCTGCGCATGCGCAGAAGGTAAAATAACCCAAATGGCGGCAGCGGGGTGGAGTGCGGTGGGGGCGCGGGTTGTGGGGTGCGATATGGCCAGGCTTGTGGCAGTGGGGGGTGAGCTGAGGATGCCGGGGCGACCCCTGGGAAATGGTCGTTCGACCCCCAAAGGGGTCCCGACCCCCAGGTTGGGAACCGCTGGTCTAGACTCTTCTTAAAAACATCCAGTGATGGAGCGTCCACGATTTCTGGAGGCAAGCTGTTCCACTGGTTAATTGACCTCACTGTTAGGAAGTTTCTCCTTAATTCCAGGTTGCTTTTTTCTTTGATTAGTTTCCATCCATTGTTTCTTCTCCTGCCCTCTGGTGCTTTGGAGAATAATTTGACCCCCCTCTTCTTTGTGGCAGCCCCTCAAATATTGGAATACTGCTATCATGTCACCCCTAATTCTTCTTTTCTTTAGATTAGCCAAACCCAAAAACTGCAGCTGTACTTTGTAGTCTCCAGGCCTTTGATCATCTTAATTGCTTTTCTCTGAACTTTTTCCAAAGTCTCAACATTTTTTGTAGTATGGTGACCAAAATTGGTTATATTCATCAAGAAAAAATGGTACATTTTCTGCAGGGTTCCCTTTTGAATGGCTTATCCTGCAAGAAGTAACGCTTTCTTAAACCCATTTCACTGGAATAAGTAATGCTTCTCATGTATATTTTTTTGATCAGGCAATATGCCATTGGCAGCTTGAAATGGTACGTTCCAGGAACAGGTATACTGTAATGCTACATTCTGGCAAATGTATATACAAGCTGGCATTTGAAAGAATTAATATGAAATGCAAGCCATAAAAAGAACCTGACAAGCGGCCAGCTGTACATTACAAGCTGGAATGTCAAGGAAAAGGAACAATTGCATAAAGATGTTCAGGGAACTCAAAGAGAATATATGTTCCAAATGGAACATAATGATCAAAGAGTAGACTGTGTACCAGCAAGGACAATGACATCATTTTGATGGTGTTAATTTAAGCGGCATTGGATTATGAATTGATTATACAGAATCTTAGGGAGGAGAGAGAGAGAGAGAGAGAGAGAGAGAGAGAGAGAGAGAGAGAGAGAGAGAGAGAGAATATGTGTGATCCTAAAATAATAGTAATAAACCTTTGAAGATGCTCCTTATTGTATATTTCAGCCAGAACACAATATCAAGTACAATAAGCTTCCTATGATCAGTAATGAACATTCATTTATTTCAAAGATGCTGAAAAACAATACCGCATCACCTTTTAGCACACCATTTTAAATTTACTGCTGCATATAGGCAAGATAACAGCATCTTTCCTAAAAAGGGGGAATTGTCACCTCTTCTAAAAATATGCCTGAGATTCCTCTTCTTTCTCAGAAACGGTTTAACTCAAATGCAGACATAATGAAACAACGAAAATTATTAAGGTTATCTGATAAAAAATATAGGTTGTTAGGTGCAGCCCTAATTATAAATAAATGATTCTAAAGAGTCCCCTGGATTCACACTACTAAACATTCAGCCATAACTGCAAAACATTTCCTCCTACCTCCCCACCCCCTTAAAACTAATAATGCCATAATTTTCAGATCAGATCTCAAACTCTTCGGCTAGAGATTTGTTCAATCTATTCTGTGTAAAGCAACATTTAATTGGTTGGTGATATAATAATAAATCACTACTCCGGAGAGTAGATCTTCATATAATATATCCAAAGTATAATTTGCACCTAGTCATTTGTGCCTCAAATGATAACATTGGGTTGATTTGTTCAGTGATGCATTTGTTTTCTTGGCTACCCATGTTATTTTCAGGAGTCTTCTCCAATACCAAAGTTCAAAAGAATTAATATTTTTTCTAATCTGCTTCTTCAAACCCAAGCTTTCACTTCTATGGAGCATAACATAACATAATTATTGCTTGCACAGTTCTGATCTTTGAAGGTAGATACATCCCAGAATCTAGATATCTTTTCCAAGGCCTTAATTCCTAACAATTATTAGTTTATGCACCAAAGACAAATTCCTTGTGTGTCCAATCACACTTGGCCAATAAAGAATTCTATTCTATTCTATTTATGACATATTTCTTGACTCGTGGTTGCTTTATTGCTGATAGTCAATCCTAAAAGGCATAAGTTATTCCCCACTTCACTATCTTCATTGTCAATTCTAAGGCTAGTTGCTGTTGTCATTACTTTGGTCTTCTTTTATTGAATCTTACTTTCATTTCTTTACTGTGTTCCTTGACTTTCCTTACTAGGGATTGTTGATCATTTGCATTTACAAGTACAAGTGTCATCAGTATAATGCAAGTGTAGTAGAAGTAGAACGACTGTGGCAAAAGAAAGCAAAGATAGGACCGATAGTAATAGGCAACATGGGTACATTTCAAAACATCTGGAGCATCACGTGAATATCATTCAGCGTTGACAAAATTGCCATCAATCAATTGGAAAAGGCTTGGAACAGCTTACTTCCTGCAACAATACTTTTATTATTAGAAAACATCTGCCCATCCCAGGTCCTTGGGAAGGACTTGATAGTTGGACGAAAATGTCAAATCCACTCTAAACACCTGGCTGACTGTGCAACCAACCATAATAATATAATATATTAGACTTATAAATAGAGAGCATACAACCTTGTCTCATTCCTCTGCCAACCTCGTGCCAATTCATTTCACTATGTCCATAATGTGGCTTCCTGATTTGTGCATAGTTTTCATATTGTGAGAACAATAAAATGTTCTGGGATTGCCATTTTTCTAGGCACATTCCACAGCTTGACATGATTGAAAAAAAATCAAAGGGCTTTCTATAATAAATGAAGCACACACTGACTTCTCTTTGATATATTTCTTGGCTTTCTCAATTATGCGCATCAGCAATAACATCTCATGTTCCTTGGTATTTTTTAAAAACCAGATTGAACATCTGGCATTTCCCTTCCCATGTAAGGCTGTAATCTATGTTGTATAATTATAAGTATTATTTTGCTAGCGTGTGAAATTAAGTATAATATGATAGTTTGTACATTCTGTTAAATCTCCTTTCTTTGGTATAAATTATGTAGAACTTTACAATCAGTTGGCCATTGTGGTGCTCTGCATATTTTTGGCATAGTTTGGCTAAAGCCTTTACAGATTTTTTTTTCTGTTTATGATGTAGATATTACATCAATTCCGTTGTGGTTCCTGCTCTATGGAATATCCTCCCCTCGGAGATTAAATTGGTCTGTCAGCCATTTGCAAGGCCTTAAAGTCACAGTTTTGTCACCAGGCCTAGGGATCCAAATGTGTGGCAAAGCCTATGCAGTGGTTATATAGATGTGCTTTGGGTAATTTGATTTACTTTGGCTGCAGATTATATGTGTTGTTGTCTTTACTGTTCTATTTTTCAGTGATGTTTTTAATTGCTGTTAATTGCCCATGGATTTAAGAGGGGCAGCCATACACATCGAGTAAATAAATAAATTCCAACTGCTTTCAACCTTGAAAATGATCACAGTGCTGATCTAACCTCTAGCACTGTAGATAGTTGTGAATAGGGAATATTTTCTAAGGTATGTTGGATGTTGAGATCTCTACTGTACAGAATTTCAGTATAGGTACTCTTTGCTTAATGACCAGTCATTTAGCAATTATTCGAAGTGACAGCAGACCTCCCCCAAAAGTTTATTATGCATCAGTTCTGGAGTTCTGATGGTGGCACAGTGGTCACATGACTGCATTACAGGCATTTAGCAGCTGGCTCACTTTTATGGCCTCTTGCAGTGTTCTGTGGTTATGTGACCACAATTTATGACATTTTTGCTGGTTTATGGCCTTTCCGGCCAATTTCTGGCAAAAAAAAACGCCCATAGAAATTAATGGACTCATTTAACAACCACAATGTTTGCTTAACAACCACTGCAGAAAAGTCATAAAATTGGGTCAGTCAGATGGGCGCCTCGACTTAGGACCGTCATGACTTATGATGGAAATTCCAGGCTCCGTTACAGTCATACGTCAAGGATTTGATCTTGCAATCAGTTACTATCCATTGGCATCCTTTATTCTACCAATTTGAGGTAAGACTTCCTCCTGAGTTCAGAGATCTTTTCAAAAGCTTTCCTTGTTTTTCCATGTCTATTTTTATCTTTGATGACCTTTGAGATGTTATTATAATACTATTTTTTATCTCCTGTAACAGCTCTCTAAATTTTTTGTTAAGCTGCTTCTTGAGATCTTCACTTTTCTTGGTTTTTCTTTTCTTAGCAAATCCCACCATTTATTCTGACATCCAGTTTGCTTTCTTCTCTATCTATTTTCATATTCATCGTTAACAACTTCTTTGATTCATTCCACATTTCCTCTAGTTTCCTATCAATGCGATTCAGAATTTCAAAGCGAATTCAAGACAATCTCTTTGAAAATGGTGAGCAAGATCTTATCACAGAAACTGGTTAGCTTTCTTTTTTTCATTTTAGCTTAACCTGAAACATGCACATAAACTAATCGTGATTTGTTCTATAACCAACCCTTGAGGACATCTTTGCTTTTATAACTGACAATTAAATTTAAATTGTGCTTAATTTGGCTGGGACATATAGCCTTATTTATTGGGGATAGGAGTAGGGAATGCAAGGTCATTTTTACTGGTTACAAATGGAATCCGATCTGATGTTTAGGGATATTATTTCTGCTGAGATGATCTCTAGTTTATTCTTTGTGATAGGAACAAATGCCATATTGCTCCTAAATATGTGCATACCAAAGGCCCATCCGATCATGATTGTCAGACATTGTGGGCAATGTTTCTTGCCTTGTTGAATAAGAAACATAGAAAAACTATTCAAAATACCTTATACAAGAAGACATTTCAGAGCTGAGTTTGGAAGCTTTCTGAATGAAAATTTTTATCAACCTAACTTTTCTTTCTTTCTTTGGAAATCAAATTAGCTGTATTTTTAAAGTTGATTCTGATGGAGTTAGAAACCATTTCTTGTTGTATCCAATTTTCCACATAACCCCCTCGGTTGCTCTCCCTTTTAAAATCTTTTTCAGGCTATCCATCTACCGTTAACCTTCTTTTAAGAAAAAGCCTTTTGTGGTTTATAAATTTTTAATACCGGATGTGAGCTGCCAGAACAGAATTGGACAGCAACCAAAGATTGGAAGCAGTCTCCAAAACATGAAATGAAGTACAGCTCCTTGGGCACCAGGAGACAGTGCTTCTTTTATTCCCCTTCTTCAGAGTTATGACACCTCTGGCTTTTACCTCAGAACTTCAGGGGTTTTTCTTCAGATCGTTTTCTTGGAACTATTAGTGGATAATTTATCACATCGTATTTTTTTTCTGCCTTAAGAAATTCAGATGGAGGCTCTTTTGAATGGAGCCATTTTTAAGAAAGGAAAGAAACAGAAACTACGGCAGGAATCTTCAGATGGGGCCAGATGTAATGGACAATGGGAATTAAGTTAGGGCTAAGAGGCATAATTTTATCTAAAGGTGAAACTTGCCATTAAGGTTCCGATCTTCTACTCTTTGTCTACTTTTCACAAAAAGTTGCATTGTCAAATGGATTTTGTAAAAAATGCCTGTTTGGCCCAAATTCATTCTCAACACATGCCACACCGCATATCGGACATAAATACATTAGAAAATGTCCAGAGATACTTTACAAGAAGAGTCCTCCACTCCTCCACTCGCAACAGAATAACTTACGCAACCAGACTTGAAATCCTGGGCTTAGAAAGCTTAGAACTACGTCGCCTTCGGCACGACCTAAGCATAACTCATAAAATTATCTGCTACAATGTCCTTCCTGTCAACGACTACTTCAGCTTCAACCACAACAATACACGAGCACATAACAGATACAAACTCAAAGTGAACCGCTCCAAACTTGACTGTAGAAAATACGACTTTAGCAACAGAGTGGTAAATGTCTGGAACTCACTACCTGACATTGTGGTTTCGTCACCAAACCCCCAAAACTTTACCCTCAGACTGTCCACTGTTGACCTCACCCGATTCCTAAGAGCTCAGTAAGGGGCGTGCATAAGTACACCAGCATGCCTACCGTCCCTGTCCTAATGTTCCCGCTTATCAGCTTATCATCTTATGTATATAAACAATGTTATATCTATGTATATTACCAACATTATCAGTACAATTTTTAAAGCTTACACAGGGCAATAAATACAGACTTATATCAAACTCGTTCATTAGATCCTTGTCATCATCATCATCATTAATGATGATGTCTGCTGGAATCACTGAAATTTAACCTTTGTTCCATTGCTGAGATCCTGAGGGAAAAAAATCTAAAACTGGAATTAGCTTTGGAAAAAATTCTCCACTAATCCCCAAGGGAAATCTGCCAGACTTTTGGGGACTCTGCTGAAGTTAGATGAAATAACCTTGGAGGAGGACATTTCCAAGAGGTAGAATTGGAGTTGAGGGTTACAGTTTGGCAGCATAATCACTCAGATGGACCTAACTGCTGTTTTGCGAAAGTAATCAGTACTATCATTTCCCCTGATTTTTCTTTAACTTTTCAAAGCCACTTCTTCTACATGTTCTACACATGCTTCTACATGTATTTACACGTTTTTGAGATGTCCTCAGAATGACTCCCTAAAAAAGATTCTTAGGAGCACTTCATTTGGTACAATGTCTTTATTTTCATATATTACAACAAAGAATAACAGTATATCATCATTTGCCCCGGAGGTCTTTCTTGAGACTTTATTTTATTTAGATTTTTTTAAATCCCACCTTTATTATTCTTATAAATTACTCAAAGTGGCAAACATACTTAGTGCTTCCTCCTCCTCTTGTTTTCCTCACAACAACAACATTGTGGATTGAGACAGTGACTCACCCAAAGTCACTCAGCTAACTTTCATAGCAATAGCAATAGCACTTAGACTTATATACCGCTTCATAGTGCTTTACAGCCCTCTCTAAGCGGTTTACAGAGTTCAGCATATTGCCCCCAACAATCTGGGTCCTCATTTTACCGACCTCAGAAGGATGGAAGGCTGAGTCAACCTTGAGCCTGGTGAGATTTGAACAGCTGAACTGCTGAACTAGCAGTCAGCTGGAGTAGCCTGCAGTAGCTGCATTTAACCACTGCGCCACCTCGGCTCTTTTAGTCATGCTTAGGGCAGGACTAAAACTCAGTGTCTCCTGGTTTCTAGCCTCAGGCCTTAAGCATTAGATCAAACTGGCTTTCTTTGAGATAGTAGAAATTTGTCTCTTCTCTTGAAAATCTCTTAATATTTAAGTCCCTTGTACCTTCACCAAAAAGAGAGTCTTGCCAAATTTGAAGGCTTCATTCACAGTTCCAAATTCTCTTTCAGGACCACAGGACAGGAAACAGAAAGAAATCACGATTAGCAGGATCATAGTTAGTGGTAAGCTCTGATTTCTCTGCCAAGGTTGTAAGTACATAAGCAGTTGTGACTCTACCTGAACACTAAGAGTCTCGATCTTAGTAACTAATTCAAATTTAGGGTGGCAGACCTTCTACAAAGCAAGTTTTACCCAAAAAAAAAAGCATTTTATGGAGGATGCACTTTTGTGACACTTGTGTAAGTTATTGAAACAGGGCGACAGTCAATGCATGATAATGTAAGAAAGGGAGACCACAGCAGGTGAGGAAGGAAAGAGGGCAGGCCAGACAAAGATAGCAAAAAGGGGATATGAACAACAGATGTATACTTAAGCTTTGTTTCATTTGGACGTGGAAAATGATATGCTTCTAAACGCAACCCTGACATTAGTGTGCCGAACATTTTCAATCAGTTGGCACTTGTTGAAGGAAATCATTTATTTTAAAGCCCTACAAATATTGAAAGACAAGACAAATGGCTTGCTTTTAAAGGGGATTTGTCTTAACACATAGCTCAACTTCCAGCATTGTGCTTGCCTCTTTTCAAGGACATTGGAAGCAGGAAGAAAGCTCACAAAGAGCATGCCAAAGGTAATGAACCAGAGGAGGCAAAATGTCCTGGTTTTTTGCTGCCATTGCATGACCGAGATAACGTGAAGGAAAATCTTCACCGGACTTACAATGGCCACTGAAGATTAGCTGCTCTGTCATGATTTATTACTGTGGGGTATTTGCAGAATACCTTGCAGACAGCTAGCTTAGGATACGGGAAGTCAGGTTTCAGAATTGATGAACAGGTGGTAAAATCATTGTAGCTAGAGACCAAATAGATACTATTCATTCTTTATTTTTGCCTCATTGTGCAAAGCTTTGTGTGAGTGTGTGTGCATTCTTTATTTCTCTTGGGTCAAGAAGAAGAGGCTGAATAGAGTTGAAGACAACTTTTGGGATGGCCCATGGATACCACACTCATTTATCATCAAAGACACAGCAGTTATTTTACATGCTGCACAACTGTCACATTATCACAAAGTACTCAACTGATTACTCAAGTTATGCAAATTTAAGCAAGGCATTTTAGTTCACTTTCTTCAGAAAGCTGTAGTCACCTAAAGGTACCTAAGCAGGTAATTTTAGATGGCAGACTCACTCACTCTCCTTCAGCCTGAAAGGATCTTTTTCAATGCTTGGAAATTCAGTTCCGACTATCCTTCCTATTTTTGATTAAATCTACAAAGGACCATTATTATCATATTCCCCAGGAAAAAAAGTTTCCTTGTTAGGATTTTTTATGGAGTCATATATATATTCTTGCTATGTTGATCAGGGCTAATTAAATGGTTCTTGCTATAGTAGGCAGTTTTCCACACTTTTTTTTTCTTTTTAAAGCACATGTTTGCAGACTGTCAAGCAACTATATTCCAAACCTTGGATTATTCATAACTAAGAATCCACAATTGGTTCTTTCATGAACTTAAGTGGATGACTGAGGAAGCCTAATTCTTGGCCTGAAGGCTTATAACAGAAAGATGGACATGTATGGGAAATGCAGGGAGGCCTCTTCTGGGGACTGTTTATAGGAACAAACAAGCAAATGAATAAATGAATAAATCATACTGTAGAACCGTGATGACCAACTTATGGCACGCGTGCCACAGCTGGTACGCAGAGCTCTCTCTGTGGGCATGCGAGCCATTGCCCATCTCAGCTCCACCACGCATGCGCATGTGCGCCTCCCGCCGACCAGTTGGTTTTTGGGATGCACAGGGGCGGGGTGCATGCAGGAGATGGACCCACATGCGTGGAGGGATCAGGCATGCATGCATGCATGGGAGGGAGCGTGGGGTGGTACAGTGCCCCCACATGACCCATTTTTGGTCCCAGGAGGCTGCAGGGAGACCTGCTAGGCCCAAAATGGGGGCAGGGGTCACGCACGCATGTGCAGGGGGTTGGGAGCGTGGGGGGGTCATGCACGCATGCACAGGGGACACATTGCATTATGGGTGCTGGCACGCGTGTGCACGACAGCTTTCGGCACACAAGGAGAAAAAGATTAGCCATCACTGCTGTAGAATATTCTGTAATACTTATTGAAATAAGGAAATACAACATAAAAGAATTAACCTGCCAGTGACAATGGTCTTTAAAGATGATCTTTCTCTGCCCAGTAGAGTTAAATATTAACTAATATGAATTGTAAATTAATGTTACCTAATTAATTTTAAAAAGTAATTTAAGAATTCTTTTCCTTGCACATATACCTCTTAGATCTTTACATTTCTGGTGGGGTAGACATGGAGGCAGGACAGGGTAAAAATTTCTTGAGGATTCCCAGTATAACCTCTAATTTAATAGTTAAAAGTAAAAAGGCCTCTAGTCTTGTGGTGAGATAGGCAGCAAATAAATTTAATAAATAAAAAAAATACCGAGCAGGTGTTGCCATTTTAGCAGGGTTTGTGGCAACATTTATAAAGGCTTGGAAAAAAGAATAAATCACCTAACAAATTTGGGAAACTGAGAATGTTACACTTTGGAGCATTATAACATACAATAACTTGCAGTCTATTGGTAATGAAGTGCATTAGCAGTACAGTAGGCACTTGTGAATGATGGCATACCCCAGTAAGCAGCATAAAGCCAAAAAAAATCCAGAGCTGGAAGATATTGCAAGAATATTTCTAGCTGAGCCCATTTGTCATGTTGAATTCCAGATACCATAAATTTAAGCTGCATAGTGTTAGCCTTCAGCAAATAAGCCCTCTGAAACAACTGGTGAGAGATGCTAAATCAATGCAAAACTGCAATATAAAATCAAGTTTCTTTGGGAAAAGTAGTCCACTTTGTTCTTTTTTTACTGCACAAACTCTTCATAGCATTCAATGAAATGCAAGGACTATAACAAACAAGCAATTTGTCTCATGGAGGGTAAATATCTGTGAAATGCATTAGTGTGAGATAGACTGCTGGATGTTTGATTACTATTACCCCTGGGTTATTTTCATATATATCCTGATATCCTTCAAATCATTCTAGTGAAAAGCCTTGGAAAAAACTCTGACTACTTCCCAATGCACATTTTGACTAAAACCAGTCAAAACATCATAAATCCTCCCCCCCCCCCCCCCCCCGGAATTTTTCTTGAGTTAGTCTGACTATCTAAGTACTTTGTTTATGTAAGCAACTTATATAGCTGCCCATCTTACACACCACAAATGGAAGAGGAGAGGGGCTAAGATTTGTTGATTTACTGCTGATTTACATCTGCTAATTTATGAAACCACATGTGCTAATTAAGGTAATATACAGGAATACAACATATCTCTCCCTCCCATGGAAGGCAGTATCCAGTAAATTGTCCACTGCTAAGTCTTCTGTTAGATAATCTTTAATAATGAGCAACTTCTAGGCTTCTTCTTCTCTTCATGGTTCTTGATCATTCAGTCAGGCCTACACTTTTCAGGTAGAGCCTGTCTTCTGCAGCTATTTAGTTTGTCTTCCACGAAGTAAAATAAATACCTGGATTCTGAATGTATTACTGTAATAAATACTTCAGCTCAGCTAAGTGTTGAGACTTACAGTTTCCTTAAAGCTCTATATAAGATGGGGACTATGGTTCTTGATGGTATGCTCCATCTATTTGCTTCATCAGTATGATTCCAATTGTTTTGCACAGGCAATGTGTGTGTGGGCTACAACTCATCAGGTGCAGGAGGAAGCAGGCAGATGAATTATGTCAGCAGCATAAATTGATCTAAATTATTGTAGAATGGATTACTAATACTTTATGGGCTATAAATTGCCTCCTGTCCCACCCCATCCCACCCCCATACCCCACTGGTTTAAAGTCGCTGGAGGCCTTCTAGAATGCTGAACCTTTCATAGCCACATTAGGGATTCTGGTTTTACGCCTGGTTTAAAAAATCACAATTGATGCCATGTGCTATGCAATGTTAGCATATCATAAATTTCTTTCCCCCAAAGATGTTATACATCACAGGCTTATATCACCAAGAGAAATATTCCTCTATATTCAGGTTGTGTCCTGACTTGGAAACCTGGACATAGCCACCTTGACTTCAAGCTCATGGACGGAGTCCACATTTTGCTGTTGTCCACCACTGCCCCATTAATTGATGCACTTCTTAGAAACTTCTTGGCTATTCTTAAGTCTTCCTTATATCCACTGATGTACAACTTTGGTCTCAAATATTCAGAAATCTTTACGTACGGTGATGATTATGATGGTGACTGTATTAGAATTTTAAATAACCCTTTCTCATTGATATAAGTCATACATTTCGGACAGCAAAACCAGAGAGGTTTTATAGAATTACACTGTTTAGAACAGGGGTGTCAAACTCAAGGCCCGTGGGCTGGATCCGGCCCGTGGAGTGCTTAGATCTGGCCCCACGGGGTCACCCTGGAAACAGTGAGGGACCAGCCTGCAGTGTCTCTGCCAGCGAAAACGGGCTCCCGAGCTCTGTTTCTGGCTGCGATGGCCTCCTGCAACCCTCTGTCAGGAGTTTCGTTTTCCCTGGCAGAGCGTCAAGGAGGCCATCGCAGCCGGAAATGGAGCTCGGGAGCCCATTTTTGCTGGCAGAGCGCTCGGACCGCCACAGGCGCCCCTGACATGAGTGACATTGAGCAGGCCATGCCCACTCTGGCCACATTCACCCCGCCCCCCTGAGGTCAAACACAACCCTGATGCGGCCCTCAATGAAATCGAGTTTGACACCCCTGGTTTAGAAGATAGTACAAACATTAGTCCTGGTGCTTTTGCTGCAGATGCCCACATGTCTAAAGGATTTAGCTGACAGTATAATTTTAGCTGGCAGTAACAGTTCAATTCAGTGTTCAGTTGCTAAACTGAATTTGTGTATTAAATTTTGCAGGTCATAGTTGGACTAAGATTTTTATACAACACTAAGGAATAGAATGGTTTCTTTAAACTTTATTTTTTTTAAAAAAAACCTATGCATGATGATTTCAACTGGTACTGATTCAGTAAATTGTCAATCTTGTAAATGCAGTGTAGTTATAACATACTGTAGGGCTTGAGATATCTTGTTTTCTATTGCTACTAAGTGGACAAAAAAAATTGAAAGATCAGACTGCTGATGTAAGAAATGCTTGATAACTTTTTGCATATTGGGGGGGGGGGAATAGAAAACAGAACAAGCAGTTTTGGAGGGAAGACCTGACGAGGATTATGACTGTAGCATATAAGTGTTTTTTTCAAATTATAGTAAACTGCCTCAAATAATTTCTTTTAAATAAAAGTCAGAATGTAATTGCATTTGGAAATAATTTTTTTTAAAAAGACCATTGTTCTATTTTATAAACAAAACCCTATAGCTTTTGAAAAGTTTGCAAACTGTTTGTTCCTGAGACATAGTCCAACTGCAATTGGGACAAACAACTCAGTGGCCAAGTGATAAGGTCACATGACAACATATGACCACAACTTGTGACGTGCTACTGGCTTCCCCATTGACTTTCCTTGTTAGAAACTGGCAAGTGGTGATTATTTGATAGTGGATAATATTGCAATGGCTGTAACCCTGAGGAGCAGTCATAAGTCTCATTTTTCAGTGTTGTCATAACTTTAAACAGTCACTGAATGTGCAGTCGATAAGTGAGGACTACCTGCATTCCGTTTTGGAATGGCTGTTCATAGTGGAAACTGGTGGAAAGACTAACGAATTATGGTAATCAAAAATGAGGTATCAGAGGTCATTTCCAAAATTATTAATTTTGGTATCATCAATTTACTGTCGAAAGAGATTCTGTTTTCATTAAGGCACAGAGTGATTTGGCAGTTATATTCACACACAAATAGTACTTGTTGCCAATGTTGTGTACATTCAGCCATGAAATGTTTCCTTTCTAGCATACGCCTATAAAAACTATAGCAGATCCAAGTTTTGATACCGCGGTTTCACTTGATTTCCTAACAATTGTTTCAATACAGGTTGGAATGGACCATCACATAGAAAACAACAACAATAATGTACCTATTTGGGCTAATTCTGGCATTTCAGCTGAAATTATGTATAATCTTACACCCTTGTTAAGGTTGCTTTATGACCTTGAAATACATTCGTCTGAAGTTGACAATGAGAAGTATATTTTTTTAATTTATCTCCTACCAAGACTTTAAATTTTTTACTTTTACTTTACTTTTATGTTTATTTTCCCCCGAAGACTCTTGATTTTATATTGCGTTTTTGGCATCTCTCACCAGTTGTTTCAGACATCTGGAAGGGCATTAGATGGTCCGTTCGAAGTTCTGGCTCTTCTTATCTAAGAACAAAGAAAAGTATGAAGAGCTCCAACCTTCGCAGGACTCTTTTTTGAAGTTGCAGAAAAGTCCACATTTGGGGCTTTTTCCAAAATTAACTAATAGGACAGGATAAATAACTTATCACTTTTCAATCAAATTAGATCTGTTTTGAAATTATAAGCGAATAGAATAGAACAGAACATAGAACATAGAACATAGAACATAGAACATAGAACAGAACAGAACAGAACAGAACAGAATAGAATAGAATAGAATAGAACAGAATAGAATTCTTTATTGGCCAAGTGTGATTGGACACACAAGGAATTTGTCTTTGGTGCATGTGCTCTCAGTGTACATAAAAGAAAAGATACATTTGTCAAGAATCATGAGGTACAACACTTAATGATTGTCATAGGGTACAGATAAGCAATCAGGAAACAATCAATATTGATATAAATCGTAAGGATGCAAGCAACAACTTACAGTCATACAATCATAAGTGGGAGGAGATGGGAGATAGGAATGATGAGAAGATTAATAGTAATAGTAATGCAGCCTAGTGAATAGTTAGACAGTGGTGAGGGAATTATTTGTTTAGCAGAGTGATGGCGTTCGGGAAAAAACTGTCCTTGTGTCTAGTTGTCTTGGTGTGCAGTGCTCTATAGTGTCTTTTTATAGAACTGCAGAAAAAACAATTGCTACGAACCTGCCTTCCATTGAGGACCTGTATACTGCCTGAGTCAAAAAGAGGGCCGTGAAAATATTTACTGACCCCTCGCATCCTGGACATAAATTGTTTCAACTCCTACCCTCAAAACGATGCTATAGGGCACTGCACACCAAGACAACTAGACACAAGAACAGTTTTTCCCCGAACGCCATCACTCTGCTAAACAAACAATTCCCTCACCACTGTCAAACTATTCACTAAGGCTGCATTACTATTACTATTAGTCTTCTCATTGTTCCTATCACCCATCTCCTCCCACTTATAACTTGTTGCTTGTATCCTTACAATTTATATCAATATTGATTGTTTCCTGATTGCTTATTTGTACACTATGACAATCATTAAGTGCTGTACCTCATGATTTTTGACAAATGTATCTTTTCTTTTATGTACACTGAGAGCATATGCACCAAAGACAAATTCCTTGTGTGTCCAATCACACTTGGCCAATAAAGAATTCTATTCTATTCTATTCTATTCTATTCTATTCTATTCTATTCTATTCTATTCTATTCTATTCTATTCTATTCTATTCTATTCTATTTGTTGTTAATCTATCAACCACCTCCAGCGTGACAGTCCCCCCATGGAGCCCCAGGCCAACGTATAATAACTTTACTATTCTATTCAATATCAGATGACTCTCTTAATCAGTGGGAAATTGAAATAACAGCAGTATATAGATTTCAAAGGATTCAGTGTTTGGGACTGGACCCTAATTATAACATTTTTAAGTTTTTATATCTATAGGACAGTGATGGCGAACCTATGGCACGGGTGCCACAGGTGGCACGCGGAGCCATATCTGCAGGCACGCAAGCCGTTGCCCTAGCTCAGCTCCAGCGCGCATGTGTGTGCCCACTAGCTGATTTTTGGCTCGCACAGAGGCTCTGGGAGGGCAATTTTGGCCTCCGGAGGGCCTCCGGGGTGGCAGGGGGAGCGTTTTTGCTCACCCCAAGTTCCAAGAAAGCCTCTGGAGCCTGGGGAGGGCAAAAAATGGGCCTACTGGGCCCACTGGAAGTTGGGAAATGGGGGAGTAGGGGGGGTCGCGCACGCATGCGCAGGGGGGTGGGGCAAGTGGGGGGCTTTGAATTATAAGTGTGGGCATGCACGAATGCACAATAGCGCGTGCGTGCACTATTTCGGCACCCAAGGAAAAAAAGGTTCGCCATCACTGCTATAGGACATACAAACATTTTTAAAACTGATATACAAGAATGTCAGCTGCATATTGCAGAAAAAAACCCAAACAGCAGCTATCCATTTTTCTAATAGTTATTATGACTGGTATTTACTCATAATATTTGTCATAACCAGGACCTACTGGATATGATACAATTCCATTGTACAATTCCTGTTTTGTTAGATGCTTTGAGCAGGCAGGCTATAAAATAATTAAAAGAATAAATAGCAGTGTGTGGAGAAAGAGATCTCTTGTTCAGCTTGTATCCAAACAGTTTCTAAATTTTAGGACTATTTGTGTTACAACATGCTTTGAAATAAATTCTCTGTGTGCCAACAATTTTTTTTTGTAAAGCAGCTGGCACTTGAAACAATTAGTATTAAGCTGTAAAAATGTCAAGCACCCAAATTTAGCTTCTCGTATAGGGGTGCTCATTTGGCTCACATCACTGATCAAGCTGGATAGTAGGCGCATATTGGTCATAAATAGTTGCTAAAGTGTCCTTCCCTTCCCCAAGAACTGATGGCCACTGACTGCAAGTGTGCTTGTGGGTTAGGATGCTTGGCAAATGTCTGCCTGAATATTGCAATACTTTCTCAGGAATATTAAAAAAAAAGAAATAGGCATTTTTCATAAGAACTCAGATTGTCTGTCCAAGTCATGGCATCCGCTTTTAAAATAGATTGAACTTGATCTGTTACATTGGGTCTCTGTCTTTTAGAAAGCTTCTGGAGACTGTTGTTTTCGTTTAGCTTCTATGCCTTGATGTCAATAGATATAATGTCAACCACCGGCAGAAAGAAGTTGTCTTCATCAGTGGTGAAATCCTTGGCCAAATTTTTTGATCCTAACGCTTTACAGAATCAACATGTCTCGTGAAGAAGGGACCCTTTTCTACTGTCTTTATCAAGCACAAAATTTTTCTGCTCTCCTGTAAAATAGCTGTGTGTTGGACCTGAAGGCGGCTTCCTTCAATCAGGAAATTTATGCATTGCTGACAACGTTCTCCAGAGGTTAGATTCTGCTTCCCAAGAAATCTGATCTATGGAAAGGAATATTGAACTCTTGAAGAAAAATGGAAGAAACTGGCAAGACAACACTGGCTGCTACATCCCAAAAGTTAATGAGGTCTGATATGAAGCTGGTATGCCCAGACATTAAAAAGAAGTCCTCCGAGATGATGAAGAATGTGGAACAACATAAACCAAGATTAGAAGAAGTTGAACAAGTGGTCGTAGAGGTTCAGCAACATGTCGGTTCTTTGGAAGGGGAATTAAAGACTTCTACACTCACTGACCCAATACGCAGGAAAGAAGCTCCTTATAAACTCCTCAGAGTTGGCGGTAGTTTGAAAAAAGAGAAGTCAGAAAGTTGTTTCAGAATGCAGATGTTTTCAGATAAAAAGGAAACATCGTTCAACAAATGGAATGAAAAGGTAAGTCCAGGGTTACATTGCAGCTAGGGCAGTGGTGGATTGCTCCCGGTTCGGACCGGTTCTTAGAACCGGTAGCGCTGGCAGCGGGAGGCTCCGCCCACCCGCCCTGGATGCTTCTGCGCATGCGCAGAAGCGTCGCGCACGAACAGGTGGTAAAAAAATTTACAACCCACCACTGAGCTAGGGCCCTATTTGTATCTTGTGAACGTTGCTTGCTTGTTAACTTAGAAATAATCTAACTTTATGCTTTTAAGAGTCCATAAAATTAAAAGCAGAATTAATAGTGCAAACAAAGTATTAATGCCGGATGCATCTAAATATTCAGTTCATTCTAGAAACTTTAATTAAAGAAGAAATCTTTTCCCATTGTCTTTGGTGACAAAAGTCTCTTTAAAATTCAGTGTGGTGTAATTAATCAAATTCTAACCAAATGCTACTTTTCAAGCTCTTGGAATATTACTATATGGGATTTTTATTCCAAATTGAAAATAATGTAAATTATCTCTGCAATGAGATAATCGCACTATTAATTTTATGCCAAATTATCAAAACATACAAGCAAATAAAAGACAGCAGTAACATTTAAAAAATGAAATAATTGAGCCATTATGTATTATATTTTATTCAATGCTTATACTCAACAAAATCGTCAATTTCTTTTTTCCAGTCCTTTTGTATCGCTAATTTGTTTATAAGTTATTGTATTTTTCGGAGTATAAGACGCACCTTTTTCCTCCCTAAAAGTGGCTGAGAATGTGGGTGCGTCTTATAATCTGAATGTAGCTTTTTCGAAACTTTTTTCCCAGCCCTAACCAGGTGCTAACTATCTTCCCAGCTCTTACCTTGCAGGCTTTTTCATTGTTACTCTCTCCAAAGAATGTTTTTCCAGCCCTAAGTCTTTGCAGGGTTTTTTTCATTGCTCTACTTGCTCCGAATAAGTTTTTTTTAGCCCTAACCAGGTGCTAACTATCTTCCCAGCTCTTACCGGCTTGCAGGCTCTTTCATTGTTACTCTCTCCTAAGAAGGTTTTTTAAAGTCCTAACCAGGGGATAAAATAATGTGCTGAAGCTGACCAGACTAAGGATGCTAGCCAGATGAATACCTGGTAGGCAGATTCCCCCCCCCCTATTTTCCTTCCCAAAAACTAAGGTGCGTCTTATACTCCAGTGCGTCTTATACTCCGAAAAATATGGTACATGGTTTGTAAAAAAAAGACACTCTATAGAGATAGTTTTCGACTTACACAAGTTCATTTAGTCACTGTTCAAAGTTACAACAGCACTGAAAAAAGTGACTTATGACCATTTTTCACACTTACGACCGTTGCATCATCCCTTTGGTCACGTGATCAAAATTTGGATGCTTTGCAATTGGTTCATATTTATAACAGTTGCATGTCCCAGAGTCATATAATCACCTTTTGCAACCTTTTGACAAGCACAGACAATTGGGGAAGCCAGATTCACTTAACAACCGTGTTACTAACTTAAGAACTGCAGTGATTCACTGAACAACGGTGGCAAGAAAAGTAATAAAGTAGGGTAAAACTCACATAAATGTCTGACTTAGCAACATAAGGTTTGGGTTCAAATGTGGTCGTAAGTTGAGAACTACCTGTACTAATAACAATATATTTTTATTAGACTAAAACAGGGGTCCTCAAACTTGGCAACTTTAAGACTTGTGGACTTCAACTCCCAGAATTCTCCAGCCAGCTATGCTGGGAGTTGAAGTCCACAAGTCTTAAAGTTGCCAAGTTTGAAGATCTCTGGACTAAAATATTGGTTTGATTCAGATGCATTACTAAACATTGTACTTTATCTGTAGATTATCATGTTAAAAATTAACCTAAAGCAAACTTGACTTTGAACCTTTAGAGCAATCTTGTACTGATCAAAAGTTTCATCATAATTAAGGTTAATTATAGTTTGACACCTGTTCAAATGCACAGCTAAATCTGGCACAAAACTACACTACTTAATCTCAAATGGAAGCTGAATCCTTGACTTTTTATTTGCAGACATATTGGGAAACTAGAGGAAAAGTGGACATGTGAACCTAATGTTTGAACTACTTATACTTAACTTAATACTAAACTATGATTCAGTTTTACTTGTGAATCAGGCCATGAGTAGTGAATGTATTTCTCTACTCACATTATTTTTCAGGTTCTATAAAGACCTAAAAATGTTCACATGTTATGAGATTAAAAATGAAACAAAATTAGTGAACTTTGAAGAAATGTCCATGAGTAACTTCCACACTTACCCACAAAAATCAGATTTCCCATGTTGAGTAGGTAGACCATCCCTACTTCAATCAATTGTAGCACAAAAATGCAATGGCAATATTTATTTTCTGGTACAAATGTTTTAATCTTGTCTCCACTATTTAAATTATTTAACACGAGGGGGGGGTGATTTAATTTATTTGTTTAAAAAAAATTATATAGGCATCCATCTTAAATACATAACTCTGGGTGATGAACAATAGATGCAAAATAATATAAACATCCATAACCCATTTAAATAATAGAGTTTGTGGAAAAATTAGGAAGAATCTAAACATTTATAATTGCCTGTTGCTCAAACCAGTTGTCCTTTGTATCAAGCAAAAAATATCTTAGGCTTGAATAACTTTATTTGACTTAGAGCAGTGTTTCTCAAATAGTGGGGCCCACCCCCCTGGGGGTGTGTGGCGCAATGCCAGGAGGGCGCGTATGACCCCGGGGAACATGGGTTTTTTGCTGCTTTTTTTGCTCTCTTTCTGTCTTTTCTCCAGCTGTTTCCCCCCCCCTTACTTTGGGAAAGCTGGACTGGCGGAGCGATGAGTGCAAATTGCGATGGAAGCGTCCCTCCCCCTCTCCTGTCCCCCTGACTGGCTGTGGTGGGGCCAGGAGGGTGCGCACAAAAGGAGAAGGAGGGGGAGGAGGAGGTTGCGCACATTGCTCTGCCAGCCTGGCTTTCCAAAAGGAAGGGGGGAAATCAGCTGGCTAAAAGAGAGCAGGCAGGGCAGCAGGGCTTTCTGACAGTGAGAAGAGGCAGGAAGCGAGAGAGAGCGAGACACACACAGAGAGAGACACACAGTGTCTCTCTCTCTTTCTCTGTATCTCTCTCTCCCCATCTCCTCTCTCTCTGTGTATCACTGTGTGTGTCTCTTCTGTCTCTCTCACCCCCTCTGTGTATCATTCTGATGTGTTTCTCTATGTCTCTCTCTCTCCCCCCCCCCCATCTCTCTCTGTCGCGGCTGGGTCAAGCCAGCAAGCTCTTTTGGGAGCGCTTTGCTACATCTTTTATTTCTTCTTTTTGGAGATCCGGGCTGGCAGAGGAACGATTGCCAGCAGTAGCTTCCCTTCGGCGAACTGTTCTCCTCCCCCCTCCTTCTCTCACAACCTAGAACTTCGCAATGCTTTTGCGTCTAGAGAGGAGGCAGGAAAGGGGACTGGGAATCCAGCTTCCCTCCCGCTCCTCTTCCTGCTCTCCCTATATCTGTTATGCCAGAGCTGAGGAGATCCCCTTGCGGAGAATTGGGGGCGCACAAAATGTTTACTTCTTCCTAGGGGGGGCGTAACAGAAAATAATTGAGTAGCACTGACTTAGAGTGAGATGTATATATAATATACTAATCTGCATAAGATTCCTCATAGTATTTGGGTCAACCAGGGGTGGGTTCTGGCTTACCTCACTGCCAGTTCACTTCCTTACGTGCCGCGCGGGCGCGCCATGCGGGCGCATGCGCTGTTCTAAAAACCCAGCTTCTGCGCATGCGCAGAAGCAAAAAACAAGATGGTGGCACCGAGAGAGCTGGTTTGGGGACATGTCCAGCCAGCCATCACTGCCGTTTTGGCGAACGGAGGGAAATTCCCGCTACCGGTTCTATAGAATTGGTGTGAACCGGCAGGAACCCAGCTCTGGGGTCAACCTATAGTACCTTATATCTTTCTTCCTCCAGAGATATATGAGTAAACCTCTGATCTCTAATTGGGGGGAAACAAATATGGCAATGTTGAATAACTTTTATGGACAATAGACACCCTCGCTTATTCTCACTATTTGGCTATCTTCATCATTTTTCCCTCACAATAGGTTGAAATCTTGTAATGTTGTAATAATCTCATGATACCACATTCTCACCTGAAACCAAACAAGAACGTATGGAAGAAGACCAACAATTTGTGGGATTTGGCAGATTTTGTAAGTTGTTAATCATTTTTAAACAGTTAAGTTGGAGATCCACAGAACCCTATACAGATATTGCAAGAATCTTGGCACCCAAGGGCAATGCATTAGCAAACTTTAACATACAGTATAGGAAATTCACCCTTAATATGTTTGGAGATAGCAATTCTATTGGCCTTCTGTTGAGTGTAAAGACCTGGCTTTTCTCCTGATCATTAAGCCAAGGTCACACTTGAGCACATTCTATGGTACATGTGCATATTTTTACCAGCAGCCTCAATTACGTGTTTTGGGTTTGAGATTTGTTTTGCATTGTATTTATTCTTTTTTGTTTTGTTTTTTACACTGCCTTGAGTCACAAGTTGTGAGAGGGTCATCTTTATAAATCGTTTAAATTAAAAATATAAATAAATCATTTGATAGCTGTTTTCTTCTTGTATGTCAGTTAAAGGTAAGAATTTTCTCCATTAGGATTGAAGTTTTGTTTGTGTCACCAGCATGCGCCCCACCCCCCGTGCATGCGTGGCAGAGACCCGAAAATCAGCTGGCCACTGGGAGGCGCACGCACATGCGTGGTGGAGCTGAGCTGGGGCGGCGGCTCGCGTGCCCACAGAGAGGGCTCTGCGTGCCACCTGTGGCACGCATGCCATAGGTTTGCCATCACGGGCCTAGAGTCTTTACATAGCCACAAACAAACCAAGTCAAACTCCTCTTGAATTCCAAGTTGAATTCCAAACCCCACCACTGTTTTCACTTTTATTCCAAGTCCTCATCTGTTTACTTTGAAATTAATAAAAAGTAATTAGAGGTTGTATACTATGTGTTCAATATAATTTGTTTGTGACCCTGCAGATCTGCCGAATGGTTGATCTATCCTACTCTCCATTTCTTTTTCCTTTCCACCATCCAGTAACCTATTGCACATATTCTCTTTGGTACAGAAAACTACCCATTTTAAGTGGTATCATTGAGAAATCCTAGTCTTTCTAACTTTTCTCAGAAGATTGTTGGGAAGTTGTAGTGAAGCATAGGAAGCCATTGATATAAACTGAAGATGCATCCTAACATACATGTAACTCTGCATAAAAAGATTGTCTCTGCACTTTTTGCATTTCTCTGAATGACATACAAGAATGTATCTCCCCCTCCATACATTTTACAAAACTACTTCAACTTATTTTTTGGATAGGTAGAATATGATTAAGCCCTTTGGGTTTAGATTGTTGTTGTCCTTTGGAATCATTATCAGCTATGTTAACAGGTGATGTTTATGTAACCTACCCAAAATACGCATTTAGTTTAAGGACAGTCTGTTCTTCCATATAAATATATTTATCTTTTCATAGCGTCAGTCTAGATTTCTTTAAATGAACAGCTGGTAGGACCAGCAGATTTTAGCTATGCTCTCCCCACCCTTATTTAGCTTTACCCGGTTCGACTCTTAATCAGAGCCATTTATATATAATCATTTTTGACCCAATGGTTTATGCTTGCGCTGTAAAGCACAGTTACTGTAGAATATGATTTTTAAAAATCGTGGCATGAATTTATCTAGATAAATATCAACTTTCTTTTTAACTCGAAGTAAGACATTAAGAACTTTAACGCATATGCTTTCTAAAACATGTACATTACTTCTTACTTCTAAAGTGTTAAGAAAATAACAATGTACTAATCTTGAGGCAGTAAATTCAAAGCAAAATAAAGCTTCAAACTTAGCAGATGTGGAAGATTCATATCCACTTCCAGTTCTCCTGGCTCCTTTATTGCCAAGACTGGCAAATATCAAGGACAAAATGTCCTCTCAAATTATGAAGACCAAGCAAGGATAATACAATTATGATTTGGATATTGTTGAGAGGACTGAGCAATTTTCTATGCTAGTTTTCTAGGGAAACCAGGATGCTTTCTGTCTCTGTGGGATCAGGCCCAAACCTGTGGTTGAAGAGATAACGAAAGTGCTAATGGTTCAAAGTGTAAGTTGTACAGGCCCCAGCAGGCCCCCTAAATTTGAGTAGTGTTTAAACCTCAGATGAACTTTTGAAGGGTTGGAGCGATACTTCATCTGTCCCAACATCTAGTTAAATTTTAGGAACATTGAAGGCTGTGAACTAACACAGTTGTTAGGCGATATATTCTATGCTGAATTCCCCACTGGAGAATTCAGTTTTCTTCAGCTGTGGTGAATTATTTCCATGCTTTCTAGTCACTAGTTACAGGCCAATGCTACTCTAAGCCATTTCTGAGGAATCAGGCTGATTCATTTCCCATTCATTTCCAAATATGCAAAAGATAAGTGAGCGCAAGATAAATGGTTTCTCTAAATGCTTGATCCAACATCATGCAATGAAATCGAATGGGATATTCTAGGGTGGGCCATAGTTTATTTATTTATTTATTTATTTCTTGGTTCTTCTATGCCGCCCTATTCCCGAGGGACTCAGTTGTCCTCTTCTGGTTTTCTAATATGAAAACCTTAGCAGAACTGTTTTCAAATTATATAGATTTTGCTGCAGGACAACTTTTTTGATACTGGCCATACTGACTAGAATTGGTAGAAGTTGGAATTAGTGAAGTAAAGGGTCATTAGTTGTTAGGGTGCCCAGATACCTTTGATCCAAAATCAGGACAGTTTAAAAAAAATAGCACTTCTCAAGATAACGTTTATTACTCCAACAAAGCCAATAAAACATCATATTCACACATATTTACTATTAGATGATATCTTATTCAGCAAATTTTCGTCGCCCAAAATCTTTTTATGCATTTCGCCACACGATGAAGAAGAATGATTTATTTTAATTTGAAGCAAGCATTTCACGGTTTTAACATCCAATCGATTTCGATCATCTGTCCACTGCTTCTTGCACAGGGAAAATACTCTTTCCACAGCCACGTTTGACGTAGGAATTGAAAAAATTATGCTAACTAGAATTTTCAGATCAAAGAATTTGTTGCTTCGAAACAAAGTGGACCAATTTTTATCAATCGGCAAATTATTAAATTCATCTGAAGAGGCTTCTAGCAACGAGTTCAACTCACTAGTTTCATCAAATAATGAATCTTTCATGGCAATATCTGACAATAAATATTCAGCTGACTTTTGAACTTCATCATATTTAATACTAGCTTTTAACATCAGCCAATCAGTTGAGCAAGGATAATTGTCCAAGCTGAACCACTTATCAATATAATTAATAGCTGTTGTATAAAAGTCAATGAATTCGCCTTTAAGTTGATTGGCCAAATCTGGATCGTCTAAACCTAGTAGCTTAGAAGCTGTAATGGCACCAAAAGTACTTTCATTTAACGTTCATCTTGATTATCCTAAAATTTTACAAAAGTTCAGGACAAATCAGGACGGGAACTTGAATTTCAGGACAAAATCAGGACATTTTCAGAATCAGGACAAGCTTCTAAAAATCAGGACAATCCTGATAAAATCAGGACATCTGGGCACCCTATTAGTTGTTGACTTTTCTTTAGGAAGACTTCTATCATGTCCATCTATTCATCTAAGTAAATGAACCACTTATCAAGTTTCATAACTTTTAATGTATTGGTCTTCATCACCTCTGTTATGGTGATGTAAATACTGGTCCCATTGTTTCTGTTTTCTTGAAATAAAAGATAAAGAAACATAGATTACCAACATGGGAAAAGGGACAATTCCTATCAGCATGGAGGATAGACTATTCCAGCTTCGCTCTCTGGTAACTTTTCTTATTGTTTGATTTGTTGTTTTGGATATTATTGCATTTGTTCTGGCATGTTATTGTTAATCACTCCAGTTGTCCATATAAAAGGGAAAGGTCTGCGCGAACATGAAACACAATTAAAGCTTAATGTAGGCAGTAAAAATGCATTTTAATAGAATCCAGGGCCAATTTAGCTATTCTCAAAAAGGAGAAAAAAAAGCATTGGCTCCATCCAATAAACCACAGCTGGATTTACTAAACATGCATCTGTATAACGTTAAACAAAACCAGGTTATAATTCAGTTCTTAAATAAGAAGTGAAAGTTTCTCTCTAATGCTTCCCAGCTGGGCTTGTCTGCTTCTTTTGCAGAGACTGTCTGTCAAGCTAAGGCCTGATATTTACTATTGTTCAGAGTACAATTGGCAATTAGAATCTCATCATTCACTCCACAGGGAGGAAAAAACAGTGGTTTCCCAACGGAACTACTGAACATTTGGAGACACGCTCCAAACTGGGTTGCAGTTAGAGACCTGTCTCCTTTCAATAGTACTTATATTTTTGTGCTTAGCGTATATTCAGAGGGACTGCTTGATGATTCAAAACAAACAAAAGCATCCTTGAAACCATTAAGGTAAAGGTAAAGGTTCCCCTTGCAAATATGTGCTAGTCGTTCCCGACTCTAGGGGGCGGTGCTCATGCCCGTTTCTAAGCCGAAGAGCCAGTGCTGTCCAAAGACATGTCCGTGGTCATGTGGCCGGCATGACTAAACGCCGAAGGCGCATGGAACTCTGTTACTTTCCCACCAAAGGTGGTTCTCTATTTTTCTACTTGCATTTTTTACATGCTTTCGAACTGCTAGGTTGGCAGAAGCTGGGACAAGTAACGGGAGCTCACTCCATTACGCGGCGCTAGGGATTCGAACCGCTGAACTGCCGACCTTCTGATTGACAAGCTCAGTGTCTTAGCCACTGAGCCACCGCGTCCCTTTGAAATCTTTAAAAGAAGTCAAATCATGGACACGAGTTTTTTTTTTTATTTGGGTGAAGTTTAGATTTTGGTAGAATTGCATCTTCTGCTGGATGTGGTGGGGCTGGAGAAAGACATACGGACTTCTTTCATTTCTTTTTCCCTGGTGAGCGCTCCATTTAGACATGATTGTTCAATATTCTTTCAGAAATGGCACTTTTAGTAGCCTAACAGTTTTTTGGGTTTTTTTCTAAATCATTCATTACCCTGTGGGATTCCAAAATGCTACACCATAGACATGCAATTTAAAGGGGGGAAAATAATGCAAGACAATAAAATAGCATAACAGCCTCCTTATTTAAAGTGTCTGGGCAAATATTGCTTTAACGTGCTATCAAAATAATTACAGTGCCAGTTGCACTTGGTCTACTACTATAAATGTTCTCTCTTAGAATCCTTTAACCTGAATGGTTAAAGTGAGAATGGGAGGTGTAGAGAGTTATAAAGTTGATTTTGAGAAGAAACCAAGAGGCCACTGGGGAAACACCAAGTGCGGAAGAAATATACATTAAGTCCTGGGAAGTGAGAGTGTGTCACAAAGAGACTTAGACTCTTCCTTGACTCCCTGGGTTATAGGAAGGAGGTGAAGGGACAAAGAAGCCTGCAAGGTCATATCACTGCTCTTAGTAAAGTAGAGTTTCTAGTCTTTGCATGAAGTGTTTTCCTGATCTGATCTACCTTGATGGGATGGCAGGAGAACCTTTTCAAACCCTCTTGAGATAAGAAAATTATGTCACCCATTTAAAAAGGCATTTTAACTTAATTTTTAATTATTTTGAGGACCCAGAATATGCTGTCCAGAGGTGGGTTGCTACCGGTGCGGCCCACTCTACAGTACTGGTAGCGGCCAGCAGATGGCGCTGTTTGCATGCGCTCGCTCCAGTACTGTATTTTTGGACGATTTTGCTTCTGCGCATGCGCGGAAGCAAAATCTCGCCAAAATCTCATGAGGGGACGCGCGCGCAAGTGCGATTTTGGCAAGAGTTTGCTTCCGCACATGCACAGAAGCAAAATCTCACCAAAATCACCCGCGCACGCACATCCCCTCACAAGATTTCGGCGAGATTTTGCTTCCGCGCATGCGCAGAAGCAAAATTGCCCGAGGGGGCGTGCACGCGTAGTGAGCACATGTGTGCACCAAACATGGCGATGCATGCGCAGGGCTCCGGTAGCGAGGTAAGTGAGCAACCCACCCCTGATGCTGTCTGTATGCAAAGGGAGATGCTTATGAGCTCCGTGTTGCTGATTCATGATCTAAAATAAAAATAAGATTGGTAGAGGAGCTTCAGAAAAGTTCCTTAAAGTATCTGAATCTCTCCGGTCTTTTTGGATTGACAGTTCATTGAATTCAGAGCCATTGTAGTATAAGATGTTATACTAAGTCTAGAGAAATCCAGGTGGAAGTCTTCATTTAACCATGGCTGTCAGTAGATGACCATGGGCCAGCCACTCTGTTTTAGCCCAACTAATCTCACAAGGTTATTATGGAGATAAAATGAAGTGAGACTCTTCTTCTAATCAATATTGCCTTCAAATCCCAGATGGGAAACAAATTGAATGAACCCGGGGGGGGGGGGACATGAATATGGTTAACAACATGCATGGCTTTGATGCCATGACAATTCTCAGCAAGGATAGTCTTGATTCTGAACTGAAATATGAGCATTGAGTATGCAAGACATAAAAGGACAAAATGTGTTTAGTCTTACTCAAGGACAGTACTTGCACAATATCCAAACACAATATTGTGCTTATCCAAGCACAATTCATGCAATCTGGGATACTTTTGCAATGCCTTTTGCTTGCTTTGTGGTATAGTGCCACAAAGTCCTTATGTATAGTAGTCACAGGACTGATTTGGTTTACATAATGTTAATACGTAGAGACAATCAAGGACATAACTATGAGCCTCTTAAAAGGTCCTATTAAATCGTCATCCCATCATCATCTTTAGTGGATATTACCTCTGAGCTAAGGTGCATTCATGAATGCATCATGAAAGTACTTGTATATCAACATGGTATTAGATTGGTTGAGATTTATATATTAAACAGTCTGAAATCATTACCCAATTAATCATAACAGTTAATATAGTTAGTAATTGTTAATGTAGTTATTAATGGATTGCTACAAAAGCTGAATGTCACATTCCAATAATTTTCTGAGGGCACTTTGGGCTACTTACCTCATTGCAGAAAGTATAGTTGTTGTAAATACACACATACACATGCATACACACACAGTCTAATAAATGCAAATGAACTGAAGTCAAAAAATAGTTCATTTTGGTGCTTGAGTCTGATGGAATCATAAAGGACCAAAGACGAAGGAACTACAGAATCACAGGGTTGGAAGATACGTTGGAGGTCTTCTAATCCAACCCCCTGCCCAAAGCAGATAACCTTATATCATCCTGGACGAATGACTGTCCAATCTTTTCTTGAAAACCTCCAGCGATGGAGCACCAATGACTCTGGGAGGCAAGCTGTTCCATTGATTAATTGTTCTCACTGTCAGGAAGTTTCCCCTTAGTTCATTTTATTTATTTATATTTTTATTTGTGTTTATCAAGTACGTATTGGTAATATACATAGATGTAACATTGTTTATATACATAAGATGGGTACTGATATGAGGGAACATTAGGACAGAGACGGTAGGCATGCTGGTGCACTTATGCACGCCCCTTACTGACCTCTTAGGAATCCGGTGAGGTCAACAGTGGACAGTCTAATGGTAAAGTTTTGGAGGTTTGGTGACGAAACCACAGAGTCAGGTAGCGAGTTCCAGGCATTAACCACTCTGTTGCTAAAGTCGTATTTTCTACAGCCAAGTTTGGACCGGTTCACTTTGAGTTTGTATCTGTTGTGTGCTCATGTATTGTTGTGGTTGAAGCTGAAATAGTCATTTACAGGGTGGACAAGTTGGATCTGCCTTTAACAAGCTTCCACTATTGCTTCATGTCCTGCCCTCGGATGCTTTGGAGAATATGTTGACCCCTCTTCTCGGTGATAGCCCCTCAAATACTGGAAAATATCTATCATGTCCCCCCCAATCCTTTTCTTCATTAGGCTAGACATATCTAGCTCCCTTAGCCATTCATCATATGGTTTAGCCTCCAGACTCCTTATCATTTTTTTGTTGCTCTTCTCTGCACTCTTTCCAGGATGTCAACATATTTTTTTGAATTGTGCAACCAGAACTGAATACAGTATTCCAAGTGTGGCCTCACTAGTGCAGTATAGAATGGTACTATTACTTCTCATGATCTTGATGCTATCTCCCCCCCCCCTTGATGCAGCCTAGGATTGCATTAGCTTTTTTTAGGCAGCTGCAGCCCACTAGGAATGCAATATCCTTTCAGAGTTACTACTGTTAAGCCAGGTATAGCCTATTCTATGCCTATGGAGTTGATTTTTCCTGCCTTACTTTCCTCACTAATGAACTGCACCTTGTTGGATAGACTGTTAGACAGAATTTTATGATTAAACCTTCATAAAAACATTCATTGTAGAGCTTCTGGCAGAAGGAAGGGAAAAAATCAAAGGATTTCAATATGTGAATTAAAAAAAAAGAAGAAAGTTGAATATTATACGCTGCCAGATTAAGACATGGTGCATAAAGAGGTGATTCAAATGGCTCTTTAAAAAAGAAGTCAGGTGTTCATATAACCTCCCGGTGAATTTTGGATGGAATCCCCAATTGCTGCTAATGGTATGATAATTTATGTCTAAAGCTGCCTTCTGCTCTAACTCCTGCCTTTTCCAGAACATGTTTATTCAAGTAATCGTGTCCAACCATCAGGCCAGGCTATGGTAGATGGGAATGAAAATGGTATGAAATTTAAAAGTAGTTTATCTGTCTTGATTGCTTTGAGAACACTTTGCTCTCACAAGAATCCAGGCAAATATTTATGCTCCAGAAAGAATAGCCAGGGGGCTTATAAAAAGAAGACCCTGTTTATGGTGGCCAAATGCTGGTTCCCCTTTGAAGGCAACCTGCTTCACAGTTGCCAGATCGGGACACCTGAGAGAAAGTGGTAATTGAAAGCAAATATTTTATACAGCAGCCTCTTTCAGCTTTCAAATGACCTTGTCTCTAGTAGCAGGGGAGGCCATCTGTGGAAGATGGGAGTCCCAAGAGAATGTGTACTCTAGTCTAAAGGATCCAAGGATGGGGATTAGAGTGAAGGGAAACACTCAGAAAGTGCACCATGGTCCTCAATAGAAAAGCAGCTGTTTCTGATATAAAATGAAGTCTCGGAGCAAAAAATTGAATTCTAGCTTAGCTTTTTCCTTGTTGCATCAGTTCTCTGGGACAACTACCGACTCTTCAGAATAGCACAAAGGTTTGTTAGCTGGTAGTAAATATAAGCCTAAGTTGACTATTCAAACATTCAAACATAAATCCTGGGTCTAAATTCTGAAATATGCCATTCCATTTCCCTTCCAATGAATTAGGGGTGGGTTGCTCCCAGTTCGGACCAGATCATCTGAACTGTTAGCGATCCGCTGGTGATGTAATTTTGGCATCACGGATCCGGTTGTCTGTGCCGGTCCGTGCTCGCCGCCATCTTTTTTTCTAAATTTTCGGCCGATTTTTCTGTGTTTGGATGGCTTCACAGCGTTCTATGCTTTGAAAAAAGCCCTCCTTCCCGCCCGTGGGTTAATACTGACCTTTATTTCTTCGCCCGAAGCACAGCTGATGAGCTCCTCAGTTGTGTTTCAGGCTGAATCCACCTTCTGAGCATGCGCGGAAATGAAATCGCGTGAAACATCGCGACGCAAACTGGTGGCGAAGGTAAGTGAAACCCACCCCTGCAATGAATACGCTCCCCTCATTACAATTAATTGCATGTCAAAAGCTATTTAAAAGGATTAGCTTCTAAAGCAGAGTGGTTTCACTGTCAAAGACTGGTCTTGTCTCTGAAAAGATGGCAAAAAGGAGTTTCGATGAATATTCCCTGGGGAGGAATATTCTAGAGTCATTACAAAAAATAATGCCCTGTTTCTCATCGAATTGTACAATGATATTTTACGCCTCCATGATTTATCCTATTGCTTGACCACTGTGGAGGGGATGTTGTGGGAGGGGGAAATACTTGGGACACAAACTATTTAGATACCTCTTGAAAATCTTTTCAGAGAAAAAAATATTTTTAATGTATAGCAATAGCAATAGCACTTTACAGTGCTATTTCAATCCTCTTTAAGCGGTTTACAGAGTCAGCATATTGCCCCCAACAATTTGGTTCCTCATTATATATGGGAATGGTATATATGGGAAACAGTCATAATGCCTCTGATGAATTCATCCACTACTTGAATGCCTAAACTCAGTTATGGAAATCTCTTTAAAAATTTTTTTTAAAGTAGCCCTTTAACATAATTATGTACACTTTCACATTTGTGGTGCCTTTTATAGTGGGAAATCACAGTTAATTTCTTTGCAAGTAATATTTTCCATGTGTTGTGCTGTTTTAACCATTCTTTCAGTGGGGAAGTTGCTATGATAATTATGTAAAGGTCAGTTTTAGGTTGTCTAACTTGGAAGTTGATCTTCCCTTATTCAGCATTTGTATGGATGCTACAGCTTGAAACATTTGTAACTTGGATTTATGCATGTTTACTGAGGATAATTTTTAATGTTAATTTTCTGCTGAAATGTGGCCTTATAATTAATTTTATTACTGCTATTTTAGTATCTGTGCCTAGTAGTATTTAAAATTGATTATTTGTCTAATTTGTTTTCAGATTAATTTGTTTTAAAGTTCTTTTACACATTTGCTCGTATTAAAGCTGTAAATTATCTACCGTTCAATCCTCAGGGACTCTTAAATAAATAAAATGTGGTAAGGTTCGAAGAGAGGGCTTCAGTTATAAGTGGTTTCCTTTTTATTTTATTTTTAATCTTTTGTGCATTTACATACAAAATGTTGAAGATACCGTTTATATCTTGGAGTCTTTATTATTTTAGTCCCAGTCAGCAATTTCAGCTTAAACTGCATAGTGATTTAATATTTATCAGCCATCATTATGGCCGGTTACCTGAAATAACAAAATAGCGGAAGGTCAAGTGATAGGAGACGATTAGCTCAGAAGTCTCTGGCTGGCTATTTTTGAAAATGGAATGGTTATATGAAAGAACTGTCTGGGATTAATCCGGGCATGATCTATCCCTTCCCCCATTAGTTAATAGTGTACGGTAATTTTGGGGTGGAGAAATACAGTATATTCATACAAGCATCCTCTAGATGTCACTGAAGCACTGAAGACTACAGAAAAAGTAGTCCCAAACAAGGTATGCTATAAATTCACTGCTAACTACAGTCAGCATTTTGCCAGTTTATTATTATTTTTTAAAGCCTGTTCTGGCTTTATAATTTATATACTACCAAAACTCTTGTGTCTGTTAGATTGCTTGTAATCTTCAATTGGGTGAAATGATGAATCTTAGGGCAACAATTTTTGAATCGCTATAATTCAAGTGGGCTGACAGAATGTATCCAAATCCAGGGACCATAACTACCATGGCATTGAAATTTGGCAAAATTGTGGCTGTTTCAGTGTTGCCAAATTGGTACACCGTTGTGATGCCCATGGTGACTTTCTGTACAAGGAAAGTCAGTGGGAAAGCTGGCAGGACGTCAAAGGTCTCCCACCCACCCCCACTGCTTTTTGGCCCACCCGTGGTCATTCTGTTTGTCTGTTTAAGTAAGGTCTCTAAATTATGGTCCAGTTATCAGTGTCAATTAGAGTTAGAAGCTACCTATTAGTTTCAAATCACCTTCGTTCTTTAAATGATAACAAATTATGGGTAAAAACGTCAGTCCTGTTTTTATTTTAAATAATGGGAATGTTAATCGGTTTCACCGAACTGTGAAAATCTCTTGCATTTTAGATGTTGACTTATTATGGGCTGTTACTCTAACACTCTGGCAGAAAGATCAACTTTAGATCCCAATGTTCCTTACTGTGTGCCAGATTAAAAGGGACAATGAAAAAGAAAGAAAAAGAAGGGAAGCTATTTTATTGGACTGTATCAGTGAAAATGCCCAGCCAGATGGATAATTTTGAATAATTCAACGGAATCATATCTGATGAGGACTTCCCCAAATCACTTCTGTATAGTTGCCAAGGAACATGGGTGTGGAAACATTTGTAATAGCAACAGGAGTTGAATTTGACCCAAAAGTCTTAACAGCTAATAGCGATTTAGAAATATCCCATTAGCATTGGGACGGTTATTGTTATACCAGCTCTACAATAGTTGGATAGAAGAACTTATCAAAAGCTGTAAGTTTAGCAGTGGATATATGGTCACAGTAAATACCAGAACATTCTCATATGGTCTAATTATAGCACTTAGACTTATATACCGCTTCATAGTGCTTTACAGCCCTCTCTAAGCGGTTTACAGAGTTCAGCATATTGCCCCCAACAATCTGGGTCCTCATTTTACCCACCTCAGAAGGATGGAAGGCTGAGTCAACCTTGAGCCTGGTGAGATTTGAACTGCTGAACTGCTGAACTAGCAGTAGCCTGCAGTGCTGCATTTAACCACTGCGCCACCTCATTCACAATTCATATGTGAATGATCAAAAACAATTGTCCTCAAAAAGAATCCCTCTGACTCATTCAGTCCTTAGATTCCTGATACTCCTTATTCCCCCTTGCAACCATCCACAACTGCAGATGCTGTCAGGTATTTTTAAAACATGCCACAAAATGTAGCAAAGTAAAAACAAAGGGCAGGAATAGAGGCAGCTAGTGCCATGTTTAGTACTGTCTCATTGGCCAACTAGATAAAATATTGGCCATTCTCAAGGAGAAGGTGAAGACCAGAGGTTGGTTCCTGCCGGAGCTGACCAGTGCGTAGCTCCAGTAGGGAGCGGCCGATTGCGCAATTTGCACGCGACCACTCCAGAGCCCTCTCTGCCGGTCCGTCGTGTGTGTCACCATCTTTTTATGTGAATTTTTGGGCGATTTTGCTTCTGCGCATGCGCGGAAGCAAAATCGCGCCGAAATCTCGTGAGGGGACGCGCGCAAGAGAAAGATTTCAGAGAGATTTTGCTTCCGCGTGCAGAAGCAAAATCTCATGAGGGGGTGTGCGTAGCGAGCGAGCGTACCCCCGAAACGTGGAGATGCGCGTGCACCGGCACTGGTAAGAAAGCAACCCGCCACTGGTGAAGACATATATATCAGTATTGGAAACATATATGTCAGTGTTGGAAACATGCAGTTGGCATCTGTGTGGAAAGGGCTGTGTTAAAAGTGATAACATGGGTGAAATAATTAGGATGTGACCGATATTGCTTTGAAAATGACAGGTTATTTTTTACATGCCTTGCAAAACTTGCATACTATAGCCACCTGGAGAGCCTCTTCAGAAGTAGATTCCAAATTGCAATTTTTAATATGAATATACATATACACTGTTGTCCATGCTTTGCCTATTTTGGGGGAATTTTCTCTCTCTCGGTATTCACATCCAAAGCTAAATATGGCACTCACTGAGAAAAAAAATTCTTATGTCCTTGCTTTATATGGTTTTGGAATGCAATTCAAAAATAGTTGTTGGAAAACCATTTCCGTTGCAGTACATATAAGATGTGTCAATTTTTTAAAATTAGGTTTTGTTAAGATAATTTTATAGTACACACTGACTACATATTCATGTTAAAAACCATTCAAAAAAATGAAAGAGATGTCTGGAAAGGCATGCCTCCTCAAAAGAATTTGTATTTTTGTGGATCCCTAAGATAGATTTCTAGATTAACTACCCGTGTTTCCCCGAAAATAAGACTCTGTCTTATATATTTTTTGAACCCTGAAATAAGTGCTTGGCCTTATTGCCATGCACTCAAAAGCCCGATTGGGCTTATTATCAGGGGACGTCTTATTTTGGGGGAAACAGGGTATTTTAAAAGTTAACTGGCTTACTTTATTTCAAAATTCATTATCATGCTTTTATCTTCAGTAGGTTTGCATATTCATTATTTCATGCTTTTATCTTCAGTAGTTTTGCATAGAATTCTGCTCACCTTAGTTTCATCAGAGAATGTAAATATGTTCTATAATTTAGCTAGCTAGCAATGACAGGAGTCATTGTAAGTAAGTATTTCAGATTTAAAATTTTACCTTCATGATGGCCAAATATTGAATAAGAGTAAAATCTTAATTTTCATACACAACAGCTTATGCAAGTCAGATTTCCAAGAAATAAACATTATTTAGCAGCAGGGACTGGACTCTGAATTCCTTCTTTAAGGGAACCCCAGAGAGTTCAGAGAAGTATATTGCATAATTACAAAACTGAGGTAAAAGAATTTCATAAATGGTGACAGAAAGGGGAAATAATTACAGATGCTGTCAAAGTTCGATTTTGATTGGCAGTCATGGAAAATCTGTGCTTAGAACAAGGAAATGCAACATTTTACAAAGGAAATATGTTATGAAACCTTGACCTGTTTGCTTGTTTTTCCCATAGGAAAAGTCGTATCTTACAGCAAAGGGAACAAAATCTATAAAAAAGAAAAAAATGCCCGATTCCTCAGGTTAGATATCTCTTTCTTTCTCTCAAAACTAACACAAGTGGTATTGTTTTTGCAGCTTTGTGCTCTAGACAAGGAGAGTATGATTTGTCAAATGGAAAAAAATGGTTTTTCACCCCAGGGCATTCTGGGATAAAATTTCTTAACCTTGGCTTTTTGCCCATGGGACTTGTGCCAAGTCTATCCCTCTAGATCAGCTAGTTGTATTTTTCTTGTGCCAGCATTGCATAATCTCATTCTTGTAACTAGATCAGCCATGCTACTTACCAATATTAAAAGCACTGTGTCCCCTTAATTGTCTGTTGCCATAACTTGTTTGCCAAATCTTAGAGAAGTTGTGTTGCTCACTGCAAACGGAATTTTTGATTTTAGCTACAATAGGGTTTGTTCAGTAGAACAAAGGAATTACAGTTAATAGAGCTGACAATATATAGCAATAGCACTTAGACTTATATACCGCTTCATAGTGCTTTACAGCCCTCTCTAAATGGTTTACAGAGTCAGCATATTGCCCCCAACAATCTGGGTCCCCATTTTACCAACCTCAGAAGGATGGAAGGCTGAGTCAACCTTTATATAATTGTTTTATTTTTTTAAATGGCCAAAGATCTCAGACAAAAATCTGAAAATTTGTTTTCTGAATGGGGACGAACAAATTAACTGTATATTAACTGTAGAGTCCATTGGAGTGGGGGGTGACCAATAAACTCAAATAAATAAAATAAAATAAATGAATTTAAGGTTCTGAACCCACCTAAAGTTTCTTTTTCAGAGTTTTTGTATGGTTCCAGAAATTTTAAAAATAGGAAGGATGAAAAGAATTCTCTTCTGCCTTCTTTTGCAATTGGTATATATACTATATTATACTGATAAAGTTTATCTGGGGTGTAACTGTACACTTTAGGTGCAACATGTCTGTTATTGAGTTACATTTTCTTCCCTGCTTCCCTGTAACATTTGGGTCGCATTTCTATGCTACTTGGAAGTGATGCTTTCACACGTGGAAAATGAATGGAACAGTTTTTAACAGAAGGGCAATGACTAGCAGTGGTCAGAATCCTTCAACTAGAAGCAGCCTTGAGTGAGAAGAATATGCTGTAATCTTTATTAATATATTTAGACTCTTAGTGGTTGACTGCTTGACATCAGAAACTGGAAAGTCCCTGACTTTCAAAATAGAAAAGAAGTTTCGGCAGTGTGAATAACTGAATGATGTTGCATAAGTATTCTTTTCACTGAAATCGTTGGTATTTTTTCTTCTTCTTAGTTCTAGATGGATCTGATAAAAAGTCAGAATCACATTCTCATACAGAAAAGGTCCATAAATTCAACAAGGAGAATACAGAGAAGGCAAACACGTTTCTTGTTCAGAGAAATTCCCCCAAATCTCGTGACTCTTCTGAGTCTAAAGAGTGTGCGGAGCGACGTCATAGCAACGGTTGGAAAAGTTCTCTGCAGAAGACCTCAGGAAAGAGTCCAGCGGAAGTGAATGGAAATGAAGCCAACCAAAGTCAAAATAACCCAGATACAGAAGGTGATGCTCCAGGACTTGTGAAGAAGCATGATGGATCTCAAGGAAGTCCAGGGAATGCGGGAGAAGATGACAAAAGAAAAGATATTCCCAGGGATGAAAAAGCAAAAGTATCAGAAAAAACATCTCAAAGAAAAAAATCAATAGAAGATGCAGATATCAAGTATGTTTTTAATACCACACTATCTCCCTTTAGATGTATTATTATAGCATCATGCAGTGCTTATTGAACTGTAGAAGCTGGATTTGTAATACACACACACACACACTATCACTTTGGATCAGGGGTGTCAAACTCGTGGCATCAAGTTTTCGTCACGTGATGTATTGATACTTTCCCCCCCTTTGCTAAAATGGGTGGGTGTGGCCAGCACGTGACGCATCTGGCCCGCGGGCCACGAGTTTGACACCCCTGCTTTGGATCATTGTATTAAACATACCGTATTTTTCAGAGTATAAGACGCACCTTTTTACCCCAAAAAAGAGGGTGAAAACACGGAGACACACAGATTTTTATTTTTTGCTGAACTGGATGGAAGGGGGTAAGTGAATAACTATAAATGTCTGTAGAATGTTCAAATTATTAGACTTATTTTTTAAAGACTGCTTTATTATTGTTCTAGAGCCAGGGGTCTCCAACCTTAGCAATTTTAAGACTTGTGGACTTCAACTCCCAGAATTCCACAGCCAGCTTTGTTAACTTTGCTGGCTGTGGAATTCTGGGAGTTGAAGTCGACAAGTCTTAAAGTTGCCAAAGTTGGAGATCCCTGTAAATCTAGACAACTTAACAAAATAAAGCTTTTTAAAATAAATGCTTGCTCTGAAAAGGCCCAGTGCTATTGTATCTTCTTTTAAATAATAGAGAATAATGTATACTTCCAGAAATTTTAATTAATTTTAACTGCTCTGTACAAATATAGTCTGAAATATAGCAGTGTCCTGTTTAGTATTAGAGTTTAGTTACCTTGGAGTAGATCTATTTAAATAATTGGGAAGAGTTGGTGTGACTACATTTAAGAAAACTTTCTGGCATAATGTACATTCCTCCAATTCTTTGCTATTTCTATGGGTCAGGCACACATGCACAGAAATACACAGCAAATAGTGTATATCATCTGTGCTATTTGCTGTTTGCTATTTGGCAAATTGCTTGGAGGCAGAGGCCTTTTTTCCTTTTTTTCCTACCCCAAAACTAATGTGCATCTTATACTTTGGTGCATCTTATACTCCGAAAAATACGGTAATCCACACACAAGGATACACTGTACAAAATTTAATAGGTTTAAAAAACAACACTATTTCCAACATGGAAAAAGATGATTGAGGGGGATGGACATAGTAGCTCTGAAGAACTACCAAATGGACAAAGGCAAAAGTCAAAGGGTAACTTATAGAAAGATAAATTTCAGTTAAGAATTAAGAGAAATATACGGAATGTGGGGATAGTTTGACAAAGGAATTAATTCTTTGGTGTAATTATAGATACCCCCTCATTAAAAGCTGTGAAGCAGTAACAGGTTAGCCATCTGAGTAGAACGTTCTTATTTTGAATTTCCTGAATTAAACAAGCCTGGACTATTAAGCTTCTACAAACACTTTTTTTGTAGTGTTGGCCTTCCGGTCTTGGCATTCTGTGTTAAAAATAATGCAATATCCAACTTACACTTTTTTTCTAATTGGCTTGAGCAGATGTTGAAATAATTGTTAGCCTAACAATTGTTGACAAGAATACAAAACTTGTTCAACATGTTGTAGGATACATGGTCCAAATGTTGGTCTTGCATTACTTATAATCCTCTGAAGTCTTGGCTTTTATTGTACAAGGAATTTTTTTTTTGCAATCTCATTGGCATAACCTGGAATCAGAAAGACAAAGCATGCATAAGAAAACTTCCTGTTGGATTATGTTGGTTTAGAATTTTTGGACAACAAAGAAAACATTCTTACAGAAATTTTGACATGTTACTAATGAAATTGATAGAAAGACTTAATGTTCCTGTCCATAATGAAATCCAGTAATAACAATAATTTGATAAGTGTTGAATTCTAGAGAAGGGAAGAACTACATACCATGCTCTAACGTTTTGGAGGGAAATGGAATGGTTCTATTCAACCAAAACCATCTCCCTTTAAAATATTCTGTAAGTTAGATGGAATCCATAATATGTTGTGCATTTGTAATGAGGAACCCAACATATTGTAGGAGCTTGTGAGGTAATGGTAAAACATCAGCTGTCTGCTCCATAAGGTTCCCAATTTAGCTGGGAGGGGATTTGTCTCATATACCCACAAGATTTATTCCTGTTCTAATGTTCTGCCATTTCGTTGGCAGTGAAACGGTATACAGGCAGTCCTCAGGTTATGACAGCAATTGGGACTGGGATTGCCATTGCTAAATGATGTACAATATGATGACATGTGATCACATCACTTAGCAACCACAATCCTCCAGTCCCGGTTGTCTCATTGCCAGGAAACAGACAGCTTCAGATAAGAAGCCCAGAAGTGCCATAGGGGAGTTGGGGAGGTTAGGGGATGTCTTGGGAGCCCCAGCGCAGGTCTCACAAAATAGCAATAGCAATAGCACTTAGACTTATATACCGCTTCGTAGTGCTTTACAGCCCTCTCTAAGTGGTTTACAGAGTCAGCATATTGCCCCCAACAATCTGGGTACTCATTTTACCCACCTCGGAAGGATGGAAGGCTGAGTCAACCTTGAGCCAGTGAGATTTGAACAGCTGAACTGCAGCTAGCAGTCAGCTGAAGTAGCTTGCAGTGCTGCACTCTAACCACTGCGCCACCTCGGCTTAAAAGCATACAAATCTGCGGAATGGGGATATAAATTTATTTGCCACCCAGAGTTGCTTCAATAGTGATATGGGCAGGATATAAATTTAATATATAAATAAAATAAATAAATGCAAACAGGCAGGCAATGAGCAGTGCAGTGTCACACAAGTGCAGGTTGGCTGGGGGGACTTACCAGAGTCACTTGTGACCTTCCCTACTGGCTTTCTCATTTTCTTGTGGGAAGCCATCACAGATGGGAATCACGTGATGTGAGACGTTGCACCTGTTGTAAGTGCAAGCCAGTCGCCAAGCTTGCCAGGGCTGGTGATAAGTACCACTTGTTCAGTGCTGTCGTAACTTCAAGCAGTTGCTGAACAAGTGGTTGTTAACTGAAGACCACTTGTACCAATTTCCCACATAAATGAGGCTTTATGGTCAGTCAGTCATGTCCTGGTGTATACCTCCTGTATAGATTACTGTAATGTGCTCTAAATGGAGGTGCCCTCGAAGAACATTTGAAAGCTTCAGTAGTGCAAATGCAGCAGCAAAGGTAATTATGTGCACAGATAGGTCTGTGCATGTTACACCTCTGCTCTGCAAACTGGCTCAGCTACCACATTGCTTGCAGGTTCAATTCAAGGTATTGGATAACCTATAAAGTCTCACATGACACGAGGCCAGGCTATTTGAGGGACTCAGTCTCACTCTCCCAATTACATTTACTTGTCCAACAGAAGAGGCATGCTATGGATTCCATCTGCGAGGGAATGCCATCTGATGGGAGCCTTTTCTTTCACTGCACCCACCCTATGGAACATCATTCCCCCAGAGGTCAGACTGGTTGCAACCTTGCTGGCCTTCCAAAAAACCCTGAAGACATTTACCATCTGGCCTGAGGATGGTAACTGCACCACTGTAATGGTGGTGCAAAGCTCATAAAACTGTTATTGATAACCTAAATTGACTATTTTCTCCTCTTGGTTGTATTGTATAGTTTAATTGTTTTAATTAAACAATTGCAGGATTTTTTAAAAAATTCTCTGATACTATTCGTGTTTTAATCTTGTAAGCCGCCAGAATCAAGTATGTGAGATGGGCAGCTCTATAAACTGAATATAAAAATAATAAAAGAAGTGAAGTGAAGTGAAGTAAAGAAGTAGAGTAGAGTAGAGTAGAATAGAGTAGAGTAAAGTAAAGTAAAGTAAAGTAAAGTAAAGTAAAGTAAAGTAAAGTAAAGTAAAGTAAAGTAAAGTAAAGTAAAGTAAAGTAAAGTAGTAAAATATGTATTCATGTATAAACAATGAACTCTAAAAAAATGCTTCTTATCATTTGGGTTGTTTATATTTCTCCACAATGTTCCAAAGATGACACTAGAATAATTTACATCTTCTCATCTAGACATAAAGAAAATGAAAAAGCCTCATTCCTTCTGAAAGATGAGCAAACCAGCAGCAGCAAGCGTTGTGTGAACGAGGGAAGTTTCAACAAAAAGAGCAGAGTGTTTGTAGCGAAGGCCAGTGGTGGATTTAAACCAAAAGAAGCAGCTAAGCCAAAAACAACAGAACTTGCCTTACCTGGAAAAACAGTCGCATCTAAATCAACAGCTGCCAACAAGAACAAAGTGAAGCAAGAAGCTTCAAAGGGCGATAATTTTATAATTGGTACAACTTAGCTTTTAAAATATATAAAATAATATACTAATTGTAAGCAAAACGAATGCATTTGTATTTCATTGTCTACATTCTTCTGTTAACAGAAGAATTAACATTTGGATTGTTAGCTATACCAGCTGAAAATCCCATCTGAGAATGAGAAAGCAAATAAGTTTTAGTGCTTACCTGTTCTTTTGTCTATTCTTGTCATTAACTTTTTTTAATGATTTATTTGATTGCCGGATTATAAGGTTTGGGCTTTGCTAGACACACAGAAATACAAGTTGTTTTAATATTAAATTAAATTTTACTTAAATGTGCCACCAAGTTGTTTCATCTCCTATTGACAACGCAGATAGATTTTCTCCATGACAATTTATTCCTGACCTATTCTTACATGTCTCCCAAAGGTGCACCGTTCGCTACCGAAACTGAATTTGTCCACCTTATTGTTTGTCCTCTTATCTTTCATTCCATGTTTTCCAGCATTACAGCCTTTTCCAGAGAGCTGGACCTTCACATAATGAGTCTGAAGTAGGATAATTTGAAGCCTGGTCATTTGTCCCTCGAGTGAGAGCTCTGGATTGATTTGTTTGATGATCCATTGATTTCTTCTCTTGGCTCTTGACAGTATTCACTTGACAGTATTCTCAGGGGTCTTCTCCAAACACCAAAAGTTCAAAAATGTCAATATTTTTCCTAGCCTGCTTCTTTAAAGTCCAACTTTTTCACTTCCATGCAGTGTCTCGGGATTAAGATGGCTCGCACAGTTGTCATCGTTGTAGGTATAGGGACCTCATGGCATTTGAGTATGTTTTCCAAGGCCTTTATGGCTCCTCTATCAAGTGCTCTCTGAAAGTCTTTAAGTTTCTTCCTGATATTTTTGTCTTCCATGGCTTTGGCTTCTCTTTTCTTGGTAATTTCCACAGTTTGCTTTCTTCTCTTCATTTTTTTTTTTGAAGTTTCTTTTCACATTCATCTTCAACCATTTCTTTAAGTTCGTTTGTAATTCCTCTGGGTTTTTAATCATTGAGGCTCAGTACTTCTGTGTGATTTTATTTTATTTTATTTTATTTGTCAAAACATGTACAGGATAGCAGGTATTGGTATAAACATAAACAAAAGCAAAGTAGGTACAGGTAAATTTGGACAATAGGACAGTAAGACAGGGATGGTAGGCACAATGGTGCGCTTATGCACGCCCCTTACAGACCTCTTAGGAATGGGGTGAGGGCGACTGTAGACAGTCTAAGGTTAAAATTTTGGGGATTTGGGGAAGAAACCACAGAGTCAGGTAGTGCATTCCAGGCATTGATCACTCTGTTTCTGAAGTCGTATTTTCTGCAATTGAGTTTCGAGCGGTTAATGTTGAGTTTGAATCTATTGTGTGCGCGTGTATTGTTGCAGTTGAAGCTGAAGTATTCATTGACAGGTAGGACATTTCTGATATTCTCCTTGAAGATGGTAGGTATATGTTCAAGATCATACTGGAAATTTACTGGTTTTCTTTGTCTGTTTTAGCTTAACTTGGAACTGTGTGACTTTGGGCCAGTCACTCTCTCTCTCAGCCCGAATCACCCCAGAAGATTATTGTTTTCTGGGGAAAATAGAAAATAGCAGTAATTAGGTATGTTTACTGCCTTACTTATAAAGTAATAAAGGCAAGATAGAGATAAGATAAATAGAAAATAAAAAAACTAACAGATGATCAGTTTATTATTTCTTCCAGTCAGTACTTTAGCTCCTCTGCTTCCTTTTAGCAATAATATTGTCAATTTGATTTCTATATACTTCATCTGGTGATATCCATTTATAGAGGTATGATTTTGATTGTTTCAACACAGTATTAGCTATGAAGATTTCATTGGAGCCTTGGAGTTTGGAGCATAAACTTAAAAGATTGTCATATTAAGGGATCGCCCATGAAAGTCTAATTGACACTATCATTGATTACATTGTAATGAAGTATAATTCTTACTATGCTCTTCCTAATTATAAAAGCAAAGCTTCTTCTTCTTGTTTTTCATGTCCTTAAGAATAAAAAGTGTGGTTTTCTGACTGAAAGTATCCAATTCATTTTGACTTCCTGATGCCTAAAGATGTCAATTTATAGTTTTTTCATTTCATCTTTCCCATGTTCATGCTTCTTGGATACAATGAAGAGTTGACTTTATTAAGATGAATAGGTAGCTCTCTGTAGCCTGCATTACAAGCCTGTATTTCTATGTCATCAACATTATGTTTTTCAAATTTTCAAACTGTTACAAAGTTCTTTTAGGACCTATCAAGTCAGAATCAACCGTGATAGAATTTGTGGAATCCTGTTCCAAGCCAGATCTTGAGATTTCCAGAAAACAATGTATCTTTTGCACGGTCAAAATGAAAGCTGCCATGCAACAACAATGCAAAGGACTAAGATCCCAAAGAAGGGAAAACAGATATTTGAAGTTGCTCATTGCATTTAGTATCTGAACAAAAACCCAAAAGGCACACAAAATAATTTTGAGATAGCAGGATAGAATCTGAGAGACGGTGAGTTCTAATCCTGCTTTAGGCAGAAACCCAACTGGATGACCTTAGGCCAGTCGCTCTCTCTCAGCTCTAGGAAGCAGGAAATAGAAAACTACTTCTGAAATCTTTTTTTAATAAAAAGTTTTTTTTATTTTTTTCCAACAAACATTGCATATTTTGTGCACAAAGTGTTGTCCGGATCAATCTTACAAAGCTTTCCATATATATATAATCCATTCCATTATCATCTCTCTGTTTCAATTCCAACCCATAATATTCTCCTTACATATTTCTTTATCTTAACTTATTTTCTTCTTAATACATACATAATATTACTAATTGCCCATATTCCTAATCCCTTACAATAACATCAATTAACTATCCTATTTGCTACATACATTTCTCATATTTTCTGTCCCACTATATTTCAGCTTCTTCTCATATTTTAATTAATTTAATTTAGTTTAAATTGTCTTTCAAAATAAAACAAATTACCCTTTCACATTCCATCTACTGTTCTGTTTTACTATAATCAATATACTGTACATCGTCATCCTCAAATCTTACACAAAAACCCTTTAATTTAATTAACAATCCACAATTTAAAATGTATCAAATTTCCCATCCCACTTTTTCTGCTAAATCTGTTTTGCCATAAATAATATACATCATCCTATATCTTAATTATTACTGAACTATTTTACCATAAACTTTTAACTTAATCAGCTATCCACCATTAATAATATCCATACAGTTTTCTTAAATCTATTAATATGAACCTTATTTTCTGTATTTCTTTCCATTAGCCTTCCTTTTTTATCCATTTTCCTTTGGTCTCTCAAAAATTCCACTTATTATTAATTTTCTCCTTTTATCCCATTCCCTTAGCTTCTTCTTCTTTTTCTTTTTATGTAACTTATATCTTTTCTCCTGAGTCCTTTTTCTCTCTTTTGAATTTATTATTCATGTGGTTCTCCCCCCAATTTTCTCTAGTCTCTTCCCACTATTTCCCATTTTACCCTTAGATTGATTCTTTTTTGAGTAATATTCCCCTCTCTCAGCTCTTTTCTTGCCACTGTACATCCCAGTGAAATCATCCAGTTGTTTTTTTGCTTTCAGTCCCTTCTTCTTCTATTTTATTTTCTTGTTCCTCATTTATCTCTTTTACTACCTCCTCTCCTGTTTCTTGCTCTATATATTCCAACAAAATTTCTGACTCTTCTACTATTTCATACTCTATGTATTCCAACAAAATTTCTGGTTTTTTATCACCTTTTACAGTTTCACACACATTTTTTAACATGAAAATAATTCCTCGTAATCCAAATCTCCATATTGCCAATTTAATATTTTTATATTATATCACACTAAATTAAAACTTAAGCTCCATATAGTTTCTTTTTTATTTTCAATTTCTATTATATCCAATTCAAATAATAGTCCAGTCCAATCCTCCGCAACCGTAGAAAAACAAAACCAAGCACTAAAAGCAAAACAAACACTCCTTAAAAGTTCTCAGCCTTTCCACATTATCTTCTTACAGCCAAGGTCAGACAGCTGCACTTTCTCTCTTACAATCCACAAATTTGTTGCAATATTTTCTTCTCTCTAGTAGATGGTACTCTCCACCCCACAATATGCACATACCAGCTGATTGTCAAAGCTGTCAAAAAATAACTAAATCTACACAAAAAAGATTTTCTCACCAATTCCTTCCTTCTGTTGTTTGTATTTCTCCAATTAAAATTATATCCAAGGTACAAATAATCTTCTTGGGCTTTAATACTTTAGCCTCCATTTTTTTCCTTTCCTCTGTACAGTTCCCAAGTGCTAATTAGCCGCTGTTTCAGCTTGGGAAACTATTTTAAATTCCAGATTAAAAATTGCCCTTACCTGTGAGTTGGTCACTTTCTCACCCAGTTTCAGCACTTTGTCCAAACACCGCTCCTGCACATAAACTTGGTCTGGTTGCCCCAGCTTTGTAGCAGTCATTCAAAAATGGCCCCCGCCCCTGCCGCCGGTCTGAAGAGCTGTCTCTGACCGATCGAGGAATTTGCCTGCTTCTCTAGGTCGTCCGAGATGCCTCTCCTTCTTCACCGTCCCTACAGGACGGTTCTGGTACGAGGACCTGCCCCGACAGCGGTTTGTCAGACTGGGTTTTCGTGAAGCTCATTGGAGCTTCACTATTTCCCAGCCTGTCTCGCCATGACGCTTCCAATCTCTCCTAAACTACTTCTGAAATCTTGTCCAGGCAGTTGCCAGCAGTCAAAACCTGCCTCAAAGGTATGCATACCCATATAAGCATGAGTGTCTCTCAATTATTACCAGTAGTTCATATTGGATGTGGCATTTTGTTTTTATCATTTACAGATAACATACCATCAACATCTTCTCCTTTTGATCACAAGATCATCAAAGCAAAAAGAGCTGGGATTGGTAGCTTCTATCAAATCTTCAAGAACGAAATTTTGGGAGGGTAAGTTGAACCAAAATTATAGTTCATTCAATGCAGAATCTCTTAAAATAATCAGAGCAATCCCTGGATACTGTCCTAGATTACACTATTAAGTAGTAGTGTAATTTGGATGAAGCAATAAACTAGCCATCCTAGTCCAGAATAACAATGACTTACATATTTTAAATGGATGACTGAACAGAAAGTTGATGGTTTCGGGACCTGGATTATTCTGGTGGTCTTCCAATTCAAGAAGTCCTTCCTATTACCAATCAATTCACAATTCAAATAAGTGGTCTATTGTATCCTACCGTATCCTAAAAATGAACAAGTGTTCTAAATTCTACCTCAGAGCATGACACTTTCATGAGAAGGAATGCTGGGAACATCAGAAAGTCTGCTGGTCTTAAAGCTCTATTTTGTCCAGCGCCCCATTTACTGAAGCGACCAGTCAGAAACCTGGGCGTTGTCATTTTTCTTGCTTCACTTCTGGAAATAGGAGCAATCATGTTGATCTCCTAAATCTTTTGTTATAATGTTTTAACTATATAAAATCAGCCTTGCAGGGTCAGGGCAACTGATTCTCCTAATCCTAGGACTTGTCCTAATTTCAAAATAAATGAAATGAAAAGTCACCTGAGGCCTGAATTCAATTATGCTTTTTTTCCTTTCTCTAGTGGACGATTTGGCCAGGTGCATAAATGTGAAGAAAAGGAGACAGGTCTCAAATTAGCAGCCAAAATTATAAATGCCAGGAGCCTAAAGGAAAAAGTAAGTGGGGTTTGAATAATACCTTAGAACAGGGGTGTCAAACTCATTACGTGACCTATTGGGACTTCCCCCCCCCTTCACTAAACCGGGAGTGGGCGTGGCTAGTGCATGGCGTTGCTCTTGAAATCTTAGGGAGAAATATCTCCTATGACTTCTGCTCTCTGATCTTTAACCTCACAATATAGCACTGATATAGCACTGAAGATTTGAGCAAAGCATTCGTTTTGTTGCCATGTGTAATTTGGAGCACTGTAGCCACCAAATAAATTTAGATAAAACCTGATCTGTCTATTATGAACGTTGGTGGTGGATATTTCCACCAACTGAGGTTCAGCACTTTGGGATCACATTGCACTGGAAAAGGGTGCTTAGGGTTTAACAAATATACGGAGGTAGGAAAATCAACAATACTTAAAGATGGCATCAAGATTTTTGCTACGTTCTCCTCAAGTGTAACAACGTTCTTTTTTTTCTTTGCAGGATGAAGTGAAAAATGAGATTAATATCATGAATCAATTGACCCACATGAACATCATTCAACTATATGATGCTTTTGAATCAAAAAATGATGTTGTCCTTATTATGGAATAGTATGTGTCAATCAGATGCTTATTTTGCTTATCTTTCTTAGCTGTGTCTGGAACCAAAGCCTTTAATGTGATTCTTCTCATTCCCTATGCCAGGGGTCCCCAAACTTGGCAACTTTAAGACTTGTGGACTTCAACTCCCAGAACTCTCCAGTCAGCATAGCTGGCTTGAGAATTCTGGGAGTTGAAGTCCACAAGTCTTAAAGTTGCCAAGTTTGAAGACCTCTGCCCTACTCAGTCAACAGTATGCTAAACCCAGCAATTGTAGTTATCTTTTATGGGAGCGTAGAGGATATAGACATTCTCTGTAGTTTACACAGCTGGTCAGTTCCAATCTACATCTTCCATTTTCCTTTGACATACTTAATTTGGAACAGGTTTATAAAGATTATATAGTGCAGAACAGAAGTTCTGGGGAGAAAAAAAAATCTTCTAAATTCACATTTAGGAAATTATTGGAATCAATATCCACGCTTACTACTTCTGTGCAGATATTTACATATTCAAAATTTGAAACCATACAGAGGTTGAATCAACTTTTGTTTGCATATGGATGTATTGAAACATACAATTTGATTGGGTTATTTGAATTTTTATATGCCACTTTGCAAGGAGAGGGTATCCTGAAAAGGAGAAGGGGAAGTTGCAAGTATGAACTAGATTGGCAACATTTTCAGTGAAATGTGCTTAGAGATATCAGGGATTTAATTTTGCATATAAAGCATGTGCATTACTACTGAAGTATGTCATTAATGCATTAGAGGGTCATATTCTTAAAACAGTCATCTCTCTCCCTCTCTGTCTCTGCTTGAAGAATGCTAAGATAAACCTCATTATTTGGAGAATAAATGCCATACTTAGATTTCTGTACATCCATGATTTACAGTAATTGTTTACTCACTGAAAACCGTATGTATATCTATGACAAATCTCTTGACGTTCACCTCTTGATATTCTTCACCTTCAAAAAACATAAGGCTGTTAACACTTTGTTTTGGAATTACTATCAAATACTATATTCTAAATCATGTAATAACCAAGTCCTGAAAAGTTCGTTGCAGTTTGTTTGTTTTGTACATAACCCAATATATGAGGGTCTATGTACATAGTCACATGGGAATGAGGGTGAGTCAAAAAGTAATGCAATTTTCTTTATTTCAGGTGAAGTTTTTGATAAAAAATACCTGAAATTTTTCCCAGTTATAAATGATTATATCATTTATGTTCTGAAATACTTTGTTTCTTACTTTTCAGGTTTTTAGATTCACAAGGAAAATTCAAAATGGCTGCCCTCTTAGAGTGGCATCAAAAACAAAGAGCAGTGATTGAATTCCTTGTTGCTGAGGGGGAAACCCCTGTGAACATTCACAGACGATTACAAAATGTGTTTGAGGACAATACTTTAGATTATAGAGGGTTTGAAAGAGGGTTTGAGAGGCAAACATTATTCCAGTGACGAGGAAGTGAAAACTGCAGTGAAGAAGTGGCTCAAAGAACAGTCAACAGAATTTTACGAGACAGGGATACATGCTCTCATTCGAAGGTGGAACATTGCTATTGAGAGAAACGGTGACTATGTTGAGAAGTAGGGATGTGATCCACAGAGGACCAGCTTCATTTTGATGTATGCTACATGTTCCTGTGTTGGTAATTATACCTGTCCTAAAGAAAATGGCATTACCTTTTGACTCACCCTCATACATAGTCACATGGGAAGCACACATTTCTGACCAGCCTTCCCCAAATCTAGTTTTCCTTATTAATCCTAGATAGTATGGACATGGGGAGCATGCCAGGTTGCAGAATATTGTTTTTGAATGTGAAATTTTCAGCACCTTGAATTACCAATGAAGCCTAACTGTCTCTCTTTTCAGTGTGGAAGGAGGAGAACTGTTTGATCGGATTCTTGATGAGAACGTTAACCTGACAGAGATGGATGCCATCTTATTCATAAAGCAAATCTGTGAAGGGATTCAGTACATGCATCAAATGTATATTCTCCATTTGGACTTGAAGGTTCTGTGCATTCGTTGTACTTCCTATGCAAAAAAAAATGTATATACTAGATTGAACATCTTAGAACTCAGTATTATGACTGCAGTTAATGGCCCTTTTTGATTTGGAGTTCTGAGTATCGTGAATAGACTCAACTTTCAGATAATAGAAGCATATTGAGAACCCAGATTGTCCTTTATCCTTAGACCTTGTAGGCAATGGGTAGAACAAGTTCTCAGGTTGAGAACTAGTGTTTTAGCAGTAATCCACCACATTTCAGTGAATCAGAAGAAGATCCAAGGGCCAAAGAAAGCAACTAAAATGATCCATCCTCTTGTAAGATCAATTGCACTGAGGAACAACTTTTCTGTTTCCTATTTGCTGTGATTGCAGTACACTGTCTTCCAGCATGCCATGGTGCTGAAAAGCAGAGTGACGTTCAAATGCTAGGGAACTTGAATCTTCTCTCTGCTTTGCAGTATTCCTTCCTTTCTTGATATGGTAGCTTTTAGGACAGCTGAAAAGGATAGTCATTAGAATAGAATAGAATAGAATTCTTTATTGGCCAAGTGTGATTGGACACACAAGGAATTTGTCTTTGATGCCTATGCTCTCAGTGTACATAAAAGAAAAGATACATTTGTCAAGAATCATGAGATACAACACTTAATGGTTGTCATAGGGTTCAAATAAGTAATCAGGAAACAATCAATATTAATATTAATATTAATCGTAAGGATACAAGCAACAAGTTACAGTCATACAGTCATTAAGTGGGAGGAGATGGGTGATAGGACCTATAAGAAGACTAATAGTAATAGTAATGTAGCCTTAGTGAATATTTTGACAGTGGTGAGGGAATTATTTGTTTAGCAGAGTGATGGTGTTCGGGGAAAAACTGTTCTTGTGTCTAGTTGTCTTGGTGTGCAGTGCTCTATAGCGACGTTTTGAGGGTTTGAGTTGAAACAATTTATGTCCAGGATGCGAGGGGTCAGTAAATATTTTCACGGCCCTCTTTTTGACTCGTGCAGTATACAGGTCCTCAATGGAAGGCAGGTTGGCAGTAATTGTTTTTTCTGCAGTTCTGATTATCCTCTGAAGTCTGTGTCTGTCTTGTTGGGTTGCAGAACCGAACCAGACAGTTATAGAGGTGCAGATGACAGACTCAATGATTCCTCTGTAGAACTGTATCAGCAGCTCCTATTAATATTAAGGAAATAACTATTCCTTTATAGCCTAAATTCTTAAGGCAAGCAATTAAGTGAAAGGATATAGAAAAAAAAATACTTTAGTTGGCCAAGTGTGGCCAAGGAACACACAAGGAATTTGTCTCCGGTGCAGAGGTTCTCAGTGCACCTGCAAAACAACAGAGTAATAATAATGACAATAATGATACCAGTAAGACGGGTGGTAAAGAAGACGAGAAGGATAATAATAATAATACAACAGCCATACAATATGGGTATTATACTTAGAGAATAAGGGTTTCAGCAGAGTGATGGCACGAGGGGAAAAACTGTCCTGTGTCTAGTTGTTTTGGCATGCAATGCCCTATAGTGGCATCCTGAGGGGAGGAGTTGAAACAGTTTATGTTCAGGATGTGAGGGGTCCATAGCAATAGAACTTAGACTTATATATCTTAATCCTAGTGGACAACCATTTAAATATGAGCCAGCAGTGTGCAGCAGCTGCCAAAAAAGCCAACACAGTTCTAGGCTGCATTAGCAGAATCACGATCACGCGAAGTGTTAATACCACTTTACAATGCCTTGGTAAGGCCACACTTGGAATACTGCATTCAGTTTTGGTCGCCACGATGTAAAAAAGATGTTGAGACTCTAGAAAGAGTGCAGAGAAGAGCAACAAAGATGATTAGGGGACTGGAGGCTAAAACATATGAAGAATGGTTTCAGGAACTGGGTATGTCTAGATTAATGAAAAGAAGGACTAGGGGTGACATGATAGCAGTGTTCCAATATCTCAGGGGCTGCCACAAAGAAGAGGGAGTCAGGCTATTCTCCAAAGCACTTGAGGGTAGGACAAGAGGCAATGGGTGGAAACTAATCAAGGAGAGAAGCAACTTAGAACTAAGGAGAAATTTCCTGACAGTTAGAACAATTAATCAGTGGAACAATTTGCCTCCAGAAGTTGTGAATGCTCCAACACTGGAAGTTTTTAAGAAGATGTTGGATAACCATTTGTCTCAAGTGGTGTAGGGTTTCCTGCCTGGGCAGGAGGTTGGACTAGAAGACCTCCAACTCTGTTATTCTATATCACTTTACAGTGCTTTACAGCCCTCTCTAAGTGGTTTACAGAGTCAACATATTGCCCCCAACAATTTGGGTCCTCATTTTACCGACCTTAGAAGGATGAAAGGCTGAGCCAACCTTGAGCCTGGTGAGATTTGAACTGCCAAATTGCAGGCAGGCAGCAGAAGTAGCCTGCACTACTGCACTCTAACCACTGCACCACCGTGGCTCATTCCTCAGCCGTTCTTCTGACCTGCTCAATATTTATTTATTTATTTATTTATTTGTGAGATTTATATACCGCTTCACAGTGTAAGCACTCTCTAAGCGGTTTACACCATTATGCAATGTATATTTATATTGCCCCCAACAATCTGGGTCCTCATTTTACCTACCTCGGAAGGATGGAAGGCTGAGTCAACCTTGAGCCGGTGAGATTTGAACCGCTGACCTGCGGGTCATAGTCAGCTAAAGTGGCCTGCAGTACTGCACTCTACCCGCTGCGCCACCTCAGCTCCTGTATACAGGCTTTCTATGGAAGTCAGGCTGGTTGACTATTCGCCAAGGTGTACGGAACGCACCTTGGTTGCAACCTTTTTTTCTGCAGTCCGAACTCTTCGTAGAAGTCTGTACTTGTCCTGTTTGGTTGCTGTACCAAACAGACAGTTATAGAAATACAAATGACTGACTCGATAATTCCTCTGTAAAACTGTATCAACATTTCCTTGGACAGTCTGAATTTGAACTTCCTGAGTTGATTCAAGAACATTCTTCGTTGTGCCTTTTTAATGATGGTTCTAATGACATTTCAAATCCTTCGGGAGATTATAGAACCCCAAAACTTGATGATGATGGTATCAGGCAGAAGTTCTATCACCTTTTTATAAATAATAAGAATTTAAGAGGCATACATTTGATGGCAAGGCTGTAGCAGATGTCAAACTGTACTCACCATTGAATCAAGAACTGCCCCTGAAGTTGTCTTCCTCTAGGACAGAGGTTCCCAAACTTGGCAACTTTAAGACTTGTGGACTTCAACTCCCAGAATTCTCCAGCCAGCTGGCTGGAGAATTCTGGGAGTTAGTCCACAAGTCTTAAAGTTTCCAAGTTTGAAGACCTCTGCTCTAGGAAGAGCAGCTATTGAGCCTTGTTGCATTCTATATGTTTATTTATTTAGGCATCCAGTGCCTTGGTTGTCTCTAAACTAAGCCATGTATTTGGCTACTTAGCTTGCTGAATGTGATCCCAAATAATTGAATAACCTGGTGAGAGTGAATGCATATTATGTTACTTGAACGTCACTCTGTTTTCAGTTCTGTAACACTAAAACCATTAGGAAAAACTCAAGTTGCCTGTGGCCAAAGTAAAATCTAATTTTTGTTCATGCCAAACCTCTGTTTGCAAAAACCACCAAGTCTGGATTCGAAGAGAGACAATATCAATTTTTCCTTTTTGTTGATACTTACCTCATTGGATAAAGTAGTTTTTAATTACCAATTTGCTTAATAGAATATCAATTTGCCACATTACCTAGTTCTGTATTTTTATCAGATGTTGGAATATTCAGTTTTATGAGTGTAACTAAATAAAAATCTGATTAATTCTGTATTTTATCTGGTTTGGGGATTCAGCCCAAACCAGATAAAATGTACTTTGGAATATTTCTATGACTTAAATGTTCATGATTTATTTTTCTTTAAATATTTGTAAATTTGGGGTGGTTTGAAGGCCGACATTACAAAAGAAACTGATGTTTAGCTAAACTAGTAAGTAACATTTGAAAGCTTGAGTCCATCATTAATCTAGGAAGCAGAACCAATGAAACCAGCATTTTAATAATTTAGCTATTTACCTACAATAGCTTTTTATCACCCTATATTAGTTAATAGTTAATTTCTGGACAGTCCCACAAATTTGCCCGGTGTTAATCAGTCAGATATTGGCTTGTTGAAGAATAAACTAAGAAGTTCAACTGCACAGAAAAGTATTAATTAAAGCAATGTTTTCTGAAATACCCCGATATCAGCACACAATGGGCTGCAAATTACAGTCTCTGACTTCCTGAAACCAGGCAAAGTGCTTTCATTTCCTTTCTGAAAGCTCACTAATGAATTCTTTATCTCAAATTTCTGTATTCTGTCAAACAGAAAGGCCACCACAAGGGAAATGCTGCCCTGGTGGAGTGTTCCCAGCCTCAAATACCACATGATTATAGCTTGATGTATCCACAGAGCCTAACCTGCTATAAAACACCAGCACCCAGATGTGTATTTTTATGCTCTGGTGTATTTTTAACACTGATCCCAGAGCATTTCTTTCACCATTTCTCATAAATGTGCCCTTTTTTTCTCTTCTTCTGACAGCCTGAGAATATCTTGTGTGTGAATCGAGAGGAATATCAAATAAAGATTATTGACTTTGGGCTGGCAAGAAGGTATGTTGTTTTAATCCAATAGTCAGCAGTTCTCATTTTTCTCAACTGATGACATTTCAGTTCGATGTCTTGTTTTTTGGGATAAACAAGATTAAATAAGAGTGAACTGTCATTAGTCTATTAGAAGAGGGTTGACCTTGGATAACATTGCTCTAGTTTAGATACTGCAGGACTTGGGAGCCGAAATTTTCATAGAAAAGTTCTGTATGCTATTATTTCTTCTGTCATTTTTTAAAAATCAACTCAAATAATTAGCCAGTGAATTCTGTTCTTATTGGAGTGGGAAGGGGGCTAGTACAATAAACAGTGACAGATGTTCGAATGAGGCCAAAATCATGGGTAAAAGTCATCAAAGTGAGCCTTTCATTCTGAAAGCCTTCAGCACTTTCAAGTGGCACTTATTTAATATCATAAGTTAAATCTTAAGCCCTTCTTAACAGGCCACTCTTAGACCCAAATAGTATTCAAGAACGTTCATCCCGTCTTCAATCTTGTTGTTGAGAACGTGTTTGGCTCTCAGTTACAAAGAACCCAGGATTTTTCTGGACCTTTTCAACCTGGGTTCAGGACAAGCAACATTGGTCACATTTGTTCATGACTTCTGGAGGGAAGGAAATCACGATGATGCAACCAGGGGTGGGTTCCTGCCGGTTTGGACCAGATCACCCAAACCGCTAGCGACCCGCTGGTGACGCAACAATGGCATCATGGATCTGGTTCGGTCGGTGCCGATCTGTGGGCGCTGCCATCTTTTTTGGGGAATTTTTGGTGAATTTTTCCATGTTTGGATGGCTTCTCCTCTTCCGTGGCTTGAAAAAGAGCCCTCCCACCCGCCCCGGGTTAATACTCACCTTTATTTCTTCGCCCGAAGCACAGCTGATCAGCTCCTCAGCTGTGTTTTGGGCTGAATCCTGTTACTGAGCATGCGCGGAAGTGAAATTGCACGGGGGAATGAGCACGCACGTGCAGAACATCGTGATGCGCACCGGTGGCGAAGGTAAGTGAACCCACCCCTGGATGCAACCATTCTGACCCTCCTGGATTTCTCAGCAGTCTTTGGTACTATCAATCATGATATCCTTCCCTCTAACTTCTCCCATCAATTAAAAAAACCCTGATAAATAACCTGATCAGATTCTCCTTCTTAGATACTGAAAATCCTAAATAAATTTTCTCTACCTTGCTATCCCCTGATGGTGACTACTTGGAAAATTAGAATTGCTAGCTAGGAAAACTATTGAATTATTATCATGTGCTATAATGGCCATATTTGCTACTACTGTTTCCCATATTTATTTTTTCTATTTTGTTTCTTAGATACAAACCAAGGGAAAAACTTAAGGTCAACTTTGGCACTCCAGAATTTCTTGCTCCTGAAGTTGTGAACTATGATTTTGTTTCTTTTCCTACTGATATGTGGAGTATTGGTGTCATGGCCTACATGCTGTAAGTTGAACTAAAGTCGAAATATTATGATTGTGAGTGCTTCCTGATGAAATTTTTATTGCGCAGTCGCATAACTTTATTGGGTCATAGAATTTTATTGGATGAGGACAGATAATGATAATGGCCATTTTCTTTCTTTATTTGTAAATTTTATTATCCACCCATCTTACCAGTGGTGGGTTCCTACTGGTGCGGTGCAGAGCACAGCTCCGGTATGAGCCCAGCGATGATGTCATTTTTGGCGCTTCTCCGTGTCCTGAGCTGTCGGGAAAAAGCCCTCCCACCCACCCTTGTGTGAATACTGACCTTTATTCTTCCTCCAAAGCACAGCTGAGAAGCTCCTCAACTGTGTTTCGGCTTGTAATGTCGTCCTGAGCATACGCGGAAGTGAAATCACACGGTGGGACGCGATTTCACTTCCGCGCATGCTCGTGATGTGCACCGGTAGCGAACGTAACCGGAACCCTCCCCTGCATCTTACCATACAGTAACTCTCCACAACTTACAGTATTAAAAGATAAAAGTATAAAATCAAATAATGTAAGTACAATACTATAAAAAAAACCAAACTAACTAAAAAGATGGGGAGGGATGGAGTATGATGAGAAGGGAAGGGGGTGGGATCTGTTGTTAATCAACCACCCCCAATATGAAACCCTTCTGTTGGAGCCCCAAGCTAACTGACAGAGCTAGGACTTTAAGCTATTATGGAAGATAAGGAGGGTTAGAGCTGATCTTACTCCAGCAGGAAGGATAAGATGTTCCAAAGGGATCACATTTTCTGAGAACATCTTCTATTATTTCACATACTAGAGAATCTGTTAGGTAGAAAAAATTGATGGCATAATACTTTGTGATCGATAACATAAACTTCCCATCTGGAATATCCTTAGGTTTCTTTTTGTGTCGAATTCATGCAGTTAAAAAAAAAAGCCATGGTGGACTTCTTGGACTAACTCAAATATCATGAAATAGTTTACGAATATTTTAGCTTATGAAGCTTGATTGTGAAGAGCAGAAGAGAAAAAACATCATTGGCTGATGTTGAAGCCAGGAATCCTAAAATCACAGAATTAGTGCTATGTTGATGACATTACTGTGACAGCTGAAAATACAAAAGATCTGCAGCCTCTATTAATGAAAGGCAAGGAACACAGTGAAAAAATGTGACCAAGATTAAATAGAAAGAAGAACAAACTAATGACAACAGATACAGCAGGGGGTTAGAGTTGAAATGAAGATACAGTGATAGTTTATGACTTTTTGGGATCTACGATCAACTGTAAAATAAATCAACAATTGAGAAATACGCTGCAAACTAGCATTTGATAGAATAGGAATGAAGACCTTGGAAAACAAATTCAAATGCCATGATGTGTCTATACCTATAAAGATAATCGTGCAAGCTATCACATTCCCTGTGACACTTTATAGAAGCAAAAATTTTAAAGTAGAAGCAGTATAGAATTATACTACATATCAGACATTAACACAATTGGGAATGTCCAGAGATATTTCACAAGAAGAGTATTACATTCCTCTGTTCACAACAGAATACCGTATGAAACCAGACTTGAAATTTTAGGACTAGAAAATTTAGAACTACGCCACCTTCAATTTGACCTAAGTGTAGCTCACAAAATTATCTGCCACAACGTCCTACCTTGTAAATGACTACTTCAGCTTCAACCGCAATAATACACAAGCTCACAATAGATACAAACTTAATGTAAACCACTCCAAACTTGATTGCAAAAAATTCGAATTCAACAACAGAGTGGTCAATGCCTGGAACACTTTACCTGACTCAGTAGTTTCTTCCCCAAACCCCAAAAACTTTAACCTTAGATTATCTACCATCGACCTCACCCCATTCCTAAGAGGTCGGTAAGGGGCGTGCATAAGCGCACAATCGTGCCTACCGTTCCTGTCCTAATGTACCCATATATTCATACCTCTTATTCTCTTATTCATGCTTGTACTATTATATATATATACAATCATATTTTTACTGTTTATACTTTGCTTTAATCATATATGCTTGACAAATAAAACAAACAAACAAACAAACAAACAATTATGATTTTGAATGTTGGTGTTGGAGAAGACTCCTGATAATGCCATGGGTAGTCAACAAAACCCTGTCATGCAGAGAAAGTATGTTGCAGACCATGTCGGTTAAAGAATCCCAACTGGCAGGGTCCAGGAAGATAACCTTCTCTGCTGTTGTCCCCTCTTTGTGGAATATTCACACTCCCACAGAGGTGAGGCAGGCCACCCGCTCCTGGCCTTCTGAAAAGGGGTTAAATCTCACGTGGGGAATCCCGAAAGGCATGCAGCTGTGGGGCTGGTTGGTACTCTGAGAGAACTCCATTCACCTTTTAACTACTTTTTAATAGATGTTGAATCAATCTTGCCTCCTTTTAGATTTTATTCCTCCTCTGTTTTTATATTTTAAATTTTTTATTGAACACCCTCCAGAGTCCCTCTCGGAGGGAGATGCATGGTTCAGAAATGTTATGTTATACTTAATGAACATGGGGTGTTTTTTTTTTCTTCCTGTAGGATTACTGGATTATCTCCTTTTCTGGGTGATGATGATAACGAGACTTTGAACAACATCCTGGCTTGTAGGTGGGACTTTGAAGATGAAGAATTTGCAAATGTGTCTGAAGAAGCCAAAGATTTCATCTCTAAGCTTCTTATCAAAGAAAAATGGTAATTGCACACCTGTAATGTTTTGTTTTTAATATGTTGTCTGCTCAGTTCCATTAGAAATACACAAAAATGATAATCATGTTTGACAGAATTACATTAAGACTACTAAAATGAATAAGAAATAAAACAAATTCATGATATGCCAAAAATGAAAAGTCTTTGCATTTTATCAAAAGGTTATTTTAATATAAATATAAGACCCTGTCTTATATTTTTTTTGAACCCTGAAATAAGCGATTGGCCTTATTGCCATGCACTCAAAAGCCCGAGTGGGCTTATTATCAGGATGTCTTGTTTTGGGGAAAACAGGGTAGTTAGATACTAGTTACATAATATTACTAAGTTATTTTTTTATTAATAAACCTGAACCATGTTGATGTTGATGATGATGATGATGATGATGATGATGATGATGATGATTGAATTGGCCCAAAGAGGAAGAATAGGAACATCATAAAAGCTGCAAAGTTCTAAGGAAAAGAAATTGCACAAATCACTCATTAGGATTAAGTAGTCCTTAACTTACAACCATTTGCTTAGTGTGCATTTGAAGTTATAATGGCACTGAAAAATGTGACTTACAACTGATTCTCAGACTTGCAAGTATCGCAGCATTCCCAGAGTCATGGATCAAAATTCAGGCACTTGCCATGCATTTACAATGATTACAGCATCCTGGGGTCATGTGATTGTGATTTGCGGTCTTCCTAGCTAACTTCTGACAAGCAAAGCAGAGGTGGGTTCTACTTATCGTCCCTACCGGTTCGCATCGCGAACGGAAGTGCATGTTTTGCGTGCACTTCCGTCCCTTCCATCACTTCCTGGAAATGACCCTCTGCGCATGCGCAGAAGCGTTTGCGCATGCACAGAGCTGGTTTTTTGGCAATCTGCTGCGACCGGAGGACTGGTTCGGGAGCGTGCCGGTTCAGCGAGCGGTGGGAAATTTCCGCTACCGGTTCTAAAGAACTGGTGCGAACTGGCAGCAAGCCACCACTGAAGCAAAGTTCAATGGGGGAACCCAGATTTGCTTAATGACTCTGTGATTCACTTGGGAAAAAAGGTTGCGAAGTTAGGCATGTCTCATTTAACAACTGTCTTACTTGGCAATGGAAATTGTGGTTGTATAGAAACCAGAAGATGGCACCATTTCCATGGATGAAAATTAGCCTAGATCAGGGATGTCAAACCCGCTTCATTGCGGGCTGTATCGTGATGTATGACGCTGTTTTTTGCCTTTGTGGAGCTGGGGTGGGTGCAGCCTGTGTGGGCCGAATCCGGCCTGCGGGCTACCAGTTTGACAGGCCTGGACTAAATTACATACATATCCTGAAATGAAGACTTACATGGTCAGTTTTCATCCAGAATGAAATTGGTCAGCTTACTAATGAAGAACTTGAATAATGAACCTATACTTTTGCCATAAGTGATAAACTTAAGAATACCATTTCTGAAAATATGCTTTGCTTTTTTTCATATTCAAATCTCAAGCTAAAGCTGTCTATTGCTGTTACCTCTATTACCTTAAAACGCCAACACACAAGCAAATATCAGACTTAAGTATTTAAAAATTCCTGTATACATACTGTATCACATGATAATCTTGTTTTTTTTTCTATTTAGCTGGAGAATAAGTGCAGGTGCAGCTTTAAAACATCCTTGGTTGTCCAACCAAACACTCCATTGCAAACTGAAAGCTAAGGTTTGTAGATCTGATCAAAATTGTTATTTGCTTTTATCTCTTAATCTCTTTGTATGAAGAAGTGCTTATTAATTAGGCTGATCACTATACATTAGTCTCCTATTCATTTCTACTATTTGATTACCAGATTATTGCAGTGGGGTTAATGGGGATGTGTGGGAGATGCTATGGAAGATATTCACTGTCAGGTCCCCACTAAAATAGTGTTATTATCTTTGTTATTATAATTCACTATTATCCCGTAAATTATGATTGTGAGCAACTTCTTGCCAAATATGTTCATACAGTACTTGCAGGTACATGCAGGTATGTAACTTGAAATATGAATGTAGCCCTGGTCGTATGGTTAGATAATTTGGTTAGTTATCTTGCCTGTAACAGAATAACAGAGTTGGAAGGGACCTTGGAGGTCTTCTAGTCCAACCCCTTGCACAAGCAGGAAACCCTATACCAGTGATGGCGAACCTATGGCAGGGGTGCCACAGGTGGCACGCGGAGCCATATCTGCCGGCACGCGAGCCGTTACCCTAGCTCAGCTGCAGCACGTATGTGTGTGCCCGCCAACTGATTTTTGGCTTGCGCGGAGGCTCTGGGAGAGCGATTTTGGCCTCCAGAGGGCCTCCAGGGTGGCCAGGGGAGCGTTTTTGCCCTCCCCAAGCTCCAAGAAAGCCTCTGGAGCCTGCGGAGGGCAAAAAATGGGCCTATAGGGCCCACTAGAAGTCGGGAAATGGGTGAGGGGGGGGGTTGTGCACGCATGTGCAGGGGGGGTGAGTGGGGGGCTTTGAATTATGGGTGTGGGCACACGCGCGTGCAATAGCGTACGTACGCACTATTTTGGCACTCGAGGAAAAAAAGGTTCGCCATCACTGCCCTATACCATTTCAGACTTCTTATATACTTCTTAATCTTGCCTGTACTTCTCTAGAAAGGCCATTTGTGTGCTAATTCCTTGTCTAGCTGATCACTTCTTTTTGTTAAAGAGGAAGGACTGAAGTAATTGTGCATTTTTTAAATCTCACATCCATCTGATCTCTCTATCTCTTCAAGATATTATCTGTGTAGTGAGTAGACAAAAACGTATTGATTTCTCACTATATAAAGATAGTCAGTGCCTCAATGAATACACCAACTCTGTTATATGATTTGCATTTTCTCAGCTTTGCCGAATCAATAAGAACACACTGACAATTGCTGTTTGAAATGTATTATCTTATGATTTATTTTATCTTTATTGCTCTTGTAGAAGAAGAAGAAGAAATGTTCTTCTCCATCTTAAGCACCTGTGGTTCCGTAACATCTCTCAGAACTGAAAGGTTGGTATTAAGTTTATATCTATCTATGTATGTATTACTGGCAAGTGCCCATTTTGTGGCCACCATGTGGAGGTCATCTCAGATACTCCCACTGCCAGTTATTGCAGCATGGTAAATCTGAGCAATTTCTTCCTGCCATCACAGTGGCCAAAAGAAACATTAGAACTATGTAATGAACAGTTGCAAACTGAATCCACTAACTGCAATTATCTAGCGTCATTTTCCCACGCTCTCGCATGTGTACTGGTTTTCCGTAAATACCAGAAGGACACGGCATGGGATCATGCCTTCTCTTAACATTGCTAAATGATTAGTGATACTAAGGTTAGGGTTCTGCACATGAATATGTATGTTTGCAGACAAGACCCATGGAACGCAATGAGGCTTAGTTACAAGAAAAGGCACCCATTTGATTTTGAACAGAGTCACATACTGTATACTCTGCAAAAGGGTAGGGGTGAAATTTGTACCAAATATTGCCACAAGTTGAATTAAATAATATATAATCATATTTACAAATCTGTGGGACTTTTATGTACATCGTTTTGTTTTTTGCATGCCCCTAACTACTTGTGGGTTGTGGGCTGGACTGGAGACTGAAAACCCACACTGTAATTTCAGGAAATCCTGCTTAGCAATGTGAGATCTCAGTAGATAAGGCCCACCTATTTTTCAGGAATACTATGGAAATCCTAAGGTCTCAAATTTTACTCTTCAAGTAAAGTTTAAATTCTTTGGAATATCTATTATTTGGCCATGATCACATTCTCCTTTTGTGTTACCCTGCAACACTGTATATTAAGCCAATTTTGTCTTGCTGAATAGTCTCTATAACCAGTAGCTGGGGTTTTATTTTTTTTACTTTGAAACAGTAAAGTTATCTAGTGTTTATAGTGTAAGCTTTAAAAATAACCTCATCTCTATATATGTTATTGTGATGGGACCAGAGGTGGGCTGCACTTTCTTTAACAAAGGGTTCGCTGGTTGTAAGCGCACGCGCACTCGCTTCGCTCGCATGCGCCCCTTTGGGAGAGAAACGGAGCTTCAGGCAGCTCCAGTGAGAACAGCAGGGGCAGCGCGGAATGCAGCTGGGCCAGCCAACAAGCCAGAAAGTAAGTTATAAATGGATAGCGTAGAACAAGGGCGGGTGGGCAGGCCCAACAGCGATCAGAGCTAAGGGTTCGCCCGAACCTTGCAACCATGCAACAACCCACAGAGTAATCAATGCCTGGAATGCACTACCTGACTTTGTGGTTTCTTCCCCAAACCCCAAAAACTTTAACCGTAGACTGTCTACAGTTGACCTCACCCCATTCCTAAGAGGCCTGTAAGGGGCTTGCATAAGCGCACCATCGTGCCTACTGTCCCTGTCCTTCTGTCCTATTGTCTAAATTTACCTATACATGTTTTGCTTTTGTTTATGTTTATATCATACCTGTTATCTTGTACACACGTTGACTAAATAAACAAACAAACAAACAAACAAACAAATAAATAAATAAATAAATAAATAAACCATGCAGCAACCCACCACTGGATGGGACCTCCCTCACAAAGACTACCCCCAGACTTATAGCTATAAAGCCAATCGGTCCATGTCTAAAATAATGAGCTTAAATTTGAACAACTTCCCTATGAGAACTTTTTTCCCTTTCTGTTACCAGAGATTCCATTAGTGGCTCTCTACTGCCAAGAAACCTTGGGATCCATAGCTCCCAGGATTCCATCCAGTGTAGTTGATGGACCTCTGGCTGGAAATTCAGGGAACTGCAGTCCCAGTACAGATGAAGGACAGCAGAGAGGCAAAATGTCTGTTTTTTTAAAACAAATGTTTGATAAATTAATAATAATTAAAAAAAATCTTTTAAAGCATCTCGGAACTAGTTCAAGGGCACCGTTCTGCATTTGCAAAGGCTGAGAATCCCTGCTTTATCACAACCACTTGTTCTTTTTAAATACCTTGAATATTAACTATGAGACAGAAAAAAGGAGACAAGCCACTTTTCATTCAGAGGGCTAATTCTGAACAGGCCATGTGGTAATATGAATCCGCCCTGTGGAACTACGAATGTAATTGAATGGTTTGTCATTCAAGTATTTCGTGGCAAAGACGCCTCTGCAGAGTTTCAAGGCTCCTCGTTCACAGTGGGTTCCCGTAAGTTGCGCTGCATGTTTCTATGTCTAAGCCACCAAAACCACATTGTTCCTAACCGCTTCAGACATGTATTGAGTCAAAATTGTGGGAAGAACCATGATTGCTTGATCCAGACAGGGATAAGGCAAAGAATTCTTATTTTTACCGGGCCTTGATCTTTGGTGCTGCTTGACTGGAACTAACTGAAATGAAGAAGAATCCATGGTTTACCTAAGTCGTGCCAGACACTCCAGTTGAAGCAGAAGGCGATTGACCGAACTTTCCTTTTTAGCTGTTGTTGTTGTTGAGGATTACTATGTTATTGGGGGGGGGGCATTCCTCCCTATTTCCCTCCTATTTGGACACTATGCCAGATTTTCTTTGGGGTGTGTGGGAATCATAGGTCTAGGTTCCTTCAGAGAGAGACGTCTTTGCAAATGCATATTGGGGCTGGAGGGTTGAGACTGTTAGATAGGGTGAATGGAAGAGGCAGACAGAAGTGGCTTCAAAACAACAGCTCTTTATTTGGCAACTAATCAGGGGTGAAATGCTCCCGGTTCGCTCGTGCCTGTCGGTCATTGGAGAGCCAGTCACGAAGGCAGTGCGAGGCTCCGTCTACCTGCCCGGATGCCACCATTTGGGTTCTTTTACCCTCTGCACATGCACGAAGCGTTCTGTGCATGCGCAGAGGGTAAAAGAACCCAAATGGTGGCGTCCAGGCGGGTAGGCGGAGCCTCGCACTGCCTTCGCGATCGGCTCTCCAATGACTGACAGGCACGAGCGAACCGGGAGCGTTTCACCCCATTACAACCCAGCAAAAGCTCTGTCTGACAGCCAGCCCTTTTATAGGGAGCTGCCAGACAGTCTAACCAATCAGCAGTCAGTATTTTTCCCTCCAGAATGGAGGATCTGACTGAAGCCTATGTGCTTCAGCCTGAGAACGTAACAGAATGTGGCAGAGTCTCTAGCCACACAATGCTGTCTTGTGTAAATGCACCTTAGTTTAGTGAAGTAGATTATTTCAATCCTAATCCCAAACATGAATTACACCCGAAACAACTCTAAGAATCATATAAATCATCTTGTACTGGAGAAGAAAAGCCAAGTGACACCAGAGGTTAAAAGTATCTCCTGGGACAAGTAAAACATTGAAGCTTCTTCTTGTTGTTAACAGCTGAGCCCATGATGAATAGGCCAAAGGGTATTACTCTGATTTAATTAGATACGATCTAGTTTAGATTAGATTGTAAAGAGTGCAAAAGAGATTTCAGATCACAAACAGAAGTATTGGAACAAAGAAACAACAGTGACTCGCTTGCATGTGTTTTAGGAGAAAAACTATGCAAAAACTAGCAGTTCCTCAGATCTGATTCCAGCATGAGGCAGAACACACAGGTCTCTTGGCAGGCAGAGAGCAAAATTAAACAGAAATGTTGTAATATAATATGTACTCAATGTCTCCTTTGTTTTGCTTGGTGATGTTGACTGCTAATTCATTCATAGTTTTTAAAAGACCATCACAACAGTCTCAGAGGACATTTTAGAATGAGGCTTTCTTTGTAAAAGAATACATAGGGTAAAATCGAATGCAGTTTTTTGGCTGATGAAACTGCTGCCATCATTGGAATAAGATAGAGGAAGGATACGTCCTTCCCTCACAATCCTCTCAGATTGAAATATTGATAGAGCTTGAGAGAAGGGATTGGCTTTAGCAAAAGTGAATGTCTGGGTGCCTGTTAATGAAAAACCACACAAACATTTTGCTTCTTGTAAGTCTGAGAGTTTCCATATGCAATTTTGAATTCTGACTACTCAGATTTTAAACCAGGCAGAAGCCCCAGCTCCCTTCAATCTTCTCCTCCAACATATATACAGATCAAGGACAGAGGTGGGATTCAGCAGGTTCTGACCAGTTCTGTAGAACCGGTAGTGGAAATTTTCAGTAGTTGACTGGCCCCGCCCCCATCTATTCTCTGCCTCCCGAGTCCCAGCTGATCAGGAGGAAATGGGGATTTTGCAGTAACCTTCCCCTGGAGTGGGGACGGAATGGAGATTTTACAGTATCCTTCCCCTGCCACTAAGCCACGCCCACCAAGCCACGCCCACAGAATCAATTCAAAAAAAATTGAATCCCACCACTGATCAAGGACTTTTTCTAGCAAGAATGTGATGGCAGGGACACTGTAGATATTCTGTATCCTTCACTCCATATTATTACTCAATTATACAAAGGGAGAACAACTGGTAGAAAAAAAATATCTGTGGAATCGTCTCCTTCTGGGAATCAGATGGGAAATGATACATCTACTGTCTTGCAGGAATACCTCCTGCATGCATTGCTAGTGTTCTGCTTGTAGAGAGGTAGAAATATGTTTTCGGTTAGTTAAACCAGGATAAAGATCACAATCAGCAGGCTTGCTCAGACCAAACCAGTGGTGGGTTCCTACCAGTGCGGTCCACTCTATAGCACCGGTAGTGGCCCGCTGGTGACGTCACAGTACCGGTGCAGTCGGTTGCTGGTGCCTGGGCGCCACCATTAAAAAAAATTTTTTTTTTAATTTTTAAAAATTTTCTTCTGGGCATGCCCAGAAGCCGAGCTTCCGGCACTGTGCATGCGCTGCCTTCCTACCCCACAGTGAGTCCAAGCAGGGGAGGATGGCTGAGGGAGCACGTGAGATGCTGAAAGAATGGGTGGCAGGAGCTATCTCCATTCCCCTCCCTTCAGCAGTCCGAGAAGCCATGAACGCGCGGTGATGATCCCAGGCATTTTCACACATTCGAGGCTTCTCGAGCTGCTGAGGGGAGGGGGAATGGGTGGCAGGACCTATCTCAGTTCCCCTCCCTTCAGGAGTCCGAGAAGCTACGCCCACCCGGTCACATGGCCGGCAAGCCATGCCCACCAGACACATGGCTGGCAAGCCACACCCACAAAATAAGCCACACCCCCAGAGTGGTAGTAAAAAAATTAGGAACCCGCCCCTGGACCAAACACGACAGTGCAGGCTTTAGCCCTGTTCAACAATGTTCTTCCCTTTTGCCTGAACAGCTTGTGCAGGATATTGTAAGTTTCAAATCCTCCCTCACTCAAAAGACATCAAGCCAAGACTTCATTTCACTTTGGGGTATTTCTTGGGTCAGTAAAATGGGTAACATACAACAATAGAAATCCCTGAAATTATCTGTCAAATTGTGATTCAAATAGTGATCCTTTTTAAATGGTGTCAGAACAGCTTTTCCCGGCCTGTGGCAATCAACATTGGAATTTACATTCTTTTCTTAAAAAGAGGAAAGAAAATCTCCCAGTAAGGAAAAAAACCATGTAGTCTGCTTTACTCTTAAGCTAACTTGCAAGGTGCACAGTGAGTTTCGTACAAAAAGCAATCTCTCCTTGCTTTTTACAATGATACAATTTCACCAAATGGATCGTTACAGAGCCAATTTGGTGCTGTGATTGAGGCATCAGGCTAGAGACTGAGAGATGGTGGTTTCTGCTTCCTCCTTGGCACAAAGTCACTTGGGTGACTGTGGGCCAGGGGTGGGTTCCACCTACCTTCGCCACCGGTTCGCATCACGACATTTCATGTGATTTGGCTTCCGCGCATGCTCAGAAGCAGGAAAGAGCCCGAAACACAGCTGAGGAGCTCATCAGCTGTGCTTTGGGCAAAAAAAATAAAGGTCAGAATTCACACGCGGGCAAGCGGGCTCTTTTTCAAGCTGCGGAAGGGGAAAAAATTAAAAAAGATGGCGGCGCGCACGGAACGGCACCGACAGTGATGTCACCAGCGGGTCGCTACCACTTCGGGTGATCCAGTCCGAACCGGGAGGAACCCACCCCTGCCGTGGGCTAATCACTCTCAGTCCTAAGAAGGCAAACCACTTCTGAAAATCTTGCCAATAAAACTCCAGAGACTTTTCTAGGTAAGCACCAGGAGTCAACACTGACTCAATAGCAAAGAAAACAAAAAAATTCTTCTGAAATTCTTCATGAAAGATATTTTCATTTCTTACAATTTAGACTTTGATTGGTCTTTCTTCCACAACTGAGAAGGCTCATCAGTTGTGGAAGATGTCACATAACATTTTCCTCTAGAGCTCCAATAGTTCATTCCCAATGCTCCACTTCCCAATTCCAAATAATGGGATTATGGTGTTTGTATCAAAGCAGAAGTGAAGCAGAGAGCAATGATTCTCTCAGCTGGAAAATGCTAAGAAGTAGAGAGCAAGATAAGAAATTGAAATACAAGATTAAGTGTACAACAGTATTTGTTGTCTAAGTCTTAAACTAGTCCGATGCTCTCAAATGTGCTAGAGGGTGAAGTATAGTAGTAGATGGTCACCTATCAGACCAATCAGCTCTGTTCATGGAATGCCCAAAATATCAATGCTGGTCTACAAAATACTTTGGGCTGGTCTTAACAGCGATCATAGTTATGACGGCTATCTTGCCTGTTTTGACCACATACTGCAGACACCCCGTAAATATTAAGTTCTGAAGTATGATTCAGCATAATCTTTTGATGCAGCTGTGATGCTTTTGAAAATATATATTGTGGATTTAACCTGTGGCTTATTCTGTTTCTTTTGCAGGAGAAGCTGCTGTGTAATCACTGCTTTTGTGTTGTTCGGAAACACCGATGAGTTGTTCTGAGGCTTCACCTTCCTCTCCTACTCCCCGAGATGACTTGAGGTTTTTACTAAGTGGACCAACAACCACTTGAGCTGCAGGATTTACATCCCAGTAGTGCTGAGCTACACTTTCTTCTTCCCCTGCTTTCTTTCAGTCTTCGGTGTCAATTGGCATTTCCAGGAAGGAATGCCATTTGACGACAGTACTGATTTGTGCTTGAGATTGGTATCTTTGCTTACAGTCAGCGTGATATTTCTGGTGTTTCCAGAAGTTTCAGCTGTTGAAAGTACGGTGAGATGATCAGATCCCTGCTCAGCTCAGCAACAGAGGTTGACTTTGATTTTGTGATGGCTGCTTTCAAAAAACTACTGCATTGAAAAACGTGCTGTTAGAAAACAATGGGTTAAAATTATGTGTGATGTGTAATGGTTCTCTTTTCCCTGCAAACACAGAATGACACTGCTATTGTCATGCGTGAACGACATGATAAGATGTTCCCTGGAATGTCTTCTCCACGCCTGCTGCTAACATATAGTAATATTCTACCGTGTTTCCCTGAAAATAAGACCCTGACTTGTATTTTTTGAACCCCAAAATAAGCACTTGGCCTTATTTTGGGGGAGGTCTTATTACTGGGGGGCATGTGGAACAAGATGGAGCTCCTCTTGCCATCTTACCTGATTTCCAGCTCTGTCTCCCTAACCCTAACCAGAGGAAATGGCGGGGACCGGCTGCGCATGCGTTTAAATATTTTCGGGGAGGGCTTATTTTTGGGGGAGGGCTTATTTTTGGGGGATAGCTTATTTTCGGGGAGGGCTTATTTTTGGGGAGGGCTTATTTTCGGGGGAGGGCTTATTTTCGGGGGAGGGCTTATTTTCGGGGGAGAGCTTCTTTTCAGGAGAGGGCTTATTTTCGGGGAAACATGGTAATATTGTTTGAAGTGGGAACTTTGGAAAAAGTTGCATTTGGCAAGGATGGGTCTCAAATGCAGGTTTTCCTTTCATTTTGTTTGAATTTGCTAGCAAATTGTGAATCTTCTTCATAGCCTTTGAATGTTTCTACTGTATTTAAAATTGCCATAGGTTAAAAACAAATGGACTTCTCCCAGTGAAGGGTTAGGAGTTTACAAATGGGAGCTGTGAATAGCTAGAAACTCCCCTGGTGATCTTAGACAACAAGCTGCCTCTCAGCTTTAGCTCCCTGGGTGTTTGCAAAGGGGGTTGTGGGGTGGAGTGGAAGAGTCGGGTGGAGTGGGGTGGGCAAAGGGAACTAAAGATGTAATATGCTTCATGATATCATCATGCAAGTGAAGGAACATACTCTGTATGCTTTGTGAAATGACATCATGCTGCATATGAATCTTGTTGCATGCACGGGATGTCTCTGCTCAGCCCATCATCTCAACATTATACTAGCTTACAAACCCAGGTTGTGTCTGCAAACAGCTTTGTGGGTCTCAACCCAAGAAACATTTTACAGACAAGAAATAATAGGCAAACACAATAAGTTATACTAGAATTTTGTCAAGGGAACTGTAAACTAAAGGGAGTGAAGAATTGGTGGCATAGGGATATAATTGTCAGTGGTTCTCTTATTTACAATCATTAGAAAGATTTCAAGTAGACAAAATAATTTAAAGTTTTGGACATTATAAGACTGAGTCTGAAACAGAACTGCACCCAAATTAGTTTAGTAAAGCGATTGTAAAACATATAACGTGTTTATTGAAATTTGAAACAGAAGAAAACAAATGAAAGAATTATATAAAGTGGGCAAATATGTTGGGTATAATTCACAGATGGAATAATGAGGAAATATGTTACTGAAAGGTTTGAAATTTACCTTATGTTATAATCTTAAAATGAATTTTTATAAAATGATGTACCATTAGTATATGTACCGTTGAGATATATCTTTTTCTTTCTTTCTTTCTTTCTTTCTTTCTTTCTTTCTTTCTTTCTTTCTTTCTTTCTTTCTTTCTTTCTTTCTTTCTTTCTTTCTTTCTTTCTTTCTTTCTTATGTGGGAAGCATAAACAACAAGAGGGGACATTTTATCATGTTTAGTGGATGTGTAAAAAATGCTAGAAAATTCTGGATCCAAACCCATACATTGATTCAGCGGATTTTCAAGATTAATATACAATTGAAACCAGAGGTTTTTTTTGAGGGGGATTGACGGACAAAAGTTATGGAATGTTGTTGTTGTACAGTATAATTGCAGTATGATTATTGTATGCACAAAAATGGAAATATATGGCATTATCCCAATGGAAGGATGGTTGATGAAGATGACGGAACTTGCCAAGATGGCTAAATAGACTTCTTTGATCAGGAATGATATCTATGTTTGTTGCTAACTTTTATAGACTTTTTTGTGTAAAACAGAAAAAAAATGAAGTTATGATTTATGGTTTGAATGATTAGACAGAATGGATTACAGAAAGAAGACAGTTATGTTGTAATCATACAGAAAGAGGTAGATTGATCATTGTACTTATAATTGCTGTAAAGAAGATTGGAAGCTACTTCTTTGTATGTTTTTTTCTTTCTTTTCTATTTTTGTTTTACTTTTTCCCCTTTCTTGCAGTTTAACTTTTTCCTCAATTTATTTTTTTCTTTTCTTTATCTTATTTTATATCAGTTTGTATTTATTTTCATTTTCATTTTAAAAAAATCTTTAATAAAAGTATAATATTACCACAGCTACACCTGGTCTACCAGCTTAGTTGTAAAGACAGCTGAAATAATACACTAGAAATTGTATGCTATAGATACATACATGCACACACATCTATATGTGGGTTTCTCTATAAACAAATAATGCAGGTTAACAAACATCCAATACTAATAACAAAACAAAAAAGATCTTGTGTACAAACAAAGAAAAAACCTCAAATATCAAGTAGATCTAACATTAAACATAAAAATTAATCTGGTGCTTTTCTTTTCTTTCCAATTTTCTGTTTTGTATTTTATCTTTGGTGGTAAAAGAAAAATAAACGTGTTAAAAAAAACCTGCAGGATCAATTATCAGTGAGTGTGAATTCATATTAGCTGCATTACTAATCTGTTCCTAGTTTAAAATAATGCCCTCCAAATATATTGTACACTGGCTAAGAAATTAAATATTAGGAATTTGGTAGTTTGGATAAGTTGTGAGAGATCAGCATCTATTTTACCAAATAGCAAAAAAGAAAATTTCTTAGGGCAGTTTCTTGGGGGGAAATGTTTTATTTCCTGAGTTTGATTATTTTTTAATCCAACTCCATAAGTCCTTTGGCTGTAGAAAAATAATGTCTGGGGAAATAGATTTATAAATGGTTTTGCCAAGAAACCAGAAATGTTGCTCTGGCCTATGGGTACCAAATTACAACTAGCACAGACCGTCCATAAATCTGATAACAACCAGCTTTGTCAATTACAGATTACATTTTGATTGCTGTGAGTTTGACAAGTGACTCAACACTTGCTCTAATATTGACATCCGATTTATCCTAAACTAGAGGGATGAAGGTAGAATGAGAGGTCAGTATAAACTAGTATAAACAGTTAGTACTAGTGCAGTGATGGCGAACCTATGGCACGCATGCCACTGGTGGCTCGTGGAGCCATATCTGCCGGCACGCGAGCCGTTGCCCTAGCTCAGCTCCAGCGTGCATGTGCACTCCGGCCATCTAATTTTCGGCTCACACAGAGACTCTGGGAGGGTGTTTTCGGCTTCCGGCGGGCGGGGGAGGGCGTTTTCACCCTCCCCAAGCTCCAGGGAAGCCTCTGGTGCCTGGGGAGGATGAAAAATGGGCCTACTAGGCCCACCAGAAGTTGGGAAACGGGCCGTTTCTGGCCTCCAGAGGGCCTCCAGGGTGGTGGGGGAGGCCATTTTCACCCTCCCCAGGGATTGAATTATGGGTGTAAGCACTCGCGCATGCGCGATAGCACGCGAGCACGCTCTTTCAGCACCCGAGGAAAAAAGGTTCGCCATCACTGTACTAGTGGGTCTCCCTGTTGAAAATATACACAAGCACCATGTAATTTTCAATTTTAATAAATATAAAAGTTGAATGAATTTAATCTTCTTTCAAGATAAATATATAGAAAGAGGCTATGGCAATATGTGGGTAGCACATAAATTTAATAAATAAATAGGTGTTCAAATTTCAATTTTATGTTTTCATGAGATGGAATAAGGCCTGAAACAAGAATGGATATATATAGGACCAGATTCCTCGTGTATAATTGAAACTGTTCCTCATATATCAGTGGAAAAAATGACACCCTCACAGTTTACTAGATAATCTTGAATTCATAACAGGATTTCTAGATATTTATATATTTTAAGCTGGTTTTTAACTGCCAGGATTACCCATGCTGATGAAATGCTGATATGGATATTCCCTCATAGGAATTGATCCTTATGATAAAAATATGGCATTTTATTTTAGGAACTCCTATTCATTTGATGAAAGAAATGCAGTTATACTAAGAGTTCTTAAACTTAATAATGTATATTTTGTGTTGCTTCAGAAAACAAGCTTTGGCACTAGCAATACATTTTGCTCTTCAAATTTTTCACTATTGTGTCACTGGAAGTTACAGTATTTTTGTTTTGTATGAAATGATGATCAACAACACAATAAATTTCCACAAACTGACAAATTGACCTTTGGATTGGTTTGAATATTGGTTGATTAAAAATATGTTATTAATATGTCCAGTGTATCCTAGTTCAGTTATTAAACAAGGTATTAGCTATATTATGGAGAAGTAGTACAGATTTGCAGATCTATTTTTAAAATAGCTGATTTGTTGTTAGTTGCGAAGTCGTGTCCAACCCATCGTGGACAATGTTCCTCCAGGCCTTCCTGTTCTCTACCATCCTGTGGAGTCCATTTAAGCTCACGCTTACTGCTTCAGTGACTCCATCTAGCCACCTCATTCTCTGTCGTCCCCTTCTTCTTTTGCCCTCAACCTTTCCCAGCATTAGGCTCTTCTACAGTGAATCCTTCCTTCTCATTAGGTGGCCAAAGTATTTGAGTTTCGTCTTCAGGATCTGGCCTTCTAAAGAGCAGTCAGGGTTGATCTCCTCTAGGACTGACTGGTTTGATCACCTTGCAGTCCAAGGGATTCGCAGGAGTCTTCTCCAGCACCATAGCTCAAAGGCCTCAATTCTTTGGCGTTCAGCCTTTCTTATGGTCCAACTTTCACAGCCATACATTGCAACTGGGAAAACGATAGCCTTGATTATATGCAATTTGTTGGCAGGGTGATGTCTCTGCTTTTTAGTATGCTGTCTAGATTTGTCAAACCTTTCCTCCCCAGGAGCAAGTGTCTTTTAATTTCTTGGCTGCAGTCCTCAAATAGCTGATTAAAGGTAAAGGTAAAGGTTCCCCTCGCACATATGTGCTAGTCGTTCCCGACTCTAGGAGGCAGTGCTCATCTCCGTTTCAAAGCCAAAACTGTCCAAAGACGTCTCCGTGGTCATGTGGCCGGCATGACTAAGTGCCAAAGATGCATGGAACGCTGTTACCTTCCCACCAAAGGTGGTCCCTATTTTTCTACTTGCATTTTTTACGTGCTTTTGAACTGCTAGGTTGGCAGAAGCTGGGACAAGTAACGGGAGCTCACCCCGTTATGCAGCACTAGCAATTCAAACTGCTGAACTGCCGACCTTTCGATCAACAAGCTCAGCATCTTAGCCACTGAGCCACCATGTCCCTCAAATAGCTGATTAGTATGTCACAATTCTTGCTCAGGCTATCTATGAATAAAATGATAGATCCCTTTGTACAAATTCTTGGAAATTCCAGAATTAGGTCACATGATCAAGAGGAATCTTTCCCAACCTTGGCAATTTCCAGATGTGTGGACTTCAAATCCCAGAATTGTACAGCCAGCATGCCCATCAATGAGAATCTTACAGCTGTTGCATCACATAATGCGCCACAAGATAAGGAGGAAGTAAATATATGATATGAGTCAAGGGAATGTCTACCAAGAGATCCTGCAAATCCAATCCTTACCTGTGCAATTAACAAATGGAGACCCAACTTGTTAAAAGCTGGAGGTGTGTTCATTTAAACAATTAAATAATATCAAGAAACATTTTTAAGAAACATTTGCTATTTCTACCATAAACGTTCTCTATCCATTGTTTTTTATTATGTGTAGCTGATTAAGTCCAGGACTGTCCACAGGAAGAGAGTAAAAAAAAAGTCAATATGGTATACAACCATGCAATAAAAGCCTTCACCCCTTTTTTATATGAATTGGGACTAATTAAGTCAAAACCGCCTAAATATCCAATTCCTTGTCAGGGCAGAAGTTCAAGAGACAGACTTACTCCCTGCTTACTCCATATACTTCCATTACTTCATATAGCTTATTCCCTGCTTTCATCTGGCTTACTTCATATACTTCCATTACTGCATATAACTTACTCCCTGCTTTCATCTGAATGAAAGAACTTTCTGACTGAGATCACACATTGTATGAAGCTATGATTTTAAAAATGTTATTCTGAACTAGTCAAAGTGGTTCACATTCAGTAAAACTGTAAACCAATTAAAAGCAATTCTGCTCTGGCTGGGTGTTAAGCATGAACTGGTCATGGATATATATATATATATATATATATATATATATATATATATATATATATATATATATATATATATATATATATATATATATATATATATATATATATATATATATATATATATATATGTTTATTCTGTCGAGTTCGAAATAGATCTATAATAGCTCGAAATAGATCTATAATAGTCTCCCTTTATTTTCATTTATCAGCAAAAAATGTTACACACACACACACACACACACACACACACACACACACACACACACACACACACACACACACACACACACACACACACACATATATATATATATATATATATATATATATATATATATATATATATATATATATATATATATATATATATATATATATATATATATATATATATATATAATACAGTAATCCCTCGTTTTTCGTGGGGGTTACGTTCCAAAAAGAACCCGTGATAGGCGAAATCCGTGAAGTAGGAACCTTTATTTTTTTAACCCCTCCTACCCGGCTTCTGCGTTTTCGGCGCCCAAAAAAAGCCTGAAAAATCCTCCAACCTCTCCCTCTCTTGACGTCTGCTGTGGCTGCTTGGCACTGATCTCCTGAGCGAGCTTGTAGGCCGTTCCCTCGTCGATTTGCCGCGAACGGCCATTTTCCCTCAGGGAAAGCTGACAGCGCGGCCCGCCCTACAGCTGATGAGCGGCAGTCCTTCTGCGCATGCGCAGAGCTCATCGGACCGCTTTACTCGCCTGCCACTGCCAGACTGAAGCAGGAGACCACCACGCAGGCGCAGAACTCATCGGAGAGGTTTGCGAGTCCCGGAGCCATGCGCTTTGCCGCTGACTGCCTGGCCGCCCACGCAAATCCGTGAAGCAGCGAGACCGTGAAAGGTGAACCGCGATATAGCGAGGGATTACTGTATTACATTCCTTTAAACTCAATATGGCTACTCAGAAGGACAGATAGTCCTTGTTTAGCAACTGCCTCATTTAGTGACCTTTCACATTTACAATGGTGACGTGACCAACCCTCGCATTTACAATCTTTGCAGTTTTATAAAGCAAAACATAGTTGAAATTAGATCGTAAGAACAGTTGTGGTTTCCCTTAATGAAGTCCATAGTCTTCAGATAAATGTGTGATCCAAGGATCACTGAAAAGAAACCAAGAAGATGATGAGAATTGGCTTCATGCCATTCTCCTTTATTTCTGTCCTCCTCCTTGTCTTATTCCTTCTTTATCAAAAGCCACTTGCTTCCTTGCAAGTGAGCAAAAGCAGTCACTGCTCTTTTCTTCTTCCTTTTACAGTGATTATCTGGATACATGCAGTGAGAGAATTGTGTATTATGTAATTGTGTGATCATAAGAAAAGGAAGAAAGAAGGCAGTGACAGATGTCAAGTTGCTGTACATGCATTGAAAGTTCATTTTGAAAAGTAAATTCACTAGGGGGGAAAAATACTTATTTCCTTCCAAAAAGACAGAAAACAGCTGCCTGTTTTGAAGATAGTACATGAATTAAAAATTGAGGAAGATGTACAAGCAGTTCTTGGAATACTGGACTATGAAGGCCTTCTTAAGTTGAAAGATGAATGTTAGACTGCCATTTGCTATCCAATTAAGATGAAAGCAGAGCCTTCTTTCAAGTGAGGTGCAACTGTTACAGACCTACAAAAGTGATTATTTTAAAAGATCCATGGAAGATCAATGGAATGCTTGTGTCTATAAATACAGTACATTTGGCCTTGACAATTCCCCTGAAGCGTGTCATAATCCTAAAAGCAATTCATTCGATTCCCACAATTGGATCTCAGAGAATGAGTAACTAAGTACATGTTGCTCAGAAAATAGAATGCAGTTTGTACTCAAATGTCGTATGTACATAATGCTTGCAATAGTTGTGGTTTTGAAATATTACTTTGAATAAGAATCTTCTGTTTCAAGGCAAACTTTGAGTGCTAATATTTTAAGAGCTTGTTGAATAATACAGAATGCCATCTGCTACTTTACCAGCCTTCATATATTCTACACTTATAAACTTTGAGTAGCATGTTTAAAATTGTTTCTTTTGTAAATAGTGTAACCATAGTTTGTTCTCTTACAGTTATTCCAGCTTTTAAAAATATTTTATCATCCTTCCAGTGTATGTTACCCTATGGGTGCTTGCTTATTTACTCCATTTGGGGATAATATGTTCATATGTTCAAATACATATATTTTGGAGTTGAGAATTAATATGACAGAGCAAGACAGGCACTTTATAAGATGTAGTTATTGCGCTTAGTTATTGCGCATATTTTCATGGCTGGTTTGACATGACTGGAGCTATTATTTTCAGAAGTAGGGAATAGTACCTAGATGATATTTCTACTAATAAATTGAAGAAAAATGTATCAAGATACAGAATTCAGAATTATATTTTGAGAATATTACATCGAAAATGATTCCGTTTGCATTGCCACCAATAGAATCGGCATAAAGTGCTTTAAATATTGATAATGACTTTCTGCTTCCTTAGTTTGAGTGTTTTTTTCTTGTTCATATTACTCCTTCAGTCTTATCACATGATTGTTCTTTTGAGAGCTTATTTCATTCTTAAAACAAGTAAAGAGATATAAAATAAATATTCAAGGTTTATTAGGAAAATGGCTGCTGCCAACAGAATGGGCTAGATGACTTTTTATTTAATGGCTAGATAATGTTGTAAACAAAGTAAAATTAAAGAGCAAGAAGCCAACAGTGTCATCAACTCACAAAAAAAGGGTTGTAATGTCTTTTTATGTGTAGAGTGGCGTAGTAGCCTAGAGGTGAAGACACTTGCCTCCTACTCAGAAGGTTGGGAGTTCAATCCTAGGCAACAGCAGATTTTTCTCTATTAGGGCGCAAAGATAAAAGATCTGCTCCAAACTCCAAGTAGGTGTCAGGAAGTACATCAGGCCAGTAAATGATCATTTAATCGACTCGACTCCAAATAAAGAGATTAAAGCAGGGGTGTCGAACTCAAAGCCTGTGGGCCAGATCCAGCCCACGAGATGCTTATATTTGGCCCACATGGCCACCCTGGAAACAGTGAAGGGCCGGTCCGCAATGCCTCTGCCCGCAAAAATGGGCTCCCAATCTCCATTTTGGGGAGGCTGCACAGCCCTCCCAAGCTCTGTTTTTGCAGGAGGCCGTCCCAGCCGAAAATGGAGATTGGGAGCCCGTTTTTGTTGGCAGAGCACTCGGGCCACCACAGGCGCCCCTGACACAAGTGATGTCAATCTGGCCACGCCCACTCTGCCCCCCACCCTACCCCGAGGTCAAACACAACCCTGATGCAGTCCTCAATGAAATCAAGTTTGACACCCCTGGATTAAAGGATAATAAAAAGAAAAAAATGTCTTTTTATATGTCATTCAGAAAAGGATGTTACACCTTTACACTTCATTTTCATTCACAATTACATATACCTGGGATTTGACTTAATGTAAATGCATGAATTCACCGTAACAAGTGCATGAATCTGTATAAGAATATTTTGAATATTTTGATCTCAAATTGAATGCTATTATATATTTACCTCCACTGGTGATACCTCCCAAGTATAATAAAAATACTATCCTGGAATGATTATATTTACAATGAAGAAATTAAACAAGAGTTGCAAATTGAAATTATGTAGATTTAGTGCATACAGCAGTATACACACAGATAAGCCATGAGTAGGGAAATTAAACATTCACATAAAAGAAAGCATGTCTTCAATTATTTTTGAATTTGACCATTAATTATAGTTGTATGAAAGATCAAATAGCTAAATCTGAATTGCCTTAAAAAGAAAAAAAAACTGGGTTATTTACCAAAAAGTTCATTGGGCCCCTCTCTGCCAATTCTGACACTTTAAGAAGGTCATCTTCATACTTTGAAAACTGGCTTTATAGTGGACAATTTCATCTTAAATGAACGCTTATAGATCACAGTTAGCTATCTATTTATAATACTATATGAAATATGCATCAAGATAAGATGTTTTGTAAATATGCTTTTCAAGTTTATATACAGAGTCATAAGCATCATAACTACATGCTTTAATGTTTTTTGTTTTCCATAATATTTTTTCTTCAAAGTAGTAAATGTAGATCTGTGCAAATGTGCAGATGATTGTGCAATTTAAGTAGGATTTAAAACGAATATCATGTTTCTAAATTAACATGCCATCTTATTAAGATTCAAAACATAGCAATTATGAACACACACATTATAATCTGGAATAAATTATTACTTTGATTATTCACAACTTTTGGATTGTTCTGCCTTTATGTTCCAATTTTCACCCTTCTGATTTTGAATGTTTAATTACCTTCTTTAAATTTATTTACATCTCTTGAATGTTTAGTAATTGCTCAATATAACATACTGTAAGTAGTTGATTCAAAATCATTACAGACCTGCTACCAAAGGCTGCCACAACAGATGTGAACATCAAGTGTTACTGAATGTCAAACAGTTGCTTTTAATTGTGGTTTGTTGTTACATCTGAATTTGTTCCAGGTTAATTATAATGTGCTACATCATTCTGCCCACAAGGTACAATGACTGGTAGAAAACAGAACCATATGTGGAGCTAAATGATTCTTTGGAGATCCACCATTACCACCACCAGGATATGAGTCTCTATACTTCACATTCCTGACCCCATGGAGTAGAGTGTAGGGAACCACACTCAAAAGGTCTGAGGTGAAGCCTCAGATAAATGAGTTATTATGGACATGGTAGATTCAGGATTCCCTTTCAAGTGCAGGAGAGATGGATATGCAATAAGGCCCCTTAGGACTGTTTGCTGGTCTGATGTATTTCCCAGACTTGATGCAAGTACTAGAAAGATGGTTGTCTGTGTTGACTCGCCAACACAGTAATATCTTCTGCTTTCAGGACATGCCTGCTCAACCACTGACAGGAAATTTGGCATAACACACACCCTTCAGGTCTAGATCACAATCCACCAGACAGTCCTGACTTAGCTCTGATATTATGGTGTCTGAATTTTACACTGTAAGTCATGGGGAGTAACTACTTTGGTGATGAATATAATCAGTGCTCCAGTCCAGAATAGGTACAAAGAATTCAATTTAGTAGCTACAATTTGAGGCTGTCCCCAGAATACACTAAAGTCTAATGAAAGGCTCACTGGGCAACTGATCAGGCCAGTGAGAGTTCTGGCTTTGACTTCAATTAAGAATAATCTTGCCAAAAGTGATGGAATTAATTATAGAAGAAAGAAGCGCTTGGAGTTTATTTAGTGACTCACTGTTTTTCACAGTTTCTTTGGCTGTGACAATCCCACCTTTCTGAATGGTGCTTCTGTTCTACTCATTTTGCAACATGTTTATTTGAAAATATGGTCAGGATGAATTTAGCAATAGAGGATCTGGCCTACAAATAATATATTAATGTAATAAATGTACAGACAAAATTATAGGCCACTACAACTCAATCTACATAACATTTAAAAGTCTCATTTATTTCAACCACATTAAGTTCAAATACTACAAGATGTTGGCTTCGGGACCAGGTTAACCATATTTCAACTTTGCTTGTGAGTATTTTATCAATTTAGCATCTCAGAGAGCATTAGGATTTATGCTGGCTTTACTGTTAAAATGTTTACTTCATTTGATGTAGACTTTTAGGGGACTTTTAGTGAAAAGTAATAAGGTAACTTAAAGTCCACTGAATGAAGAACAATTGAAAATGTATGCTTGGACTGGTAAGTCTCAAGTACCAGATGGTTTATACTCTTCATGGAAGAAGTTCTTTACTCTTTCCCTTTGGAAATACTTTTATTTTTCAAAGGCCCTCACAAGCAACCCCCTTGGGGAAGTTTTTGGGAAGCCAAGAGGGGTTACAGATTGCATGGAAAATCATTGATACCTCTCCCCTATCCTCCATGCTCTTGAATAGCTGAGATGAAGTGAGAATCCACTTTCAGCGATCATATAAACTTGAGTTATTTGACTAAGGAACTAAAGGAAATCTCAAATTTGAAGCAATCACTGACTAAGCCCCTCTGCAAATTATTGTGATCCATGCTTGCTACAGCAATGGCTTATTTCAGAGAATGGATCTGATAACATTTAGGTTATATTTATAGCTCACTTAACCTCCTAGATATTCAGAATAGCTTATTTATCATCTCTGTTTCATTTTATACTCACAAAAACCCTGTGAATTACAATGAACTGAGATGTAAGTGACTGAGGCCACCTGGTCCAAAGCAGTCCAGTGAGCCTGATAGCAGATTAGAGATTTCAGCCTAGTTGGAGATTTCAAACTTCCATTCACTACATTATGTCACAGTCTTAAATACTACCATGAAACATTTAAGTATAGGCAGAGCTGTAACTTGAAAGTACATTCTATGACTGTTGTTCCAGGTATAATCTCTGATATTTTCATATATGGCTGGGAGAACCCTTTTCAATCCCTGTTAGGTAAAGTGACCAGATTTTTTTTTTTTAAGCGGGACATTGGCGGGGGGACGGGGCCGCCTGGACGCCGTCATTTGAGTTTTGCCCTCTGCGCATGCGCAGAAGGCAAAAGATGCTAATGTCGGCGTCCAGGTGGGCGGGGGGGCATCCCTTGGGGTGTCTTGTCTTGTCTTGTGTTTTGAAGCAAAAGCAACATTGTGTGCGTTGTGTGTGTGTGTGTGTGTGTCTTTTTTTTCAAAGCCCCGCGGGCGGCAGGGCGAAGTTTGGGCAAGGCAGGGGAGGCAAGCGGGAGAGTGGCCTAGCGGTTAGATCATCGGGCCCGACGCCCGGGACCCCCCCTCCCCATCCTTTCTCTCGCCAGCCGGCGGGCTTGCATTGGCGGCGTTCTAGCTTGGGGGGCACCCGGTTGGGGAAGAAGGCGCGAGGTCGGCAGTGAAGACGCTGCAGGGCTGCTCTCCCCCTCCCTTCCTCCCCCGGCAGCCACTGGGAAGGGGATCCAGTTTCCCGGCGATCACGTGCGGCTCGTCCTTGCTCTACAAGGGCTCCCCCCTTCGGGAGCCGGCAGTAGCTTGGCAAGGTCGCTCCCAAGAAGCGGCTCCTCCCCCCCCCGCAAAGAGCAGAGACAGGCTGGCCTGGCTCCGGCACCTTTCCTCCCCAGGAATCCTTTCCCGGGTCTGCCACACGGGGGGAAGGAGCAGAGGCGTGGGGCACCCACCGGACGCCGCCCCGGAGAGAAGACCTGGCCCAGACGCAGCAGAGACGAGCCCCGGCCCCAGCCATGGCATTGGTAAAGGCTGCGATGAAGGGGTGGTGGTGGTGCACAAAGCTGCAGCCTCTGCTGCGTCTGGCCTGGAGGAAAAGCTGGCTGACGGCGCGGGAAAAATCCTTCCTGGCCCTTGCCAGCCGGGCCTGGTCTTCTCTCCTGGGCGGCGTCCGGCGGGTGCCCCACGCCTCCGCTCCTTCCCCCTGTGTGGCAGACCCGGGAAAGGATTCCTGGGGAGGAAAGGTGCCAGAGCCAGGCCAGCCTGTCTCTGCTCTCTGCGGGGGGGAGGGCCCGAGATTCAAAGAGTGAATGACATGCGGGAGGCGGGGAGGAAGCTGGGCGGGGCCTGGCTCGGCTGCTGAAAGAGTCCCTGGACGTTGCTGGGAGAGGAAGAGAAAAAAAAAAGGTGCGGGCGGGAATGTGGATGAGGCGCTTCCTTTCCTTTCGCTGGAAGCGGCACTGATGTGAAGAAACATCCCGGCTCTGATTTTTTTTTTTACACCGGCCGCAGATTTCTGTGTGGGAGACATCCGGTCAGAAGGCGTCGTTTCAAAAAAGCGGGACTTTTTTGAAACGATGCGGGACACAGGACAATTGGCTTAAAATCGGGTCTGTCCCGCCAAAAGCGGGACGTCTGGTCACCTTACTGTTAGGGGATATATGACCAGCAGTACTTTAAGGTAAGATATGTACCCGTATTTTTCGGAGTATAAGACGCACCGGAGTATAAGACGCACCTTAGTTTTGAGGGAGGAAAACAAGGAAAAAAGGCCTCTGCCTCCCAGCAATTTGCCAAACAGCAAACAGCACAGATGATATACCGTATTTTTCGGAGTATTAGATGCACTGGAGTATAAGACGCACCTTAGTTTTTGGGGAGGAAAATAGGGGGGGGGGAAATCTGCCTACCAGGTATTCATCTGGCTAGCGTCCTTAGTCTGGTCAGCTTCAGCACATTATTTTATCCCCTGGTTAGGACTTAAAAAAACCTTCTTCGGAGAGAGTAACAATGAAAGAGCCTGCAAGCCAGTAAGAGCTGGGAAGATAGATAGCACCTGGTTAGGGCTAGAAAAAAACTTATTCGGAGCAAGTAGAGCAATGAAAAAAACCCTGCAAAGACTTAGGGCTGGAAAAACATTCTTTGGAGAGAGTAACAATGAAAAAGCCTGCAAGGTAAGAGCTGGGAAGATCTGTTAGCAGCTAGTTAGGGCTGGGGGGAAAAGCTACATTCGAAGTATAAGACGCACCCAAATTTTCAGCCACTTTTAGGGAGAAAAAAGGTGCGTCTTATACTCCAAAAAATATGGTACACTGTTTGCTGTGTATTTCTGTGCATGTGTGCTTGACCCATAGAAATAGCAAAGAATTGGAGAAATGTACATTATGCCAGAAAGTTTTCTTAAATGTACCATTTCCCTGAAAATAAGACCCTGTCTTATATTTTTTTGAATCTTGAAATAAGCGCTTGGCCTTATTGCCATGCACTCAAAAGCCAGATTGGGCTTATTATCAGGGGATGTCTTATTTTGGGGAAAACAGGGTAGTCAAACTAACTCCTCCCAATTATTTAAATAGATCTACTCCAAGGTAACTAAACTCTAATACTAAACAGGAAACTGCTACATTTCATACTATACTTGTACAGAGCTGTTAAAATTAATTAAAATTTCTGGAAGTATACATTATTCTCTATTATTTAAAAGAAGATACAATGGGGAAGGTTGTTGAGAAAGTGGTGGCACTCCAGCTCCTACGACTGTTGGATGACACTGATTTTCTGGATCCCTTTCAATCTGGCTTCAGGCGCGGTTACAGTACGGAAACGGCTTTGGTCACCCTGATGGATGATCTCTGGCGAACCCGGGATGGGGGTCATTCCTCTATCCTGGTGCTACTTGACCTCTCAGCGGCCTTCGATACCATTGACCATGGTATCCTTCTGCGTCGTCTCGGAGAGGTGGGGGTGGGCGGCACTGTTTTGCAGTGGTTCTCCTCCTTCCTCTCTGACAGGACGCAGTCGGTGTTGACGGGGGCAGAGGTCGAGCCCTAGGCCCCTACTATGTGGGGTGCCACAGGGCTCGGTCCTCTCGCCCATCCTGTTTAATATCTACATGAAGCCGCTGGGTGAGATCATCCGACGACATGGGGTGAGGTATCAGCAATATGCTGATGATACCCAGTTGTACATCTCCACCCCATCTCAATTTGGGGAAGCCGTAGACGTAATGGACCGCTGCCTGGCCGATGTTAGGGTCTGGATGGGGAAGAACCGGCTAAAGCTTAACCCTGACAAGACTGAGTGGCTGTGGATATTGCCTCCTAAGGACTTGACCAACTGTCCCTCCTTGGTTCTTGGGGCGGAGAAATTAGCCCCCTCAGAACGGGTTCGCAATTTGGGTGTCCTCCTAGATCCACAGCTAAAATTGGAACAACATCTTTCAGCTGTGGCTAGGGGGACCTTTGCACAAGTTCGTCTTGTGCACCAATTGCGACCCTACTTGGAGAAGGAGGCACTTCTTACAGTCACTCATGCCCTTATCACCTCACGGCTGGATTACTGCAATGCGCTCTACATGGGGCTACCCTTGAAGAGTGTCCGGCGACTGCAATTGGTGCAAAATGCAGCTGCGCGAGCTGTGGTGGGTGCACCTAGATGCACCCACGTAACACCTATCCTCCGCCAGCTGCATTGGCTGCCCATTAGTCTCCGGATCCAATTTAAGGTGTTGGTCGTTACCTTTAAAGCCCTACATGGCTCAGGGCCAGGTTATCTTCGGGACCGCATCCTGCCGCATACCTCCCTACGACCGGTTAGAGCCCACAGAGTCGGCCTCCTCCAGGTCCCGTCGACCAAACAATGTCGGCTGGCGGGACCTAGGGGGAGGGCCTTCTCTGTGGGAGCTCCCTCCCTGTGGAACCAACTTCCTCCAGAGATCAGGACCATCCCCACCCTACTGGCCTTCCGGAAAGCAATAAAGACCTGGCTCTTCCGGCAGGCGGGGTGAATGAGATACTCTTTTAACTTTTGTATTTTCTGTATTTTTAACCATTGCATTGTGTATTGTTATATATTTTAATGAACTTTTATTTTGTATTGGATCTACATGCTGTGAGCCGCCCTGAGTCCCTAGGGATTGGATAGAAATCCACCAAAATAAATAAATAAATAAATAAATAGCACTGGGCCTCTTCAGAGCAAGCATTTGTTTTAAAAAGCTTCTTTATTTTGTAAAGTTGTCTAGATTTACAGGGATCTCCAACCTTGGCAACTTTAAGACTTGTGGACTTCAACTCCCAGCAAAGCTGGCTGTGGAATTCTGGGAGTTGAAGTCCACAAGTCTTAAAATTGCCAAGGTTGGAGACCCCTGGCTCTAGAACAATAATAAAGCAGTCCTTAAAAAATAAGTCTAATAATTTGAACATTCTACAGACTTTTATAGTTATTCACTTACCCCCTTCCATTGAGTTCAGCAGAAAATAAAAATCTGCGTATCTCTCCCAGCTATTTGCCTCTGCAGCTAGTTTCACTTTCATTTTAATACGTGGCAAATCAGCTGTATGTCGGGAAGCTGCTATTGACTTGCTTGGCTTTACAGGCTCTTCCCTCTTTGCTGCAAACAGGCAAATTGCTGGAAGACAGAGCCAAAGGGTGGGGATGGCTGCAGCGGCGGGTTCCTCCCTTACCGGTGCCGGTGTGCTGCGCGCGCATCTCCACACTTCGGATGATTTTTTTTTCGTGAATTTTTGGGCGATTTTGCTTCTGCGCATGCGCGGAAGCAAAATCGCCCAAAAATTCACGGGAAAAAATGGCGCCGCGCACGGTGGACCAGCAGAGAGGGCTCGGGAGCGGTCGCGCGCAAATTGCGCAATCGGCCGCTCCCTACCGGAGCTGCGTATCGGGCAGCTCCGGCAGGAACCCACCTCTGGATGGCTGCGTTGGTGGGGCTACATTCGGTGTATAAGACGCACCCAAGTTTTCACCCTCTTTTTGGGGGTAAAAAGGTGCGTCTTATACTCCGAAAAATACGGTAAATATATTTTTGTATACTGCTATTTTCCTGTAAACCTCATTAACATTGCCTATAAAACCTGGGCTCCTAAACAAACTTTTAGAGTAGTAGTAAACTACATTATAAGAAACCACAACTTTTTATATCAATGCCATTTCCCCCCCTTTTCTCAGACTATTTTTAACAAGCTACTGTCTGGTCATCAATACTGTGGGATTTGTGGATAGCAGTCAAAAGTGAAAAATGACCACATTGCTGAAATGCAATTATTTTAATTGGTCACGTCACTTTTCTAGGAAATTTGGGTTGCTTGGGTTATTTTCCCATGCCTCTCTATGATTTAGAGAGAAAGAGAATCTTAAACCTGTGAGAATTCATTTAGTATATAGTCGTGTCAGTTCAGATATAATATGAATAATCTTAGCAGCATTTTTAGCTAATCTGTACACAATTTTCTATTTTCTTTGCTTTACTGAGTACACATGGTATCCAACAGTCTTTGTTTTATTCAGAACTTAAACTCTTTATTAGTGTAGTCACAATTCATTAAAAACCTAGACAGACAGACAGGAAATGCTACCTTCCATAACACAATAGTACATATTTCAGCACTGATTGTAACCTACTACTCTAGTGCTGATTCTGCCAAATGTATGGATGTGTAAAAGTTATGTTGCTTACTTTTCCTGTTTCCACTGAAGAATAGAACAACCAGCCTGCCAGATATCTCTATTAGAAACAGACATTTGATAAATGTACTGTACGCTAACCTCTCCAGCTCCCATTTTGAAAACTAGTTACTGAAATACAGGTAGTCTTGGACTTATGACTATTTGATTAGTGACTATTTGAAGTTACAACACTGAAAAAAGTGACTTACGACTGGTCCTTGCACTTACAACTGTTACAATATCCCCACAGTCATGTGATCAAAATTTGGGCATTTGGCAACTGGCATGTATTTACAATAATGGCAGTGTCCTGGGATCACATGATCATTGTTTGCAACCTTCCAAGCTGTCTTCCAACAAGCAAAATTGGGTACAACTCACTTAACTACCACCTTGCTTAACAATGGAAATTCTCATCCCTATTGTGTCATAAGTCGAGGACTACCAGTATGTGTTTTGTAAATTAAATTTAATCGGACTTGGAGGAAGAATAAAGCAATTCAAAATAGGCAGAGTGAAAATAGGGAAAAAACCCAATCACCTAATGGCAAGTATTCACATACTTTTATGCGCACTCTCAGAACTGTAAAGATTAATGATTATGCAGTAGCATTTGGAAGCAAATTATACCACTAAATAAGCAATCTTAAATTTCTAACCTATTTATTTATTTATTTATTTATTTATTTATTTATTTATTTATTTATTTATTTATTTATTTTTGTTAAGTACGTGTTGGTAATATACATAGATATAACATTGTTTATATACATAAGATGGATACTGATAAGAGGGAACATTAGGACAGGGATGGTAGGCACGCTGGTGCACTTATGCACGCCCCTTACTGACCTCTTAGGAATCGGGTGAGGTCAACAGTGGACAGTCTAAGGGTAAAGTTTTGGGGGTTTGGTGTCGAAACCACAGTGTCAGGTAGTGAGTTCCAGGCATTTACCACTCTGTTGCTAAAGTCGTATTTTCTACAGTCAAGTTTGGAGCGGTTCACTTTGAGTTTGTATCTGTTATGTGCTCGTGTATTGTTGTGGTTGAAGCTGAAGTAGTCGTTGACAGGAAGGACGTTGTAGCAGATAATTTTATGAGCTAAGCTTAGGTCGTGCCGAAGGTGACGTAGTTCTAAGCTTTCTAAGCCCAGGATTTCAAGTCTGGTTGCGTAAGGTATTCTGTTGCGAGTAAAGGAGTGGAGGATTCTTCTTGTAAAGTATCTCTGGACACTTTCTAATGTATTTATGTCTGATATGCGGTGTGGGTTCCAGACAGATGAGCTGTATTCAAGGATTGGTCTGGTGAATGTTTTATATGTTCTGGTTAGTAGTGTGATATTACCGGTTAGTAGTGTGATAAACCTTAATGAGAAATGAAATATTGAATAGCTAGATGGGGAACCTGGTGTAGTGATTCAGGATACAGTATTTTGCAGAAACTGAGAAAAACACCTGAAGATGTGCTAAGCCTGTCTGATGACTTCCTCAAAGTTTTTGCTTTACTTCTAAATAATGTGGGCAGGAAATGTACTGAATTTTCACAGAGTTATGGAGGCTGTATAACAGTCATGCTTTCTATAATAGGGACAAGCAGAGAAATGCCTAAATGGCTTCATTCAATCAATCAATCAATTAATCAATCAATCAGTCAGATAGTATGTACGGAATTTGCATAAACTCAAACAACAGATTTTGTGATATTTTGATTCTTCTACAGGAAGAAGGTGTCAGGCCGAAGCCATTTTTCTTGGGGTCTTTGGCCTGCCACACTTTATGCTATTTTAAAATGTATTCTTGCTATGGGAATTTGGGAGGGGTCATTGCATGAGGGATGTCTGCATGTAGCCATAACAAATTCCTTCTAGATTGTCAAGGTCATCCTTTGTCTTTGCACTCCTGCACCTGCACGGAAGGAGATGGGAGTTGCTGCCAGGTTGGCAGATGAAGATTGGTCAACGTGGTGGACTTGGGGGTGTGGGGACAAGGGCTTGAACTTTCAACTGGGTGGAGAAACCCCTGGGACTTCAGATTCGGGTTTCTCCCAGATGTGCCAACATGGCTCTGCTAATAAATTGGAACTTTGAGGAATACTTTGCCTTGGACTCTGATTTAGTTTTCGATGCTATTTGGAACCCTGACAAAAGGTCAGATAATTCAGCATGGCAGTCAACAGAGAATTGTGAATTAGGAGAATATAGCGGTATTTCTAAACTTCATCTCTAAATACCCAGAAAACTAGAGGAAGAAGAAAATGATTTGACTGCAATCCAATATTCAAATAATTTAAGCCAAATTTTTTTGTGGAACTAATTTAGCTAAAAGCCAAGAAATTGGGTTTAGAATGTTTATAGAAAAGAAAGAGTAAGAATTCATTGTTCTGATCTTATATTTCACTGAACAGATTAAGTAAAATGAGTAAAATATACATATTCTCCTGTTCTTTCTTTTTGAAGATTTGAGGAATTCACCCCAAAAGATGGGAGTAGTGGTGAGCAGAAGCATCCATGTTTAGTAGCAAGTAACTTTGAACTCTCTACTAAAGGAAGTCTTTACCTTCCTTTAGAAACGTCTCTTTGGAATCAGACTCAAATTCTGGGTACCATGTGGAAAAGTCCATTCTGTTTTCCTGGTCCGTAGTACGAATGTGCATTATTTTTGCATACTTTCATGAGATTCTGCATTATAGCCAACAATCCTAAAATTACCTGGAATTTACCTATCTAATATAAATTAGAGCTGAGACTCTGCTTAGTTTTTTCAAACTGATTAGACAAGGTAGCTATGGATCAGGGGCGGGTTGCTCACTTACCGATACTGGTGCGCTGCGCGCGCATCTCCACATTTTGTGCGCGCTCGCGCTCGCTACGCATGTGCACCCCCTTGCGTGATTTTGCTTTTGCGCATGCACGGAAGCAAAATCTCTCCAAAATCTTGTGAGGAGATGCGTGTGTGCACGTGGTTCTGGCACTTTTTTTGCTTCCACGCATGCACGGAAGCAAAAAATTGCCAAAATCTCGCACGCGCACACGTCTCCTCATGAGATTTTGGTGAGATTTTGCTTTTGCGCATGCGTAGGAAGCAAAATCAGCCCAAAAATTCCCCCCAAAAAGATGGTGCTGCGCAACAGACCGGGGAAGATGGCACTGGAGTGGTCGCGCGCAAATAGCGCCATCTGCTGGCCGTTACCGGAACAACAGAGTGGACCACACCGGTAGGAACCCACCACTGCTATGGATCAATTGTGATGAAAGTCAAATATGTAATCATGATTTAGAACACGGGTGTCAAACTTGCCATGTCACATTGCCGTTATGTGACATATTGAGATTTTTTTTCCTTCGCGGAGCTGGGGAGGGCGTGTCCTGTGCGTGATGCATCGGCCTGCAGGCCGCCAATTTGACACCCCTGATTTAGAATAATCTCCACAGCTTTTCTTTTGATGTATTTTTATATTTAAAAATCACTGATGTTCCTGGTGATTGGTGATATAACACTGTCATTGTTATCAGGGTAAAGAAGATCTTTTTCTAATGATATAATAGATTATTCTTTATTGGCCACGTGTGATTGGACACTCAAGGAATTTGTCTCTGGTGCATAAGCTCTCAGTGTACATACAAACAACAAAGTGATATAATTATAGGATACCAATAGGAGAAGGTAATAGGAAAGATGAGAAGGATAATAGTAATACAGCCCTAATTCATGGGTAAAAATCCTTAGGCATAAATAGTGCTGTGGGAATTAGGTGTTTAGCAGAGTGATGGCACGGAGGGGAAAAACCGTCATTGTGTCTAGTTGTTTTAGCATACAATGCCCTATAGTGGCATCCTGAGTGGAGGAGTTGAAACAGTTTATGTCCAGGATGTGAGGGGTCTGTAAATATTTTATCAGTCCTCTTTCTGGAGAGCTAATGTTAAAGCTGTAGCTAACCATGGCAATGAAAAACAGCAAATGAATCTTAAAATGACACTTATTTATGGTATTTTCAGCTCCCCTCAAAACTGCTTTTTTGAATACAAAAATGGTTTCCCTCCCAATCTTCTATCTAGACTTAAATACTTGTAAAAGAGCTTTGTTTTAAAAAAGAAAGTGTGCAGATGACCAGTAGGGGTCAGTTTTGCTATATTTTATTCAGTGAGATGTACTTGAAGGTTTCTCAATCATTTTGAAAAGCCAGTTTTGAAAATGTACTTCTTATATGTTTTGAAGTTTGTTCTGAAGTTTCAGGAGACCAGATTATTTTGTTAAAAACTAGATTAGGCAACATCTAATATATTACATCATATAATGTTATAATTCATAGTATATAGGCATTGCACAAAAGCATGTGGAAATGTAAGCTGCTTCTGTTGCTATACAGCATTGATTATAGGAAGAAAACAAATTAATTTGCAATAACAAAATTCCCAATACAGTGCTGGTTTCAAGTTATGGGAATTGAAATCCATCCATTCTAGAGAACGCCAAGTTTAAAAGAACGGTGTAAGAGGATCCTTTATATTTCAGTAATGACAACATTGGATAAAAATGATAAAAGAGATCTAGCTAAATAATCAGTAAAAATGATATATGCAAAATATGTCAAGTTTGACATGGTTACAATTTCAAACCAAATGGCTGAATTGACATTGTTGCTAAGATCTGATTCTGTTAAACAGTGTGTTGCCAACGAGTTCATTTTCCTCTGACTAACAGGGTACGTACAGGAAAGTGAAAATATGCTTTGTATTAGGATAGAGAAGAATGGAGAATATATTTTTGAGGTTAGGAAGTGCAGGTAAACAACAAAAACAATGCTACATGAAGGCCATATGAATGTGACATTAGTAGAGGCAAATATCTTTGCCCAGCTTTGGGGGAATTTTGGAATTTCATTAAAAACAAATAGTCCACCTATTTTCCACCTAGTCCTACATAACCAACAATACTGATTTTGGGAGGATTAAATGGAAAGAATCTTCTACATGCCACTCTCAGTCCTTATGGTAATATGGAATAATAATGTAACAGCAACAACTACAAAAAGACTAAACATAAGAAGAAACTATTGTACAGTATATAAAAATAAAGACAGCACATGTAGAACAGCTTGATAGTGTTACATTTATAAACATTTTCTAGATCAGAGGTCTCCAACCTAGGCAACTTTATGAGGTGTGGACTTCAATTCTGGGACTTGAAGTCCACACCTCATAAATTTGCCAAGGTTGGAGATCTTTGTTCTAGATCATCCCAAGCCTATGTAGGGCTTCAGAAATCATTTAGAAAAGTTGCTTTGTTGCTTGCAGGAATATTTTGCAGTTGATATGTGAACCAGAAAACATCATGACTGCTTTAAATGTGGCACAGATAGAGGTATTGTGTTCCCTCATGAGCTCCAAGCTTCTCTGTGGGAGTAATGTTGAAGCAGTCTGCATCTTTACCAGATACCTTTGACTTTCTTCTAAGTTCCTGGAGATCACAGCATTTGTAATAAGTAAAAATAATCATTGCACTAGATTATAGATTTAGTTAGTTAGTGTTTGTTGTAGTTGTTCAGGTGCAACTTGTTTTTACCATTACCTAAAGCCACTACTAAAAAGCACAATTTTATTATGGGAATATGAATACATTCCTATCTATTTCAGTTTGGTGTAGTAAAGGCACCAGGCTAGAAAATAAGAGATCCCGCATGAAGCCAGCTGGGTGGCTTTGGGCCAGTCATTTTGTCCTGCCCCTAAGAATGCAGCAATGGCAAGCTGCTGTTTCTGAAAACGTTGGCAAAAAACCCATAGCGACTTTGTCCCAAATGGTTGCCCAGAGTGAAAACTGACATATACATTTCCTTTTTTTCCTGGCTTCTACTACCTAGCAATTGATTGCACAGTGTATATCTCAGATTCATTTAGTACAGCGGTTCTCAACCTGGGGGTCGGGAGATCTTGCCCGGACGCTGCAATTTGGGTTCCTTTACCCTCTGCGCATGTGCAGAACGCTTTGCGCATGCGCAGAGGGTAAAAGAACCCAAATGGCAGTGGCGGGGCGGGGGTCGCGGGGGTGGGCACGGCGGTGGGGTGGGTTGCGGTGGGGGCGCAGGGGTGGGTCGCGGGTCACGGCATTAGGAAGGTTGAGAACCACTGATTTAGTAGAAAATTGTAAACCTTTGCAAGAAGCCACTCAAAACTATATTTGAGTGAACAAGTGGATTTATTTTTGCTATATAGGGAAGTAAATCATTGTTAAAGTAAATCAAATATTACTTTTAGGAGTGTAGGAACAGTATAAACAGATTTTTGCCAAATTTATGCTATAAAGTGACATAGCATATATTGTAGTCCCAGATCTTTTGCAAGGACCATACGCTCCACAGTGGAGGCACACACTCACATGGCATCATTATGAAGCCTCTATTATATAGTGATGGGTGACGATCATATTTTTTTTCCCTGAAGCCCTTTTTATGGTGTTTATTCTCTACAAAAACAGATTATTTCCTGATATTTGTTCATTTTAAATGGCACGTAAACAGTTATGGTACAATAAAAAGGGCTAAGTTCGGAAAAATAACAAATATCTGGCGGGCATGGTGGCGGGGTGGGTCAGGGTGGGGGTGCAGGGGTAGGGTGTGGGGCGCGACATTAGGAAGGTTGAGAACCGGACTTCCGGTTTTGGCTCCGACGGTGTCGCTGGCGCTCCTCGTATGGTGTCCTTCCGACCTTATGTAAAAGCTGCCAGAACAGCTGTCTGGCGGCTTGAAAATCACTCCCTGGGTGAAGGGGAGAGATGAGAGTGAGATAGGTGGGGTAGAGCCCCCCTAGTGTCCTAAAAGCCAACTTAGGGTGCGTAGGGTGAGGGCTCCCCAGATAGCCTGTCTGCTGCTCCGGGAAGTTGGAAGCCTCCGCTTTAAAAGCGGAGCAAGATGCCGCGACCACCGCTGCTGCTGCAAAGGAAAGTACAATTATTTTAAATCTATAGAGAGCAGCCAGAGAAAGACAGGAGTCCAGGAGGGCATTAGTTTGATCTTTAACTCCATTGCTGGATTTTATTTTGGAAGCAACAAAGTAGCTTAACAAGGAGTGGCAACAATATGGCGATTGGAGACGTAGGGTGTAGAAGAGAAAGTTATTTCCGCTTTGTTACCAGCCCTTTCCTCTGGAAATCTTTGATCTGAAGAATGATTTTTTTCTTCTTTTTTCTTCTGAATTAATCTATAGCTTTATAAAAGATAAAATTTAACTGGCTTTGGACTTGGAAAGAATTTTTTTAAGTAAAGATCTGGACTTTTTTTCCTCTCTTCTTTGTCTTTCTTTTTTGAAAACATTGAAATGGCTTCTAAACTTGAAAAGACTGTAGTGAATAAAAGAACTGAGTACTCCTTTGATCATATTTTAAAGAAGCAATCTATGCCTGATTTAACATAATCAAAGTCTTTAACACCGGAGAGTTTTCTTAATACCTTGAAAGTAATGAAAAATGAGCTGATTTTGGAATTTAATTCAAAAATTGCTGAAATAGATAAAAAAATGCAGGCTGCTATGGAGAAGATGAATTTACAACTGAGAGCGGATGTGGTGAAAGTTTGTAAAGGATTTGCAGTAAATATGGAGATTTTGGAGAAGGATTTGGAAAAAAATAAGCAAGATTTAACAATCTCAGAGGAATACATAACCAAGGTTCAAAATGATATACTAAATTTGGAAACAGAGGTGATGATGTCCCAATTTAGAGAGATGAAATTTGCCATAAGAGTTAGGGGCTTGAAGGAGGAAAAATTTGAAAATTTGAAAGGAAGAATGACAGAGGCACTGGAGCAGGTATCTGGATTGTCTAAAGATGAATTGGCTACACAAATTGATAAGATATATAGAGCTAATTCTTGGTATGCAAAACAAAACCACTTGCCAAGGGACATAGTAATATATTTCACTACCAGAGCTCTGCGGAACAGAATTACACAGGCGACTTTTAAGAATAATCTTCAGGCAAATGGTTAAGAAATAAGGATATGGAAAGAAATCCCTTCCAAGATGCTTAAAGCTAGAAGAGAATATTCCTTTTTGGTCGAGGAACTAAAAACATGAAATTTACAATACAAATGGAATGCACCAACAGGAGTAATTGTGAAATTTTTGGGAAAAAGATATGGACTTAACACAATAAAGAAAGCTACAGAATTTTACATCAATGTTTTAAAGGCTGATATTTCTAAAATTCCAGTAGAAAGAATCATGGAAATAGAGGAGGAGGAGAAGAAAAATCCAGACATACGTGGTCAAGAGAAAATAATTCCAAAGATTCAAAGTGATTGGCAGAGCCAGATTGATGTTTGTGATGTGGAAAAGGAGACGGAGGATTGGGATCAGATGAGAGCTGAATCGACAGATTTGAAATGGCCAAAGGATAGATGGTGTTGAAACTTATAGGATGGTTGGAAAGATGAACAAGATTGTAAACATTTTTTTTCTCATCTTTTTTTACTAATATTGTTTTTTGATGGTATTTTCCTTTTAGATTATTTTATATGTATATATCATATATTTTGGAATCATAAATTTGATATAGTGTAATATTTTGTTATTAATATTTTGAGGATTTAGGGATTAAGTTCAAGGTCTTTGAGGCATAAGGGGTTGGTTCTTACTCCTTTTTATTATTATTATTATATATAATATATATTTTGAAGTCGATACCTCAAGGTATAGAAATATTGTTATTAATGTGTTTGATTTTATGATTTTATGTTTAGAAGAAATGTTATATATGCAATATCATGTTATTAATAAGTTGTTGGACTTTAGGTTTAAGTTTAAGGGTTTTGAAGTATAAGGGGTTAGTTTTTATTTTATTTTTTTTCTTATCATTATTAATATATATATATTATATATTGGGAAGTTAATATTTTGATATATTGTAATATTATGTTATTAATATTGTTTGATTTTATGATCAAGTTTAGTTCTTGAGGTTCATCTTTGTTTCTCTTCTATTTTTGTTTTTCTTTTTATCTTTCTTTTTTCTCTTTTATAATTATTAATATAGATTATGTAAAAGATAGAGGTTTAGAGATGTGAATTATAGTATGAGATTTTGTGTGATGTTTTTTTAATTGTTTACTTTCTTTTTAATTATTTATTTTCTTTATTTTCTAGTATTTTTATCCTTCTTCCGATTATGTTTTGAATAGTTTAGAAAAATTCAGAGTTAAAGATTCCAAAAAATGGGGAAATTAAGAAGTTGTTTTAACTTAATTTAAATTTATTTTATTGAATATTATGCCCTGTACTTTCTCTGGGAAGTCCGGGGGGGGAGGGGGGAAGGGCAGGGAGTGGGTTGGGGGTAGGGGGGATGGGGGGGAGAAAAATTGAAAAATGCTTGTACTTTGTACTTATAAAACTTTTTGAATTAAAAAAAAAAGCAAGGTTGAGAACCACTGCATTAGAAGGAGAAATCTAGAACCCATAACTTTATTTTATTGCACTGCTGACAATGACTTCAAATCTAAGTTTTAGGCTGTTGTTTTTCTTAACCAGGCAAAAATGAAGGGATGCTATATTCCAGAGAGTTCGGCAGTTTATAGCTCCATTTGAGGGGAAAAACCAGACACTTTTAAAAAAATCCTGTCAATATATTTATAATAATTACCTGAATCAGCAACTTTCATGGGCATGGAGTTAAAACAGGCAAGATGGCAGTGTCAAAACTGCATGCACTATCATCTCATATTCATCTAAAAGGATGAGTTTTGATCTCCAGCTTATCTGTTTTGACTCCATCTTGCACACATACACCGCCCCATTTTCCTTGGACATCACCAGTCTGAATAAAGTATAGTTTTCTATTATGTAAAGCAAAGTATTTTCATATGTAAAGAAATATATTTATATGTATGTGGGTGTGGGGTTAATTGCATTATATTAAGTATCAAAATATTTTAAACCTTTTAAACAATGTTAGAAATTAAACATTACATAGATTATAATTTCCTCCAGAAATTAATATGGGGGAAAGGTTTTTTCCTACTGCTTTAACTGTTTTCCATTAAGTAAAATATGGAACATGGTATTTTGGAAATGTTACATTTCTAGTCAGTTCCCTTGGCTGCCACAATTTTATATTTTCATACACACACACACACACACACACACACACACACACACACACACACACACACACACACAAAGATACGGCTTCTATATTATTCCAATTCTCCTCTGAAGAATCTTCTTGATTTAATGATGGTGAAACACATTATATGGACTAACTCATCACATTCAAAAGTGGCACAAAGAAATAAAAAGAAATATTTCTTCTGATTCAATTATTTCATGAAATATTTGAAAATCAAGGTTCCTAGCACTACCAGTCAGAAAGCTGATGTTCTGTTAACAGAGTTCAGCGAACTTAAAAAATAATGAAACTCGGGTTAAGAAGATAATGGAGAATTACAAGTGAAAAATTAAATGTGTGCATAATGATTGTATGACACTTCATGTTAAAGTATCAACAGCAAGAAAAAAAGGAGCTCATGAATGCTTAGAGAAATAAATATATAGAATATCTATTAGGAAATGGCAACAAGGAGGTAAAATTAAATTACTGTTAACTCAAACAGTTGATAATTGAAGCAACTGTTCAGTCAGATTAGTATGAACACATCTGCTGCAATTTAAAAAATAAGTAGGATAAGCTGATCAGAAAAAAAGTTTTGTCTAAAACCCATGAAGTGAATTTTATGAAAACTTTTAAATAACTAATAAAGTTTATTCATTTATAAGAATGTGTGTACTGCCCACGTTACTATTATTATTATAGAATTAGTTCAAGAGTTGCCTTATAGGGATGATGGGCAGCATAAAAATTTAATAAATAAATAAATAAATAAATAAATAAATAAATAAATAAATAAATAAATAAATAAATAAGATGACCCAATCAGTACTCTTCCAGTTCTGTAATTTATAATTCTAAGATCTCATAAGTTGACTTTCAGTGTGCATTCTTTTAATGAAATCTATTTTTATTCTGGACTCCTTGGTGTTCTGAGCTTGGTTATTGCAGATGTTTCTTATCTGGGTTTAGCCCACTGAAGAAGTGGTCTAGTCTTTTTGTTTCCTTAACTTTTTTATTGTTTTGAATGGTGTGTAAATGTTGCTATATGTGCTTGTTGATGGCTGATTTGTTTAAGTGTCTAACTTGCAGGAATTCCCTAGGGATTTTGAATTTAGTGCTGTCTAGGATGCTCAGTTTCCCATTGAAATGTCCATTTGCTGTGAAATTAAGGTCTTCTAACTGCTACTTAGTGTACATGGATGCTTTCTGCTATTTTTCTGCATGTCTGTCCTACACATAAGCTGTTATGGTCTTTACACTGTAAATTGTAGATGAGTCCTGATTTTTCTTCTTGGTACTAAGCACTAAGGAATTTACAGTTCAGTTCTGAACTACATTTTTCCCCTATTGGTCTTTTTATTGTTGTAGTTTTCTGCTTGGGTTGTGTTGTTTTATAGTTTTATTATTTTATTAGCTGAATGTTTTATTGGGTTTTATGCTGCCTTGATTCTAAACTTCTTTAAAAAATCTTGTCTGGATTAAAAAATCTTGGCCACAACTTGCAAGGAGTCTGGACAGCAGACTACCATAACCTCCCATTGAACAATCCCCAACTGCTGTTCCCTATCACTTTTCTGTTCCAGGAAAGCAAAAGCCAATAACTTTCCTTCCCATAAGTAGGTCTGTTTGGTCATACGGACTACTAAATATATGTGTGCTATATGAGAGCCAGTATGATATAGGCATTAATGTGCTTAAGAAATGAGGAGAGTCCGTTTCTAGTCCTTCCTTAAGTACTGAAGGCAGTGGGTGACTTTGGGCTAGTAATTCTCTTGAGCTTAGACTGGGGTGTCAAAAATATCTAGTAATGTACTAACCGTCATTGAATTAGGCTATAGATTTTGATCCATAACATGATAGATAGATAGATAGATAGATAGATAGATAGATAGATAGATAGATAGATAGATAGATAGATAGATAGATAGATAGATGATAGATGGATAGATGGATAGATGGATAGATGGATAGATGGATAGATGGAAAGATGGATAGATGGATAGATGGATAGATGGATAGAAAGAAATAGAGTTATATAGATATAGATATATATTAGTACACACTTAAATGGAATGTATATACATATGTTATATATAAAAAATTAAGGCATCAACATGCACATACATTCTGATATAATAAGCAGATTTAAAATGAAAATGCATTAGCAATTTGTTTACAGGAAAGCCGTAACAGCACAATAGTTGCCTTGTAAATAGAAAGTTGCTGATTGAAAAACCCCACATTAAAAAAGCTATTATTCTTTCCCTTGGCCAGCTACTTTTCTCTAAACACCTTTTAAAGGTAAGTCCAACAATGTACAGTTTCAACATTCCCCCCCCCCCCTCACTTGGGGTAGAAGGGTTTCCCTCCCAGTTCCCGAAGAGCCCATAAATTATTATTCTATTCTGGTATTCTGGTGTTGTAAGGAATATCCTTCTGGGTTCAGTTCCAAGTGGGGAAAAAGACAATGGATTCATGGAAATTGCTTGGAAAGAAGGTTTAATATGGTGGACAGGAGCACATGGCATGAGCCCCTTACAGAAAAGGTAGATTACATGCTTCCAGATGTGGGTGAAGAGAAAAGAGAGAGAGAGATGCTGAGTTCCTTGGTTTTATAATCTCTGTTGGGCCCCACCTCTTAGTTTCCTGTTCCTGTGTATATAATGCACTGATTGGTGGTCAGGCTCCCAGGAGGCCACGCAGTGGCAACTCTATAGGCTTTTGTCTGTCCCAGGCTTGGCTGAATGAAAGGGCCTTGGGCAAATCCTATTATGGTTCTTTGTTATGTAGAAGACCTCCAGGCTAGGTGGGAGGAATGTGTGAGCTGGGCCCAGTCCTTAATGGCCCATTGGCAAAGGGTGGGGGCAGGGAGCTGCATGTTTCTCTTTTCCTCATTCAGGAAAACATATTCTTTCCTTTTTCAATATTTCCTAGGATATTTCATTTTTCTAGGAGGGGGTGGGTACTAACATCCTACACTGGTAAAGAAGCTTTAAAAGATATCAGAGACAATGCTAACCACTGGTTCAGTTAAGAGGGCATTCCTGCTACTACTATAATGTAGCCAATAAATTGCTGGGGTCAGCCTGTTACAAACTGAAGCACTGTGTTTGAAATGGACCGAAATCTCTAACAATCAATCTCATGGAAAAGTGTAGGTAAGATAGAAGAATATACCTAGAAGTCACTTTGACAGTGAATTGGGGGTTTAGCAGAGGACAAGTTATTCTATTTCTATCCTCCAAAAACTATTTCCAGCCTATTCTGGTGAACCAGAGAGTGTGGAAGAGGCAAACAAAAATGTGTTATTGCAGGAAGTGAGTAACTTCCAGAAAGGGAAATTAATACTGACCAATCAGTCCCAAGAAGACTTTCTCATATGCCTTCCCGGTGGTAGTTTCACCTGTTTTTTAAATGTAAAATTGATTCACAGAAAGAACTTTGTCTTTTACAAGCCTGAGTAACACTGACTTTTTTTTAAAGAGCAAAACAACTGGCTTTTCTGTCTCTTTATCCTTCCAAATCCACTTAATATTCACATAAAATAAAACTGGACTCTCATGGCTATTTATCAGTGGTGGGTTGTAAATGATTTTGCTACCGGTTTGTGTGCACGCTCATGCGTGCGCGCAACGCTTCTGAGCATGTGCAGAAGCATCCCGGGCAGGTGGGCAGAGCCTCCCACCGCCGGTGCTACCGGTTCTAAGAACTGGTCCGAACTGGGAGCAACCCACCGCTGCTATCTATGGATCATCATGGACATTATTTTAAGGGATAATTGATGAGGTTGGAAATATTGTTTTTAATATTGTTTGTTGTATTATTGTAAACCTCAAATTGTCTATTGTATTATTTATTGTGGTTACAGTAGTATTTATAGTGTTGGCTGCAGAATATAAACACTGATGATTTAGGCAATTTAAACCTTAACAGGTTAATTAAAAAAGTTTTTAAGTCAATATCAATCAATATTTCTAAAATGATAATGTTGATACCCATAAAGTTGCTTACATTTTATATTTTAAGGGAATGTAGTATTGATTAAGTTCTGCAAAACACAGTAATTGTATGTTATATAATAAATATTTCTATTTTAAGCCTAATTGTATTAAGGTCTCCATTGCATTGTTACTTAATTTTTGTATGCATGTAGAAAAATGAGAAGCAATAACAAACAAAATAGATTTTATTTTGGGATCTGGATGGGGAGGAACAGGCTCAAGCTCAACCCCAACAAGACTGAGTGGCTCTGGATATTACCCCCTAAGGACTATGTCGACTGTCCCTCCTTGGTTCTTGGGGGAGAAAAATTAACTCCCTCGGAATGGGTCCGCAATTTGGGAGTTCTCCTAGATCCACAGCTAAAATTAGACCAACATCTTACAGCTGTGGCTAGGGGAGCCTTTGCACAGGTTCGCCTGGTGCAGCAATTGCGACTATACTTGGAGAAGGAGGCTCTACTCACGGTCACTCATGCCCTTGTCACCTCTCGATTGGACTACTGCAATGCGCTCTACATGGGGCTACCCTTGAAGAGTATCCGGAGACTTCAACTGGTACAAAATGCGGCTGCGCGTGTTGTGGTGGGTGTCTCAAGATACACCCACGTAACACCCATACTCCGCCAGCTGCATTGGTTGCCCATTGGTCTCCGGGTACAATTCAAGGTATTGATCATCATCTTTAAAGCCCTACATGGCTTAGGGCCAGGTTACCTTCGGGACCGCATCCTACCTCATACTTCCCGGTTAGGTCCCACAGAGTGAGTCTTCTCCAGGTGCCGTCAACCAAACAATGCCGGCTGGCGGGTGCTAGGGGGAGGGCTTCTCTGTGGGGGGCCCTGCTCTCTGGAACCAACTACCCCCAGAGATATGAATTATCCCCACCTTGCTGGCCTTCCGAAAAGCCGTTAAGACATGGCTCTTCCTGCAGGCGGGGCTTTAAGACAATTTCACATCTTAGGTCTCCCCCATGTATGTATGATTTTGTATGTTTTTTAAAAAATCATTTTAAAATGTTATTACATTTTTATACTGTTTAGTTGTTCTTTAAATGTTGTACGCCGCCCTGAGTCCCCAGGGAGTAGGGCAACATATAAGAACACATAAATAAATAAATAAATAAATAAATAAATAAATAAATAAATAAATAAATAAATAAATAAATAAATAAATAAATAAATAAATAAATAAATAAATAAATAAATAAATAAATAAATAAATAATTTTTTTTAAAAGGCTATTTGGTTTCTAATTTCCCTCTTTTTCTACCTCTATGAAATGTTTTCATAAGAGTGAGATTTTTACTCCATCCTTAGATAAGGATAGACTCCCAACTTTATGTCAGAATATAAATTTTGTGTTGATAAAACTTCAAGGTCAGTTATTAGTTTTGTAATTAAAACAATCAAACCATGAAGAGAGATAGAACACCTATGTTTGATGCCCTGAAGTGCTTATAATTTAAAAGTTTATAAGTATATAAAATATATAAATTACAAATTAGTTTTAAAATAGCTATCTTAGATAACCCAAGAGTTCAACATACCAGTCATAAGATCTGCTAGCAGTTTAGATTTCAGTTCTTATCAACTTGAGTCAAAACACTCAACGACAAGAATTGTGAGAGTTGTAATCTAAAGTTTCTGGAAAACATTGCAAAGCAATTTCTTTACATTTTCAAAACCTTTACTAATGTCAATATCCAGTCTGAAATGAAACAACAGTGTGAACAGGCTATGTAAAACATAACACGAAAATCGTGCGCTGTGTGATTTGGGTGAAAATCCTTCCAGAGCCTTGTAATGATTGCTTGCAATGCTATTAGCTGGGTCAATTCTGAATATGAAATAGAATGAGCTCTTTCCCCTGCCTCCAACTTGTTTATTTATATAATGGGAACAAAATTATGTAGTGAAACCTACACCAAGAATTTGAATTTCCTGGGGTTGGGGAAAACTGTACAAAGAATGTGTTATCAGTGATAGACAGAAGAGCAACTCTCTCTACATGAACTTCAGAGAGAAAATGGACGAGTAAAAAGAGCGACATTTTTAGTTTGTGTAACTGAGAGGTTTTGGAAATAATAACAGTTGATGCCAAAAGTCATCTTCTGAAACACCCTCATATACAACCCTTTGAGATAAATACAGGGTTATGCCTTTTTTGTTGATCAAATAAAAGACACTAGATTCAGGACACAGGTTTTCTGCTGATGGATTTATCAAACATGCAGAAGAACAAACACCAGAGACTCTGCAAGAATGATGACATATATAAGCATCCCAAGGTAATTGAGCAATGTCATAAAATCACAGGCATGCTTAACCAACCAACAACAGTAATTTATTATAGTACATACTGTACTATGTATCATGGGGAACCAAAGCATATTCTTCCAAAAAGTATTCGGTGCATTTGCTACTGCTAGTAATTAACTGACTTGCAAAGCTATTCTGGCAATGAAAACTATACCCCTTCCCATTATTTGTATTGTTACACTGAAAAACAGAACCAGGGTCTTCTTTGTGTGATAACCCTTCCACTCTTGTCTTTTTGAGTCAAATATGGCCCCCTTTTAAACCCTCTATGATAAACTTTGCCCTTAAATTTCATGGTTTGATTTGCAACCACTGACCACCAAGATTGTTTTGCATTTTTGTTCTCTAGGGTATAACTTATTCTGCCCAATATTGTGGTCATTTGTGAATATGAAAAACATTCCCTTGACCTTGTTATTCAAGTCAGTAATAAAAATGTTAAGGAGTGACAGAGTTAAGAGACATTCCTCTTGATCCCTGAGACATTCCACTTGATGCCTCCCTCTCCTCATGTCACATGATCTAATTTCTAACACAGTCCAAGGTTCACATAAGTGGTCCTTCTCCAATGTGTTCTGCAATACTGTATACCAGGTGTTACGTACGGACGTACACTAGATAATTTGAATATTGGCCACTGATTGGATGAGCCAGCGGCGGGAAGTTTAAACGGCTGGCAGTGGCTGGCCAGCTTCAGTGAAGCTATTAAAAGCGGCTTGCCTGTAGCCTGCCAGCATTCAGTATTTGCTACAGCTAGGTCCGAAATAAAGTGCTGAACTGTTGCTGTGACTCATCTCTTCATTTAAGCATAGCTGGCTGGAGAATTCTGGGAATTGAAGTCCACAAGTCTTAAAGTTGCCAAGTTTGAAGACCTCTGCTGTATACAGTTTCATTTGGAACTGATTTATCTGTGCAATAAAGCCCATTAGGAACAGTTTTTTTAAATGTTCCCTTAATGGCAGATTTAATATAAACTTACAAAGCAAGCTCAAAATAAATGCTTGTTTTTAAGCATTTTTCTATTTCAAAATCAATATAAAAAGAAAGCATCATTTACAAGACGTTAGTGAGATGAAATTGTGAATGGATGTTCTTATAACTTCTTTCAACCTCTAAGAATATTGTGCACTCTGCTTCAGTCCCTTGTACAACCTAGCCCAGCTATCCAGAAATGTAGCATCTTTGGTTCATCTTTATATTTATTCTGCATTCTTATTAGGGTAGTGTCCAGAAGGCTGGATTTTTCCAATTTAAACCAGTTAAACAGAGTTACACAATTTAAACTGGTTATATAGTTATATATCTTGATTTAACAAGGGTGATCATAGTCATAGTTGGCTTTAATCACAGCAAAGTCATATTGAACTAGTTCACTTTTAAAACCTGGATTGTATTTTAGAGTGCTTGCAATGGAGATTAAAATCTCACTCTTGAGCCTCACCATACAATCTATATAGTGGTTCCCAACGTGGGGCCCACACCCCACAGGGGGGCAATTTGATTTTTAATGGGGGCAATTGGAACCTTGTTTAAACCAAGTTTTAGGCTTCCTCCGTGTGAGTAGGAGTTCACTTTTTGAATAGTAAGAATTATATGTCACAGGGGGAGGCATCAGGATTTTAGAGATGCTTAGGTGGGGCATGGCCAAAAAAAGGTTGGGAACCACTGATCCATAGATTAATTTAAGAAAAAATACTGGCTCAGTCTTACTCCACATTTCAAATGAATATTATTATTTAAGGTGTTGTACAAATATCTGTTAATTTGTAAATTAAGTCTTTAGCCTGTTTTATAGAGTAAATACTTTCAGAGCTATGAGTATTTGGGTAGTAGCCAGCTAGTGAAGCCTAAAGTTGAGTTTGTTTTGCTGCAAATTTGCAAGATCAGGTGTGTTAAAAACTAACAAAAGTGATGGAACTTCTGTGTTGCTCCCACTGGTCTGTAAATGTTACATGTGTCTTTACTCTTAGAAACAGAATCTACTCCTCTTTGTTTCAAGTCAGGATAAAAGAAAATATTTCCTTCATTTTAATTCATAACTGGGTTAAGCAATTTCACCACTGTTTGAGATACAATACCGAACGTGAAAGCATGCAGTGGGTTTCTAAAGAAGTGCTTTCCGCCACACAAGCATGGCCCCATGTTTCACCAATCATAATAAGCATCCACCAAGGAACAAGGCCAGTAGAGACAAGAGCTTTTTCACTGTGGATATCTATACCAGGAGATGTTTATTTGCTTAGGTATTCCCACACGTAATATAACTTGACATCTTCCATATAACTTGAAGAATGATGGTTTTATCCCGGCAGTATTTTTATGCCAACTTATTAAATTGTGGCTTTGTGGAATTAAGCAGAACAAAGGTGTAATTCTGAATTAATTCAATATTAATTGTTTTTATCCTGCTGGGCATCCCCAATAGTTTTTTTTTCTTTAAAGGAAGCCTAAAGACCTGTTAACAATAAATAAATAAAGCAAATAGCTCACTTGAACAAGAATAAGCTTGGGAAGGTTTCTTCTGAGGCCTAGGCCTTGAGGAGGTTTTGGCTTGAGACATGTCTGAGGGCTGTAAAATATCCACCCCCATATCTAATTTAATTCTTACCTAACTACCCAAGTTCCCTTTGGACCATAACATACTATAAAAGGGTGTGGGGAAGGGGGAGATGGAGATGGAGAAGCTTTTGCTTCCAAACCAGCAATGCCCTCTAGAAAACTATTTCATTTTACTGGTAACGGTTAAATACACAGTCCACAATCGAAGGTGCAGTATCAGCAGAAATAAGGAACTTGGCTCTTTCCTTACAGCTGCGTTGGTCTAATCTACAACATATTCTTGAATATAAAGCTTGTTCTGTTTGCCTGCTCTGGGTGCTTTCATTAAGAGGCCTGACTCTTCAATACCCCCGAGTGGAGGGCCAAGGTGCTAATTAGGGAAGTCAGAGCTGCCTCTACAGCGTTTGGCTTCCCTTACTCTCCTGCTATTTCAACTAGATGGGATTAGTTCTTCATATACCTTTAATAACGCACAACTAAATAAATCTCTTAGCTAAATATGCAAGCTACAGGCAAAAAAATGGCTTTGCTTTTAAAACACACATGCACACACTGGTGGTCAGTACTGCAGGCCACTTTTGCTGACTGTGATCCGCAGGTCAGCGGTTCAAATCTCACCGGCTCAAGGTTGACTCAGCCTTCCATCCTTCCGAGGTAGGTAAAATGAGGGGGAAATATAAATATACATTGCTTACTGGTGTAAACCACTTAGAGAGTGCTTGCACTGTGAGGCGGTATATAAATCTCACAAATAAATAAATCAATCTTCAGTTTTGAAAAATGTTGATCGCCTTTGTAAAATTGTGAAAGGTATAAAACAAATCAGGACAAAAGCTTTTCATATATGGCATTGGGATTATTATTATTATTATTATTGCCCTTTTAAATGAAATACATAAGAAAGTTGCTGCTAGTCTAACAAAGGAATCGAGCCTATACTTTGACGCCAGGTGTGGGGAAGGGAGAGGCTTCAGATTTACATAATGGAAACATACTTGTAAGTAAACAGCTGCTTCATCTGGTGATGCTGGCCATTTGAAATTGGAGTCTCCAGTGGAATTTCAACTGGAAGTTTTAAAAATAGCAATAGCACTTAGATTTATAAACCACTGTACAATGCTTTACAGCCCTCTCAAAGCGGTGTATAGAGTCAGTATATTGCCTACAACAATCTGGGTCCTCATTTTACTGACCTCGGAAGGGTTGGAAGGCTGAGTCAACCGGTCAGGATTGAACTCCTGGCAATGATAATTGACTTAGCCTGCAATACTGCATTCTAACCACTGCGCCACCACAGCTCCTCAAAGTCAAGAGATCCAACAATGTATTGTCTGTTATGTATATTAGTGTTTTGGACCTAAAGCCTGAGATTGTCTTTAATGTTGTTTATAAATACATGGAGCAGCAAGGTGGTCTTATCAAAATGCAGTGTTCTGGATTATTAGTCTACAACTCCCAGAACACAACTGGAAGACCAAAGTTGCTGTAGGGTTTAATAAGTCAGTGTAATCCCAAAATGTAAAGATTGCTTTATCGTGTATTCTCCCGATTCCTAGGAATGGGCAAAACTGCCAGATGGAGCTGATATTCTTTCAGTAGTCAATATATAATCTGCATATCTGAAGCAAGCCTGACTTAAAACTAAGGCCATTCAGACCTCCCAAATTGTAAGCTAAATCAGACTTTATTTTACAATGGTCACTTGGGAACAAGCAATATGAAAAGCAAATCAACATTTTGCAGCTGGATGTGAGAGAGAATCCAGCATTTATTCACCCTTCCTGTACTGTACAGACACTGATAGGACTGGAAGCTAAATCTTACTAATATGCTGGTAACACGATATGTCCTCCAGCAATTAAGGTCAGTGATCTAGTTTATGGATATAACACAATCCATATGGTATGTGTGTGTGTGTGTATATATATATATATATATATGCATGCAGTATATACCCTTCAATAAGACATCTATTGTTTAGAGTGGCATAATAATGTATCCTAACAATGGACAATCAAAAGACCATATTAAAACCACTAATAAAGATGTGCCATTAGAATAAGAATAATTATTTTAACATGATTTCAGATAAACACAATCCATCAAAGGAATTCTAGTAGCTTCAGAAACAGGTAAGTATCAGTTACTATTTCATAAAAGAATAGTTGGAAAAGCACATTATGAATATCTCAATGTCATGGTTCAGGTTATAAGAACCATAAGATTGCATTGGGGTACATAAGAAAATTATCTTTTTCAGTGGTCACACATTTATGGGACTCCCACTTCTCAGGAAGAGAATGAAAATCCATTTATTTGAGCTTCCTTTCATTTATTCTATTTCCTTCAAAATGAGTTTTCAATTGTAGCGGTAGACTTGTACAAATGCAAGTTACTTGCCTAATTAGGGCCATTATATCTGGGTTGCAAAAATCCAGCTGACCATGAGATGACAGCAAATTCTAATTCTGTGATGTCATCCCACTGTCTTCTAGATTTCTGCAACTGGAATATGGTAACCCTACTGCTAATGGACAAGATTTATTGCTTTAGGTGGTTCTGTTTATTGTAATGTGTAATAGCACTTCCTGGTTCTTGCAATGGTATTCTGTGTTTTATATAAACTGGCTTGGGAAGACCTTGTACTGAAAAGGAGCACAAACCTACATTAAATAGGCAGGGATAGTGCTAGCATATTACCATCATAAAAAAATGTTGTTTTTTAATATTTATATAATATTATTTTCATTGATTAGATTTTATTTATTCCTCTTTTGTATAGGAGTTTACAGTAATCATACAGTAATTATCCATCATCCCTTCTTCTATTTTTCCCTGCAACAACAATTCTAACTTTGGACCAATTACTCAAAGAGTAATTGATTTAATTTAATTTAATTGAATTGAACGTTCTTATATGCCGCCCTACTCCCTTGGGACTCAGGGCGGCATACAACACATAGAAGAACAATTCATAAAAACAATCATTAAAAAAAACAATAATCATGACAGTTAAAAAGTTATAAAAAGTTTAAAAATCATCCATCATTCATATCATGGGGGAGACCAAAGATAATCTAATTGGGCTCACTTTCACCCTGCCTGCCGGAAGAGCCATGTTTTTATTGCTTTACGGAAGGCCAGCAGGGTGGGGATAGCCTGATCTCTGGGGGCAGTTGGTTCCAGAGGGACGGAGCTCCCACAGAGAAGGCTCTCCCCATCGGCCCTGCCAACCGACATTGCTTGGTCAATGGGACCTGGAGGAGACCAACTCTGTGGGACCTAACCGGTTGTAGGGAGGTATGCGGTAGGATGCGGTCCCGCATTGGCCCAAAGTCACCCAGTGACTTCTGTAACTAAGTGAGGGGAGTAGAACCTAGGGCTCCCCACACCTAGTCTTAACCTTAATCTCTGCACAAGGAACAAAGTTCACTTCTAGCCATCGTTGTATCCCAGAAAACATTCAGATTCACCATGAGCCAAAATCCATCTAACACAGGGCTGTTAAACTCATGGCCTGCGGGCCAGATGTGTCACACACTGGCCACGCCCATGCCCGGTTTAGTGAAGGGGGGAAAAGTCCCGATATGTCACATGACACTGCCATGATGACACGAGTTTGACACCCCTGATCTAACAGATACAGTATCTCTCACCTTCCCTCCCCCCTCTCTCCTATCTATCTATCTATCTATCTATCTATCTATCTATCTATCTATCTATCTATCTATCTATCTATCTATCTCTATCATCTTTCTATCATCTATCATCTCTGTCTCTCTCTGTCTCTCTGTCTCTCTCATCTATCTATCTATCTATCTATCTATCTATCTATCTATCTATCTATCTATCTATCTATCTATCTATCCATCCATCCATCCATCCATCCATCATCTATCATCTATCTATCATCTATCTATCATGAGCCATGGTGGCACAGTGGTTAGAGTGCAGTACTGTTTCTGCCGCCTGCTGGCTGGCTGCAATTTGGCAGTTCAAATCTCACCTGGCTCAGGGTGACTCAGCCTTCTGTCTGTCTGTCTGTCTGTCTGTCTGTCTGTCTGTCTGTCTGTCTGTCTGTCTGTCTGTCTGTCTCTGTCTCTCTTATCTATCTGTCTGTCTGTCTGTCTGTGTCTATCTATCTATCAATCATCTATCATCTATCATCTATCATCTATCTATCTCTCATCTATATCTGTCTATCCATCATCTACTGTATATCTGTCTATCTAGATTCCGAACCTCCCTTCATGGGACAGTTTAATCTTACAGGGATTCCAAATAAATGTTAATTCATGAGAAGGGGCTCACCTGCTTGACTTTTTTCTTTGCACGGAATACTGCAACCACAAAAACGAGGGTCATTACAGCCGATTTTCTCATTCAGTCACATTCCCTGTGGGGAGATTGCATCTGACACTAACTCTGAGAAAGTGGTTCTTTGTATCTAAAATCGGTGTGGGTCTTTTCAAACATAAGCCTAACCATAATATATCTGAAATAGATGGGATTAGCCTCTTTTCCCTTCCTTTCCTGTGTGCCTTCCACAAGCTACATAAAAGCAAAACCCAGAGCTTTAGAGCTGAAAATAGCTGAAGTGAAGTGACGCAGATTTCACCCAAGATGAAAGCCTGGCTTCCAGAAGGCTAATTAAAAGCAACTGAGACACCAGCATTTGATACAGCGTTTACTCACCTGAAAAAATAAATGGAGAACTGTAGCGCGGCTTTAGTGGGAAAGAGGCTGGAGGGGTTTTGCTCAGGTCACAGGAAGGCCTAGCGCTACAAGGAGACAGCCTCAGCCTGTTCCTCAGAGTCAGGGGGAGGTCAGTCCAAGGGGTGGTGGAGTACAGCTGTTGCCGCTCCACATCTGGTACAGGCTAGGCTACAAGGTGACCACCGTTTCTAAAGATATTGTGGCAAAGAAGTGTACAAGTCTTTCCCCATTCTTTCCATCCCAATGGAATGGGGAAAGAAATTGGGCACAACAGGATCAGATGGTGCAGTTGGTGAGAAATTGACTGGAAAAAAGACCATATTTTACAATGAGACAAACCAAAGGAAACCCCCTTCCCCCAAAAAAGTTGTTCTTACAGGCAAGAATGTCTATTTGGGGGAGAGGAAGGTCAAAAAGAGCCAACAGAATCGCCATGATCGTTGTCCTTCCTAATTTTTCATGCTTCAATAACATCCCACACTTCTCAACCTGAAACATCTCCAATGGGAAAACAACCTTTACAATGTTCTATCCCAAGGTAGACATCTTAAAGGTTATTTCCCCATTGGGGATGTTCCAGGTTGAGAAGTGTGGGAGGAGAGTGATGCAATGAAAATGATGCCACTGTATCCACCTCACCATCTCCCAACAAATAACTTCAAAAACAACACTGAGAGAAATTCAAAATAAATTACATATCAAGTCAAAGAGAAGCGCCTTCTTAGGAGGAGAAAACATGGGAGACATGATAGACCATAGTTCAGTGGTGTTTTTTCCACACGGGGCTGTCATTATGCTGAAGTATCTCAATCTCCTCCCCCATTTCTCATCTCTTCAACTGGTTAATTGAGGAGAAATGCCTACATTCAGAGTATACTGGCATCTGTGTTTAATTCGCCTTGCACTCCTTGCAGCAATGGGTTGCTCCCGGTTCAGACAGGTTCTTAGAACCGGTAGCGCCGGCGGTGGGAGGCTCCGTCCACCTGCCTGGGATGCTTCTGTGCATGCGCAGAAGCATCACACGTGTGCGCAAGCACACGCACAAACTGGTGGCAAAATTATTTAGAACCCACCACTGACTCCTTGGCAATGCCTTTCAAAAAAAGGCATTTTGTAAAATTGTGGTGTTGCATTGGGCTTAGCATACTCCAATGTTGCTCAGAAAAATAGATCAGATACATTTTTAAAATTCTTTGCTGTGTTTGCTTGCAGTGTCACAGTTCAAGCTCAGAGTGGCTCATTTAACCATATGCTGCTACTTTATAATTTTTTTATTATAAGCAGATTTTTTTTTAGTTTATTGGACAGTGTGCCAAAAATTAAAAGTTATTGACAAGTAAAATGCACTGCATCAAGAAAGAAAGAAAACTTTTTAAATTTTTTTTAAAAATCTATCACCATATAATGATTGTAGGATTAGAGTAGCAGATGATGTTGTTCACATCCACTCAAAAAGTCTTAACAGGAGATTTCATAAATAGCCTCATGAGATTTGGGGATATTGTTGTCTGCCAGATAGGAAGTAGAAACAGAGCAAAACAAGTGATGAATGACAGGAAAAGAGGAGGGAAGTGTATGACAAAGCAGAGCAGGGTGAAAAACTTAAACATGCACAACCATGTGAGAAAGATCACATAGAATACAACCAATGTGGTCTGGTCACCACGCCACAGAGGAAATGTGTATTGTACTTTTTAGATTTCCTGGAAAGGCACTTTAACATCCTGAACTGGATCAACCAGAATTTTGAATCAACCAGAAATAAATATTTATTGTGTTTATTGATATATTGATAAATAAATACTTATTTAATTTACCGTTCCTATGGGTCGTATGTGTCTTCCTCAATCCTGGGTTCTCTATCAGAGCTCTGGGAGCTTGAGGGTTCTGCACAGCATCTTAGCTGTTCCTAGCACTGCGTTCTTCTGGACAAAGAGCAGCAGACACGGGAGGAAATCAACACATGGCAAGAAAAGATCCTGCATGAGATATACCATCGAAGATAGCTGAGGTTGCTGTCATTCCAAAAAATCTTGAATGGCATTTAGAAAATCTGTGCATCTGTTAACTGCAATGGCCACATTGTTTGGATCTGCATATATACTACACTGACACATTATGATACTCAGTGTGTATGAAGGACAACACCAGCTAAAGACTTGACTGCTGTGACTTCACATTGTTGTGAAGATGATAATAACAGAGACCGCCTTCTCCGAGACCGCCTTCTACCACATACCTCCCTTCAACCAGTGAGAACCCACAGAGTCGGTCTCCTCCAGGTCCTGTCAACCAGACAATGTCGGCTGGCGGGCCAGCAGGGGAGAGCCTTCTCTGTGGCCGCTCCGGCCCTCTGGAACCAGCTTCCCCCGGAGATCCGGATTGCCCCCACCCTACTGACTTTCCGTAAGGAAGTTAAGACCTGGCTCTTCCGTCAGGCTTGGGACCGTTGGTCTTGGGAACATAATGGATAAGGTCCAGCCCATGAGAAAGGTATGTATGAGTTTTTAATATGGGTTTTATCATTTTACTGTTTTTTATATTGTATTTTTGGATATGTTGTTAAGCCGCCCTGAGTCCCTAGGGAGTTGGGCGGCCTATAAATCCAATAAATAAATCCAATAAATAATAAAATAACAACATCCCAATTTTCTTGTATGAGATAGAACTCTTAGTGGTACTCATGTAAGAGATACAGCCCCTCCACAGAGAAACAATGAACAATAAATTCCAATTTAGAACTATGCAATACGAAGCCATAACAATCTAAGCCACCCTGAGGAGATATAATATTTTTATAGTTCATATTTAGTCAGGGGGGAGCTTATGCATTTCCATCTGTGGAAACAGGGAACCTGCCTATCTCGTGAAGCCTTCTCCACATATAACGTCTGCTCTTGGACTATCTTAGGAGAAATATATCAGAAATTATTTTAAGATCATTTATGAAGAACAAGACAAAGAATCTGTGAAACTCTATAATGTACTTCAAAGCCACCAAATTCAATTTGTTACCCCGAAGCAGTCCCCACTTATTTATGAATCTAAAGCCACCAAGTTATTTGAACAGAGATATGATGTCTATCATATCTCAAGACCCAAAATCAAAACCTAACATCAAAAACGTCATCAAAAAAGTACAACAAAGAATGTTCTTTCTGCGCCAACTCAGGAAGCTCAAACTGTCCAAGGAGCTGCTGATACAGTTCTACAGAGGAATTATTGAGTCTGTCATCTGCACCTCTATAACTGTCTGGTTCGGTTCTGCAACCCAACAAGACAGACACAGACTTCAGAGGATAATCAGAACTGCAGAAAAAACAATTACTGCCAACCTGCCTTCCATTGAGGACCATTGAGTCAAAAAGAGGGCCATGAAAATATTTACTGACCCCTCACATCCTGGATATAAATTGTTTCAACTCCTACCCTCAAAACAACACTATAGAGCAGTGCTCCCCAACCTTTTGTCACCCTCGGCACACCATAGCCTCTCCCAAAATTCCACGGCACACCACATACAAAAATTGGATAAAAAACAAATATAATCTTCAAAATATCATTTTGAAGAGTATAATAGTATAGGAATGTCAAACTGGGCATAACAGAATTACTTGATTTATTATTTTATTTGATAATTAGGTAGGTCAGTGGTGACCAACCTTAATGATATCATGCGCCAATTGGCCCAGGCGTCCCGGGTGGGCGGGCCCGCCTGGATGCCGCCATTTGAGTTTTGCCCTCTGCGCATGCGCAGAACACTATGCGCATGCGCAGAGGGCAAAAGACCGCAAATGGCGGCATCCAGGTGGGCGGGGGAAGCGGCCAGGGGCCGCTTCCCCCACCTGCTTCTTCGGCTTGAGTTTTAAAAGAAAGCAAAACGTGGGCGGGAGGGGCAGGTCTTGCCCATTAAGCCTCGCTGCAGCGGCCAGCGAGGCTTAATGAGCAAGACCTGTCTCTCCCGCCCGCGTTTTGCTGTCTTTTATAACTCAAGCCGCCCAAGGCAGCCCAGAGCAGGCGAGTCAATCCAGCAAGTGAGGAGGCGTCGGCAAGAGGCGGAGCTTGGCAACAAGGAAGTTTGCTGGCTTAAGAAGCAGACATCCCTGTCGCCCTCCCTTTCGGCTCCGCCTCTTGCCGACGCCTTCCTCACTCGCGCCCTGCCAAGCCCCAAATCAAGCCAGCCCTAGCGCGAGACGCGTGAGACTGCTTTCCAGGCTGTATGTGGAAGCTGAAGAGCCTTACCGGTAGTTTGGGAGAAAGAAAGTTTTTTGCTGCTTCTGCTTTTGAGTGCACTGAAGGAAAGCAGCAAAAAACTTTCTTTCTTTCTCCCAAACTACCGGTAAGGCTCTTCGGCTTCCACAAACAGAAGCGGCAGGGAGGAGGACTCGCGCCCCACCACGCCCCCTGCCAAGCCTCAAATCAAGCCAGCCCGTGACTGGAGCTACTGGGAAAAGTCACAGGTAGGACGCGCGCCCTGTCCCGCCCGCCAGTCCTGCCCCGCCCGCCCTGCCAACCCCCAGCACGAGATGCATGTCCTACCTGGGACTTTTCCCGGTAGCTCCAGTCACATTCCTTGCTACCGTAATAGCGTCCAGAGCAGAGCAGCCCCTTCCAAAAGATAACGTCTCGCGAGACGTTATCTTTTGGAAGGGGCTGCTCTGCTCTGGACGCTATTAGCAAGGAACGCGACTGGAGCTACCGGGAAAAGTCCCAGGTAGGACGCGAGCCCCGTCCCGCCCGCCAGTCCTGCCCCACCCGTCCTGCCAACCCCCAGCGCGAGACGCGTGTCCTACCTGGGACATGCCCCGGTACCTCCTCCTCGCGTTCCTCGCTGTTGTGTCCAGGGCAGCAGGTCTGCTCATTAAGCCTCGCTGCAGTGGCCAGCAGACTTAATGACCAGACCTGCATCTCCTGCCCGCGTCTTGCTGTCTTTTAAAACTCAAGCCGAGGCAAGTCACGCGGGCGGGAGAGGCGTCAGCCATTGGATGATTGCAATGCGCCACTTGCAATCATCCAATGCGCCACATTTGGCGCATGCGCCACGGTTTGGCCACCCCTGAATGACGTGAGCTTTTGCCACGGCACACTTGGCATGGCCTCACGGCACACCAGTGTGCCGCGGCACACTGGTTGGGGAGCACTGCTATAGAGCACTGCACACCAAGACAACTAGACACAAGAACAGTTTTTCCCCGAACTCCATCACTCTGCTAAACAAATAATTCCCTCACCACTGTCAAACTACTCACTAAGGCTGCCTTACTATTACTATTAGTCTTCTCATCATTTCTATCACCCATCTCCTCCCACTTATGACTGTATGACTGTAACTTGTTGCTTGTATCCTTACGATTTATATTAATATTGTTTCCTGATTGCTTATTTGAACCCTATGACAATCATTAAGTGTTGTACCTCATGATTCTTGACAAATGTATCTTTTCTTTTATGTACACTGAGAGCATATGCACCAAAGACAAATTCCTTGTGTGTCCAATCACACTTGGCCAATAAAAGAATTCTATTCTATTCTATTGAATGGAAGCAGTGTTTCAAAGCTTTACACATCCTTAACTCCTATGGAATCCTAGATGGCTTGAGTAAACAAGCCAAGCTGTATACTCCAAAATGAATGTAATGCTGCTCTTTACCCAAAGCTCAAACAAATGAAGGGAAAAGAGACGTGCAAATGGGTAATAGGAAGTATCAAAAGTATCAAAACTTTTAAATAAACATTCAGCATGTTTGGCATTAAATATTGCAAGACAAATGCTCAATCTATCAATAATAAAAATGTTAAATTGTATTTGCATAATTCTCTTATTACCAAGAAAAAAACAAACCAGGATACATTTTTTAAAAAATATCATGGAAATTAAAACACAGAGTTTTCATCACCCAAGCACCCTAAAGTTTAATGAGGCCTTATTTTGTAATAGTATACTTAGAACTAGGAAGAGAAGGTGAACTGGCTTGCCAGTTCATCTAAAAGCAATAAGTAAGAGATTGAGAAAGTCTCGAGTTTACAAACCTGGGGGAGGAGAAGACTCTGAATTCTGAGCAGGAAAAGCAATCCAATTGCAGAGTTTTCTGCAATTTTATTTTATCCTCATGTGATCAGCATTGATTTAAGACACCGGATTAAGGTCAGAAACTAAAATGAGTAGTAATTGCACAAATGGAGTATTCTGCATGTGTGGTGGAATCATTCTTCCCATCTCCATATGCTGACATAGAAACACATATACCTGTTGTGGTCCCATAAAACATGCCCCAAAATGGGACAGAAATCTCCATTGGCACTAACATGGACAGGAACTTTGAAACAGAAAAGATTTTAATCAAGGGTAATAGTTGGGTGGAGGATTAAACTGGCCTCATGACTCCCTGCAAGTCAGACTGAATTCACATTTTTTTTTTAAAATTTGCATCTTAATCATGTTTCACAGAATATCATATTTACTTGGGCTTTTTTAAAAAAACCACTTTTGATAATCTCTGATTATTTTATCTGAAAGAGGCAAGGGGGAAGAGAAAGGAAAGGAACATTTAATTTCTTGACAGAGACTTAGATATGACATTGAGATAAGAATGAGCCTGTGCTACATTTAAAAATGGTATAATTCTGGCTAAAATTAGGTTTCTAGGAGAATGGGGAGATCCTGAAAGGTACCAACGAAATCTATAACTTGTTTCAGAAGGTGAGAAAATGCTAGTCATAGTTTTTTTGATTGAAGCTGACGTGATATTGATGCTACATAGGGCTCAAATTTAGCTATCGTGCAAAACCAGCCTTCTTGGCAGCTGCAAACTGGCCAACTGGAAACTTTCCAAAGATAACAGTATGTGTGCATTGCCTAAGTGTAATTTATTTATGCCATTGCTGATGGAGAAGCAGCCAAGGCCTAATGCTCTTGATGTTGGCTGGACTGTGAGGTCATTCCCTCCCCTCCAGCGTTGAGCCCGCTGCCAAAATCCCCCTTCCCTTGACAGAGGTCATCTCTACCTGTCTATCACAGCCATGGACCAGCCCTCTTCCCCCAAATGACAGAGAAGATTTGCTATAGGAAAGCCTTGACCCTCTGCCAAACTTATAAATGCTATGCTGTAATCCTCAGGGTCCTTTGAACATCCCACATTTGCCAACCAGGGCCAAATTCTGAGATCTGTATTCCATCAGGCCTGAAAACAGCCTCCATTTAAAATATTTCAGGATAAGGTTTCACACAATGGCCGTATTTTCTTGGGGGGGGGGGGAATAAAGGGATAAATATGAAAGAGGGCAGATCTACTTAGATTGCACAGATATTGTTACCTAGTTGAGTAATGAAATGCAAGCAAACGACCAAGTTCAGAGAGCACCAAGAACTCCACAAATAAATAATTAAATTAAATAAACCCAAAGGCCAGCTTTCTGAAATAAAGGACCATCCTTTATAATGAAGGAGGTAGGGTCTCTGTAGGTATAACTCCCCCACCCCACAATACCTAGGTCCTAGACAATTGTGGACTTGCAGCTTTATAGATTAAAAAAAAACACTGTCATGTAGTGAATATTGTCAGTTGTATGTCTATGCAGGGTGATGCACCCCTATCCTAATATTATGGTACATTCCATTACAAGCAGGACACGTGATGAGACCTTATGCGCATGTATGCATTCCTGATTCTCCTTTACTCTCTTGTGGTTTGGTTCTGACCGGGAGCAGTCGCATTTAATTAGCAAGAATGTAATTATTCAGAATTTATTGTTTTTGTACCAAAATAAATATTTTCTATTAGACTTTTAACTTCGGCTTTATTTCTAAATGTCTGAGTTCCGAGAGAAAGATCAACATCGCCTCTATGGAGATTTATTCTCCTTAACAAACACTTTGGTGTTTCCAGCATATCAAACCCAATATGTGTACAGGTATTCAGCGTTCTTCAGCCAATCAATGTGAAGTGAGCGCTCCAGATTATATTTTCTCTTTAGATAATATTCTAGTCCAGCATTTCCCAGACTGGTGCCTTCTAGACATATTCATGGACCACTTCCATGTCCCTTAGTGGACATCTGGCAACCCTGATTATGATAAACATGGGATGGAAAGAATCCCACTTTTAATCCCGCTTTTAAGAGTGAGTATTTCCCAATTCAATTTGACATATAATTTTTGGGACACACACTGTTAGGCCAGCTCTTTCACTTGCTTGCCTGACTGCATTTCTGTCCACTTCTGTGGAGGAAAGCTCAATGTGACACACGAGTGGTGGGCTCCTACCAGTGCGGCCCACTCTATAGCACCGGTAGCGGCCCGCTGGTGACATCATAGTACCGGTGCGGTCAGTTGCTGGTGCCTGGGTGCCGCCATTTTTTTAAAATTTTTTTTACATTTTTTTACATTTTTTAAACATTTTCTTCTGCGCATGCCCAGAAGCCGAGCTTCTGGCACTGCGCATGTGCTGCCTTCCTATCCCACAGTGAGTCCAAGCAGGGGAGGATGGCTGAGGGAGCGCGTGAGTCGCTGAAAGAACGGGCGGCAGGAGCTATCTCCATTCCCCTCCCTTTAGCAGTCCGAGAAGCCACGAACACGCGGTGATGATCCTAGGCATTTTCGCACGTTTGAGGCTTCTCGAGCTGCTGAGGGGAGGGGGAATGGGCAGCAGGACCTATCTCAGTTCCCCTCCCTTCAGCAGTCCGAGAAGCCACGCCCACCCGGTCAATGGCTGGCAAGCCACACCCACAAAATAAGCCACGCCCACAGAGTGGTAGTAAAAAAAATAGGAACCCGCCCCTGGACACACCTGGAGATGGATCTTCTTCCGATAACAGCAGCTCTGTGTGGAGGGCTGGAAGACATTGTCTGCCCCAAAATGACCTGTGAGGTCTTTGAGGGCTTGAATAGGGATCTACCAAACACACCACATAAATTATTAGAAAATGTAGTCCCATGCTTGCTTTTCCTTAGCATGAAATTGTAGGAGTATCACTTTAAAAAAAACAAAAAAAACCTTGCGGATTCTCATGGACACTTTTCTTTTCGTGGCACAGAATATAAATACACTCAATCAATTAAAAGGGAGAAAAGCCAACATTCATAAAGTTTCAAGGAGTCCTATGAGGAAGTCTTTAAACAGCTTTTAAAACAGATGTTAATATTAATATATTAATGTTAATATAATCCACTGAACTAAAATGTGCCAACCAAGCAGGCCCTGCTGTGTCAGCCTGGCTACATGCCATTAAGAGAGTATGCTAAGTTCTGTATAATTCCTCCCCAATGTTAGAAAAGCCATTTAGGAATAACATGGCTCCAAAAGTGTCACTTGCAACCATAAACGCTTGTTTATGACTCATTTTCCATTTTGCTTTGTGCTCCCTGTTCGCTTGGGCCTCCCTTTGTTCTTTTACTAAAGAAACTGATCTGCAGAGAAGGAGGGTAAACTACACAAAGTCTGGAGCCATTTGCAAGCGGAAGCTTTCCAAAAACCTGCTGCAAGCATTTCTCTTGCTGTTTAGCTTGGAATGATTGAAAGCTTCGGCCAACTGGCAAAAGGTTGTATATTTGGTTTTTTTTAAAAAAAAGCAACAGAGAGCAAAAACAGAAAAACATTTCAATAAGCTGTTTTAAAAATTGTATGCAAGGGAAAAAAATTTCATTTTCATACTGATGAAGAACGTATTTTCACTGACATACAGAAGAATAATAGAATAACAAAGTTGGAAGGGAACTTGTAGGTCATCTAGTCCAGCCCCCGCCCAAGCAGGAGACTTTACACCATTTCTGACAGATGGCAGTCCAGTCTCTTCTTGAAAGCTTCCAATGATAAAGCTCCCACAACTTCTGAAGGCAAGCTGTTCCATTGATTGAACAATCCATTGGTTGTTCTGTCAGAAAATTTCTCCTTATTTCTAGGCTGAATCTCTCCTTGATCAGTTTCCATCCATTATTCCTTGTCTGGCCTTCAGGGGCTTTGAAAAATAGGTTGACCCCCTCGTCTCTGTGACAGCCACTCAAATATTGGAACACTGCTATCATGTCTCCCCTAGTCTTTCTTTTCATTAAACTAGACATACCTAGTTCCTGTAACTGTTCTTCATATGTTTTAGCTTCCAATCCTATTGGACCTCCCCCATGTATGTATGATTTTGTATGTTTTTTAAATGCATTTTAAATTGTTTTAAATTATAGTGTTTAGTGGTTCTTCAAATGTTGTACGCCGCCCTGAGTCCCCAGGGAGTAGGGCGGCATATAAGAATCCTAAATAAATAAATAAATAAATAAATAAATAAATAAATCCTCTAATCATCTTTGTTGCTCTTCTCTGCACTCTTTCTAGAGTTTCAACATCTTTTTTATAGTGTGGTGACCAAAACCAAAAGTATTCTAGGTGTGGTCTTACTAAGGCTTTTATAGAGTGGTATTAGTACCTCACATGATCTTGATTGAATCTGTTAATGCAATTGCATTGGCTTTTTTGGCTGCCATTGCACACTGTTGGCTCATATTTAATTGATTGTCCACTAAGACTCCAAGATCCCTCTCACAGTTACTGCTTTTAAGCCTGGTTTTTCCCAATCTATATGTGTACTTTTGGTTTTTCTTGCCTAAGTGTAAGCCTTTACTTTTCTCTACATTGAATTTCATTTTGTTAGTTAGGGCCCAGTGTTTAAGTCTGTCAAGATCCATCTAGATCTTGATTGATACTATCCATACTATTTAGATACAGTTTTTGTCCTGATCATCCATATACTGTTAGTCATCGTTTAGTAACCACAACTGGGACAACCATCCCAGTCATTAAGTGAAGTGGTCACTAAGGAAAACTGCCAACAGTGCTTACAATTTTAATTCAGCTTTGCTTTGTTTTACAAATATGCAAATGTTATAAATGTGCAGATTAGGGGTGGGTTTTAACTTACCTCGCTGCCGGTTCACTTCTTCCCGTGTTGCATGGCCGCGCGCATGTGCAGTGCCGAAAAATAAAAAAAAAATCCCCCCCAAAAGCAAAAAACAAGATGGTGACGCATGTGCCGTGCCGGGAACTTGGCTTCTGCGCATGCGCAGAAGAAAAAAACCTGAAAAAAATCCCCCCCAAAAAAATCCCCCCCCCCCGAAAAAAATCACCCCCATTTTTTTTAAAAGTTGGTGGCGTCCACGGACCAGCACCAACAGAACCAGTTCTGTGATGTCACCATGACATCACCAGCTACCGGTTTGCTACCGGTTCAGGTGAATTGGTGCGAACCGGGAGGAACCCATCTCTGGTGCGCATTGGTTGCAAAGTTTAGTTGCTAAATGAGGACTACATAGTAAAGTTTGCCATGCTGAAAAAAAATTATGCAGGAGGATGGTTCAGATTAATATAACTTTAATTTTATAATCATGTTCCCATAACTAGGCAGATATATAACATAGGGAATTATGCTACATTTCCTTTTGTTTTGGTTTGCGATATCTTGAGAGGATTTTAGGCAACTTTAAAAAAAAGATGTGGTAATCTAGTGTCATTCTGCATGCGGAAGCAAAAAATTGCTGAAATCTCTCGCGTGAGCGTTCCCTCGCAAGATTTTGCTTCCACGCATGTGCGGAAGCAAAATCGTGTGAGGGTGTGTGTGCGCATAGCATGCACGCACATGCACGAAACATGGAGATGCGCGTGCAGTGCACCGGTAGCAAGGTAAGAGAGCAACCCACCACTGCCATCAACATGATACACACATGATACACATCGTAGAATTCTCTAGACAAGAAAATCTATTAAGGACCCATTCCTTATGGGTATCTATTGTGGAATATCCCTGTTGCCCTAATTTGTTCTTCATTAGTCAAGCAATGGAAGTATTGTTCTTTTAATCAGGCTTTGTGTACTGCTGTTATTTCCTTGAATGTTTTCAATTTGTTTCTCATAAGTGGCTTACATTGGGGAACTGTGTATTTTTAATTCTAGTTTGTTGTTTACTGTTTTTAACTTGATTTTTATTTTCTAAACAAGCTTTAGATACTGTCAATGTAAATGGTTTCAAACAAAAAAAACAGACTAGAAAAATAGAGTAAAATTTACTAAATAATGAAAAAGCCATTTTAAAATATTATGACATGAATAGGTTAATATTTAAAGTGTTTTTGCTTCAAATTTATCTCACCTTTTTTATTATTTAGGAACTGTGGATCATCTGACAATGCCTGTAGCATTACTGTAATTAAATCAAGGGCTGGACTGAAATATTGTAGTGAAAGATCCAGGTTAGCTGCTCTTAGCTTTCCAAGGAACATAAGAACATAGTAACTTTAATTCAATTAGCAAAGCTAATATACTGACCGTTTGTGAAAATTTACCCACAACTGGAATATACTGGATGGAGAAGTCAAGTAAATACAAGTTGCATGCAGTTGTGAGAGGTGGCAGGAGGTGTTATAGAAATAAAAATCTTAAGGAAGTTTGAAACTTTTAATAGATTTTAAAAGCTGTTCAAATACTGCACTTTTGTTAATTAATCACATTAGGTAACAGAAAAAGTATATAAATGCAAGTATATTAGCAATTAGCAACCCTCGATACCCAAGCGGTAAAGGAAGGAGAATAGAATAGAATAGAATAGAATAGAATAGAATAGAATAGAATAGAATAGAATAGAATAGAAAAAGAGTTGGAAGGGACCTTGGAGGTCTTCTAGTCCAACCCCCTGCTTAGGCAGGAAACCCTACACTACTTCAGACAAATGGTTATCCAGCATCTTCTTAAAAACTTCCAGTGTTGGAGCATTCACAACTTCTGGAGTTGTTCCACTAATTAATTGTTCTAACTGTCAGGAAATTTCTCCTTAGTTCTAAGTTGCTTCTCTCTTTGATTAGATTCCACCAATTGCTTCTTGTCCTACCATCAGGTGCTTTGGAGAATAGTTTCACTCCCTCTTGTTTGTGGCGTCCCCTGAGATATTAGAACACTGCTGTCATGTCTCCCCTAGTCCTTCTTATTAGCAATGTAACACAAACCCTAGTCCTCTTATTATTAGCAATGTAACACAAAATCAAAGTTAATCATTTTAAAAGGATAAAAAGGGGACAGGGAATCCTTGGAAATTATATATTATAAACAGAACAATTCTAAAATTACTAATTGTTTCTTTGGAAGCTATCTTCCTTGTTCTTTTGTTGAAAAAAAATAACTCATTGCTGTCAGTTAGGTTTTAATTTTTCCTTTCAGAGTATAATTCATTCGTTCGCCACCTTTCCATTAACTGAAAAATTCACAATTCTTAATATATTGATAAATCTCACATGCTAGAATTTAAACCAAGGAGAATACACACACACACACACACACACACACACACACACACACACACACACACACACGCACAGGAAGCAAAAAAGCCCAAAAATTCTGAAAAAAAGATGGTGACCGGTGAAGACGACGGACCGGTGTCGCATGCAAATTGAATAATCGGCCGGCCGCTACCGGTGCGGTAGAGTGGACCGCACCGGTAGGAACCCACCACTGGTTGATGGGTGTAAAAGTATTTACGGGGATCCAGAAGGTTCATAAAAAAGGAAGTAGTTAATGCATCTGGGCCTAGGCTACCAAGAGTTTGAAAATCAATTTCTGTCAAGCCCAAAGAACCAACAACGACACATGGAGTTACTCCTGAATAATTTATTTATTGTTCTCTGTTTATAGACAGAAATGCTGCCAAACTGAAGCAACTATATGCATACCTATTAGATATACTGTATGAATTGCTATGGAGGGTCCACCTTTATCCTCTTCTTGAATGCCAGACTTCAATTGCCTCTGCTGTCTCTTTGCTCTTTCAGGAACAGCCCCTCCCTCCTCTGACTCCAGACTACATTTCACTCCTAATTTTGGGATTGTGGCTGAAGACTGGAAATAAATAGGAAATGTATTTAAATGACCTGAGATGATGATTCAGTTAGTGGATTTCCTAAGTGCATTGCATGGAGTACTTGCTACCCCGTGTTTCCCTGAAAATAAGACCCTGTCTTATATTTTTTTGAACCCTGAAATAAGCACTTGGCCTTATTGCCATACACTCAAAAGTCCGATTGGGCTTATTATCAGGGGGTGTCTTATTTTGGGGGGAAACAGGGTAGTTCCAAATTGTCTCCAAAGAAACCTCCATGTAAAGAGCATTAATTTCATATTTATATTAAAAATGTAAACAGAACAGAAACATGTTATTTGAGTTTTCTCAGTGATGGTTCTAGAGCATATCCAATAATATTTATTTGATGCCTTAGAAGGGTATTTCTAATTTTTCCAGAGTATAATTCAGAATAGCTGCAATATATACAATTAAAGCTGACAGCTGCAAATATACTTACAAAGGAAAGGGGGGGGACACATTAATCTCATTGAGACTTCAATGACTTAAATTTGTCCTAGTTTGTGTGATAAATTCTCAATATGACCATATAACTTTATCAAAAAGTTAAAGTCAAGTCAGACATCTAGCAGCAGGGGTGAAATGCTACCAGTTCGGTCCGGTTCAGGCGTACTGGTAGCGACAGCCACCAGTGGTTCGGAGAACCGGTAGCGATGGCAGCGCGAGGCTCCGCCCACCCGCCCGGACGCCACCCTTTTCATTTTCTAACCCTCTGCGCATGCGCAAAGCCTTCTGCGCATGCACAAGGGTGAAAAAGCACGCTCGACGGTGACACGCACGCGAGCGAAGCATGCACACTCGTGCAAATCGCATGGCTTCCGAACTGGTAGGGAAGGTAAGTAGATTTCACCGCTGTCTAGTAGGCATCACACCCTAAGGGGACTGCATATGACTGCCCTTTATGCACACAGAACAATGTGGAATTTTCTCGAATCCTTTCAGAAAATGAGCCAAATTTGTTTTTGAATAGTGATAAATTAATTATTTTACCACTAAACCAAGGAGTCCTCAGCTTTCCTGAGTTTGCTGGCTCAGGTTTATCAGCAGTTGCCCCCATATTCAACATGTCTTTCACGCATACTACAATAAGGATATAGGAGCTGTATTTTATTAAAGTAGTGGTCCTGTATCAAAGCAATATCACTTAGACTTACATACCGCTTCACAGTGCTTTACAGCCCTCTCTAAGCATTTTACAGAGTCAGCATATTTTCCCCAACAATCTGGGTCCTTATTTTACCGACTGAGGTTGAGAGTCAGGAAGAGTCTGATTCAACCTTGAGCTGGTCAGGATCGAACTACTGGCAGTTGGCAGAATGAGCATGTATTTCTGCAATCTAATCAGTGCGCCACCATGGCTCCATGTCATATCCATGTCACTCTAACCAAACTTATAAGCTTTTATATGTATTTGATATGACATTCAGAATATCCAGTTAGAATTTTGTCAAACATCCTTCCTGGAAATTCTCAGTTAAGGAAAATTATTCTACAATAACAGACAAGGGCACGCCTAAGAAAAGCAGAAAAGTACATTTAACCCTTCCCAAGCACAAACATGGAAAACTGAATTCCACAGGGAAAAACCCTTGGAAAGATATTTCTCCCTACCTATTGGGGAAAAGAAGAGTAATAGTAAGTAGAGAACTTAAACTAAAGTTCTCTCAGATATAAATCTCCCAGAATTTCTCTCAGTGGAATAGGTATATTGAACTTGTATAGCTTGTTGCCCTTAATGACACCATAAATGAACTATCTTGAGATGGCTACCTCATTCCGTTGATTTAACTGTAAGCAGATCTCTGCAGTGTTTCAGATAGGGTCATGTTCTCTTGAAGACACCAAAGACAGAATCTGGGATCTTCTGTGCACAAAGCATGTGTTCTATCTCTCTGCTACTGAGTTATTGCTATAAATCTTGAATTTAATTCAGGAACTTCTGAAGGAACACCAATTAGATGAACTCCCCTTTCAGAAGTATAATATTGGATACACTGTTGGATTCTGTTCATTATAGTTTATAGTAAACTTGCTTTACAAGGATTTGTAGAACAAGTAGAATCTTTTCCTCTCTCTCTCTCTCTTTATCAAAAATCAAGGCAGTGCAGATTTTATGATTTATTGAAAGGAGAAATAGATCACTTTAAAAAAATGATCCCATTCCGTTCCAACTGAAAGAGATCATGGAGATCTCCTTACCCACCCATGTGAGCAGGCAACCAACTCTTACATGTGTTTGCACATAAAAATATACCTGTTGTTTGGGCCAAAAAATTTGGGTATAATATTGAATTAGAGTACTGGGGACAAATTTGGAGGGGAAAATTACAAATTGACAATGTCAGCCGCATATAAGGAGAACATTTACAAAATGTTCTACAGATGGCATCTACCACAAGCGAGATTGGCCAAAATGTATTCAACTATACCACCCAACTGTTGGAAATGCAATCACGTACAAGGGGCATTCCACCACATGGGGTGGACATGCCCCAGTGCAAAGAAATATTGGGAAAAAATTAAAAAATGGATTGAGGAAATAAGCAGAAAATTAAGATGAGGCCAGAACTGTTTCTATTGGGAATAATAAAAGAAAATATTAGAAAAGAAATTTACTCTATTATACAACACATAATAAGAGCAGCGAGAATTACATTCGCCCAAAATTGGAAGAAAGAGAAGAGCCACTCAAACGCAATGATCATAAAAAAGGTGCTAGAATGCGCAGAGATGAATAAACTAACAATGGTATTGAGAGAGAGAGACGAAACAATGTGTTATAAAATATGGAATAGATGGTATGATTGGCTGGAAAAGAAAAGTAAAATGAATGTGTAAAGTAATACAGATTGATATAATAAAATGTAACAAATACAATTGTAGAAACTAAATGGTTGTAAAACAAATTGCAAAATGTATAAAAGAATAGATGGACATAAAAATGTTTAAGTTTAAAACAATAGCCGAGGTGGCAAAGCAGTTAGAGTACAGTACTGCAGGCTACTTTAGCTGACTGTGATCAGCACTTCAGCAGTTCAAATCTCACTGGCTCAAGGTTGACTCAGCCTTCCATCCTTCCGAGGTAGGTAAAATGAGGACCCAGATTGTTGGGGGCAATATAAAATATGCATTGCTTACTGATGTAAACCGCTTAGAGAGTGCTTGCACTTTGAGACGGTATATAAGTCTCACTAATAAATAAATAAATAAGTAAGTAAGTAAGTAAGTAAGTAAGTAAGTAAGTAAGTAAGTAAGTAAGTAAGTAAGTAAGTAAATAAATAAATAAATAAATACATAAATAAATAAATAAATAAATAGCCTTACATATGGAAAATGTAGAATTGAGAAATAAATTCTGATATTGTAAAGCTGTATTAGTGGAATTATGTTTTGTTTTTGTTTTTTAAATGTGAAAAATTTTAATAAAAAGTATTATTTTAAAAAAAGAAATATATATATCTGTCTGCACATATCCAAAAAGGAGAAAGCCAAACAAAAATAACAATGCATGATTAAATATAACTGCTTGTAAAATAAAGTATACCATTAATTGCCATACTATAAGTACCATAATAAATAATTAAATATAATTGCTTGCAAAATAAGTACACCATACTTGCAATTATTCTCCTTACATATAAAAGTACACCATACAGATACACACCCATTCCCTTCTTTCCTTTCCCTTCAGTCTAGCAGAAAGAGTGAGGGGGAAGAAACAGGTAGAATAAGGGTAGAGAAATGGGTGATGGCACAGGGAAAAGAAAGAAAGGAACAACTGGGTAGAAATTGCAAAGAGAAGAGACAGGGAAGAAAAGTTTGTTTCACTGTTTTGCAGAGAATTAAATAACTGGGATAGCAGTCCTTCCCAAGGGTTTGGAGCAACAATAATTTGTACCTCCTGCCAATTATTTCCCTTTTTACATTCCAGTGTTTATCAGCCAATGCAATAAAACACACACTCCCATTCACACAGTAATTTTTTTTACTGGGAATTGGGGAAAATCGTTTTCCATTCAGGTAAACACAGTAGTTAAACATGGCGCTGGCTGTATTTGGTTCTGCATTGGGCTGTTTTGAGATCCTATGTCTGGGGTTTATTCCCCCCCCCCACATCTGTCTGTCTGCTTCAAAACCCAGGATTCAGAGACTACCCCTAACTTCTTCTCCTGTATAAAGGATACCACTTTAGGGGAAACAACAAAACTGCTTCTCTAATAGCTTCAGCCATATGGTTCCAAGGTGTTTAAGTACTACTAACTGCTTATGTGTAAAGGATACCACTTTGGGAGAAGCAACAAAGCTGCTTCTCTAATAACTTCAGCCATATGGTTCCAAGGAATAAGGGGCAAGAGGTAGAATTTCTCATGGAACAGCAGCTGATCTGAAGGTTAAATGCCTTGATTTATGCATCACCACCCCAATTATGGAGACACTCACAGGGATAAACTGCCAGTCCTAGATCAGCACATCCTTTGTATATAGAAAGAATAATATTTGCTATTTTTCAGTTGTCTACAGAGAAAAGTTCATACTTCCTAAACAAATCAGCATTTACTGAATTCCTTCTTACTGATTTTTTTCAGATATTCAACAGGACAATGCTATCCATGTTTACACTAATGCAAGTTTGAAATTTATCCCAAGAAGAGTCTTCATATGCTTGTTAGACAGGGGTAGGTTCCACCTCCCTTCCCTTCCGGTTTGCATCGCGCTGGAAGTGCAACGGAAGTCCCCGTCAAGTCGCGCAAATGACCTTCTGCGCATGCACAGAGGGTTCTTTGCCAGCCGCGGCGACCGAAGAACCGGTTTGGGGGCGTGGACAGCCGGTCATCGCTGCCAGTTTGGCGAGCGGGTGAAAATTTCCGCCACCAGTACGGAAGAACCATTCCAAACCGGCAGCAACCCAGAGATAGGCAGTCAGGGACCTTCAGATTCCTGAACAACTTCATAAAGAGCCGAGGTGGCGCAACGGTTAGAGTGGGGTACTGCAGGCCACTTTAGCTGACTGTGATCCGTAGGTCAGCGGTTCAAATCTCACCGGCTCAAGGTTGACTCAGCCTTCCAGCCTTCCGAGGTAGGTAAAATGAGGACCCAGATTGTTGGGGGCAATATAAATATACATTGCTTACTGGTGTAAACCGCTTAGAGAGTGCTTGCACTGTGAGGCGGTATATAAATGTCAATAATAATAATAAATCCCTGGAAAAACCAATGCTACAGATTTCTCTCTCTCTCTCCCAGGTTCTCAGTGTTAATTCAGTCGTCTTCCTTTTGTGAGGGATTCTGATAGAAGGAAAAGGCCTCTGAAGCTACTGTTTTCATTATTTCTAAAAGAGCCAGCAGTTACTGTGCAACTACAATAAACTTACAGGCCCAAAAAGAAGATGGGTCATAAAGAGTTCACCCTTTTTTAAAATATACATCTGAATATATGCCGAGAAATATCTGATTGCACTAATGACTTTTATTGCTTTTAACATGTACTCACTTAGCCAACCAGGTGAAACTGATTTATCACAGCTTTTTATGAGCCAAAAGTCCAAGCAAGCAAAGTAGGGTTTCTTTGTGTGGGGGGGTTATTTTTGGGGTACACATGTGACAAAGGGCTCCAGCTTCTCCTGGTTCTCATCCCGGGTTGAAATTTGTGAGAAAATTCAATTTGAGTGAACTGAGGGAGCCTCTTTTTTCTTCCTCAACTCTGAGGCAAACTCATGGCCACCTGAATCAAAACCAGATGTCCTTATCAGGCCTAAAGATAACAAATTGCAGATTGAGATCCTGTCAATGGCAGACCACCAGCGCACGGGGTTACAAAACTCACTCAACGCGTGAAATTCTAGTCCGTTGCATATTAATGCTCAGCAGATCTTGAGCCCGCTCTCCTTCTCATTTGGGGTGGGGTGCGTCAATTCTGTAAAACATTCCTGCATTCTAAACCGGTTATTTGAGATTGTTTAAGTAAAAACCAAAGGCTCCTTTGCTCCCAAATTTCCCCCACATCCCCTGGGCTGACAAAGACTGGTCTTTTCAAGTCTTTGCTTTAGCAATGGATGGCTTGTTTTGGCAAAGACAGCAGGTGCCTTCCCAAGCTCCAAGAGCTGGAGTGTCAGCACAGACTCAAGGCCTTGGGTGGCCAGCTTCCCACTTGCATTTCCCCTGTGTCAGCTGATATACCTGCCACCCACACAGTGAAAGATTCTAGCTAGTTTGGAAACTTTCAAAGGACCTGACCTTTTACTCCTTCATCTGCCCTGCCAACCCATTCCTCCAATTTCTTTGGAACAGCTTGGGCATATGAAGAATCTCTGCTTTTTTATAAACAAAAAGACAGGGAACATTTACAAACTTGGGCCATGTAACACTAGCCTAAGATGATTATTAAAATACAGTCATGTAAACAAATGATGCCTTAAGTCCCTAGCATTCTTGTCTTTGGCCTTAGTCAAAGAAAAGGTTAGGAAGGAATTACTGGATTTTTTTAAAAAAAGAAAATGTTATTTGGTGCTCCGAAGTAAAGGATGTATATAATTGCAAAATAGAAATCCAGGCCGTATAAACGTTTCATCTTTTCTTTTTGTGATTCTGGTGACAATTTTAACTTTACATCAGATTTTTAGGGATGTCTTGGGAATCAGAACCTTTTTTACATTAAGAATGACATTTTTGAACATACATTTGGTCCTGCCAATAAATCTAATAAATTGCTGTTGTAGCTCACTGCTTTTAAGCATGTTTATCCAGAGGGAAGGCCTAATCAATTTAGTATATTTGTGTTTATTTTAAAAAGTGCTTGGGATTATTATGTAAATATGCTACAATTTTAAATATATGCTCCCTAAGACTTAACTCAAAAGGGCAAAACAGCTTTCATAGTGTGGCAGGAATGTAAAAGACCCTGAGGGATGTGCTTGACACAGAGGGAAAGAACATGTCATCTGAAACAATATGCAGAACAATTGAAAAGTAGAAGTGAGGATAACTACGGTATATTAAATCAGAGGTTTAAAATCATGTAGCTAAACTATTAGAAATAACATGCTCTTCTTAGTTTTTCAGGAGCTTTCCATGGGTTTTGATATCATTAAGCCATTTTATCAGGGGCGGGTTACTTCTTCTTCACGATACCGGTGCGCTGAGTGCGTATCGCCATGTTTCGGCACTTGCACGCTTGCTACACATGCGCGCACACCCTCGCAAAATTTGCTTCCTCCGCATGCGTGGAAGCAAAATCTCACGAGGGGACATGCGCCGCATGTGATTTTGGTGCTTTTTTTGCTTCTGCACATGCGCCGAAGCAAAAAATTGCCAAAATCTCACGCGCATGCGCGTCCCCTTGCAAGGTTTTGCTTCCGCGCATGCGCAGGAAGCAAAATCAGCCCAAAAATTTCCCAAAAAAAGATGGCACCACGCAACAGACCGGCGAAGACGGCACTGGAGCTGTCGCACGCAAATAGCACCATCTGCTGGCTGCTATCAGTACTGTAGAGTGGACCGCACCGGTAGGAACCCACCACTGCATCTTATTCTTCCAAGCTATGATGGAACAAACATACAGTATCCAGCAGTGAGTCCAAGCAGAAATGATGCTAATGAAGAAAAAGTTATAAGAAAGCACCAAAATGTTGCTCTTTGATTCAATGCTAGTTCTGGGATTTCCACAAGATTCCACCTCATCTCTCAAACCACTGAGATTTTCTAGTGAATTAGGGTTACATAACGTCAGCTCATGAGTGCTGCAACTAATTTTTATTTCCCTTCAGATTCTAGGGTAATTATATCTGAAACCAGGAAGAACTGGACAGTGAGGCTAATTAATAATATTTTGTTATGACAACATTGTGGCTTGCATATTTGGTGGAATTACTGCCAGGCAGGAAGTCTCTTGCATTTTTTTTTATAACTTGATGAAAGAAAATTTGCTTGAGAATTCTTTTCAAAAGAAAAATAAGACTGAGATAGTCTCATGGATTGACTGTGATGGCTCTGCATTTATTTAGATACTACCCTAAAGTGACCAGATATTTTTTTTTAAAGCGGGACATTTTCGGGGGGCGGGGCCGCCTGGACGCCGTCATTTGAGGTTTGCCCTCTGCGCATGCGCAGAACGCTGCGCATCCGCAGAGGGCAAAAGGATGCAAATGTCGGCATCCAGGTGGGTGGGGGGGGACGCGGGAGGCCACTGTACGTCCTACCTACCTGGGACTTTTCCCGGTAGCTTCAGTCGCGTTCCTTGCTAATAGCGCCCAGAGCAGAGCAGCCCCTCCCAGAAGATCGCGAGAGGTTATCTTTTGGAAGAGGCTGCTCTGCTCTGGGCGCCAATTAGCAAGGAACGCGACTGAAGCTACCGGGAAAAGTCCCAGTTAGGACGCGCGTCTCGTGCTGGGGGTTGGGCGGGCGTGCGTCCTACCTGGGACTTTTCCCGGTAGCTTCAGTCGCGTTCCTTGCTAATAGCGCCCAGAGCAGAGCAGCCTCTTCCAAAAGATAACGTCTCGCGATCTTCTGGGAGGGGCTGCTCTGCTCTGGACGCTATTAGCAAGGAACGTGACTGGAGCTGCTACCGGGAAAAGTCCCAGGTAGGGCGCACGCCCCGTCCCGTCCGCCAGTCCTGCCCCGCCCCCCCAACCCCCAGCGCGAGACGCGCGCCCTACCTGGGACTTTTCCCGGTAGCAGCTCCAGTCGCGTTCCTTGCTAATAGCGTCCAGAGCAGAGCAGCCCCTCCCAGAAGATAACGTCTCGCGATCTTCTGGGAGGGGCTGCTCTGCTCTGGACGCTATTAGCAAGGAACGCGACTGGAGCTGCTACCAGGAAAAGTCTCAGGTAGGACGCGCGCCCCGCCCTACCCCGCCCCTTTTGCCGCGGCACACTTAGCATGGCCTCATGGGACAAGTGCAAAGTGGCGCTCCCCCCCCAGGGTTTGCTCTGCCCCGCCCCGCGCCACCCTGTGAATAGAGGGCACTGAATCGGAAGCCTGTCGCTCGGGCGCGCGTCTGGCTGGAGGAAGAAGCGGGGGCTCAAAAATCGGGACTTTTTAAGAGGGCGGGCGGGAGGCGGGACAAAGCATTAAAAAGCGGGTCTGTCCCGCCAAAATCGGGACGTCTGGTCACCTTATACTACCCTTGATTTTAGTCAAGTTATGAAATACAAAAGGGATGGGTGAAAATATCCTTTCTTTCATTGAAATAATTTTTCTAGGTTATCTGTTTATTGGGAGGGGGGGGGGATACATGAAATGTATCTACCAAAACATAAAACATAAAATTTGAAAGACAAATTCTTGGTATAGGAATATTTCTTTTGTTACATCTATTTCACAATATACATAATATTTCATACATCAAAATAGGCAGGAACCACATAGTTGATTTGGTATGATTTGACAACTTCTAGAGCAGAGGTGTAAAACTCAAGGCCCACGGGCTGAATCCGGCCTGTGGGGTGCTTAGATCTGGCCCAATAAACTTACATAAAAAGCATAAGAAAATTATATTTGTGTTCCTCAGGACTTGCCACTAATGATAGCCTTAAAGAGCCTTTAGGCGAAGCCAAATTGTTGGCCTCATTTGGGCTCATGTCAGGAAAGCAAACACGAAGGAGGATGCAATAAAGCACAGAGGAGGATATTGTAAACAAGAAATACGGACCTGTATAGATCCAACAAGATCTCTGAAAATAAGCATAGCCTCCTGGGTGGTAGAACTGCTATAGTTACCAGGAAATGTGGCACTTTCCCCCACTCAGAGTGAAGGAATTATAGAAAAGAGAAACCACTTAGGATGTGAAGTGCTAAATAGTAGTAGTTGTGGTTTTTTTTTTCTTTTTTGCTGTCCTAAGCAGATTTTGGTGGATTTACCTTGATTATAGAAGTTGGAAGACTAAAGCAATCTTTATAATCCTTCTTTCCTCTCACACACAGAGACATCCTTCGAACTGTAGTTTTCTCAAACATAAGGTCCAGTTTGATCCAGTTCTGCGGGTCTTTGCTTAAGAGATTATTTTCTAGGACTTTCTTGAATATGAAAGACTGTAATAGAGAACATGTTGTGGGGGGGGGGGCATTCCTTCCTACATATTGAGGTTTAACCAAAAAAAAAAAACACCCCACTTTGGGAGGTATGTATTTTTTCCAACGGTCTGTTATCTTCAACAAAGTTAAAGTTTTACTAGAATCCCATTGAATCTCTATTGCATTTCTCCACCCCCTAAATTCTTTCCTAACACATGAACCTTCAAAAGAAATCAATATTGAAGGAACCACTTCTTAAATGTGTGGGTATCATTCAATTATTCCTCAAATCCCATTGCTAGCAAAGATCATGATGAAGGGTGGGGGGGAATCAACCATAGGGCTTTGGAAACATGAAGGCAACCCTCTGAACTATAGGAAAGTGAAACTACCTTCTAAATAACAACAGCTATTTTTCAAAGAAGCTGTGTTGTAATGAATGTAGAAGCACACATCCTTCCCTTTTACTCCTTATCTATAATTATTTTTACTGGGAATCATAGAGGTATCAAATAATGAGCACCGGCCCCATCATTTCCAGTAATGTCCCATTCCTGAGCCAAAGTCTCCAGTTAGATCTGATATCTCTAGGAGGTTGCATATCTTTTTTTTAAAAAAAGAAGAACCTTGTATGAGGATGTTCATTTATGAATATTAACCTGACTTCTACAATGTAAAGCCATCTATAGATATTAACTAACCCTTTATCCAAGATTAAAACACACACACACACACACACAAGTAAAGCAATTACCATATTTTTCGGAGTATAAGACGCACCAGAGTATAAGACTCACCTTAGTTTTTGGGGAGGAAAATAGGGGAAAACAATCTGCCTACCAGGTATTCATCTGGCTAGAAGTCTGGTCAGCTTCAGCACATTATTTTATCCCCTGGTTAGGACTTTAAAAAACCTTCTTCTGAGAGAGTAACAATGAAAGAGCCTGCAAGCCAGTAAGAGCTGGGAAGATCATTAGCACCTGGTTAGGGCTAGAAAAAAACTTATTCGGAGCAGCTTCAGCACATTATTTTATCTCCTGGTTAGGACTTTAAAAAACCTTCTTCTGAGAGAGTAACAATAAAAGAGCCTGCAAGCCGGTAAGAGCTGGGAAGATAGTTAGCACCTGGTTAGGGCTAGAAAAAAACGTATTCGGAGCAAGTAGAGCAATGAAAAAAAATTCTGCAAAGACTTAGGGCTGGAAAAACATTCTTTGGAGAGAGTAACAATGAAAAAGCCTGCAAGGTAAGAGCTGGGAAGATCTGTTAGCACCTAGTTAGGGCTGGAAAAAAGCTACATTCGAAGTATAAGACGCACCCAAATTTTCAGCCACTTTTAGGGAGGAAAAAGGTGCGTCTTATACTCTGAAAAATACGGTATATATATCTTACCGGTAATTTAAAGGTAATCCTTGATTTAAGCAGTTGTTACTGTAAGTGAGTTTTGCCCCATTTTATGACCTTTCTTGCCACCGTTGTTAAGTAAATCTCTGAGTTGTTAAGTTAGTAACATGGTTGTTAAATGACTCTGGCTTTTCCCATTGACTTTACTTGTCAGAAGTTTGCAAAAGGTGATCACGTGATCCTGGAACACTGCAACCATCATAAATGCATGCCAGGTGCCAAGTATCCAAATTCTGATCACATGACCACAAGGAAGTCGAAACACTCACAAGTGTAAAAAATTGTCATAAGTCACTTTTTTGAGTGACACTGTAACTTTGAACAGTCACTAAACTAATGGTTATAACTTGAGGACTACCTGTAACTCTTTCTTTACTGGTCTCCCTTGTGCTGGGTTTTTCTTTTATCAGATTGTATACTGCAAGATCCTTTTCTAATGAGTTCTTTCCCTTTTTTCTCCAATTTCCTTCCACTCTCCTTTCTACATTTCTCTAAGCCTCACAATTATTCCACTTTTGGTCAGTGCTTCCTTTTCTCTTTCCTCTTGATGACAAAAGATGTTGCCGTCAATCCTTCCTAGCTCTCTGGCTTCTTCCATTTGATAGTCTCCATGTTTTTAATAGTTGCTTAGCGATGGTTATGCTATAAATTGGTGGTGATGGGTAGACCAGTGGTGAAAGAATTAAAAAAAATGTAAACAATTGTTTCCTTCTATTTTTTTCTCATAATTATAAAAAATAGTAGCAGTGGGGGATTAATACAACTATAGCTATGCCTACTTAATTTGTAGGAAGATAATAATCAATAATCAGCTGAGGAATGAGTTTAGTCCACATTTGAATTCAAATGTAATTCAATGTTTTGAAATCAATGCAAAAAACTAAAGTATAACAATTTTTGATTGTTTCAGATATCTAGATTTTACAGTGCAGTTAGCCAATAATAGGGAAAGATATATTGGACAAGGGTCTGTACAAAACTACACATAATTGTGGAAACAATGTCTACAATGTATTATATGGCAGAAGAAGGTTTGGAATAATGTGTGTTTCAAGTAAAATTCATATGTTTGGAGAAATATGAATCAAAATATATAGCACATAATGCTAAAAAATTTTTCAAGAAGTTATTCCACCCAAATATATAGAAGATGTTCGCTCCTGAAACAGGATGCATTTCAGAAAGATATAAAAAAGTCTATTCTTGAGGTGTATGTTAGAATGCACATGTTTTCCCAAAATACTACATTGTTATTTTTTTATTCACTTCAAAGGGCTCAAAATGGCTTCATTCTTCAAATTTATTCTCACAAGAACTAGAATCTACCAGTGAACATTCTGGAACAAAGACAGAATCTTTCCAGATCTGCCCATGGACTTTCTGGAGCCATACCAGCTTTCTTGCTGTTACCAAGAACAATATTTTCATCTCTATTAAGAATCATGTCAATTGAAGGCAAGTTGATGTCATACTGAAATTTGGCCATACAAAAACCCAGAAGCTCAAGCCAGCACAACCAACAGCAAGAAAAACCCAAAACAGAGACAAGGGCTAGTCCTTTTCTTATAAGAATGAATTGCAGGGAAGGGATCTAGATAGTTGTCTACAGACATAGAAACTTCCATATCTGAATTATTGCTAGGCAAAAATTGGCTAATTTGTGGGCAGAGAAATTTGATAAATAATCTCTCTGGATTTCTCTCGGGAAGAAGAAATTTTTCAACAATGATTTAAGGGCAGAGGTTCTTCTTAACACTGACAATAGTACTGCTACTGAAAAAACTAGTGGGGGGAATTGTTGCAAGTAGTTCTCCTATTTAACTGAAATGTGGGAAAGCAGGGAGCTAATAGATTGGTGAGGAGATGAATGAAAGACACACATCCCTTGGGTCCCACATCACTCTCCATTGAAAACAAAATTATTTTCATTGAACTGGATAAGAACTGGTTGAAAAAAACTCAGAACAATTTCTCTGTCTTTTCTGTGTGCTAATAGAAATGCCACCCATATTTTCTTATAATGCATGTGCAGATTTATTGAGAGTCAAACTGTTTCATAAAGAGAATACACCCAGAAAAATATTGCTGTTGCTTCCAACAATAACAGTGGGAAATACACGGGGATTCCGATCCATCCCCCTTAAATTAGCATACTGCTTTTTAATTCCCTTAGCTGCAATGAATACTACACTTACAACTAAAATAAGAATTGCTGTATGAAAGGAAAATAATCCACCCCCACATTAATTGTGCTTAGTTGCTCTTAACTTTAATGGGAAAGTAAAACATATCTGCCCATCCTCCCTCCCTTTCTGTATAAGTTTCCTGAGTTCAGAATTATTTCCAGGGAGCAGGTTGAAAAGACAGATATCAGGTAATATTGGGGACTGAGATTCTCAGCGATGTTACTGCTTCCATCATAGCTGCCTTGTACTTTGTCTCCTTTGCATAGTGTAAGGTGACCAGATTTGAATGTTTGTAAAGTGGGACACCATTGATGGGGGGAGGGGGGGTTTCTAGGGGAGCAAGATGGGATGGGTCCATCTCTCTTATCCTGCAGCTTTGTGCACCCCCCCAAACACCCCCCCTTCATCGCAGCCAGGAGTGGGTTCCTACCGGTGCGGTCTTGTCTGTTCGTCGCCACAGAGCCAAAGAAGCTGGTGGCGTTCGCGGCGCTTCCCCCACCTGCTTTCCCCGGCCGCCAGGATGCCGCCATTTGCATTCTTCTGCCCTCTGCGCATGCACAAAGCATTCTGCTTGCGCAGAGGACAAAAGAATGCAAATGGCGGTGTCCCGGCGGCCGGGGAAAGCAGGCAGGGGAAGCCCCACGCCGCGAACGCCACCAGCTTCTTCGGCTCTGCGGCGACGAACAAGCAAGACCGCCGCCGCCCCTCTCACCGCCCTCCCTCCCCGCCTGGCAGGAGGAGGCAGGCAAGGCAGGAGGCAGAGGGGTGTGCAGGGCAAATTCAAATTCAAAAAGCGGGACTTTTTTGAAACACCGCGGGATGCGGGACAAATTATTAAAAAGCGGGACTGTCCCGCCAAAAGCGGGACGTCTGGTCACCTTAGTATAGTGTAATTGGAAGTTCTGTAAGGAAGAAATTAGTGCGATCTAAGGCCTGTAAGAAGAATAGGATTTTTTGCAAGCAAGATTAAACTGCAGTTACAACTTAAACATGAATGAATCAATAAATGAAATGAATGCTCTGATTCAGAGATATCTGAGCACTGCATTAGTCTGTGATGAGTCTGCTGTTAACAATAGATTGTTGCTATCTCTTCACATATCCAGGCATCCCTGTAGACATCAAAACATAAATTGTTTGTACCTGCTTCACTGATATCAAATTGAGAGTAGATTTAGATTCTGAGCTGAAATAGTTCTCATGGGAGAAGGAAGGGTAGTTGATATCAACTGTCAAAGGGTGAAAGTCTTTAAAAAAGCAAAAAGACTGTGGGAAATAGAAACTTTAAAAACAAAGACTTGGAAATGAAGACATGTCTGAAAGCTACAATGGCTGATTTGGACATGGTTCTAGCAACTGTTCAAGATGCAATGCTGGCTTCAGTCCAGAGAAGGGGTGGCCAATGATCCTAACATGTTCAGCTATGTTGATATTGTAGGATCAATATGTTTGAAGCGCATGGAGCATTTGAGAACACATTCTGGAGAAGAATGCTGAAGAAGAAAAATGTAAGCCAGGGGCCATTGAAATAACAGTCCACATGCTTGTTCATTGTCAATCTTTCCAAGATCTGGTACATCAACTTATGCAATACACACGTCATATTGATTCTTTTTATCTTAACTATATTTTAGATAATTAGAGTGATGTACTTTCCTATTATGCTGTCAAGTTCTGCTCAATAGAGCAAGATTCAGCAGAAACTCTGGGTGTGCAGCTCTGAGAACTTGGAACTCTGGATGTGCAATTCACAAAGTGTGGTAATATATGGGCATACTGTGATATGCCTGAACCTGCATGCATCACTGCAGTTTCTAAATGCTCAAGGGCAAGCCACATAGAGCACATTGGAACACATTAATCTAACCAAGAGGTGACTAAGGCATGCATGACTGCGAGCAGAGACTCCTGAACCAGAAATGGACATGATTGGCACATAAGAAGGAATTGCACAAAGTCCCTTCTGCCACAGCTGCCATCTGCTCTTTGAGGAGGAGTTGTAAGTCCAAGAGGGCCCCAAGTTGTCCACCAACTTTGTCTATGCAGAGGGCTAATTCACCCAGAATCCAGAATAAAAAAATCTCAGATGGGGAGACCAAAACCCACTCAGTTTTGCTAGGAATCAGATGAAATATTTTCTTCCCCATCCAGATTTTCCCAATTTGCAGATATTGAGAAAGAACCCTGACAGTATCACTTGGACAGCAGAGATGTGCATCTCAGTATCAACAGCATATCAATTTTAAGTAAGAGTAGCAGAGAGCAGAACTCAGAGGCACCTTGCAATACAGGAGTCCAAAACTGAACCTCCCTTCTCCCCATCACCAACTGGAATTAACCTCAAAGGAAGAAAGAGAATGTCTCCTACTACCTAAGCTTGTTTAGAAGGGCACCATAAATGATGCTATTAAAAGCCACTGAGAGATCTAAAAGGGCCAAGAAGGACACCACATCTAACCTGAGACCATCAAAGCTCCTCAACAAATGCAGCGAAAGTTATCTCAGAAATATAACCTGGTCTGAAAACCATCTGAAAAGGCTCAGAATAAATTGCTTCCACCAGGGTCAACTAGAGATGTAAGCCTACCATCTTCTCTTTAAAAGGAAAGGCTGGGGATTGGAGGGTAGTTGTCCTTTATTGTTGGGTCTAGTGATGGCTTTTTAAAAAGAGGGGTAATCATTGCTTCATTCAAAGCCCCAGAACCATCCCTCCCTCAAAAAGCAACTGGATAGGAAACACTGGGCATGCCAATTTTTTCTTATGGAAGATGTTTCTCATCTGCATTTTTAAAAAGTTCAAGAAATTGGGCTTGGGATAACAATCAGAAATAAAAAAATTATCTCCAACAAAAAATAGCTCTGAATAACTCTGGGCCATCCTAAAAGCAAGAACCAATTTTTCATGGGTTTACTCCAGTTCTAAGGCATCCAAAAGTCAGTCTATGCAAATTCCCAGGAGATCAGCCAACCAGCCAAAGCATTTGTAGTTTCCACAACAGATATATATTTCATCTACGTACTCTAATTTATAACGTTTTTAAGCTACTGCATTTAAACATAATATTGGCAGAGAAGAAAACCACATTCAAATAAGGACAAATTTCAGGAGCATTAATGTAGAACCTGATTCTTTAAGTACCTATTCCATTAGTTTAAGGACGAAAGTTATATAAATAAGATGCTGATGAAACATTCACTGTATTTGCGGTGACTGCCATGGTGATGTATTTTAAACAGTTTTTATGCTAATAGAAAGTTATAGTTGTATTAAATTTCTCCATCCTCCCCTATTTGTTTTCAGTTTTCTGTACATACAGTAATTTGTATTATTGAGAAATGGGGCATTTCTCTATTTGCACTTAACATTCCTTGGTAACATTTTTTTCTGTACTGTCTCCATGTTGTTGTATTAATCTTGTGTATGTCCAAGAATGACTCAGGTTTAAGCTGTCCTTCATAGTGGTTTCCCCCTTAAACTGACAATGTTCACAGTGAGCTTCAGAGGGTATGAAATCTGTTAAACCTTGAATCTCACTAACTTGGAAGGAATTTGAATGATATCAAAGGCAGGATGAAAATTGGCAATGGGGACAGCCCATTTCATGCTCATATAATTTTCTTCTGGTTGAAAGATGGATGGACATTGCTTCTCTGCAATGTCAAATATTAGTGAAATATCACACATCAAGTATATGACAAGTTAAATGTAAGTAAGCTAGAGGAAATATTAGTCATCAGTTGTAAAAATTTGATCTAGAGCACTGGTGTCAAACTCACGGCGTTATGTTGCCATCAAGTGATGTATGGCAATGTTTTTTTCCTTTGCGTAGGTGAGGTGGGCATGGCCTGCATGTGACGCATCGGGCCCGTGGGCGACCAATTTCACACCCCTGGTTTAGAGGTTGCTTTTTGTTTTGCTGTTTAGCAGTTCCGAATTGTGAAACACACATGAAGTGGCCAAATGCTGGGTCATAGCACTATCAGTTTGTTTGTTTGTTTGTTTGTTTGTTTGTTTATTTATTTATTTATTTATTTATTTATTTATTTATTTATTTATTTATTTATTTATTTATTTATTTATTTATTTATTTATTTATTTCTTGGTTCTTATATGCCGCCCTACTCCCGAGGGACTCAGGGCAGCGTACAACAATATACAAGAACACCAGCAAATAAACATTGATTAAAACCAAGTACAAAAATTAAAAATTCCAATATTAAAAAACATCCATCAACCAGACATACCCAGGGGAGAGCTCAGATGGATTAGTCTCTACCCCCTGCCTGCAGGAAAAGCCATGTCTTGACGGCTTTTCGGAAGGCCAGCAGGGTGGGGATGGCTCGGGTCTCTGGGGGAAGTTGGTTGCAGAGCGCGGGGCCCCCCACAGACAAGGCCCTCCCCCTAGGGCCTGCCAGCCGGCATTGCTTGGCTGACGGGACCTGGAGGAGGCCAACTCTGTGGGCCCTAACCGGTCGAAGGGAAGTATGAGGCAGAATGCGGTCCCGGAGATAGAACAAGCTTCACTGTTTTTGCAAGTTAACTGAACATTGCTGGGAGTTGCTGTCTGACTATATCTGGAGAGCATCAAGTTCAAGTATCAGTTCAGTATCTTTGCAACCATTTTCAGCCTTAAGCATTCTATTGTAACTTACTAGAGTTAGTAAGAGTTAGTAGAGTCACTAGAGAACAGGTCCAACATCTTCCATTCACAGGATGCTTGTTCATGTTCATTTCTTGCCTGGGGCCATTTGTGCTCCATGCACAAATGACTTCAGAAGACCAACTTCAGCAACTCATGCCTACGTCTTAAGAAGGAAACAGCAAACATTTTGAGCTCGGTGTATGAAAAATTCATACAATGCCTAACTTGACTCTTATTTTGTAACCTTACAAAACAAAAGAGAAACAATTCTTTATGCAGTCATATATTTTTAAAAAATAAAGTTCTAATTATGACCATCAGACCATCACCCTATATTCTCCAAGTCTCCAAGAATGAGGCATGCTTTCGAGAATGTTGATGAATGCTGGCATGTCACTCAAAACATTGTGCATGTCATCTTGGACACACATGCCATAGATTCACCATCACTGTCCTAAAAACTGGCACAATGCTCTCTGTTTGAAATTGTTTTCTCTATTCTTTGATCAGTTAAGATTCCAACATACAGAACTTTTGGCTTGTTGCCTTTCATCCAGTCAATCATAACTTTAAATAATTCCCTCATGAAATGAATTGGGCTGTGTGTCATCAGCATATTGAGACACCAAGCGGTTTCCCAAGATTTCATCAAATAACTATTAAATAGCATATTGATGAATAAGTTGGACGAATTCTTGGAGCATTCTTCCAACCAAGGCCACAGAAAGAAGCACCAATATCGCAGTGTTGTTTTCAAAAAATCTGTTATTCCAGAAGGATCAAAACCACTCCAGAATGTCTATCTCAGCAGGATGACCCAGGAAATGTCAAGATTAATAACATCAGATATCCCTAAGAGATTTAAAAGAACTAAGAATGATTCATCTTTTCTGGTTCCCACAAGTCAGGCAGATGAGAACCCAAAAACAAAGCTGGAATCCTAGACCAAAGAGGTTCTAAAGTGATGTTTATGTACATGTATTGTAACATTTCTCAGAAGAACTGGGAGTTGGGGGAATTTGCTTGAAGTAGCCGATCCTGAAAAAGACATAGATAATGAATCTGGTTTTAAAGTTCAATGAGACTATTGGATTAAATTTCACTCTTCTTCCCCAAAGTTATCCAAACTTTCTCACCAATTTGATTAAGCTCAAACCTTGGAGCTTCATCTATTAATATAGAGTGTATTCATCATTAATATACAGTGAATTTTGCCCAATTCCAATTGTGTACACATCTGTGCAACCAGGATTCTTATAGTTATAGCTTTTGGGGGGGGCAATTGCTCTGACACTCTGCAAGCTACACGAAAGAGAAAAAAGTAATGCTGTAATCTTTTTATCTTCAAGTTTGTCATTCCTTTAAATGTAAGGAAAGGTATTTGGTAGCACCATCAGTATGTACTGTGAAAACACCTGGTTAACAACTACAACTGGATCAATTGTGTATCCTAGACTTTTATATTAGCTCACTCACAGTGTGTGTATGTCTGTATTTGGTATTACTTTTGTATTACTCATGCAACATTTTTTAAGTGAGCTGTCTTCAGGGTCTAAATGTTATGATGGCAGATTTTTGGCAGAAAATGCTAAAAGATAAGGGAAAGAATGTGGCTGACATGTTCAGGAAATTAAAATATTGTACCCTGCAGTTACCATCAAGGACTTTTCAGATGATGCATCACCCACCATTGCATGATCTCCCTCTCTCCCACACATTTTTTGATCTAATTTTATACCCATATTTGATTTTTTTTAGACGGATGACACGTAAAGTAATCCAGGGTAGATTTTAATACAGAAACATGCATTGTTTAAGAATACTCCCTTCTCTGTTTTATTGCTTACTTCCCAATTACATTTGAAATGGAAGACGAGTATATTATCTTTTAAGTAATCAGGGAATTTCTTTTCGTTAAAAATCCATTTTGACTAGAATTAATAATAATGCAGGGATAATATAGTACAGTGATGGCGAACCTATGGCACGGGTGCCACAGGTGCACGCGGAGCCATATCTGCTGGCACGCGAGCCATTGCCCTAGCTCAGCTCCAGCACGCATGTGCGTGCCTGCCAGCTGATTTTTGGCTTGCGCGGAGGCTCTGGGTGGGCGATTTCAGCCTCCAGAGGGCCTCCAGGGCGGCGGGGGAGAGCATTTTCGCCCTCCCCAAGCTCCGAGAAAGCCTCTGGAGCCTAGGGAGGGCAAAAAATGGGCCTACTGGGCCCACTGGAAGTCGGGAAATGGGGCGGGGGTCATGCACACATGCGCAGGGGTGTGGGGCAAGTGGGGGGGAGGCTTTGAATTATGGGTGTGGGCACACATGGACGTGCGATAGCGCATGCGCGCACTATTTTAGCACCCGAGGAAAAAAAGGTTCGCCATCACTGATATAGTATGTTTGAGACTTAATTCTAACTTTGGGCAGACAATCAGTAACTGTGTAGTCCCATAAAATTCCTTCTGTGATTCAAATGCTGCAATGAAGTCTGAAAGGTAATTTTTCGTAACCAAAAGTGAGAGGGGTATATAAGATTAAGTATCTAAGTCAGGGGTCAGCTACCTGCGGCTCTGGAGCCGCATGTGGCACTTTCATCCCTCTGCTGTGGCTCCCTGTCGCCGGTCAGCACCACAATTTTGAGAGGAGCTTCTGGTTGGGGGGGAAGCAGGGCGTGCCAGGAGGAGACTCTATGGCCGTGATGGCGAACCTATGACACGGGTGCCACAAGTGGCACGCGGAGCCATATCGGTGGGCACATGAGCTCAGGTCCGGCGTGCATGTGCGCACCGGCCGGCTGATTTTCAGGCCTTCTGGGCCCCCTGGGAGTCAGGAAACAGGCTGTTTCCAGCCTCCAGAGGGGGTGGGGAAGGCCGTTTTCGCCCTCCCCAGGCTCCTAGAAAGGCTTTAAAGCCTGGGGAGAGCAAAAAATGGGCATGCCATTGCATGCTGGGAGTGGGGAGGTCATGCGCGCATGCGTGGGGTGCATGAAATTATGGGTGTGGGCACGCACACACATGATCCCCCGCATCCCCCCCCTTTTTGGCACGCGAACCAAAAAAGGTTCGCCATCACTGCTCTATGGCAAGGGATGGGTTTTCCGGTCAGCTCTACAATTGATAGGGCTTTCGGTTAGGACTGGTAGAGGAAAAAGGATGCTACGCTAGGAGGAGACTCTATGGTGGGGGAACCGGACTTCCAGTCGGCTCCAGAATTGAATGGGGGGCTTCCGGTTAGGACCTTTGTGGCTCTTTGAGTGTTTAAGGTTGCTGACCCCTGATCTAAGTGATTTATGGTGTCACAAAACCTAGCATTTTATTACTTTAGTTTTGAAGATGTAGTGAATAGATCTCACTATATATTTAGCTTAACTTCAGAAGATCTCTCTCTGAAGATTCAATAAATAATTGCCAGCACTGGGGCAAATATATTAAGGATACTCCCATTCCTTTCCATAAACCACCCTGTTTTAACCCACTCAGTTATAGTTTTTATAGTTCTAATATTAATATCAAATGTAGTTTTACTAGTAGATTTTAGTAAGATAAGGATTTTGTATGTTATATTCACTTGATTGTATGGTCAAAGAAATGAAACCGTTTCTTTGTTGCTTCTTCACCTTTCAAGATATCTTAAAATCAATATTGTTTACAACAAAGCTTAGATACTTGAAATTTGTTAACATATGGGGGAAATGTACTTTTTCAAAAATTGCACTGAGTTTCGGTTTCAGCCAACATGAACATAAATAATAGATGGTTTTAAACAATCTAAAAAATGTAGGATTTTAGGTGCTTTAGTAGCTGGAGGTCATTTTGGCTTCCCTTGAGAAGGCTTCAACTTCTTGGCCACAAATATCCCCTTGAAACCATTATATTGAATGTGAACCCACCAAATTCTTTCCTAATTCCAAAATCACTCCCATGTATAATTTCAAAGACATATAACTAGTATTGTGCCAGATTTTTTTTTATAGATAAATTCAATTTGCACAATATCTTTCTTTAAAACTGTCAAATTAAAGATGTCTGAAAATCAAAATGAAAAGATGGAAGGAGAGGGAGGGAAGTGAACCCCTCGAGCCTGAAAGGGTCTCTTAATTTTAAACAGGTCATGGGTAAGACAACTCTGCTGTGGTGGCAGTCCTCGCAAAAGGTCCTTGTCGTTGTACATGCATGTTAATGCTGAGATGGCAACACAACTGCTTTGAGAGAATGCATTGCATCTAACCTCACAAGTGGACTTGGGTAGCTTCTAAAAGCATCCCTCCAGATGGTTGACTCTACTCCATTGGTTAGCCATTCCACTTTTTAATGAAAAGTGGTACAAAATTGTCCCGATGTGAATATTGCCAGTTGAGCATTTCTACTATTTCTAAGTTTATTGTATTTTCTAATCAAGCAGACATGTGATATGTTTTACTACGCATGTTTGCATTCCAGGAGTCTCCTCCTTCCTTCTTCTCCTGTGAGCCTCGCCCGAGGCAGACGTGAATTCTTAGCTGAGAAAATGTAGCTTAATAACGTTCATATTCTTTTGTTACTTTTGTACTGAAATAAATATTTTGTTAATTAGAATTGAATCTCGATTTTATTTTCTAAGTAAGGATGACTTCAAAGAAGCAAGATCCTATATCACCTCTTTGATAGGAATAATTTCCTATCCGTCAAAAATCAATGATCTTAGGGAAGGCTGGCCAACAATGTTTCATAGGCAATGTTTATAGTAAAGTGGCAACGGCTGCACACTGGAAGACTTGAAAGACCAGGTTAGGGATAAATCGTCATGGAGAAGATCTATCTATATGATTGCTTGGCCAAAAATGACTTGATGGTACATAATCAGTTATGGTGAAGATGATTTTGTCCTCCTGTTTTTGTAGCCTCCAAGGCTACTTTTTCTTATTGATTTTTAAAAATCACATCTTTACCATCTTAGCCACTGATCCTGAGTTGCTGCAGCCTAGAGAATACCTATTTTCTATAGTCTTCTTTTCCTGAGAAATTACATACCTTTTCACAAAGTCTGGTTCAAAATGGTGGCAACCATTTGTGAATTACAGCTTTGCATAAAGAGAATGTCTCATCTTTATGATTTTCAGGGGGGAAAATCTTAAAATTGTGAGGGTTGGAACTCCAAAAGGCTTAAAAAATAAAAGTTGTTATTGGACAGGATGTTTGAATTTCATGTATTCTGATTTCCCAACCCTTCCATTCCTACTAGTGGTTTTATTTTTCTCCCAAGCCCATTACTAATCCCCTTTATTATTGTTTTTACACCAGTCAACGTTTGCCAAAAAAACAAAGTTTTGCAAACTTCAAACCAAACTCTTGGAGTACATAAGATCAAACTATTGTGCTTTGATATAATAATGCTACCATTTAACAAACACTGTTTGCTCTTTGGGAGTTAAAGCAGTAGATTGAAAGTTATTGCTGAGTATATGAGTATCCATATGCCACCATAGGAATAATTCCTTTGAAAGATACAGTCACAATTGAATCACAAAATCAATAAACAATAATAAGCTCCAAAGAATCTCTAGGTTATTTCTTTACCCTTATAACCCTACATTCCAACCAAACTATGTAAAAACTTCATTTCTAATGAGAGCTCCCATTACCACATACCTATCAGAAACACTCCAATCACTCCTATGATTGAAATCATAAATGTGGCACAAAATGTAAGAATTAGACACAGCCTGGCAAAGTCCTCTTGGATTCCTAGAATAAACTTGTGGGAACCGAATTTGAGTGTCTGAAAATCATAACATAGCTCTCTTTTTTTTCTTTAAACCCACGACAATTTGAAGAAAAGCAGTCAGCAGAGAGTGTTTCATTCCATATTAAGCAGAGGGCTGTTTTATCCAGGGTTGTATGAACTATACTTCCACATCCATTTTTTTCCTGTAAACAATAGAACACAATATTATTTATTTAACTGCAGGGCCAGCCACAGCTTTGTAAAATGTCTGCAATTACTGAGTTTCAAAAAGGGGAGGGAAGTTGCTGTAGTTATCTTGCTTGCATAAAAATCCATCTGAATTTGCCGAGAAGCCAAGTAAAACACAGTTGGCTAATGGGTTTGCCTCAAATATAAAATCCCTTAACAGCTCCAAGTTTATTAGTGCCCATTTGCTGAACAAACCTTGGCAGGAAGGCTGATTTTCCATTGGCATGAAGAGACTGAAAGAGGCTATTTGGCAGGTCCAACTTTTCAGCAAACCTGAATCTAATTCGAAGGCTTTACTAATCTCTGGGACTGGATAGATCTTTGTTGAAAGTTCAGCAGCTTCACTGAATGGAGCAGAGGAAGATATTGGAAGAGACAGATGAGAGGGAAGGCTGGGGGAAAATCAGTTTCTAGGCCTAGCAGAAGGATTAGAGATGGGCAGAGGCCTCCCTCAATCTATTTTAGAACTAGGCCATTCAAATCAGATTAAATTGGAGGACGGCTGCTTGACGCCAATCTAATTTAAAATGAGCCCCCTCCTGAATTGGCAGGATCTTTCATCACATTTCCAATGAGATTCTCAGGAGCATGATAAATTTCTAGAATAGTCTTTCCTGATGTCTAGATGTGTGGAGACTGCGATTTCCAGAACTTTCAGTTAACAAAACTGAGTACATTTGAAAGAGGGGCTAATGCAGAGATAGATAGATAGATAGATAGATAGATAGATAGATGGATGGATGGATGGATGGATGGATGGATGGATGGATGGATGGATGGATGGATGGATGGATGGATGGATTCATTATTTATTTATTTATTTATTATTTGTTTATTTATTTATTATTTGTTTATTTATTGCCCTTTTATTCCTTGGAATTAGTCATGCCCATCATTATCTTTATAACTTTATCAAAAGCAAAGAGGGCATCATGGAAGCCCCTCAGGAGACATTAAGCCTCAAACTGGCATCTTGATGTTAAGATTAGACAGTTGTGTCCAAATCAGTGGTGGGTTCCTACCAGTGCGGTCCACTCTATAGCACCGGTAGCGGCCCATTGGTGACGTCACAGTACCGGTGCGGTCAGTTGCCAGGGTGCCTGGGTGCCGCCATTTTTTAAATTTTTTTTATTTTTATTTTTAAATTTTCTTCTGCGCATGCCCAGAAGCTGAGTTTCCGGCACTGCTCAGGCGCTGCCTTCCTACCCCACAGTGAGTCCAAGCAGGGGAGGATGGCTGAGGGAACGCGTGAGATGCTGAAAGAATGGGTGGCAGGAGCTATCTCAGTTCCTCTCCATTCAGCAGTCCGAGAAGCCACGAACACGCGGTGATGATCCCAGGCATTTTCGCACATTTGAGGCTTCTCAAGCTGCTGAGGGGAGGGAGAATGGGCAGCAGGACCTATCTCAGTTCCCCTCCCTTCAGCAGTCCAAGAAGCCACGCCCACCCAGTCACATGGCTGGCAAGCCACACCCACAAAATAAGCCACACCCACAGAGTGGTAGTAAAAAAATTAGGAACCCGCCCCTGGTCCAAATGTATTGGATTGCATTTGGATAGAAAACTCTGTTTGTGTACAATGACAGCCACTTTGTGCTTTATAAAAATCACAGAATGTGTGATTGTGTCCAGTTTTAAAATTGGCCAGTTCCTGTGAACCTTCTCCATAGCTTTCCTTAATTTGAATGGTATTGTGAGAGACACTATTTCAAATAATTAGATCCCAAGCCATTAATAGTTTTATAGAATAGTGACTTTACTTTAATCTGGGCCAGTAACTCACAAACTGTCAACAGGTACTTTAAGGACCAGAATTACTTGACATTAGCCTACTTAAATCTGGCAATTGCATTCAGCTTTGAGATGATGTTCAAGGTTGGCCTCTATAGAACATATTGCAATAATCCAATCATAATGTTATTACCGCATGGATTATTGAAATCCAGGAAGGAAAGTAGTTGGCATACAACTTTTTCAAAGTGGTGAATATAATTCCCTAAAGAGACATTAGTTATTTTCTGAAACTACTGAATTGTTGCCTGTCTCCTAGAGCATATCAGTATCAATAGACAATGGTGCTGGCTAGGGAATTCTGGGAGGACTTAAAGTTGCCAAGGTTGAGAAACACTGGTCTAGATAAATGATCTAGGGCAGGGGTCCCCAAACTTGGCAACTTTAAGACTTGTGTACTTCAACTCCTAGAATTCTCCAGCCAGCATAGCATAGCTGGCTGGAGAATTCTGGGAATTGAAGTACACAAGTCTTAAAGTTGCCAAGTTTGAAGACCTCTGATCTAGGGTTTAACTTTATTTTGTCAGGCTCTCATCCACTTCTTCAGCCCCCCCCCCCAAATCTGCAACCCATTTGCAAAGTTTGAGACTGTTAAAAAATCTCATTTATGTTAACTTTGGTGTCTGGTTTGAAGCAGATTAAGATTTCTAGCCACAAAATTTTTTATAGTAAACTACGGAGTAGTCTTGCTGAGGCTGTGCCTGGACTAGTCCTAAACAGTTTACGTATCACTCACGAAAGATCTTGGATGGTAGATTGATTGATACATTGTGGATGTTAAAAGGATGAAGAAATAACCTCCCCCTTGTTGCCATCAGAGCTATATTATAGGCAACATTATGGTACCTCACTTTGGACATTTATACTGCACAGTCTAGCCATCTATAGTTTGCTTCTTTGTCTGAAGCCCCCAAATATTAGGTAGATTCCAGGCTTCTTGAAGTTGCTTAACAGCCGTAGAATCAATAGCCATAGCAATAGCACTTATATACTGCTTTACAGTGCTTTACAGCGGTTTACAGAGTCAGCCTATTTACAGAGTCAGCCTATTGCCCCCAAACATTTGGGTCCTCATTTTACCCACCTCGGAAGGATGGAAGGCTGAGTCTAACCTTGAGCCTGGTGAGATTTGAACTGCCAAATTGCAGGCAGTCCACAATCAGCAGAAGTAGCCTGCTGTACTGCACTCTAACCACTGTGCCGCCAAGGCTCAATGGCCTTTCTAATTAAATTACTTGGTAGGAAAATAAGCGCCTTGACCAAACTGCCAGCCCAATCTTCTGAAAAATTATCCAGAATAATCTTAAATTCCTGGAACCTCAAAGATTGTATGTGTAGACCATCTTAATTAGTTCCAATACTTAGTGTTTCCTTATGTTATTTATCTGCAGGACTCTAGATTTGACAATTTCACTCTATGAGATGAAGAGTTAGTGTCATGTTTAATGGTCAGTCCAATGAGATGATACACATTCACCAATCACAAGAGCACTTATATTCTGCCTTAACCCCAAATCTAAACCAACAAGGTGAGTGCAATATATATTAGCCCCATGAGGTTCTAAGATAGCCCCAAAATTGTCTATAAAGTCCCAAGTTATACAAGTGGCCACTTCAGCATGTATAAAACTACTCTTAAGACTGCTCCACCCCTCGGCAGAGAGATTGATATTTAGACAAGATTCCTACTCTGTCTCTCCAACCAAGCATCAGAAGCAAATCCTTACCAGCAACTCTCAGACCAGGAGGCTCCAGCCACAGAATTTCTCCTAACACGAACATTAATCACTGTTAGGCAAAGTAATGCAATAATAATGCAAACTTGTAAAATAGGGAGCTGGAATAGAGAGAGCCCATTTGAAGGATCCCATCTAGATAGCATAACAAGAAAAATTACAGACTGTCTCTAAACAGGGATGATGGGTTGTGTTAATCTTAGTGAGTCATACGTTTTGGAGACAGTTGCATTATCGTTTGAGGAGGAAGACAGCATGTATTTTTCTGTTGTGTTTCTGACAGCCAACTTGAAACCTTTGCCAAATCACAGAGAACTGTGAAGGAAGCCTCATAGGAAACCACAAAATAAAAATTGTATGGCCTCAAAGATACATGGTTAGACCACTATTATGCCATTGATGACGGTAAGGAAAAACAACCACTCTGTGGTCATATGGTTAGACTTCTCTGGAGCCCTCAAGGAAGACAGCAGATCTCTATATTACAGGCAGCTTTCTGAAGTTAGAAAGCCCACGTATATTTTGTTTATTTAAAGTATTTATGCCCTGCCCACTACCCAAAAGATTACAATCCATTTTTTAAAAAAAAGATAAAACAGTAAAACTGAATAACATGAGCAATTTCACATGAACAATAATATTAATAGTAACAGCGAGTAACAGAAAGTCACAGGACTTATCCCTTGCTGAGATAATTATTAGCTAGCCCACGCTAAAGCCTATAATTTTTACCTTGTTACGCATTAAGCATCACATATATCTCAGTCTAATTATAGGAGGATTTTGGCAACAGAAAGTCAAAGAGCATGCTGATACAATAAAACATGGTCTTAAAAGTACCTAATATTTCATGGCTACTTAACACATTGCAAGTAAGAGTAACTGATTCAGTTCTCTTTAACCCTAGGGGAACTTCATGTTGCCCTTACGTCCCTGAGTCAACTAACAACTTCCCAAAATCAAATCTTCAAACCAATCTCCATTACTTCACTCCAATAGGCCTCAAATATGAAGAATAAAACCATAGTGGCTAAATCTCTTATGGAGATGCTGCCTTTAAATGAAAAGATTTTTTTAAAAATAAAAAGTTTTTATTTTTTTCAACAAACAATACATCATCAATCACAGTGTGTCTGGGTACAACATTTTAAATCAACATCTTTTCTTTTACCACTATTTTCTTAATATATAAACAACTCTACTTTTACAATTCAATTAAACTTATCCTCTATCAAAACCTTTCCCTTTCATTTTGTTTAACTCCATATCTCTTTTCATTTATATTCATTTTCTATCCAATGATAAAAACACTCCCATACATCATAATACCCTGATTCTTCTTTCCCTTTAATTGCCATTGTTAATCTGTTCATTTCTGCACATTCCAGTATTATCTTCATTATCTCTCCTTTTGTAGGGATTTTACCTGCTTTCCAATTTTGTACAAATACAATTCTCGCTGCAGTTATTACATGAATAATCAAGTATACAATTTCTTTACTATATTTCTCTGATAAAATACCCAACAGGAATAGTTCTGGTTTTAAGTCAGTATGTTGCTGTATCATCTTTTCTAACCACTTTCGAATTTGTGCCCAATAATTTCTCGCTTCTGCACATGTCCACCACATATGATAATACGATCCCGGTGCCTGGTGGCATTTCCAACATTTAATTGATTTATCTTTAAACATTTTTGCCAATCTTTCCAGGGACATATGCCATGAACATTTTGTACAGATTCTATTTTGTACAGATATGCTATAGAACATTTTGTACAGATTCTCCTTATATGCTATTGCCATTGTTAATTTATAATTTCTTTCCCATTATTGCTGCCATTTATCTAACTCTATCGTATATCCGAAATTTTTTGCCCATGCTATCATTGTTTCTTTCACTTGCTCTTCTTCTAATTTAATGCTAAGTAAATAACTATACAATTTTAATCATTCTGTCCTCTGTTCCTGTGAGTATTTCATCCAGTTCTGTCATTTCCAAATAAAAACCATATAGTTTAGCATCTTTTTCATATCTCGCTTGTGTCTGCAGTTGTGTATACCACGCCATATCAATCCCTTGTTCTTCTAATTCTTGTTTCCCTTTCAATTCCCCCTTCTCTGATAAAATGTCTTTATATCTAATAATATTTCCCATATTAGTCCTATTTGAATGTATCAATGCTTCCATTGTTAAAAGCCATATTGGTATTTTCAAATGTTTCTCACAAATTTTCTCCCATACTAATAATAATGCATTTCTTACATACTGTGATGCCTTTGAAAGTAACTGTGTATTTTATTCTTCCCGTACCATAGAAAGGCATGCCAACCTAATTGTAATTCATGTCCCTCTAATGTCAATAATCTTGTATTTCTTAACACAATCCATTCTTTCATCCACGATAATGCTGCTGCCTGATAGTATAATTCTCAGTTTGGAAGTCCAAATCCTCCTCTAAGTCTTGAATCTTGAAGCATTTTTATATTGATCCTCGCTTTTTTACCTTGCCATATAAATTTCATTATTGTCTTGTTAAGGTTTTGAAAATATTTTTTCTCTAATTTTATTGGTATCGTTTGGAATAAAAACAACAATCTCGGTAATATGTTCATCTTAATTGTCGCTATTCTGCCCATTAAGGATAATTGTAGGTGTTCCATCTCTCCAAATCTATTTCAAGTTGTCTTCTCAGTTTGTAATAGTTGTCTTCCTTGATCGTTGTACATCTTGCTGTTAAATGTACCCCCAAATATCTTATCAAATGAAAAGATCTTTGTTGTAGTTTCAGATACACCGCACCTGAGCAGTTATAAACAGATCACTTCCCATATTCAGCCAATATTCATAGTTCAACAATTTAAAGAACACTTTGATGGATCTGGAATTAGCTCCAAGACCCTCTTTCATTCTTAATGTCTTAAAGATGAGTCTGTGATTCATGAGCTTCCCTTTCCTTTTTTTGTTCTTCAATGTGGACATTAAAAGCATTCTCTTTCCTTTAATCCAGTGTTTCCCAAAGTGTGGTACGCGTACCCCCAGGGGTACGGGAAGAGTTTGGTGGGGGTACGCGTTGCACCGGAGTTTGGTGGGGATCACGTGGGAATATCCACTGCACCGTGCTTAGCTGCGCCCACAGAACAAGGAAAGAAATAGGCGCGTATCGCAGTTTTTACATGGGAACTGGGGCCATCGTACATCGTACCGCAACTCATTATGGCGGGAACTTCTGCGCATCCTTCGCGCAGCTCGGGTTCAGCCATTTTTAAACTGCGGGAACATTAACAGTTGACATTGAGCTGCGGAGCTGTTTAAACGCCGGAGAATTGCAGTGTTATCTAACGGTTAGACAGTCTTGTGAGGCGTGACACGGCGTGAATATACTGCACTTCGTTACAGAGACAACTTACTTCTTTAATAGTTAGTTCCGGGCGCCTGTTATCGTGCTTTAGTAAGTTCCACTGATTTTGATTATTTTTATAAAATACAATTTTTATCCCTAACAGAGATTATGGATCGCTGGAAAGAAAAAATAAATATATTTTGATTTTTATTAAAGCATATGTTTTTTATGAGGGGTACTCAGCATTACAAAAATTATAGAAGGGGTACACATATGTCAAAAGTTTGGGAAACACTGCTTTAATCAAAAAGCAATATTTAGCATGAATGTTATTTCTTAACTGTGGTTAATTCTAACTGTGGTGAGTCAGTGTAAATCAACTGCATGAAAGAATAAAGAATGAGGATTTGTGGACCCTCTGTCAGCCCTTCAAGGTAGATCAGACTAGGAACCCAATGCCAGGGAGATCAGTATTACTTTTATTGTAAAGAGATTGTAACAAAGACTTGCAACTCTGAATGCACTTCCTCTCTCTCTCCCTTTATCTTTGTGTGAATTAGGGAGAGCTTTCTGAGAGTTTATTCATGTTACATTCTTGCCCTAAACTCAGGCCTCTTTTATATGACCATTGCCCTGGTAGCAGCACTTCCTGCTGTCTTCCAAGGCCATTCCCTCTGCATTCTACACCCTCCCCTTCCATACACATGTAATGTGATGTTAGTACAGCCAAGTATAACCAAAAAACCACTCTTGTTTTTTCCAGGTTACTAACAAATGCAGGTTTTCCCATGACCTACATGCTGTTCCTCCTCTCTTCTCTTCCAGTAACACTGTAAGACTTTCAGAACTGCCTTTCGTTCTCTTTTTGATTAACCATGGCTTGTCACATTGTACAAACTGATTAATTTTTACCAATCACTTTAGAAAAACTTCAACATGTGGCTGAAACTCTGCTTGCCCATAAGTCTATTGCAAATGATCCCTTTGCACTCATCAGTTTAATTGGGGGTGGGGTGGGGTTGTTAGATGTTGAGTGAGAAAAAATAAACGACAGAAGAATTGTGCTCTGCAGCCACCCTCCATCAATGAAAATGAACAGAAAAGCACATAGAATTAACCTGCAGGCTTGTCACAAATATGTCAAGAGATTGTTCTCTCCACTACAGGTCCCCAACTCCTCTTGCACAGCTGCCTTAGGATCACCTCAAGATTGAGAGGGGGGGGAGAAAATAAGTCTCCTTATATATGTATGTGCACCACCCTTATATATGTATGTGCACCAGTTATATAATGAACATAACTGAGAATATGTTATCCTCTCCAGTATTGTTAAAGAACACTGAATAATCTTAATATTGATTACCGTGTCTGGCAAAAGCTCTCCTGGATCTCTGGCAGATCCAGGTCCATTTGCTATCTGATTTTTTTCTATTTGGAGAAGCCAAGGATGGGACCGCATGCAAAAAATAAGTCTCATTGTGAAACTGCAGCCTCTTCCTTTGTTCTGTTTGTGGGTCTGAATTAACGCTGCTCTTCCAATAAATGTAAAATCTATTTTTATGTAGCTAATAAGTACTATATAAATGGGCATGGGGTTGGACTAGATGACCTGCAAGGTCCCTTCCAACTCTGTTAATCTGTTAATCTGTTAAATGAATACTTTTTTATTCCTCTTACAACCAGCCAAACTGCATACATTTAACTGTATTGCCTCAAATGACTCAGGTGTAAACCTTTTGTGTTATTTCTCATTTTCCAGCTATTTTCTTATTTGCTACAATATGTAGAGATTAATTGTAGGTACATAAACATCCATGGGCATTAAATCAAATCTAAAAGCAATTTATGGAAGGGAAAGGGAAAGAGAAGAGAAGAGAAGAGAAGAGAAGAGAAGAGAAGAGAAGAGAAGAGAAGAGAAGAGAAGAGAAGAGAAGAGAAGAGAAAGAAGAGAAGGAAAGGAAACATTTACTTTTTTTAAAAATCATAATAATTTTTTCAAATAATCTTTTTACCATATTTAAATCTCTAAATGGGTTGTTTTGAGCTACGATAAAATGACATGAAAGAATGGAGAATCAAGCCGCTGTTACTGCTGTCATATTTCTGATAAATGGGCATGCAGGGCAAGATAATCTCATGTATTATCATCACTGATATAAGCTGAGATAGCGCAGTGGTTAAAAGCAGCATTGCGACCTTCAGCTGATTGCTAGTTCAGCAGTCCAGCTGTTCGAATCTCACTAGGCTCAAGGTTGACTCAGCCTTCCATCCTTCCGAGGTGGGTAAAATGAGGACCCAGATTGTTGAGGGCAATATGCTGAACTCTGTAAACCGCTTAGAGAGGGCTGGAAAGCACTATGAAGCGGTATATAAGTCTAAGTGCTATTGCTATTGCTATTGCTACTTGTTCTATTTGTGAGTTTGGAGGGGAGGGGAAAGTAACATTTTTCCCAATGTTGGCTGTGTTCTAGCTTTCTCAGCATCAAGAGAATGCGCCCTCTTGACTATAGATCTCCAATTCAGCTACTAGGGATATGTTAAGCCTCCCTTCAGAGTCTCCTTTGGAGATCAGAGTCACTAAAGAAGAGATGAGGCTTTTGACACAGCAGGGTGCCATCAACTGGATCTGTTTGCTGGCCAGGATGTGATAGAGGGCCATTCTTTTTTCAATTCGCAAGCAAAAATCGCTTTTGCCTATGTCCATCCATTAGCAAAACAGCAAGCCTTGCCAAGACAAATAGTTCAAGGTATGAACATTAACAGTAAGCAGTAACTGTGGCGTGAAGCATTCTCAGGCAAAATCCAGACATCTCGGATACTGCTTGGAATATCTGGGATGTCCTGCATTCCTTTGCAATGAAAAAAGGGCTGCACCACAGCAGTGTGGGAGACAGCAGCCAACGAAAGGACATGAGCTTTGCAAAGCCAGCCATCAAGTTTCTAACTATGGCTGATTGAGGGCAAACTGGAATGTGCCTTAAAGTGACTTCTGACGCCAACCACTATTATGCATAGAATGGATTTCTTTTTTTAAAATTCCAAACTATTAATAGAATACTTTTTTTTAAAAAAAAATCATACCTAGGAGCTTTTAAAGCATTTTATCTGCGAATCTATCCATAACATTTTAGTATGGCTATTACACGAGTCATTGAAATACGCTTGTGTTTGTTGATATGCTGAAACATTACATTAAGAGGCAGATCATTTATATTTTTCAGGCTGCTTGTTGACATAAAGATTTGCTTTATTCTTGGTCCCATTGCTAAAACTATGAAACCTAAGGAAAACGTTGAAATGGAAATTCATGTAACTAGCTGAGTAGCACAATGATTTAATACTTTTAAGAAGTGCTGCAGAGAAAGCAAAAGGATTCCTTTCTGTAACATTCTAACAATCAGATCATTGTGGATACAATTAGCTCACAGAACCTGTTTATTAAATTATGAAAATGTGATGGGAAGGAGGGAAGGAAGGAAAGAAGGAAGGAAGGAAGGAAGGAAGGAAGGAAGGAAGGAAGGAAGGAAGGAAGGAAGGAAAAGAAAAGAAAAAAGAAAAAAGAAAAAAAAGAAAAAAAGAAAAAAGAAAAAAGAAAAAAGAAAAAAGAGAAAAAAAGAGAAAAGAAAAAAGAAAAAAGAGAAAGAAAAGAAAAAAGAAAAAAGAAAAAAGAAAAAAGAAAAAAGAAAAAAGAAAAAAGAAAAAAGAAAGAAAAAAGAAAAAAGAAAAAAGAAAAAAAAGAAAGAAGAAGAAAGAAAAAAGAAAAAAGATGAAAAAAGATGAAAAAAGAAAAGGCCTGGAGACATTTGTCTCTATGGTCCCTGCTTGTCTTTACCCCCTACCCTGACAAACAATCAACTGAACTATGGCATCTCTACCTTTTTCTCACCAAGAACATCTCATATTGTATCACTAACAGAGGAGTGATAGAATAAATTAAAACTGTAATCAATCGTACACACAGCAGACCTGTTGGGTGTGAATTCAAGCCAAATGGCACAGCTCTCCCGTAGACCATTGTCTCTCACTTTCAATACAGCAGAGTTTAATTTAGCACCTCTCCCTACCCTTGAGAAACTCCAAACGTTGAGGGTATCGTCCAAGGAGCAACATCCCTTTTCAGTGGCATCATCATCCACTGTCTGCCTTTAATGATCGGCTGCTGTGAAATAGTTCTGGATGGCAAGCAGCCAATCCACTCCCCTCTGCAAAGCTTCCAGCAACAAGACTTGTTCAATATGACCATCTTTTCTCTTCAAAATCAGTGAACTACCATGGAAGCCAGTCAGAAGAGAGGGAAGAAACAGCTGGAAGTTTCACTAAGAGACATGTCATACTCCTGCCCTTACAGTTCAGATTGTGGTACAAGCTGATTAGCTGTGTGCGACCCATATCATTCTGCTCAGCCTGATGCTCTCATAATATTATTATTATAACAATATAATATAAATAATATATTATAAATTTTAATAAAAACAAATCATGATTTATCCATCATCTATCATCCTATACAAATTAAACCTAACAAACTTGATTTTTTTCTTAAAGAGCTTTATTGATTGCATCTATAAAAGAAATAATTGCAAGCATGTCTGTTTATCCTTCAAATGGCTGTCATTTGCTTTTGATACCATATAATCAGCATCTGTAAAATCTTTTCTGAAATACCAATTGGTATTATAAATACCAATCCGTTCAGAATTTGTGCTTAGCCTAGAAGGGTGGGATTTATTAAGAGATGGTCAGCCAGCCAGTAAAAAATTCTGACTCCCAATTGTTGATTTATAACAAATAGAATTGATTAAAAAAGAAAGTAGGTTTGTATTAAACAACTGACATCACCTATAACTGGCTACTTTTTACATTGACTTAGTACTTTGCTACTGGATGCTTGGATTATTTGTATTTGAAACCTGGAACTCAGAAGACAGATAATTAGATAATTGATTCCACAGCTACCCTTTCCCCTTTTTAAATTGGTTCTTGACTGTAGACTTTGGTGCTGTAGTTAAAAATAAAAACCTGCCATATTGAAAGAACATAAAACAAAATAAAGATAAACAAATTTATAAGTCTACATCCATCCTATCTTGGAAGTTTTGAATATATGAATGAAAGGCAAATTTCATTTTGGAATAATTCAGAATTCATCTTTTTTCAGTTTTAGCAGAACCATTAACTCATTTTGGAAAAGCTGCTGCTCTATATGTCACTTGATTTTTGTCCAGGAACTCAACAAATGACTTTGTATTTTATTTTGCCATTTTGTAAAATTTGGTGAATTTGCAGAGGCAGAAATGCTCCTAGAGACTCAACATCAGGACCCCAAACTATGGGATGGATAACCTAATAACCATTTTTATAGATGGTTTTCATGACATTTCCATCTCGTCCCATATTCAGCAAAAAAAAAAACCATGACAAGACACAGGAATGATGTGCTTCTGTGCCTATGATCTATTCGCTGGGCAAGTTGGTCATTTAAAATGAAGCTTAAACATTATATTTTCTTAATACACCCCTGCCTCACATTGTGAATGGAGTTGGGGTAGTTTTTCCATCAGTAGCGAATACTTGGAAGCAGGGGTGGGTTCTAACTTACCTCACTGCCAGTTCGCTTCCTCCCGTGCCATGTGGGTGTGCCGTGTGGGTGTGCCATGTGGGTGCGCCGCGTGAGCGCACCGCATGGATGTGCCATGTGGGCTCCAGAAATTCCAATTTTTTTTTAAAAAAAAATCAAAAACAAGATGGCGGCGCATGCGCAGTGCTGGAAACTTAGCTTCTGTGCATGCGCAGAAGAAAAAAAAGTCAGCAAAAAAAATCCCCCCCAAAATAAAAAAAAAACCCAAAAAAAAGATGGCGGCGTCCACGGACCGGCACTGATATCACCAGCAGTTTGCTACTGGTAATATAGAACCAGTGCGAACTGGGAGGAACCCACCTCTTCTTGGAAGAATGGCAAAGTAAGGCAGAAGAAGTCATCAAGCACTGTTAGTCCCAAATTAAATAGAAAGGACACAAATCATGTCTCGTGTTAGAATTATGTTTTCTTCTACTCAATTATATCTAATTCTTGGAGACTGCCTGGACATGTTCTTGCAGTTTTCTTGGCGATGTTTTTCAGAAGTGGTTTGTCATTGCCTCCTTCCTAGGGCTAAGAGAATGTGACTAGTCCACGGTCACCCATTTGGCTTTGTATCTAAATTGGGGCTAGAACTCAGATTTCTCAGTTTTTAGTCTGATACCTACACCATATTGGCTGTTTTTGTCAGAATAGAACTTAACTTTTTTTTAAGTCATCAGTTTAAAATAGTCATAAATTTCAGACAGCTGGGATCAGAGTATTTGGGAAGCGGGTGAAACCCAATATCTTTTAAATTTAGGGAGGGAAGGGTTGGTTAATTAAATTAAATTGATATATATCAATTTCAATATCAAATCTATCATTCTGAAGCAATGAACTCAATCAAATTTTAAATATATATAAAAACTTCAAACACAGTCAAAGATGGTCTGGAAAATCCTACACTGACATCTATGATTCTATAACTTGGTGACAGAGTTGTTCAGAGTTGTGCAGCATACAAGCTTAATAACGTATTGATTCTTATTAAATATTTAAAGTTTGTGATTTTAAAAAAACAAAGATTTGCTCTTATTGTTCTCATCCAATTTTCAATGGACAAGTTCTATGATTCTGAGATACATAATACAGAAATGAGTAGGGAAGTAATTTGTAGGGTTTTTTAAGAAAGGTAAAGATTTTTCCCCTCTTATTTTATTTTCAGGGGAAGTGAATATTTATTTCAAAATTGCACCATTGTGGAGAGGGCCATTGGCAATGAGACAAGCAAAAACTAAAATAATAAGTGCAAATAGGGCATTAATGTAGTACATATGTTAGTGGTGATGTGTGAAAATATGGCATTGTATAGAATGCCTAGGAAATCTATAGAATGTGTGATGTTTTTAGGCAAAGTATGAAATGTCTATGTCATTTTAATATGGTTTATACTTTCTCTAGGCATTGTACAGTATATAATGGCATTATGTAGAACAGGGGTGTCAAACTGGTGGCCCGTGGGCCGGATGCATCACGCGCAGGCCACGCCCACCCCAGCTCCACAAAGAGAAAAAACATTGCTATACATCATGTGACGGCAACATGACACCGCACTTTAACACCCGTGATGTAGAATGACAAAAACTAGCAAATTATGAAAAGAGAGTTATGAAAAGGGTTGAGGTTAGAGTTAGGGTTAAGGGTAAGGATAAGGATAAGGTTATTGAAAAGACCTATATGAAAATGAGAGAAGAAATTCAAAATAAAGTACAGGATTTTCTTACTGGGGGAAAAAAACAAGAGGAAAAGACCAGTATTGACCTACTTGTTGTCACAAGGAAAGCTAGAATGGCATTTTGGCTGGAGTATTTTTGCCAGTTTGCCTTTTAGCATTTTATAAAATGTCTAGGAAATGCATGAAATGTTGTTTCATACTTTGACGTCCATTTTTGGTAGTCTATAAATTTCCTAGGCATTCGATAAAATGCCTAATTTCACACATTTACAGTAACACATATATCCCATTTATCCCATTTTCCGAGCACTGGGGGATTGCAGGAAACCAGAAGTTTCTTGGGTTGTTTCATTTTTTGTTTGTGCTTGGTTTAAAAAAAATACAGTTTGAAGATAGATGGAGATACATACAGTATGTAGACACACTAAAATTCACTACTCACCCCCCGCCCTTAGATTTCTAGTAGGACAACCAGGACTTTTACGTCTGTGAAAAAAAATTCACAACTTGGCCACAAATAGAATTGGGAATAATTTCAAGGCTTATTTGCAATGTGTATTAGGCTTATCAAATGAATAGTTTTTCAACTGGGAGTATGGTTATGAAATCAGGGTGGTCCACTATGGTATTGTATGCTGTGTGGAACTTTCCATATCCATGACCCCAGGCAATAAATACCAACGTACATCCATGGGACTGCAGGATTGTTTCTCAGGAGCCAATTTTTAAAAATTGACATCTGGACAATTTATGAGACATTTAGCAAGATTGCTGGAAAATCCCTACCATCTTTCTATAAAAGTCAGCTGTCAAAAAGCGAAATCATTGAAAAGGTATATTTCTTAAAACCTTACCTTGCATATTATGAAAATAGACGGGGTTCTCTTTCATCATTTTGATTTGAATTCATACAGTGATAATGATCCATCAGAAGAACACCAAATTTAACAAATAGATACAAACAAGCAATCTCTTCCTCTCTTCCATCAAGATGAAAGTACATTTGGGAAATCTTCAGACTTTATCTACTCTGACTTGCCCCCAACATAGCAATAGCAATAGCATTTAGACTTACAGTATATACCATTCCATAGTGCTTTACAGCACACTCTGAGTAGTTTACAGTGGCAGCATATTGCCCCTAACAATCTGGATTCTCATTTTACCAACCTTGGAAGGACGGAAGGCTGAGTCAACCTTGAGTCGATCAGGATCAAACTGCTGGCTGTGGGCAGAGTTAGCCTGCAATACCGTATCCTAATCAGTGTGCCACTATGGCTCTTTTATTTCACTAAAAGAAATAAGAAATTGGTGCAATTTTCTAAGTTGAAATAAGGATAATGGTGGCTACCTATTTTTTAGTGTCAGTTTTTTGCAGCCATGTTGATCATTGAATTAAGATTTGTAAAAGCAACTGCTACACTCTCAATGGCAATGAAATTGGCAATTCCTAAACCTAGTGAATTAGACTGAAACAAAAGTGCTAACGCAGAGACAGAGATAAGTATTTTGCCATTTGGAGTGTCCCAGGCTGGGAAAACCTACATAAAGGAAATGCTTACCAGGTTGGCAAGTGATGTAAAAATATGATCTTTGTGTGTGATATTTGGTCTGAAAATAATGTAGTGAAGTTAATAGAGACAAATGCAAAATTCTTAACACAGGGAAATCAAGTTAAATGCATAAGCACAAATCAGAGACTGTACTTATCACGTATATAGTTTGGTAACTATATATGTGAAAAAAGATACCAGAATAACAGCTTAATATAAATTGGATATGAATGAACAGTAGGACGTTAACTGTCCAAAAAGATCCTGAGTTCCCATGCTGAAAGTAGACTTCAACGTGGATCTTCTGAAGCCATATCTTCATCATTATATGAACCTGACTTTTGAAATCTAAATTCATTTATCACAGCAGGTGCCCAAATGTTGGTTTCTCCAGAGTTGACCACCAGGAACAGTAGGGGAAGACCATTCTATTTAGTAGGAGGACTATGTCATCCTATTAACTATGATTAAAAGGATATTGTTTATGTAATAACACAGACATACCAGGGGCGGCTTCCTAATTGTTTTACTACCACTCTGTGGGCGTGGCTTATTTTGTGGGTGTGGCTTGCCAGCCATGTGACCAGGTGAACGTTCCCCCTTCCCTCAGCAGCTCGAGAAGCCTTGAACGTGCAAAAATGCCTAGGATCATCATCGCGCGTTCGTGGCTTCTCGGACTGCTGAAGGGAGGGGAATGGAGATAGCTCCTGCCGCCCGTTCTTTCAGAGTCTCACATGCTCCCTGAGCCATCCTCCCATGCTTGGACTCACTGTGGGGTAGAAAGGCAGCGCATGCACAGTGCCGGAAGCTCGGCTCCTGGGCATGCGCAGAAGAATTTTTAAGAAAAAATTTAAATTTTTTTTTAAAAAATGGTGGTGCCCAGGCACTGGCAACCGACCGCACCGGTACTGTGATGTCACCAGCGGGCCGCTACCGGTGCTATAGAGTGGACCGCACCTGTAGGAACCCACCACTGAGACATACATATATATAGAGAGAGCACTTAACTAAATTAAGTTTTCTAGCCCCTTCAGCAGTCTTCATAGTTTCCATTTCCACGGTTCCTTTTAGAACAGATTTCTGTGCTTCTTATACTTTGTTGGTAAAGAAAGAAGACAAAATCTAAGCCAACCAGTATACATGGACTGAAAGAGGGGGAAGCAGTCCTTTTATAGTAATAAAAATTAGGCCGTATTTTGAGAAAGACTCAGCTTGTAACCCCGCTGAAAAGCAGCATTCCAGACAAACCCTTTGAGAGTTTTGAAGTGTGGAGTATTGGCAATTCCCCTCTTCAAGAATGTGAATGCTTCACACAGATGCTCTGTGAAGTAATCTGGTAAAGAAAACCAACCCAAGAAGGAGGAAGACAAGCAGGCTGATAGAACTGAGCTCTGTGCGCGCGCATGCACAGAGGGAAAAATAACCCGAATGGCAGCGTTCAGCCGGGCCGGGAAAGCGGGCGGGAGAAGCTCCGTGCCGCGACCGCCGCCAGTTCCATCGGCTATATGCCAAAGGACTGGCCCGGGCGAACCGGGAGGATTTCACCCCTGATGGAAAGCCATCTTTTGGAGCATGCGGGATATCGCTGCATGTTAAGCCAGCATCCTGCTTCCTGCTGTTACACTATTAGATGTTTAGAATCAGATATATGCTTACTTTAAAGGAGTCTCATTCAGGGGTGGGTTCCGGATTCTTCTACTGCCGGTTCGCTCAGGGACGCGCCGCATGCACACGCATGAGCAGTACTAAAAAAAAGCTTCTGCGCATGCACAGAAAAAAAACCAAGATGGCGGCACCTATGGCTCAGGGCGTGGCAGGCCTGGGTCGCTGGAACCCAGGCCGCCAAGTTATAACAGTTCTATAGAACCGGTCCGAACCGGTAGGAACCCACCTCATTATGATCAAAGGTATTTACTTCTATGGCGCATCTGTAGCTCTGCAGCCTCAAGGAGACTACTTGATGTGTTCTGCTTCTTATACCTGTTCAGTGAGCGGCTAAGATGCGAAAAGTTATGATATTCCTTACCTTCAGAAAATGAATACTGAATCATAATGTTTCATTTTCAAAGGCATAAATTGTAAGTAAAATAAAAATCCTATGAAATGAAAAATGCAGTGCCACAGAGAAAAAAAGGTAAACATTCTGAGCAGTAAATAAGAATATTTTACTCTTAAGATATATCTAGGGCATACCTCAAGACAGAAATGTAGTTTTTATTTATTTAATTAATCAATTTCTGCACTCACACAGAACTTACTGTACACAACAGAAGAATAAAAAAAACCACAAACCAATATAAGTCAATTAAAAGCCAGTAATAAAAACAGCTGTGCCTAGCGATTGGTAAATAATAATAAATAATGGATAACCTTCCACTGATGGTTTGGGAGCTTTTACTTTCTACATTTGATAGCATAAAAGAACAGTGGCTGCAGTTTTACCCAATGGTGGGATTCAGCCAGTTCGCACCAGTTCGGGTGAACTGGTTGTTAAATTACCTTCCCCCCGCCCCCCGCCTGCTATCAAAGTAGATCCTGGGTTGCAATGCAACGGAGCGGCTAGTGCGAGAGAAGGAGAAGGCCACTTTCCATCCTCCTTCCCTTGTACTGGCCACTCCGTTGCCCATTTCTCCATTGCAGCGCAGCGCCCAGGATCCACTTTGATGGGGGGATAATTTAACAACCGGTTCACCCAGGGTCAGGTTGGCCATTGTGGAGGCTCATCCTGCATGTGCGGCGGAGCTGGAGGATGGGGATGGGCCACGCTTCCCACAACAGCCAACCTGACCCTGGGCTAACTGGTTGTTAAATTTGAGTCCCATCACTGGTTTTTCTATTTTTTTTAATAAGTGTATGTGAATTTACTGCTGAGGTTTTGCTAACTAAATGCTAGCTGAAGGGGGGGAAATGGATTGGAATAGAACAAAAATAGCAAAATCAAAAGCGTAGGCAGTGAGGCCATATGGGTAGAAATGATGTATTAGGACAAAGAGAAACAGCAAAAATGATGAACAACCTCAATGTTTCTTTCTTTTCCAGTGACAATCAGAGATAAAGTCATTATTTAAAATACTGAAAGTTCCAATACAAAATGTAATTCAGAAAAGGATCATGAGCTTTTAATGGTTCTATTACAGCCACTTATTTTGAATAGTTATCACATGCAGTTCAATGCTTTGGATTATTGTTCGGAAGTAATTAATATTGCCTTTAATCAATCTTACCACTGGGTAAATATTAGTTTTAATCTGAAATATTATAGATAAATAAATCTGTTTGGTTAGAGCACAAAATTTCTCCAAGTTGTATTATTTGTGATGAGATAGAAATGGGCTTTTTTCATTGTAATACTCTGTTTGAGATAGCAGGGATGGCCATAATTAAGCAACAATCACATGCAAATTTAATTACTGTGCAAGACAATAAGTGGACCTGCCTTTGAAAAATGATTAAAACGTATACTGTAACTGGTACAAAATGTGGTAGCCAGAAGGTAGGCTTTAAACACAATGTCTTCCTGAGTATATTTTGTTCTACTACAAGACATTGCTTACTTCTTAAAACCCTAAATGATTATACTTAAAGACCAGCCAGTTTGATATGAAACTCTCTCTCATGAACCACTACTAGTTCTAGGTTCTACCAATACTAAAAGTATTGTTACTTACTGCCATCTAACTCATAGTAAATAGGACAGAATTTTTTGTTGACAGAGGCAGCTCAAATGCCGTGGATTGCTAAAGCTGAATTTTAAATTAATACAATTTTAAAGTTGGGGCATCTTAGTCTGTTTGAGTCAAGTGAAGTTAAACCATAATGTCAGTGCCTATTCTATACATGTCTACTCAGATATCAGCCTTAAATACGTATTTTGAGATACGTATATATAAAATTGCAACCTAGATGACAAAAGCCTATAATGGATAAGAATTTTGATAGATGATTTGAATTATTTACTGGTTCCAGGTATTTCCTGGGAAAGATCGTTCTATTGTATTTCTACATCTACCTGTGTTTGTACTACTAATTCAGGGGTGGGAAATACCTAAGACAGGGGTGTCAAAATCGCGTCGTCACAGCATCATCACGTGACATATCGGGACTTTTCCCCCCTTCGCTAAACCAGGCAGGAGAGGAGCCAGCACGTGATGCATCCGGCACACGGGCTGTGAGTTTGATACCCCTGACCTAAGACGTTGAAGGCTGCAATCTCAACCTGCTAACCTTAGAAGAATCACATATGGCTATTCATGGATGCTGTAAAGTCACTAGAAATGAGTGTTAACTCCCAAAAGCACACCAAATTTGCCCTGTTGAAACTCAACATTTTTACCTGAAAAAGTCAATTTTTTACAGTGTGATTTCAGGGATAACCTTGATCCACCAATTAGATAATTCAATTTCTTGGAGGAAATTGCTACTATAATAGAAGATACAGTGCTGCAGTCTCATAAATATCTAGTATAATCCACAATGATATAACATGTGCCAGGGATAATTATAAAGATAGGTGGTGGATTTGTTTGAAATCAAATCTTACTTGTATTGACTTGAAAAAAACACATATTTTTTGTTATGGCACATGAAATATGGTTCTAGTTCTAATTCTGGAGAGGAAGCATAGAGACACAAAAGTAGGATTCGGATAAAGGAGAATATTTGTAATTCAGAGTTAAAAATGACGGGTCCCTGGTGCTTGGTTGTTTTCTTGCAGACATTTCACTGGCACAATGTTGATGTTACCTAGTTAGAATGAAACATCTGCAAGAAAACAGCCAAGCTCAGAGTGTATCAAGGCCCCCTCAGAAATAGAGTCCCCTGGGAGTTGGGCGGCATATAAATCCATTTAAATAAATAAATAAATAAGATTTCCCAAAGAAATATAGAAAATAATAGAAATATAAAGAAAAGGAGAAAGCTTCCTGATATAAAACTTTTCTTATTCTTTCATACATGGTTCATCTGCCAGCAACCTATCTGAGAACTATTTATAACTCAAAATTCCATATCCATCAAATTCCTTTTCTTTCTGGGATTCTGAAAAATAGGCACATGCAAAGATTATTTTTATTCTGAACAATCCTCTATAGCTGCTAAGCATTTTAATTGTTCAATTAGAATTTTTTTTAGAAAAAAAAATCCCACTTAAGCGTTCAACACTCTAACCATTTTCCACACTTCACTCTGTCTTAATTAATATTCTTAAACAGCTAGTAGTTGGCTATAATTAGACTGATACATGGTTCTTGGACTTAGTCACTCTATTAGCAAAAGATAAAAATATCCTAAGATAATATTTTGTCGAAAATGGACTTTAGAGGGTGCTGTTGCATTTGGTGTGTTAAAAAGTAAGAAGGAAATCTGAGAACAGCAGATCTATTATCTTCATTGTATTATGCTTGCTAGTCTCATAAACTGTAAAAACATGAATTTCTGTTATAAAATTCAGTGATTACTTCAAGATGTAAACGCTTCTGTTCTCCTAGTGATGCAATTGTTCAGGCTGTAGCAATTGCTTGCCTCTTATCACTTCAAGAGAGAGAGAATTAAAATATTTTAGGCGCATTAGCAGCCTTTGCAGAAAAAGTTGAATAAAAGTTTACGCCCAGAGAACAACCTACTCTTTTCACTTCTTTTCACTAATACTAATAGATATTAGTGAAAAGAAGTAAAGAGGGAATGTTGTTCTCAATAGATATTAGTGTTCAGGAATTCTATCTGAGATTCAAATGCTTTACCACTTTATTTGTATAATAGATTATAAAAATTGTTTTATACAGATGTGTTTTCCCCCTGAACTTATTTTAGGGGTATTCTTTAACCATGGTACATGGTAATCTGAACACTTAAACATGATAAGGATTGTCATAGCTGTGGATAGACTTAAGAATATTCCTTCCTTTTGAAATAGCAATCAATATATGTTTTTATTTATTTTGATCAGTTTGCAATCAATCTTATGAAAATTGGAACATAAACCAATATAATTGCATGTAACATTTTAAGGGCTTGAATCTAGCAGACATATAATTGATAGTTATTGCCTCTTGATGCATAATATTAGTTTTAGATTTTGCTCTCATTATGACACTACTTTGCAAGAGAAGGGAGATTCAGTTTTTAAAAATTATTATTCTTTCCAAATTAATTTTCCCAATTTTGCATAAGGTTATAAAATTCTCTACACCGATAAAGTTCAAAATCTGTGTTTTAAATATCCTGCAGTGTCGATGAAATCTAGTTCCCACCAACCACCCAAGCTCTGAATGTTATGGATGAAAACATAAAAATGCTATAGAAGTGTTGTTGGTTTTTTTTTTACTTTTACTTTAAAAAAAACCTTCAGAAGTTGGGTGGCTGAATTCTAACTCCGTGTTTCTCTGACATTTTATATTTTCTTTCATTTCATCTTCTCAGCTACAGTGAGTAAAGGCGGCTATATTTATATCTCTGGTTCCGTTCCAGATGGGACATTAATAGATATATAGCTTGCAGCTGCATACAAAGAATATTATAGGCTGGGTTCTTCTCTCCCTCTCTAAACATTATAGGTTCTGTTCCTATAATCAGAAATGGAGCATTCTCTCTCTCTCTCTCTCTCTCTCTCTCTCTCTCTCTCTCTCTCTCTCTCTCTCTCTCTCTCTCTCTCTCTCTCCAACCTTCCTTTATTCCAGATCCAATGGCTTCTATGCTACCACATAGTACCATGATTCTCCAGAGGGTTTTGAGAACAGGAGGTGAGTCAAAGGAGCAGAGCTGCAGGGATTTCTGTTTGATTCAGGTTTATTAACTTGAGCATACGCTCTCTTTCTCAAATTTGTTTTCTCAGCCGGTGGCACATTGCACCATTACCCAGTGCCATCAGTCCTGTGGAGAGCCGTTTTGTAGTGGATCTCAAGGCATCTTTAAAATGAGATGAAGGCAATAGAAAAAGAAAAAAGAAAAAGAATTATATATATATATATATATATATATATATATATATATATATATATATATATATATATATATATATATATATATACATCCTTTTAATAGCAGCTTAGAATCAGAGTCTTGGTGTTTTCTTAATATATTGAAATATGTATTGTATAAACATGGCACATTCCACCTACTGAAACATTTGCTGGAACAGCTCACAAAAGGGAATTGCTCCTTTAATTATTTTTCCTTACCCTGCGAACTTCCAGCCTGGTATATCATCTCATTCTTTTTTTTTTTTTCCTCCCTCCTGCTAATAAATTCGAACAAGGCTGTGCTTTTTCTAAGCAGAAAGTTTTTTCCTCTCGGTTTTTATAGTTATGTACTGTATTTCCTACACCTAGATTTCATTTCTCGACAACATTTTCCTTCCTGAAGCACAATTGCGTTAATCTCTATTGCTGCCACATTTTGCATGACAGCAAAAGTAATAAACTTTCAATACAGGTAGTCCTCGACTTATAACAGTTCATTCAGTGACCGTTCGAAGTTACAACCAGGGGTGGGCTGCTGGGGGTTCGCAGGAGTTCGGGAGAACCTCCAGCTAAGATTCTGTGCAGTTCGCAGAACTCCCAAATCCCACTCCTGGCTGGCCCCACCCACCCTGCCCCTCCCCTCCCAGGAGTCCCCACGTGGCCGGTTTTGGATGTAGGTAAGTGCAGGGCGTACGCGTAGGCTTGGGGAGGGCAAAAAATGGGCCTACTAGAAGTTCGGGAAGGCCGGAAACATTTCCGGCCTCCAGAGGGCCTCCAGAGCCCCAGGGTAGGCCGTTTTCGCCCTCAAGGAAAGCCTCCGGAGGCTCAAGGAAAGCTCAAGGAAAGCCTCCGGAGCCTGGGGAGGGCAAAAACGCCCCCCCCCCCACTGTGGTGCAGGAGGCCGACTAGGCCACGCCCACCATGGCCACGCCCACCCAGCACCCGGGCAGAGAACCGCTTGCTAAAATTTTTGAAACCCATCCTGGTTACAACGGCACTGAAAAAAGTGAGTCATGACCATTTTTCACACTTTAGACCATTGCAGCATTCCCAGGGTCACATTTTCAAAATTCAGATGCTTGGCAATTGACTCATATTTATGACAGCTGCAGTGTCCCGGGGTCATGTGATCACCTTTTGTGGCCTTCTGACAAGCAAAGACAACGGGGAAGCCGGATTCACTTAACAACCCTGTTACTAATTTAACAAGTGCAGTGATTTTCACTTAACAACTGTGTCAAGGAAGGTCACAAAATGGAGCAAAATTCACTGGACAAATGTCTCGCTTAGCAACAGAAACTTTGGGCTCAATTGAGGTCGTAAGTCAAGGTCTACCTGTACAATAAAAACTTCTTCTCAGAAGATGGGCTTTTGCCTCTTTTTGGAAATTCTACTTCCAAAAAACACACAAGCAGAAAATGAAAATCTCATGTATTTTCTTTACCCATCTCTCGTTGTTCCTCCACTTATCCCCCACAACCAGTTCACCTTAGGGCCTTCTTAATAGAGTCCCAGTGTTACCTTATATGTTTGGTTGAACATTGCAGCAAGATATGAAACCCAGCACAGGTTTAATTTATTTTTACATGCAATAATTTGATCCATATAAGCTGTGAGACTGACAGCAACAGCCAATGGACTCTGCTGGAGTTCTTCTCAGTGGTATAATAAGCAGTCAGAACAAAGGCATTGAGTGAGTTTGCATGTCTGTTTAAATCTTCACAATCTGTTGAAGGCAATAATTTGGATACTTCTTGGCTCCTGTAGGAATAATGTAGCCTTGAAACATCCATCAGTATTATTATAAATCTTTATATAGGTGGACAGCAGCTGAGAGGAGAGGCTTGCCTAAGCTCAATGACTTCCTGATTGTTTCCCATCTTAGTCATTAGCTGACCAAGCGACTGTAACACCCGAGACGTCAGGAAAGAACTCTCCAAAAGTCATCCACAAATTATAATTTTGTTTGGACATAAGTGGAAAATGTTTAAATGCATGTGGAATGCTTAATGATTTTTAATCTGAATATTCATAAACTATATTTGACCATAAACTTGACTGTAGAAAATACGACTTTAGCAACAGAGTGGTAAATGCCTGGAACTCACTACCTGACATTGTGGTTTCGTCACCAAACCGCCAAAACTTTACCCTTAGACCAGTGATGGCGAACCTTTTTTGGTTCGCGTGCCAAAAGGGGGGGGGAATGTGGGGGATCACGTGTGTGTGTGCCCACACTCATAATTCCATGCACCCCCGCACATGCACGCATGACCCCCCTGCTCCCAGCATGTAATGGCATGCCCATTTTTCGCTCTCCCCAGGCTCCAGAGCCTTTCTAGGAGCCTGGGGAGGGCGAAAACGGCCTTCCCCACCCCCTCTGGAGGCTGGAAACAGCCTGTTTCCCGACTCCCAGTGGGCCAGAAGGCCCAAAAATCAGCCGGCTGGTGCACACATGCACGCCGGACCTGAGCTCACGTGCCCACCAATATGGCTCCGCGTGCCACTTGTGGCACCCGTGCCATAGGTTCGCCATCACGGCCTTAGACTGTCCACTGTTGACCTCACCTGATTCCTAAGAGGTCAGTAAGGGGCATGCATAAGTGCACCAGCGTGCCTACCGTCCCTGTCCTAATGTTCCCTCTTATCAGTACCCATCTTATGTATATAAACAATGTTATATCTATGTATATTACCAACACGTACTTGACAAAAATAAATAAATAAAATAAATAAAATAAAATATTTAATGTTAAGTTAACCTGGATAATCACCACATGTTTCACAAAGTAAGTGTTCAGAATAATTATTGGGACTACTTTGGTTTTTTTCGACCGATATTTTTTTTTTAAATCTTTTCGCCTCTAGACCCTTTGCAAAAAAACATCCTCACACATTTAAAAAGTTCTGTCCACAAGTACAAAGTAAAACCATGTGCAACTGATTTCATAGCCTGCAGCTAAACACTGCCTTCAAAAGTTTTGCCCAGTTTTCATTATTTACTCATGTCTCAAGTGAATCATGCAAAACTATATTTTGGCTCTTAAATCATCCTTTCCCTTTTTTCCCAGCAGGGTGACCGTGCTTCAGGACTTGATGGGTAGAAGAAGACGAGGGAGGAGGTAAAGGAAATAATGAATTCACTCCACCCTTCCAGGCAGAAGGAAAAGTGCTAGTAATCAGTCAGATGCAAGAAGGTCAAATTAACAATAACAAAAGGTACAGTATAATGAAGTGATGGGTGTAGCCCTGACATGGATGCCAGAATATTTTGCCAGCAGAAACAAGAATGAACAGCTAGGTATATGATGTCATTGTGAAATGAATTTTAATTTCCTAAATGCAGGTGAATTTTCCCCTTAGAAGACACGTTTGTCCCATCAGTGAATAAACTTAATTTCAGTCCTGTTTCATCATTGTCAGAACTTTACCTTATTAAAGCTGAGCGATATAATTCAAATGTATACACGGTTTTCTGAATATGTTTAAAAGGAAGACTATGGGAATGGGCTAGAGGAATACATTATGTGGATTGGCAACAGTTTCAGTGCATCTGGATTCAGGTATTTATTATTTATTCAAGCAATTCAAGATCATCACATATATGAGCTCTCCTCAAAGCAGGTCTATCAATTGCTTTCAGGATAAAAATGACTCCAACGTCCTACTGAGAACTTACGTCAGAGATAGATGGCCTGGTGTTCTTCATAGTTTTTGTATTACATATGGATGAACGTGTTTTCCCATGTGAACTATCTACTCTGAACTTTGGAGATGAAGAGGAAGATATGCTTGCAATATACACATGTAGCACATAGACTGAACTATTAGTCCCTAATAGAATTGAGGATTGAACTGAATTCACTTTTAGTTCCTTACAATGTCATTCTTTATTCATTCTCTGTTGCAATTCTTTGGGTTTTCTCTTTGAACTCTCCATAATTCCCAAAATGCAATGGTGATGTAATATTCACACACAAACACACATAAACACACACACACACACAAATCCTGAACTCTATACTCATGTTCTTGGGACTCCTTGCAAGGAGACTTATGATTTGTGGCATTTCTTGGAATTATCATACGACCACACCACATTACATGTCTCATGAGATAAATGAGACATCTTGGAATCTCTGCTTCATTGATAGATCATTTTAACCATCTGTTTTTAATCCTTTCATTTCCACACTGTCACCAGTTAAGGTTTGGAAGCTGATCATATGTGACAAGGGCATTCTGTATGTGTATATCATGCCTCTGAGATAGACTCACAGACACACGCATAGAGCGTGTGGGTTCTGAATTAGTCTGCTACCAGTTCGTGGGCGCGATTGCACACATGATGCCTCTGCGCATGCACAGAAGTGTCCCGGGTGGGTGGGCGGAGCCTCCCACCGCCACTACCGGTTCTAAGAACCAGTCCGAACCGGGAGCAACCCACCGCTGGCACAAAGACATTTATATTACAATTAGATAAATGAGTTCTGTTAAATTGTGGGCAAAGATCGCAGGAGACAGACTTCAGAACAGCTCTTTTATTAGCTCACTCAAGCAACCAGCAACTTGCAGTCTGACAGATAGCCCTTTTATAGGGAGCTGTCAGACACAACAACCAATAGCGTATGAGCATTCAAACACATGACCAGAGTGGCAACAACAGTTCAGGTAGAGTTCAACTATAAACATAACAACAACAGTTCAGTCAGAGATCATCTAGTCAAAACAAGTTTATGGTTCAGTTATAGATCAGTCAGAACACAACAAGTTCGATACTCTGTCATTACTCTTCTTTTCCCATTTTAAAAATATAGTTAGGGGACAAAACAACGCAGTTCTCAGTACCCCAACAATTTGAATGGAAACGAATTCATCCGAAAACAACAAATATAAATCAATCCAACACATCCAAAAATAAAGCATATTCTACGGGGCTGTGCAGCAATTCAGATCTGAAGAGGAAAAGGTGATTTAGGGCACACATGGGCATAAAGGTCACACCTGTTGGCATCTGCATAAATGAAACACGGGTCTTCTTGGGATTGCGCAGAGGCAGCTATGCTGGCCAAGGAAAAGACACAACTTTATGAAGTTGTCAGCAAATATGACATGAGCATCCCCTCATTTTGTCAGTCATCTTTTCCCCTTCAGATATGGGTAACCATATTTATTCTAGGACTGTACATGTTTTGAAAATGATTGTGAATAAGCGCTCTGGATCTCACACAAGAGCATTAATTAAAACAGCCTCTCTAATTTTCAGCCTCTATCACAAGCATAAAGCAACATGTGCTTCTATAAAGAGTTGATTCATTAATTTTCAAAGCATTAGCAGCCTGACTTTATTTAACTAGTTATCTACCTCCTTGCTTTTTCTGTAAAATAACTCTCTCATTTTCAGGTAATCCAATTCAGGTTTGATTTTTAAGGAGCTGAGGTGGCTCAGTGGTTAAAAGCAGCACTGCGAGTTCAGCTGACTGCTAGTTCAGCAGTTCAGCTGTTCAAATCTCACCAGGCTCAAGGTTGACTCAGCCTTCCATCCTTCCGAGGTGGGTAAAATGAGGACTCGATTGTTGGGGGCAATATGCTGAACTCTGTAAACCGCTTAGAGAGGGCTGTAAAGCACTATGAAGCGGTATATAAGTCTAAGTGCTATTGCTATTGCTATTTATATGACAGAAAGGCAGAAATAGAAGAAAAATTGTATCATGGCACGAAGATTCCTTCTCCCTCTTCTCTCCACCCCCACCCCCCCTCCAATTTCATTGGTTTCCATTTCTATGTGGAAAAAGAAGGCTCAACAATGCAATCATGCATTTGCAGCTAGATATTACTGGATAAATGAAATTTATTGCCTTTGCAATTCTACATTAAAGCCTTAGGAGAAATGTTGGTGTTTAGTTTAGGAGAGCTGCAGAACATAGAAAAAGGAACTGCAGGGTTGGCACCATACTCTGTGCCACAGCAGAACGGAAAGATAACATTCTGTGATGAATGCCATCATCTAAGCCATAGCGTGGCATGGTGGTTGGCACCAGTGGCAGTGATTACTCTGAACAGACAGTTGATAAAACAGGAAATAACAGATGAGTATAGGGACATGAACTTATCAAGAACTGGGTATTCATTCAAAGAGCACCTTTTTCCATTTCAATAAAGAAGGAAGGAGAGGGAGGAGAATTGTTAAAACTATCCATTGTCTTCCATTAGGAAATCAAAATATTAGTATATTTGTGAGGACATTTGATTGTGGGGTCAGAGACAGCTTCCCTAGAAATGTCATGTCTGTTCTTTTTATTATTAATCACTTGGCTGAAAACAATTTGTCTTTAAAGAATGCAGGATAAAAAAAACAGTGAAATCTACTGTCTGTGGTAAACTAGTGTAATGAATGGGAAGGTCTGTTTTTCCTCACAGCTCTATCACACTTTCTCTTACATCCAGCATCAAATTTGCCCTGGGAATAAAGAATGGAAACTCTGTGTTTATCAGAGGAAGATCGTCACAAATTAGTCAGCAATGAAACATACTGATAGACGTTAACCTAGAAACCAAAAGAAAAAGAAGAGGAGCGTTTAGTTTCTGGAAAGATTGGAAAGAACTGAAATTGTTGTGCAAACATGACAGAGGAAGGAAGTCTGCAATGCTTCAATTACAAAACAAATCCTCATTTAACCAAGACAACTCATTCTCCTCAAATGTGTTCTGGACTCAAAAAAATTGCGCAAGATTACAAATTCATTGAACTCATCATTTTAATCAAAGTATCTAGCATCTAGTATCTTCTTTCTTCTATATACAGTATATAAAAAAGGATGTATGTATATATGTTCCAGCATAACTCTGGAACGGCTTGAGCAATTTCAACCAAACTTGGTACACAGATGACTTACCCTTTGGAAACAAATACTGTGGGGGTAAGACACCCCTAACACCCCTCAATGTGTGTTTGTGTGTGTGTGTTCCAGCATAACTCTGGGCGTTAAGGAGAGCAACTGCAGCGTCCTAGAGCGCATGGGAGGGGGAAGGGAGAGGATAGGGATGATGGGCATGGGAGTAGAAGAAAGAAAGGCCCCTCCCAATGGCTCCCTGTCAGAGGCAGAAGATGGTGCCCCCTGGTGGATTTGGGGCAAAGTGCCAGGATCGCAGAAAGGGCAGGAAAGAGGAGCGCATGGGAGGGGGATCGGAGAGGCCAGGGATGATGGGCATGGGAGTAGGGGGAAGAAAGGCCCCTCCCAATGGCTCCCTGTCAGACAAATGCTTCGATGTCTATAAATACCCAGGCAACGCCGGGTTATCAGCTGGTAACAATATAATACCCATTAGTCTAAAATTTAAAATATTGTGAAATGCAATTAATTGCAACACTATGGTTTCTAATTAATTTAACTATTTCAACTGAATTTTAAAGATTGATTTCTTATAATAAAATGGTATGAGATATGTGTATATGTATTGTGTGTGTGTGCATACACACATGTTTAAAAGAATGTGTGTGTGTGTGTTTAAAAGAGAACATAAAAGCTAACACAAACTTATAAAGAATAAAAAACAAAGAAAAAGTGAAAGAAAAGAAAATAGACAAAATTGTAGAAAGAAAAAATAAAAAGAGATGGGAAGAAACTTCCAATTTCCCTTGCATTTTGTACTATGGGTGCAAAAATTATCTCTTATTCTATGACTATAAAAAGCTCACTTTTTCAATTTTCCGATTTCCCTCCTCCCTAATCATCAAAACCACAAGTTATGAGTGCATCTTTTCCCCTTTCATGCGAAAAGTCTATAAAGGGTTTCCCGTTAGCCTAAATGTAGATATACCGTAGTCTTTTCTATAATCAAGGCAATCAATTCAGCCACCTCTGCAAGTTCTTTAACTGCAGGGGAGCCAATATGGTGCATTGGACATTTTGTAGGAGGAATTCCCTGCAGTTTGACACATTTTGGAGTAGAAATGTAATTGCTTTCTGCACACACCCTGCTTGCAACTGAATTGAGCTTTGTTGTGCCACTCCAAAGCTGTCAAAACTTGGTAAATGTGAGTTGAACTGAGAGCCAAGTGCATACTGAAGCAATTAAATGCCTGCTTTACTACATGCCAGATGTTACACCCATGATCCATTCAACATACATTCTTAGCATGCTAGATTTGGGCTATGAATATTCTCTCTCTCTCTCTCTCTCTCTCTCTCTCTCTCTCTCTCTCTCTCTCTCACACACACACACACACACACACACACACACACACACACACACACTCACACACACGCACACACTCTTTCTCTCTCTCACACACACACACTCACTCTCACTTTCTCTCTTTCTTGGCAGAGTTATGTGTACAGTACTAAGCACAACTGAACTATAGAAGCACATGGGAATTCGAAAATATTCTAATCTCTCGGTTCTTCAGTTTATATTATGTACTGTGTGAATAAAAAGACCAAAAAGAAAATGAGCATAAGCATATTAATCACTTCAGTGTATTATTTTGTAACCTCCACTGTTGAATTTAACTTTTTAATCCTTTCCCCCCTCCCCCATAAATTCAAGAGTGAATCAATTTAAATGCACATCCTTTCCCCAAAGCTATTGGCTGCATTCTTTGATATTGTTCCAAAATATGTGGCGCCCTCACATCATGCAGCTTTACCCAATTTACCACTGGCAAAATGCTTAATATGATTTTGAGGTCTCCTTTAGACAGCCCTACAATATTACTTTTGCATCCGAAGGGCAAAGCAATATTTCACTGAGTTTTATGATCTGGTTCCAGAATATGTCTCTAACTGTTCACTTCAACAATATATAAATAGAATCAGCATGGCTGAAGTGAGATTGCTGAGCGACATCATGGGTCAAATTGTCCATACATTTCAGTCTTTAGATTGAATACGACTTAAAACATTGTGTTTTCGTTCTTAATCAAATCAAATCAACCCATTATTCCAAACACAAGAGTTCCTAGATTTATTTGCCATCCATCCTCCCCTCTCCCCATAAATATTTGAATGCCTTTATATAGTTTGTACTTAGAATCAACCTCCCCTTTCTTGTTCTCATGCTTTCATTACAGTTTAGAGACAGACTGATCTAAATTCCTTTAAAACTAACCTGGATTTCAGGAAGTCGAATTAATGGTACCACATGTGTTAATTCAATCAAGATCAAATGGCCCATCAAGGACAGATGGGGCAGTTTATCAGGATCCATTTTACAGTATACATTTGGAGTGATAGCAGGAAATGCCATGTTATCACTATTATGAGTCAGATGGGATCAAGTCTTCACATATATGATCCAGTATATGGCCTGAAGCCACATTATGAAGTTTTACTGCCGAAATATGATAATTGTATCTTTTTTAAAAAAAAATCTTGAGTTTTGGAGAGAAAGCAGAATATTCAAGCAGTCAACTGATGTTATTAACACCCTGTTCTTTTTATGTATTACTGGGGAGGTGGGGAACCAGATGAAACTGCTACAGATGGCAATGTGTGAAAGTTAATGGTGAGAACATTACAGTTTAACAGATCTTTATATTATATGACTGATACAATATAATAAGTCGTGGAAGTTTGAGATAATAAAGTATATTTTGGCCTTCTAAAAATTCATCAAAACTGTTGGCAAGATGGATACTGAGAGAGAGAGAAATACATAATTTATCTTGAAAGAAATAATGTCCTGTTATTGTTAAACACTGCTGGGACCTCATTAGTGACTATAAATACATCACCTGCCAGTTATGTAGGGTAATAAATCTATACTGGCCAATAAATGAGGAATAAAGAGGGACAGGAGAAGAAAATAAGGACTAAGAATTATTATTTTCCCCTACACACAATTGTAAGTTAGGGTTCTCCATGTTGCCTCATCAAGAGACTTCCAGAAACAGGAGATTATGAGAATTCAGTATTGATAGATATGGGTTCACATTCCAGATTCTAGAGGACAAATATTTACTGACAACTGTGTCCATTTGTTCTCAGCAACTTCTATAAGGGACCTCCTGGGCAGTACCCCTCAACCAGAGGTGGGTTCCTCCTGGTTCGGACCGGTTCGCCCGAACCAGTAGTGACCCGCTGGTGATGTCACGATGACATCACGGAACCGGTTCGGTCGATGCTGATCCGTGGGCGCTGCCATCTTTTTTTTTGAATTTTTTTAATTTTTTTGGATTTTTTTTCTTCTGAGCATGCGCAGAAGCCGAGTTTCCGGCACTGCGCATGCATCGCCATCTTGTTTTCAGCTTTTTGGGGGGGATTTTTTTCTGATTTTTTGGCACTGCGCATGAGCCCACGAGGCATGGCCACACGGCGCAGGAGGAAACGAAGCGGCAGCGAGGTAAGTTAGAACCCACCCCTGCTCTCAACTGTATTGCGGAAAGTTGCAATAGATAACTATAAGTCATCTTATGCTAAAATGCCTCCCCATTTTTTTCCAGGTATGTTTTATTGTATTTTTCAATACTGGGGGGGGAGATGGATACAGGTTGATTTTCTTTGTAAATTTAAGAATGTACCTTTTGTAGATTTAGGTTTAGCAACTTTCAGAAGACTATAAGAATTTAGACTGAAAAGGGCTAGAACTCAGGAAAAACTCAAACTAGAAATCTAGATGAAGTAAAAATAAATTGGATCAGATATCATTGGAAGAGAATCGGCTTGAGTCAATTACATTTCTATGCTGTCTGATTGTCAAACTTCTCTGAGAAGATCATCACAGAGAACAATGTATAATAGAGTGTATGATAAAATAGGCTAAGAATTTTGGACATAATATACTGATGGAGCAAGGAGAAAAATATGTGACTGAGGGGACTGAAATGTATATTGTTATAATTTGAAAGAGAACTTTTAAAAGCCAAAAAAATCTAGACTGTATAAAGTTACATTCATTCAGCGATCATTGGAAGTTACTATACAGCTGAATGGATAGTGGTTACAACTGATCCTCACAGTTCCGGCCATCCAGCGCCCCATAATCACATGATCTGAATCAGAGGTGAGTTCCTCCCGGTTTGGACCGGTTCGCCCGAACCGGTAGCAAACCGCTGGTGACATCATGATGACATCACGGAACCAGTTTAGTCAGTGCTAGTCCGTGGGCGCCGCCATCTTTTTTCCAGATTTTTTTTTATTTTTTCCCGGGTTTTTTTTTTCTGCTCATGCACAGAAGCCAAGTTTCCGGCATTGTGCATCTTGTTTTCAGCTTTTTTTGTCATTGTGCATGCGTGCACGCGTGAAGTAAGCGTGCGCCCACGAGGCGCAGCCATGAGGCACGGGAGGAGGCGAACCGGCAGCGAGGTAAATTAGAATCCACCCCTGATCTGGATGCTTGGCAACTGGTAGGAACTTACATGATTACCTTTTTCAGCGTTCCTTGCTGGGTTCCCCAGAAAGTCAATGAGGAAGCTAGCAAGGAAGGTCACATAATTCTGGATTAAGTCTCCCCCATTCATGTACCCTCTCCCTCTCCCATCTGTGCACTCCCATGCACCCTAGATGTTGTTGAACAGTTGACTAATATTGAGGGGAACTTAGTTCAACATAACAGCATATGTTATTTTTACTAAAATATTTATTTATTTATTTTTACTAAACCATCAGAATTTATTACTCATAAGTATATGTGGAAGCTAGGTAGAAACTAGATGATATTGAACTACATAATGCACCAACTGTTTTCAATTCCTGGAATTAGTAATGGGGAGACAGAAATAGTAGCCAGCAATGTAGTTTTTGCCTTCTTTTGTAAAAGATTGATTTTTTTTAAAAAAAATATAAAACATCTAGAGTTTTTAAATCTGGGTGCACATAAATGTTAATAAATGAATGCATAAATAAATCCCATGTTTCATAAAGGTCAGTCTGTATAGGCTCAAAGGTATATCTTTTATACATTTAAAAATATTCCATTTAGAGAATTTATACTCTTTCACATAACCAGAGATTACTGAATGAGAATAAGATGGCTCACATGATATCAGATGGTGCTGGAGCATTTTTAGCATCAAGCAGTGTCTTCAGGTCAAGCTCTGGCAATCCCTAATAGAATATGTTTTGTGTTGCAGTACTGTATATTAATGCTTCTTTTAAAAATAAAAATAGGAAATGAGTAGCTCTGCCAAAATTAAAAAGCCATTCAGGAAAGAAAATAACTCCATTGTCATTTTAGCAGCGATTATCATTTTTGAAAGAATTCCTTCTGAGAATTTTTGAACTCTCTCAGACACCTAAGTTCTTTCACATGTGCAACTCAATCGATACTTGTGTGCCTGAGGTTTGCTGTTGCTTGGCATTTTAGTCAGAAAGGATGTTGTGCTTGTACAGTGAGTGAAAGACCATTGCACTTGATTACACAATTGCACAAGTCAGTAAGGGGCGTGCATAAGTGCACCAGCGTGCCTACCATCCCTGTCCTAATGTTCCCTCTTATCAGTACCCATCTTATGTATATAAACAATGTTATATCTATGTATATTACCAATACTTACTTGACAAAATAAATAAATCAAATAAATCAAATCAAATCAAATTGTTTGCACCTTAATTTCTTTGGTAGCCTTTTTGTTAGAAATAATGCCCCAACATTATCTTGTATCATGCATATCAGGAACATGGAAAGTTATGAATCTATTTCAAAGTAAGGATAGAAATAAAAGAAAACCCTCCAATCTAAATTCTAGTAAAACTCAAGAAGCGCTGAATTTCCTTAGGAACATTAGGATATCCATTTACATTTTAAGGATGACAGGCATTACAATGAGAGCATTGAGGTTTGGTTTACACTGAGGGTCACACCAGTTCTATGCAGACACATAAAGCCTCAGCCACTTGTAAATTGGGGTCAAGAACCTATCTGGGTGGAGAAAACACAACCAACGCTTTCCTGAAATCTTTCCCTGTGCCAGGAAATAGACACCACACCCACGACTCCTCCAGCTGAGCCAAGGTGTTCCAGGGACACAGGCAGCAGTGCAAGGCACGCCTCTGGAAAATACTTTTACAAAGCATGTTCTGTCCTTTAAATCTTCCATTGCACATCGCTCAATTAAATTAGGGTGCTTCTTAAAATAAAGTAAAATTCAATAATAAAAAAAGGAATCTGTTTAAGGTCTAGTTAAGTGCATTAAAACATTTCAAAATATTTTACTGATTAAAAATTTATGTTATTAGTATAAATAAAATATTAAGTAAGGGCATGGTCCAGCGAAAATAACCATTTTAAAGCTCCACTAGAAAAGATTTAGGTTACAGCCAGGTTTATAGACACTTTAGTCCTATAGAATGTAGGGGGGACTTAACTCCAAGTAGTAATAGATTGGTTTTCACATTACTAATTCTCTCATTCAATACTGTATATTACACTAAAAATGTTTTCCTAGTTTGCCTGCCATAGAAATTCCTGTTTTCTTTCTTTTGTTCTTCTTTCTATTTTTCTTTCTTTCTTTCCTTCCTTCCTTCCTTCCTTCCTTTCTTCCTTCCATCCCTCCTTCCTTCCTTCCTTCCTTCCTTCCTTTCTTTCTTTCTTTCTTTCTTTCTTTCTTTCTTTCTTTCCTTCCTTCCTTCCTTCCTTCCTTCCTTCCATCTCTCCTTCCTTCCCTCCCTCCCTCCCTCCCTCCCTCCCTCCCTCCTTCCTTCCTTCCTTCCTTCCTTCCTTCCTTCCTTCCTTCCTTCCTTTCTTCCTTCCTTCCTTTCTTTCTTTCTTTTCCTTCCTTCCCTTCCCCTTCCCTCCCTGCCCTATGGTGTACTGGCCTCCCTACTGACATTCTTTCCTTGAGCTGCTCTGTTCCATAGAGAACCCTGAGGCTTATAGTTCTTGGGCATGTCAATCTATCCCAATGGCCGGAATCTGGAATAGATCAGGAGAGTGGGGTCACCGTAGCAGCCCTGGACCTGACCCAATTCATCAAGAGCTAACACATACTGGAGGTCCCAGGCCAGACCTAATTTTTGTTTCAAGAAAAACAGAGGATATTACCACCAATCTTTTACCATTGATCAATCACTCTCTGATTACTGGGAGAAGGTATTGCAAAATCTCCATTCCCTTCCCACTCTGGAGGTGGTATTTGCCGGTTCTCCGAACTACTCAAAATTTCCGCTACCGATTCTCCAGAACCTGTCAGAACCTACTGGATTTCACCCCTGGAAGAGGATTATTGCATCCTCAGGTAAAGTTCAGTAACCCTTTTTTATTGTGATTCTTTTTTCTGAAGAGTTGACCCACAGCATTATTTAACGGGCTACTGTGAGAAATAGTCAACGTATCTGGTGGAGAAAGCTTCACAGATTCATTCCAAATTCAATTCTAAATGACATTGAGCATGGTTTTCTCTGGTTATCCAGGAGTATTTCAAACTTGTAACTCCTAAAAAGAGGATCCTTGGACTGATGAATCTGGCCACCTCTATATTAGAGTCATATCCCTCTTGGCTGACGAAGAGTGCACAAGAGATGGCATAAAGTTGCTCCATGCAGGGGTATCTCCTTCTTTGAAAAATGGAGTGATGCCTCTTGCCTTGAAGAAGATAGTGATATGTCCTATCTTCAAGAAGCCAGTTGTTATGCAATAATTGCTTTAAGGATTTTTCCTGACTTCAGATTGAATTTGGTCTTCTCAGTTCATAACTTAAGCATGTTCTAATACAGGGGTGTCAAACTCAAGGCCCGGGGGATGGATCTGACCAGCAAGGTGCTTAGATCTGGCCTGCGGGGCCACCCTGGAAACAGCAAAGGACCGGCCTGTGGTGCCTCTGCCGGTGAAAATGGAGCTTGGGAGGGCCGTGTGTGACCCTCCCAAGCTCTGTTTTCACTGGCAGAGGGTTGCAAGAGGCCATCCCAGCCGAAAATGTTTATGTTATATGAACAACATAGAGAAACCTTTTATCATGCTTGGTGGACATGTAAGCAAGCTTAAAAATTAATTCATATGCATACATTGATAGAGAGGACTTTAAAATCAGAACTTTTCCTTTTAGGATTGAGGTTAAACAGTTAGAAAAGAACGATGGAAGATTATTTCAATAAATGATTACTGCAGCAAGATTACTATATGCCCAAAGATGGAAAGATTCAGCATTACCCACCATGGAGGAAAGCTTGGCGCAATTGACAGAACTTGGTGAGATGGACAAATTGATTTCTTTCAATAAAGAAAGGCCATTGTTGGCCTTCATCAGTCATTCATCAGTGACTGAAGACCTTTTATGGACTTTTTGTGTGAGAAAGAAAATGACTTTGTGATTTATAGTTTTAGTGATTAGAAATAATAGATCATAAAAAGAAGAGAATTTTGATGAAATTGGAGAGAGTAATACCAACTGAGAGGGATATCAGAATATATATGAACCCCGGAATAAGCACTTGGCCTTATTTTTGGGGAGGTCTTATTATTTTGGGGCGCGTGGAGCAAGTCGGGGCTCCTCTTGCTGTCTTACCTGATTTCCAGCTCTGTCTCCCTAACCCTAACCAGAGGAAATGGCGGGACATGCCTTTAAATATTTTCGGAGAGGCTTATTTTTAGGAGATGTCTTATTTTCGGGGAAACTCTCTCTCTCTCTCTCTCTCTCTCTCTCTCTCTCTCTCTCTCTCTCTCTCTCTCTCTCTCTCTCTCTCTTTATACACACACACACACACACACACACACACACACACACACACACACACACACACACACACACATATATATATATATATATATATATATATATATAGAGAGAGAGAGAGAGAGAGAGAGAGAGAGAGAGAGAGAGAGAGAGAGAGAGAGAGAGAGAATAATGGGCCCACATCCTTGCCTCCCCCCTTTAATTAGCTTTATTGTTTTTGCCTTAGTCATGCTGACCCATGTAGATGTGATTTCTGTTGCCTCTTTCCCTATTGTGTATTGCTTCTTTCTCTCCCCGGGAGGTGATGCCAAGCTACCAGGTATTACTTTGAAGGCATTTCCCCCCCCGGGCTCCCTCCCCCTCATCGCTACTCCTAACCCTCTCAGGCACACTCGTTGCTTCCCCCAAGTTCATTTGTTTAGCCCATGATCTTGTAACAGGTCTGCATCGTTCTTCACCCCCCCTGCATCCCATTCTAACGCTGCTCTGCCAGGCTGTCCTGCACTCGGTCCAGGTTTGTCATGCCTTCACTGGGCCAATCTCTAGGCCAATCTCTATGCCTAAAGGGGGAGGTGCCCCCGATCTCTATTCCTCAATAGGGATCGGTCTCCACTAAATCCTTCCTTGTGTCTTAATGCCTGGTATGCCGATGGTATGTCAATATGCCTATTGATAGAGTGGTTATTAGAGAACAAGGCTTCTTTCAAGAGGCGTCCTCCTTTTGTTTCGTCATAGGCCTTGGTCTCCTGGAAGTTGAACTCGTGACCATGCTCCTCCATGTGCGTCCAAATCTGGGAGTGCTGTTCCTTGCGTCAGACCACCAGCTTGTGTTCATGCATCCTAGTTCATAGTCTTTTAGCTGTTTCTCCTATATAGTGACCTGCACAGTTGCTGCAGTTAATACGGTAGACTATTGAGGAGGTCTCCTCCTTCGGTAGTGCTTCTTTCCGGCGCATCTCTCTCTTCCTCAAGGCCACTTTAACCTCATGTGATGCAAAGATATGTGCAGCAGTTTCGGATACCCCCCGTATGTATGGGAGCACCCTCCACGTTGATATTCCACTTCCGCCCTCAATGGGCTGCCGGTGTGACACATCATCGGAAAAAATCAGTCGAATAGCCATTGAGTGTGCAAATTTGATAGAGATGTGCCCGCTCTTTCGCTTTGGCCGTCAGTGTGCTGCAATGGGTATCTATCCTACTAAACAGTGTCCAAATAATATATATATATATTCTTTTCTATATCTTTTCTGTTTTCTTTTTTCTTCTCCTTTTTCACATTTACTTTGCTATATTTTTTTCTTAGAACGTCTTATTATCTGTATAAAAGAACTGTCATTTTATCACCTTTGGCATTAACTGTAATACTGGCTTCCAGATAAATCACAATGCTAATTTACTTAGCAATGTTAGGAATACGGAGGCTAGGTGAATAGGAGCTTTATTAAAATATGTCCAGTACAATCCTATAAATATCTCCTGAGAGGTATGTCCCATGATCTGGGTTCATGCATTGCACTAAATGTACCATATTACAATTTGCTGGTTTGGTTAGCATAGTAGGTGAACCTAGCTAATGCGATGGCATAATATAATTTAAGGCACCATTAATTCATAGGTGCTACTTATAGGAAAGATATGAACAGGGCCGGATTCTTTGCAGCTTTCACCCTTGCCATGCAGAAAGATACAACTGCCATTTTTAGTGATGAGCTGGATATATCTGGAAGAAGGATCTGATCTTCTTAACAATGGATACTTCTATCCATGGTACAGGATTGTGGCAAAAATTCAGTTTTATCTTGGCTGTGGTGCAAAAATGTGATATGTTTGATATGTCCAAACTTCAGAATAGTGTTTTGCATCAGCTTCATGCTGTGTCCTTATTATTACAAAGCAAGGTCTTGAAAGGGTAACGTTTGGCCAATAAAAGGGCACTGCTAGCCAACTCACCATGACAAGCTTCATGTACTGCTGTCCAAACACTTGCTGAAATTAAAACCACATGGAGGTACAAAAGTTTATTCCATCCCCCTCACCCCCAAGGTGGAATAACTATGCATAGTATCCTCTCCAACCTAGAAGTCCCTCGGGACAATTCAAATGGTCTATGAGTCTCCACAATCTCTCCGGCTGCCAATGTAAAGTTCCAAATGAAAACATTGGTGTTCAAAATCACAACAAGGCTTCAGGACCACCCTTATCCAATTAAAATGTCTTTGGCAATTATAGCTTTGTTCCCACATGTTTCATCAAAAGACGGAGGGGTAGGGGTTGAAGAGAAACTTTGCTAGCCAGCACTTTGAAATCACCAAAAGAGTCCAAGTAACTCTTATCAGAAGCACAAATCAGGAAAGAAATGCATACAGATAGCGTTCCAAATACAGTGCCCTTCCTTTGCTGATGTTAAACATCAGTACATCAAAAGGACATGTGCTTACAAAAATAATGCAAGTGTATGAGAGAGCTTCCATCTTTGAACTGTTGGTTCAGTGTGCTTTTTTTTATTTCTACATTCGAGATACTTTCGAGATGCTGTTATTTTGAACAGCACACGTAGTTGGGGTTGCCATCTTTTATCGTTCGCTTTTATCTTTCACTTATTGTTTTGTTTTGTTTTTTTACAACCTCATGGAGAATATTAATAAATGCTTTGCATGGAGCTGCTATTAATGGCGGTAAATGTATTTGTGCAATTTGAAGAGAAATCAGAAGAAAAATCAACCAATTGATATAGCTTTAGTGGGCAGCCAATTAACTCTTTCATGGTTTTGGAAGGCAAAAGGTTGGGAAGCATGGGTTAGGAGGTATGGAGATACCTTATTCAGGGGTGGGCTGCTGGGGATTCGCAGGGGTTTGGGAGAACCTCTAGCTAAGATTCTGTGCAGTTCGGAGAACCTCCAAATCCCACTCCTGGCTGGCTCTGCTCACCCCACCCCGCCTCACCCAGGAGTCCCCACGCGGCCCGTTTTGGATGCAGGTAAGTGCAGGGCACGCGCGGAGGCTCAGGAAGGTGAAAAATGGGCCTACCTCAAGTTTGGGAAGGCTGGAAATGGGTCCATTTCTGGCCTCCTGACGGGATAGGAATTTATTCCTACCGAGGCGATGTATGGATCTTGTTCCCTTGAAGTCATTCTTACTTAGAAAATAAAACTGAGATTTAATTCTAATTAACAAAATATTTTTTTCAGTATAAAAGTAACAAAATATAAACCTTAATAAGCTACATTTTCTCAGTTAAGAATTCACGTCTGCCTCAGGCGAGGCTTGCAGGAGAAGAAGGAAGGATGAGACAAGACTTCTGGAATGCACACATGTGCAGTAATACATGTCACATGTCTGCTTGATTAGAAAATACAGTAGATCTAGAAATATAGTAGAGAGGCTCAACTGGCAATATATTCACATCGTGACACCTCCATCGTGACACCTCTTAAGAGCCCGTGGAGGCTGTTTTCGCCCTCCCAGAGGCTCGAAGAAAGCCTCTAGAGCCCTGGGAGGGCAAAAAAGCCCCCCCATGATGCAGGAGGCCGACTAGGCCACGCCCACCATGGCCAAGGCCACCCAGCAACTGGGCAAAGAACCCCTTGCTAAAATTTTTGAAGCCCACCCCTGACCTTATTCCATTGCTCTTCACAGAGAGACCTTCTGATGTCTAAGCATGTTTTTACAGCTCTATGGGCACTGCACTGCATTGTATATTTATACAAAAACAGAATAGGACTTCCTTGTAATTATTTCAAATAAATGACTACTTTTTTCTTCTATAGTATGTTCTAACTCTGGGCATTGGTGTACAGTCCATTCCTATGTTTTGAACATGGTGAAAATGTTGCTATGTTCATATTCCTGTGTCTGCTAAACAACAGTTGTGTTTAGAAATAATTTTGGCCCAGAGGGAGACCATGGATGGAAAGGGTTCCAATATAACACATGCTATGGAAAAGAATGGTACCATCCAAGCTCCAATTAGAGCCTCATTTGAATGCTTGGAGTCTCCTCCCACATTCAGTATTTATTCAGTAAATACAGACTTTGGGACATGTGGTATTATTCAGCTTTGAATAGTCTTCCCTTCCCTCCTCTACTATGTGGATAGCACCCTTTATAAAACGGTTATCTTAAAATATATTTCATGATTTTTCCCGCTTTGCTTTCATATTAGAAAGCTACGTTTGTTTGTTTTTCCTTGAGAAACTGCATATTTTTGAGAAAAAGTTTTGGGGCAAATTCATTTCTACTTCTGCTTGCTGGCGATCATAGCCAATACTTTATTTACAAGGCAAAAAGAAATGCCTGTTTAATATATCTATCTCTTGTCCTTAATTCCAGATACAGCACAAATTAGTTCATGGTTTTTATATAGGAGAATTTTGTATCATTAGTCATCACTGCCTTGAGCATTGGTAGGTTACAAAAAAATGGTCTTTGCCACTTGGGGAAAATGTCCTTATTTGTACATCGTTTTTCAACTCAATGACATTCCATATGCAGTGAAATACTTTGAATTACTTAACCAGATGCAACTTTTTCAAAGTAACTCTGTCCCCCGGAAAACAATGTAAAAACTTTATTCTGAAACTAAGTAGGGTGAAAATCTTAGCAGTAAACTTCTAACTTCAAATTTATGTCAGCAGAAAGATTGGCTGATGGAAAACTAATCCACAAAAAGAGTCAATTTCAATTTTCATGAAATGACTTCCAGCATTTTGCTGGCACTTCACAGAAAATGTGATTGTTATGTCTACACCTACACATAGTCCTCAACTTAGGTCCTCAACTGAAGCCAGAATTTCCGTTGCAAAAGTGATTGTTAAAGGAGTCGTGCCCAATTTTACGGCCTTTTTTTTTGCCATGGTGGTTAAGCAAATCACTGCAGTTGTTCAGTGAATCATGTAGTTGTTTTGAAGCTGGGTCCACATTTTGGACAGAGAGGACCACTGGTTTGAAAGAGGAGTCAAAGAGGCCATCTATGTCAAAATTGAACAGCCTCTCTCAACAGAGGGGGAGGGGTACTAGAACATCTATCTCCAGTCTACAACACAGTCCTTTCAGGAGTTCAAAGAAGGCTCCACACCCATTTGCACCACTCAGGTGACCCTGATGACACAGATAAACCTCCAGGTGGCCTCAGAGACTCTCCAAAAGAATGCAAATGACCAGCTGTCTGCAAGGAGTATAAATCCTTCCATCCCCCATCATCCATCGAATCATATTTACACTTCGTAAGAAACTAAGCTGATAATCTAGGATTCTATCGGGATTTTGGACATCAGTTTGCATCAGACAGATCCATCATGTAGGCTCGGGAATTCTGGGATTTGAAGTTCACAACTCTTAAAGTTGCCAGGGTTGGACACCCTGATACACACACACACACACACACACACACACACACACACACACACACACACACACTATATATAGAGAGAGGTTAAAGGTACTACCTTAAAGGCTGCCCAGGTTCAAATCCCAGTAAGGGTATGGCTAGCTGATGAGAGCTAAATAGCTTGAAATAGATCTGTACTAGTCTCCCTTCATTTTCATTATCAGTAAAAATGTGTTACTATATATCAGGGGTGGCCAAACCGTGGCGCATGCGCCAAACGTGGCGCATTGGATGATTGCAAGTGGCGCATTGCAATCATCCAATGGACAGAAAAGGCTGACGCTTATTATGCAGGAAGAAGGGGATCGGACAATAAGAAGGTCGGAATCACTTTCGCTCGCTAAAATTTAGCAAGCGAAAGTGATTCTGACCTTCTTATTGTCCGATCCCCTTCTTCCTGCATAATTCTGGAGAGGGCGCTGCAGTTCGAAGTCAAACTCCGGCAGTGATGTCAAAACGAAGCGACAAAGTTGGCTCTTCTATGACTTGTGGACTTCAACTCCCAGAATTCCTGAGCCAATCATGCTGGCACAGGAATTCTGGGAGTTGAAGTCCACGAGTCATAGAAGAGCATAGCAGAGGAGGAAGTAGTCAGTCACAAGCACCGGCAGCAGAGCAAGCTTCAAAGAAGGGACGTCTTGGGAAACCTGCGCTTGGTGAGTTTCTTTTAATTCAGTTGCTTTGCCTTTCTCCACGCATGGTGCGGAAGGGCTAGGAGGGGAGCCCGGGTGGGGGAGAAGAGAGCGTGGAATGCAGGGATCCATCCTCCCCAATCCTGATCAAGCTGTCCTCGGAGGCCAGCTGCCAGGGGCGCAATCTGTGTGGTTCTCCGGCCAGGAAACTTTGTAATGGGAAGAGTAGAGGGGGGGGGAACCTCTCCAGCTGCGAAGCCCGCACTGGACATCAGGAGCCGAAGCAGCCTTCCAAAAGCAAGGTTTTTGGAATCAGGGAGGAAAGTTTGGACGAGGCTAGGAGTGGGCGCGTCTTCCAAAGCCCTTTGAGTTCCATTTCACTGATTGCTCTCGTGAGAACTCTGCTACTGCCAAGGCTGCCTGTGAGATGGAAGGGTTTGTCCAGGTGCATGTGGTGCAAGGTGTGGGGTAAACCAGCTGCGGTGATGCTTTGCCATTGTTGCAATTCCGATTTCTGTGATCGGGACGCAGGGTGCGTTACAGCGCTAGCATCGTGCCAGGCAAACGTCCCCTGCTTTACCTGCTTTCAGTGATTCGGTGGGAACCACAACCTCGCGCCCTGTGTCCCGATACCAGAAATTAGAATTGCAACAAATGGCTTTCCTCCAGGATTTCAAAAACCTTGCTTTTAGAAGGCTGCTTCGGCTCCTGTCTCCCAGTGCGGGCTTCACAGCTGGAGGGGTTTCCCCCCCCTACTCTTCCCATTACGAAGTTTCCTGGCCGGAGAACCACGCAGATCGTGCCCCTGGCAGCTAGCCTGTGAGGACTGGTTGATCAGGATTGGGGAGGACGGATCCCCCCATTCCATGCTCTCTTCCCCAACCCAGGGCTCCTCTCCGAGCCCTTCCCCACCACGTGCAGAGAAAGGTGAAGCAGCTGGTGGCAGGGGAGGGGGGAAGGCACGGGGTGGGGGGTTCCTCCATGGTGCAGGCGGCTCCGCTCAACCTGCTGGTGCCTGCGGCTTCCCCATCCAGATGAAGCACGATCTTCAACCAGGCATGTGGAAGCCAAAAAAGTGCATTGTGTTTCAGGTGGCAGGCAGTTCCAGCTGGTGCCGCCACCCAAAAATGCTTTCCTATCCCGGTTCCCCGTTGCACATTGCAGAGCTGCACGCCCTCCTCCTCCTCCTCCTCCTCCTCCTCCGCAAACTCACTTTCCCTTTCCTCCTGGCCAGAAGCAGAAGCCGACTGCCTGGGTTGTCTGGAGAAGGGGCAGGCAAAGCCCAGCAAGGTGTTTATGAGATGGCAGCGTCCAGGAGGACTGAAGTGCTGCCTCTCTATCAGACCTTGCTGCGAGAAAGCCAGGCTTTCAATGCCTACATCTATAGGTAGGAAGCATTCGGTGCCAAGTCTTTCTTCTTCCCCCATGAAAATCATACCCCACCCCACCCCACCCACTCCAGTTAAATGCCCATCGGGTGATAGGGTTTGTTTTAAATGGATAAAAAGATCTGTGCTGCTCGTTATCAAAATCCGAGTGGAAGTGAGGATGCCGCTGATCCTGATGCTGGTAGGCAGAGGCAGAATTGTCCTACGGGAGTGGGGCAGCATACAAAAATGACCAAAAAAATAAATAAATAATAAATGGCGGATCTGAACTTGTCTGCGAAAAAATTTTCACACACACACACACACAGAGAGAGAGAGAGAGAGAGAGAGAGAGAGAGAGAGAGAGAGAGAGAGAGAGAGAGAGAGAGAGAGAGAGAGAGAGAGAACAATACAATATATATATGGATATGGATAAGGTAGTTCTGGGCACATTGAAGATATCCTCCTGCAACATCCATCTTTCCTTGATTGAAATGAATATCGGAGCATAAAGGAAATTAGACAATATCCACTCCTCACATATGGTAAGGAATCTGTCTCTTGCTCTGGCATCAGAAAAATCTTAAAGGTTAGATAATATTTTTATAGTAATAGTAGTAGTACATTATAACTGTAACCTTGAGCCCAATACTACTACAGAAAGAGGATTTAACATTTCACTGAAGTTCATCTGCCTTAACGCAGTTTTCCGTTTTAAGAAATAGAGGAACTCAGCGGGGGGGGGGGGGGGAAGCTTTCAGTAATGCTTTGTTCTCATTAGATAGTAGCATATTTATGTCTTGTATCTATTAAGGGGGACAGCCTTTTGGAATCAGAAAAAGCTAAAATTTGGCAACAGGATAGCTGCAAGCTGAGGGAAAACTAAAATTCACACCACAAAATAAATATCCATAAGAACTGATTTTCCCAATAGTTTTTAACACAGAGCAGGTTTAGGCGAGTTGTTCTTGTGTGGTTCTGACAATAAGTAATTACATTCTCATAGTATAATTATTTGTTATAAATCTCTGTGAGGCCTGTCCAAAGCCCTCCTATTGGCCAGGATTAAAACTATGAACTGAACCATATACTTGAGCCCAGCAGCAGCAGCAGCAGCAGCAAATAAATGAAGAATATGGGCTCTGCTTTTTTGTAACAGTATAGAATCGTTCAACAAATCAAAATCCTTGTAACTTCTTGAATGAAGCACAAAAGCGGGAAAATTTCTCATTTTTTCTCTTATGTTGAACATTTTTATATAATTGAACATTGCTTGTCCTTTCTTTTGAATTAGTTACCGGTAGTTACCGTATTTTTTGGAGTATAAGACGCACCGGAGTATAAGACGCACCTTAGTTTTGGGGGAGGAAAACAAGGAAAAAAGGCCTCTGCCTCCCAGCAATTTGCCAAACAGCAAACAGTACAGATGATATACACTGTTTGCTGTGTATTTCTGTGCATGTGTGCCTGACCCATAGAAATGGCATAGAATTGGAGAAATGTACATTTATGGCAGTTTATTAATCCCAGAAAGTTTTCTTAAATGTAATCACACTAACTCCTCCCAATTATTTAAATAGATCTATTCCAAACATGATTTAATTCAGCTGCCTTATTTTAATACTAATACTTAATACTAAAACAGGACATTTCAGATTATACTTTTACAGATCTTTAAAATTGATGTGGCTTTCTGGAAGTATTATCTGCTATTTAAAAGAAGATACAATAGCACTGGGCCTGTTCAGAGCAAGCATTTATTTTAAAAAGCTTCTTCATTTTGTTAAGTTGTCTAGAACAATAATAAAGCAGTCTTTAAAAAATAAGTCTAATAATTTGAACACTCTACAAACATTTAACAAAATAACATAATCTGCCTCTACCTAGGATAGAACTCACAACCTCCTGATTGTGAGGCAAAAGCTCTAGCTCTGAGCCATAGCAGCTATAGCTTGCCTCTTTTCAATTTTAGCAGTCTAATATTGCCAGCAGTTTATCTCCCAGCAATTTGTCACATTACAGCCACCTAGTTAGTTTCATTTTACCACGTGGCTTGCAAGCCTGTCAGCTGTAGATTGGGAGGCAGTTTATCTCTTCTTGTGCTCTTCTTGTGCTTTGCCCTGTTTGCTGCAAAGAGGTAAATTGCTGGCAGGCAGAGGCCAAAGGGTGGGGGTGGCTGGGTGGGGCTGCATTCGGTGTATAAGACACACCCAGGTTTTCACCCTCTTTTTGAGGGTAAAAAGGTGCGTCTTATACTCCGAAAAATACGGTATTTCTTGTAAATGGAATGTGGCATACTAAGTTGCAATGGATGGTAGTCTAATAAGTTACAGAAGTTCACGTCACAGCTAAATCTTGGCTGTATCCCCATTTAATATCATGTTGAAACCGATGCATTGTGAAGGAAAGTCTTAGCAATCTCAAGGGTGTCCTTTGTATGGACTAGGCTGCTGTTTAAAGGCCTTTCCCAAAGGATATAGCAGTTTCTATCATTTTCTTTTAAGTGCTTGGCAGAATTCCAAGAATTCAGACCTTATAATGATATGCTTCAATGATGTTTCTCTACATGACTTACAAGACACAAATACAAAACTAAAACCTTCACAGTTCACATATCACTAGAGCAGGGGTGGGTTCCTCTTACCTGGCTACCGGTGTGCTGCGCGCGCATCATCACATTTCACGTGCACGCGCTCGCTACATACACACGCGTCCCCTCACGAGATTTTGCTTCCGCGCATGCGCAGGAAGCAAAAAAATTGCCGAAATCTCGCACGCGCGAGCATCCCCTCACGAGATTTTGCTTCTGTGCATGCGCAGGAAGCAAAAAAAGCCCAAAAATTCGGAAAAAAAGATGGCGCCGCGTGACGGACTGGTGAAGACGGCACCGGAGCCATTGCATGCAAATTGCGCGATCGGCGGGTCCCTACTGGAATGGCGCACTGGACCGTACCGGTAGGAACCCACCATTGCATTAGAGTAACCTTCCCATACAGGTAATCCTCAACTTACAATCAAAGTTACAATGGACCTGTGCAGGACTATGTATGACCCAGATTTGAAGTTTTGACAGCTGAGCCTCCCCATGGTCATGTGATTGAATGGGGGGAGGGGCAATTGGAAACCGACCCACATTTATAGCCATTTGCAGTGGTGTTTACTTTCAGTTTCTGGAAAAATCGGCCACTGTGGACAATGACTTTGCTTAATGTCCACCATGTTCACTTTATGACTGCTATATTTGCTTAATGACCACTGCATAAAAGGCTGTAAAATTTGGCATAGTCAATTGGTGGCCTGCTTAATGACCAGCACACTTTACAATCATAATCCCAGGCTCAATTAGAGATTAAGTCGAGGACTACACATACATGATGAAATATATTGGACTGTGCATAGCACTTATTTAGCAAACAGCTTCTGGAGGACCATAGATTCCTATCAATGCATTAAAACATGTGCATTTTATGTGCAAAGCATTTGAAAAGGTGCTTTACAATGATGATGTTCGTCCATCGTGTTCGAAGAGGACCTTGACATCTATGAGCATCGAGGGTGGTGGTGATGTCAAGACTTGCACGTGAATTGGATTAAAGTGAGGGAGAGGTGCGCATAGTCAGCCTCACTCTCTCTTCCCAGATTTCATCTTGCTCCAAATACAGGACAAGAGTCCAGGCAGTTGGAGATGGGCTGGGCGCAGTGGTTGACCAGGGCGTCTTTCGTGTCTTGCCGTGCTCTTAGCATATCACATTGCTTGAAGAGACCACCTTCATGATCGTTGCCCTATTCTAGTAGATTTCATCCGCTCAGTCTGCCGGAATCTGACTTCACATGCTCGGGATAGACAAGTCCCTATCTCACCAAAGGTCGATGACCCAACGGCTACTCTCAACCTGGTTTGGCCAGCCTGTCGAAGCTGTTGCCCAAGATGTGGCCGCTGTGCATGCTACAGCTGCTAGGAGCCACAGGTGAGAGTTGAGTGTCAGCTGGGGACCAAAGGTGAACGAGCTGCCCTAATAGCTGCCATAGAATGAGCTGCCGTAAAGGGATACGACATGCCCCTACACCAGAGGTCCTACCCCTCCCTGAGCACCCCATACACCCCTTTACAATATACATTAGGGCAAATAAAGTATTAATGCAACTCCATCCCTATCAACAAGCCTGAAATTATTCAACAATTGTCTGTGGCTGTCTCTGATTGTGTGTGTGTGTGCGCGCGCTCGCGCGCGCACGTGCGTACATGCACGCACACACGTGTGTGCTATTTTCTCCCTTATATTTGGATTTATCTTTCTATTGCACAATACTTTCCACACATTTAGAATATATCCATGTACACACCTTCTTAGGATGAGGTCTGGGGGGGTTATTGCTTTTTATTTTAGGTTTGTATTATATTTTATTTTTATGCTGGGTTTTTACTGCTTGCAAGCCACCCAGAGTCGCTGTGCATGAGTGGGCAGCCATATGAATCTTCCAAATAAATAAATAAACAAATCCCGTTGTGTTCAATGAAATATGTATAAGATTGTGTATTAAGTTGCAACCACAAACTCATTGGCCATTACATAAAGTATTGCACAGTGTATAAAATATTCCCACTTCATCCTATCAGAGATAAATATTAGAGCTGGGGTAGGGAACAATGACTCCTTTACAACCTGTGGACCAACTCCCAGAATTCCTGAGCCAGCCAAGTAAAGGGGCCATACAGTAGTTGCTTGATCACCCCTGTATTAGAGAAAAATAATATACAATTTGTGCACTGTGTATTTACAAATCAGATAATATACCTCATATTCTGTGAGGGTTTTCCTTCCTTACCAAAGCAATGCCATTCACGTTTTGCAAGTAAAGTACTTTAGACAAAAGAGGCCCAATCTGGAATTTTGCTGTTGTTGTTGTTGTTAGTTGGGAAGTTGTGTCCGACCCATCGTGACCCCATGGACAACGTTCCTCCAGGCCTTCCTGTTCTCTACCATCCTCTGGAGTCCATTTAAGCTCACGCCGACTGCCTCAGTGACTCCATCCAGCCACCTCATTCTCTGTCGTCCCCTTCTTCTTTTGCCTTCAATCTTTCCCAGCATTAGGCTCTTCTCCAGTGAGTCTCCATTGAATGTTGTTACTTTCCTTAATAGCTAGTTGGCTAACTCTGCTTTTGTTGGGGAAAACTCAGCATACCTATTTTATTTATTTATGAGATTTTTATCCCACCTTTATTACTTTGTAAGTAATCCAAGGTAGCGAACACACATAATACTTCTTCCTCCTCCTATTTTTCCCATTTATTTATTTATTTATTTATTTATTTATTTATTTATTTATTTATTTATTTATTTATTTATTTATTTATTTATTTATTTATTAGTGACATTTATATACCGCCTCACAGTGCAAGCACTCTCTAAACGGTTTACACCAGTAAGCAATGTAAATTTATATTGTCCCCAACAATCTGGATCGTCATTTTACCTACCTCGGAAGGATGGAAGGCTGAGTCAACCTTGAGCCAGTGAGATTTGAACCGCTGACCTGCGGACCTAATGTGGGCTGCAGTACCCCACTCTAACCGCTGCGCCACCTCGGCTCTTCAACCCATAATAGCAACCCTGTGAGGCAGTTGAGCTGAAAGAGAGTTACTTGCTCAAAGTCACCCAGCCAGCCTTTCATGTCTAAGGCAGGTCTAGAATTCACAGTACTTGTCTTGGATATCCAAGTATGTCTCCAATACATATTAATATTAGATTTCTTCTTGATAGAGGAATTCAGGCTATTTGAATAAGGTACAAAAGGAGAAAAGGATAAAGATTGCAAGATTTGGTGTGTGTCAAGGGGAGAGCAGAGATATTGGATTTTGGCAGTGGTGGGATTCAAAGTTTTTTACTATCGGTTCTGTGGGTGTGACTTGGTAGGCGTGGTGTGGCTTAGTGAGCCTAGCTTGGTGGGAGTGGCAGGGAAAGGATACTGTAAAATCTCCATTCCTTCCTGATCAGCTGGGACTCGGGAAGCAGAGAATAGATGGGGGCGGGGCCAGTCAGAGGTGGTATTTACCGGTTCTCCGAACTACTCAAAATTTCCGCTGCCGGTTCTCCAGAACTGGTCAGAACCTGCTGAATCCCACCTCTGATTTTGGGAGTTGCATCTCCCCTGACACCTGAAGCAGTAAACGAGAAAGTAAAGCGGAATGCTTTCAGGGGGAAAAAACCCCCCTTCTTAATGAATTATTTGTTTCTGTAAGTCAGGTGTGGAATCTCCCAAATCCAGCAAGTCATATCATATAGTTCTCTCTCTTTAGTCTTTACTAACAAGGAGAATCCCAGATACACTATCACCTGGGAGTAAGGGGATAAGTGAAAAGACTTAGGGGACAATAAGTAAGAGAAACTGCAGCCTCTATATTGGGCTAAAACCTAGAAGTGGGGGGATAATTTTCAAATGTCAACCCTGCAAAGAATCAAGAAAGGAAGAATCAAACTGTAATGCATATTGTTTCTTCATTGATGTGTGGTCTGTTCTGGAGACATTGCTTTCCAGGACATTCAGGAGTAGGAAACATGTTTCCTTTCAGATCTTTTGGACTGCAACTCCCATTTTCCTTTGCCATTTTCAGTGCTAGCTAAGGGCTGATAGGAATTGGTGTCCCAAACATCTGGATGGCATCAGGTTACCTATCTTAGTCTTAGTACCACCCACCTATCTCTTCAGGAGTAGCTATTGGGAAATTGTATCCTACAATTCATCAGTAAACTCTGCCTCAAAGGAACAAGCATAGTGAGCTAGAAACTGTATTTTCTTGACTTACAAGATTACATTTTTATATTTCTTTCATAGTTTCTCTTAGTTTTTTTCGTAGGTGGGTGGACAGATGTTTGCAATTACATCCCAATATGTGGTTCACAGGTATTCAAGCACTGAAGAGCCTGGCTCTTTTAAAAATATTTTCAAGAAGCCAGCTGCCAAACCATATCAAGTGGAAATATTCTAGAAAGATAGGCAACGGGAAGGACTTCTTATAAAAAGATGAATGACTCATGTTCATAAAATATAATTACTGTACTATTTTTTAAAAAATTAATTGGCTGATGAAAAGGAGGGGGGAATTTCAATTGCCTGTTCATTACAGGGACTTGCCCCCTCTTTGCATGGAAGTATGTCCAGTATTGGCACAACTTACTGATCCTAAAAGGGATAACTCAGTTTTATGGTAGATACTTGTTGAAATTGCCTTTCTATCTGAAGTCCTATAATGGAACTGTCAGAGTTTAGGCAGCGTGATTAGTATTATGTGATAAACCCAGTAGCAAAAACACAGCACACAGCACACAGAGCCTTTAGATAATTAATAGTGGTTTATATACAGCTAAATATATACAAACTTATATGTGGTTAAATACCTTATCATACAGCTACTGATACATGGAGAAGACCAAAGAGATACACGACAAGAGAGAACATGAGGAGAAGGGACACATCCTCTAATGGCTTCCCTTATATAGGCAGCTTCTTACCCAGCTTCTTAAAGTGGCAGTAACTCTGCTGCCTCATTCCCATTGCATCAGCTTCCTGTTGCCTACGCTTACAACCTCTCATCAGCTTACAGCTATTAAATCTACATACCCTGATAGGAACGAACTCTGATAGGTATGGCATGGGAATCACAATCTGAATAAAATGCTATACAGGTAGTGCTCGAGGTATGACAGACCATTTAACCAATGTTCAAAGTTATAACAGACCTCATTTCAAAGTTACAATGGCTGCAGTGTCCCTCTCGCCTCTCTCCCCCATCCTACCATGCTGTCACCCTGCAGAGCCTGGTCCTGCTCCCCACATTTATTTATTTATTTATTTTATTTGGTAGTTTTTCTATGCCGCCCTACTCCCTCAGGACTCAGGACATGCCCATCACAGCCCACATTTACTTTTTTGAAGCTCTCCAGACATCATGTTATAGAACAGGGGTATCAAACTCGATTTCATTAAGGGCCACATCAGGATTGTGTTTGACCTCGGGGGGTCTGAGTGGGGGTGGCAGGGATGGGCATGGCCAGCTCAACGTCCTGCAGCCCTCTGCCAGTGAAAACACATGGTCCTCCCGAGGTTCGTTTTCACTGGCAGGGGCACCGCGGGGCGGTCCTTCGCTGTTTCCAAGGCAGCTCCGTGGGCCAGATCTAAGCACCCCGTGGGCCCGATCCAGCATGCAGCCCTTGAGTTTGACATCCCTGTTATAGAAGGAGAGCAGGCCATGTGTCCCAGGGTCACACAACAGTGATCCAAATGTGACCACTCTCTTGTCCTGCTTGCTTGTGGGCAGGGACAAAATGGCAGCCACCAGACAAACTTCTTCATTATGCTGCCTTAGAGAGCTCTACACAGGTGTTGCAGAAGCTTTTCAATGCTGCAGAAATCTTTTGCCACACTCTGCAAACCTTGTTAAGGTAGCAAAACAAAGCACTTTGTGCCTGGGCCGTACAATGTGGCTGCCATTTTGGCCCTGCCCACGAACAGGCGGGGACAACATAACAGTCACCAGATAAACTGCTTGTTACTTACTGAAAGTTTAAACCATAACATGCTATACTAATGAATAGGATAAAGCAAGAGAGAGTTAAGTATTTTGTCAATTTTTTTAAAAAAAATTTACAAAATGTATTTATTCCCATATTTAATTTAAACTTCTTTAAAAAGAAGATTTCAGTTTTTACGACTGCAGGGGAAAACTTCAAACTACAAATAAATAATCTGTAACCATAATGTTTCAAGGTGGCAATATATATAAAAAAGATCAAATATAAAGTGCTTGCTGTATTATTAACCTGGGCAAATGTAAATAGTTTCCAGAATGCCTGATTAAGTTTCAGGGACTGGTCTCATATTTTTAATATATCAGCACTAAAATGCTTGACCATCCCAAGCTATGAGACAGATAAATCTGACTAGAATTTGTAGTGTTGTGCAATAATGCTTTATTGCAACCAAAGAGGACTGGGGAGTTATATGTCATCTTAAAGATTATGATGATGCTGTAAGTTTACATAAACTAGATGAAGTGATGATCATGCAGTCAGGTTTAACACTAAAGTACCCCTAAAATAACATGAATTTCATGTTCACCTCCAAATAAAGAAAGCTAATGGTTTCATTGATGCTAGGACTGGGCAAGGAATAGATATACATCTTATTTTTACATGCATTTTCAATCATGTACTGTATTTTTGGAGTATAAGACGCACCGGAGTATAAGACGCACCTTAGTTTTTTGGGAGGGAAATGGGGGGGGATCTGCCTACCAGGTATTCATCTGGCTAGCGTCCTTAGTCTGGTCAGCTTCAGCACATTATTTTATCCCCTGGTTAGGGCTGAAAAAAACATTCTTTGGAGCAAGTAGCAATGAAAAAAAGCCTGCAAAGACTTAGGGCTGGAAAAAACTTTCTTCAGAGTGATTAGCAATGAAAAAAAGCCTGCAAGCCAGTAAGAGCTGGGAAGATTGTTAGCGCCTTGTTAGGGTTGGAAAAAAAGCTTCAAAAAAGCTACATTCAGGTATAAGACTCACCCAAATTTTCAGCCTCTTTTAGGGGGGGGGGAAGGTGTGTCTTATACTCCGAAAAATACGGTAATCAATTTTCACCTAAAAATTGCAGGGTTTTCTAAATGTTTAAAACTACTATTGCCCACTGCAGGTTTGCACAGGTAAAGGGCCCTGACTCACAATCTGAGACTCTCTCTTCTTGTCCATAATACAGTAGTCCTTGTCTTATAACAGTTCATTTAGTGACCATTCAAAGTTATAACAGCCATGAAAAGAATGACTTGTGAGGTTTTTTCACACTTACAACTATATCAGCATCCCCATGGCCATGTGATCAAAATTCAGATACTTGCAACTGACTCATATTTTATGATGGTTGCAGTGTCCCGGGGTCATGTGATCATCTTTTGTGGTTGTTCTGACAAGCAAAGTCAATGGGGAAAACCAGATTCACTTACCAATTGTGTTACTAACTTAACAACTGCAGTGATTCACTTAACAGCTGTGGCAGGAAAGGTCATAAAATGGAGCAAAATTCACTTAACAACTGTCTCGCTTAGCAACAGAAATTTTGGGCTTGGTTGTGGTGGTAAGTTGAGGACTACCTTTATAATAGACTGCATTAAAATAAGAAGAAAAAATACAGTGAAAAACTATGACTGATCTGAAAAAATGCTAGTGAATGAATATAAAGGAAGAATTGGACTATCACTTTCTTGGTATGTGAACTAATAATCAGGCCTCTCATTGGAATGTATTTTTCTTTTGTATGCTTTCTTTGTACGAGGGTGAGTCAAAAAGTGAATCCATTTTCTTTATTTCAGGTGATGTTTTTGATAAAAATACCTGAAATTTTCCCCAGTTATAAATGATTATATCATTTACATTCTGAAATACTTTGTTTCTTACTTTTCAGGTTTGTAGACTCGCAAGGAAAATTCAAAATGGCTGCCCCCTTAGAGTGGCGTCAAAAACAAAGAGCAGTGATTGAATTCCTTGTTGCTGAGGGGGAAACCCCTGTGAACATTCACAGATGATTACAAAATGTGTTTGAGGACAATACTTTAGATTATAGCCCCATGAAAGATGGTTTGAGAGGCAAACATTATTCCAGTGACGAGGAAGTGAAAACTGCAGTGAAGAAGTGGCTCAAAGAACAGTCAACAGAATTTTACGAGACAGGGATACATGCTCTCATTCGAAGGTGGAACATTGCTATTGAGAGAAACGGTGACTATGTTGAGAAGTAGGGATGTGATCCACAGAGGACCAGCTTCATTTTGATGTATGCTACATGTTCCTGTGTTGGTAATTATACCTGTCCTAAAGAAAATGGCACTACTTTTAGACTCACCCTTGTACATTTGCAATTCAAGCAAATTAAAGATGTCAAAACCAGCTTTAGTGCACAAGTATCTAAAAAAAGTTCTGCAGTGCTGTTCCTGGAATATCTCCCTGCTTGGGAAAACGGGAAACACATAACAGGATATTTTAAAACTGTAAAACATTTTCTCAAAGGAAAAATTAGATATAGATGTTACAGTACATATCCATGCAGTTCCAAAATACCACAATCATCAGCTCATACTACATTTCTAGAATAACCATGATGTGGTTGGCTAAAAAGAGAATGTAAACTTTGGCTGCATTCTTTGAAGTTTTGATCACAGGACTTGGAAACATATTACATTATTATGCAACGGACCCATCACCTTTCCCTTCAAGATGGATTACCTTGGCTGCCTCAAAGGAATAATTAATATTAATGAATGAGTAGTGGATACTGATCTATGTTTGGATTGCATTTAAAGAGGAAACCTTATGCCAAAAGTTTACAATCTCATATGAATCAGACAAAATCTCCTATACTATATTCATATAAAAAGGATTTTTAATTATTCAAACACTCTATTGAGGATATACTGTATCACCATGGAATATATGGTAGGGTTTGAACTGTCACTGTTGACTAGAGTATTTGGAAAAGGACATGACAGGTTTTTGAACAAGAATAGTTTATGTTTGTGACCATTGAATGGCCAAAAGTACTTGGAACCAGCCACTGTACTAGGAGGTGTTTTTTTTAAAGACCAATTCTTCATTAATTAATATGATTATTCATATAACTATTGTAATCTTATTTTAACTATCTATGCTTCCAGTATTTAATGTCTCAACCACCATCAGTTTTGGTAAGCATCAAAAGATAAGCAATCTTACTAGCAGGTCCTTTACAAGATTTCAGATATACAGTAATGTGTGGTCAAATTATGTGAGAATGACTTCTTCTTATGAAAAACATACTACTTTGTTTTTCTTCCTTCTATAAAAGGATACATAGTTGGCTACAAGAAGTAGTAGGGTTAACAGTAGAATTCACCCCAGAACTCTTTTTATTAGGAATATTCAAAAGACAATATGACAAAAATATTAAGTATTTGATTTTACATATTACAACTGCTGCTAGGATCGCATATGCACAATGTTGGAAAAATCCAAATACACCCACCGAGAGTTTGATAGTTAAAAAATATTTGAATGTGCGGAAATGGACAAATTAACAATAGAACTTAAAGGACAAAAAGATTCAGACTATTATGTAATATGGGGAAAGTGGTATGATTAGATAGATGATAGGAAGATGAAGAGAAAGTGTGGAAAGAAGATGTAGAATTAGAAAATATTGTAAGATAATGTACAAACTATAAATATAAAAACAATGTATAAAAAAGGCTGTAGATCTGCCTAAAGCTTAAAATTATTGTGATATGTAAAATGTGAAAAAATTAATAAATATTTTTTTAAAAAAAAATAAAAGTAGGGGTTAGTTAGCTATTTATTGTACTTTAATCTGACTCACTCCAGTAAAATGGAGGATAAAAACCCAATGCACTTTTTAGACTAATCCTGGATAAACTTGACAACTAGGTGACATTTCCAATTTTATAGATTCAATTGCAGCAAAAGAAGTAAGGTAAGATCAGTGGTGAAACAGGAAATATTAGAATTTTCTGTATTCTACATTAAAAGGGACTCATTTTTATAACTATCTGTTATGGGATACACTAATGCATCTGTGATCAAGGCTGAATTATCTCCTATATTTCTTATAAAAAGAAGCTAAAATTAAAGGCTTAAAGGATAAAGTTAAAGACATATTGATTCTTCATGAATCACATCTCTCTACTGACAAATACAGCTGTTTGATCTTTGCTAAATACAAACTTTGCAAGTTCTGTGCAGTCAAAAAAGAATTTTATTTCATTGGACTAGGCAACAATATTGAAATGACGAAAAAAGAAAAGCTGTCCAATAAATTACTAAATTAAACGAAGTAAGGCCAACTGTGTATTAAAATGCATGTGTAAAATATTTCTTACATTTTCATCCCCATATGGCTACAAGGCAGGGGGGATTGCTTCTTCTTCGCGATACCGGTGCGCTGCACGCGTATCGCCAAGTTTTGGTGCATGCGCGCTCGCTACGCGTGCATGTGCACGTGCACGATTTTGCTTCCTGTACATGTGCGGAAGCAAAATCTTGCGAGGGGATGCGTGTGCGCATGTGATTTCGGTGGGTTTTTTTGCTTCTGCGCATGCGCGGAAGCAAAAAATCACCAAAATCTCGTGCGCACGTGCATCCCCTCGCAAGATTTTGCTTTCACGCATGCGCAGGAAGCAAAATCAGCCCAAAAATTCCCCCCAAAAAGATGGCGCCGAGTGACAGACTGGCAAAGACGGCACCGGAGCTGTCGCGCGCAAATAGCGCCATCTGCTGGCCGCTACCGGTACTGTAGAGTGGACCGCACCAGTAGGAACCCACCACTGCTACAAGGACAGTATCAAGTGAAGGAGAAATTGTTCTTCCTTTTACTCAGCCCATCCTTTTTCTTAACAACCTAAAGTAACTTTTACTGAGACAAATGGCAATCGGAATGACATTCAGTGAACTGCAGCCCAGCCTAAAGGAATTATGTTTACTGTTGAAACATTTTTGAATATTAAAGAAAAGTATTTTTGATACTTTAATATTTTTGAACATTAAAGAAAAGTAGCTATAAGAATCCTACAAGCAAAGCTGTTGATTGTTTGTTGGCTTCCTGCACAATTGCTTTTTTAAGATGGAATGCTATTGGTATACCCCGCCTTTTTTCTTTAAACCACTGTCTTGTTTGGAACAATATAAAAGTGCTGTATGAGTCTTTAAAATTCCTTTCTCCAGCAAATACAACTTTAATGCCGTTGTCAGTTTAAGACATTAAACTGCTGAAACTGTTGCTTCCAAAAAGATACACAGTAATGCAATGAAGCAAAGACTTTTATTTTAATTAAATAATGATTACCTCAAGGGTCACTTGGATAACTAATTGGGGTCCCTTCCACAAGAAGCAAGTTTCTCAGGTTGAACATCCTGCCCAGACAGCAAATACAATGGAAAAACAAGACTACTGTAAAGGCAGCAATGAGATTCAGGAAGAGCAACATCCGGTGTGCCTATGAATAAATGGTGATGACCTGGAAAGACCTGGTCACAAAAGGAGAAAAAAGAAAGAAAAAGAAACAAAAGGAAAAAGAAAAGGGATATGATTTATGATACATATATACACTAAGCAATACACTAGGGGTCATTTGTCTTTATTATTTATTCTGATCTATGCTTGTTTAGGATACATGTGAACCAGGGGCGGGTTCCTAATTTTTTTTACTACCACTCTGTGGGTGTGGCTTATTTTGTGGGTGTGTCTTGCCAGCCATGTGACCGGGTGGGCGTGGCTTGCCGGCCATGTGACCGGGTGGTCATGGCTTCTCGGACTACTGAAGGGAGGGGAACTGAGATAGGTCCTGCCGCCCATTCCCCCTCCCCTCAGCAGCTCGAGAAGCCTCAAACGTGCGAAAATGCCTAGGATCATCACCGCGCATTCGTGGCTTCTCGGACTGCTGAAGGGAGGGGAATGGAGATAGCTCCTGCTGCCCGTTCTTTCAGCGTCTCACGCACTCCTCAGCCATCCTCCCCTGCTTGGACTCACTGTGGGGTAGGAAGGCAGCGCATGCGCAGAGCCAGAAGCTCGGCTTCTGGGCATGCGCAGAAGAAAATTTTTTTAAAAAAATTTAAAAAATGTTTTTTAAAAAATGGCGGCGCCCAGACACCGGCAACTGTCCGCACCGGTACTGTGACGTCACCAGCGGGCCGCTACCGGTGCTATAGAGTGGACCGCACCGGTAGGAACCCACCACTGATGTGAACCGCTTATTGGAGCCACTGACCTTTAGAGCTAGCCCAATCTAACAATCAAGAAAGTAAAATGGAGGTTACTAAATAAATGGATATTTGAGAGGTTGTTGATGCTCTCTGAGCTTGGTTGAGGAGCCGAGGTGGCGCAGTGGTTAAAAGCAGCACTGCAACCTTCAGCTGATTGCTAGTTCAGCAGTTCAGCTGTTCAAATCTCACCAGGCTCAAGGTTGACTCAGCCTTCCATTCTTCCGAGGTGGGTAAAATGAGGACCCAGATTGTTGGGGGCAATATGCTGAACTCTGTAAACCGCTTAGAGAGGGCTGTAAAGCACTATGAAGCGGTATATAAGTCTAAGTGCTATTGCTAAGTGCTATTGGTTGTGTTCTTGCAAACATTTCATTACCAAACATCATCAGTGCAATTTGGCAAACATGAGTCTGCTCAGACAGCAATGTGTCTTGAAATAATGTTCTCAGGGTTGGCCCAATGAAAAGGAAGGGCAAAACATGACTAATTTGAAGCCAAACATATTCCCAAGGCTCAGTCCAAGATATTGTTTTTTAAAAAATCCATCTACAGATATTTTATGCAACAATAATGACCTCATTTTAGTTATAGGCTTAAAATGTTCTCTTAAAGTATTATTCAAACTATAACATAACCTTATGAAGGCAGGCACTGCACTTAAATTGTAGAAGGTTGCAAACTCTTCTTTATAAATATTGAGCAGTGGATTGAGGATTTAAAACAAATAGTAATAATGAAAAGGTACGGAAGTATAGCGCATATATATTGGAGGTATTTGAGTCTTGTAGAATGATTTGAAAAACAATGAAGAAAAGGAGACAGGAGATTGATAACGGAAGACAGAAATGGTAGAAAAAGAGCTGGCAGGAGGTGAGTTTTTTGGTGTTCACTTCAATGGTTTTTTCATAATTGCATTGTATTTTATTCTTGTTCATTGTCCAGAATTCATTTTGGTAGATTTATTAAATTTGTTTAATAAATAAATACGTCTTGCACGTCTAAACTAGATGTTTATATAAGCCAGAAAATACTAACAGCAAGTGTTCCAGGGGTGAAATGCTACCGGTTCGTCCCGATTCGACCAAACCAGTAGTAACAAATGCTTCCGGTTCGCCGAACTGGTAGTAAAAAATGCTTTTAAAAAGTAAAGAAAAAAGGTTCCCATGATTGCGTGGCTCAGCTGATTGTCACAGCTGATGAACCTTTAAAAAACCTTTTTAAAAGCTTATTTTACTACCTATTCGCCTGAACTGATAGTAAAAAAATGCTTTAAAAAGTAAAAAAATGTTCGGACTATCAGCTGTTTCACAATCAGCTGAGCAGGGGAACCTTTTTTTTTTACTTTTTTTAAAGCATTTTTTTACTACCTATTCGACCAGAACGGTGACTCTGTGAGGTTCCTGCTTGTTGCAGGGGCCATTTTGTGTGAAGTCCAGCTGCTTCTGCATTGTGTGTGAGTCAGTTGTGTAGGAGTCAGTTGTATAGCTTTGGTGTTATTTTTGTGTAAAGTGTGATAGTTGGTTTTTGAGCTCTTTGTGGCTCTTTGAGGTTCCTGCTTGTTGTTGCAGGGGTCATTTTGTGTGCTTTTGCATTGTGTGTGAGTCAGTTGTGTGGCTTTTGTGTTGTTTGTGTATGGAGTGTGAAAGTTGGTTTTTGAGCTCACCTAGTCACATGGCCATAACCACCAAGCCACGACCACCCAGTCACACGACCACCAAGCCACGACCACCAGGCCACGCCCACAGAACCGGTACGAAATTTTTTTAGATTTCACCACTGACTTAGTGTTAAATTTTTGTTGCCAAGTGAGCCAGCTGTTAAATACGTTTTGCCCCATTTTACGATCTTTCTTGCCACAGTTGTTAAGTGAATCACTGCAGTTGTTAAGTCAGTAACACGATTGTTGAGTGAATCTGGCTTCCCCGTTGTCTTTTCTTTGTCAGAAGGCAAAAGGTGATCACCTGATCCATGGACACTGCAACCGTCATAAATATGAGTCAGTTGAGAAGTGGTCAAACTTTGATCATGTGACCATCGGGATGCTGCAACGATCATAAGTATTAAAAAATGAGAAAAAGTCACTTTTTCCACTGCCGTTGTAAATTTCTCCCCCCGCCCCCCAAGTTTTTTATTTTTTTTATTTTTTAACAAACATATCAATGCGTGAACAGTGTGGCACCTAGGTGTCATACATTCTAACACAAATAAAACTAATAAAATTAATCATAGTTATTACATTCAACCAACTTATATATTTCTAATAATAATACACATTTATATGTAAATTTCAATGGCCACTGAAAATTTTTAAAAAACAAGTATAATCCCTTCCCAATATTACCACACCAAACAAATTCACATGCAGTTAATTCCTGCTTCAACAATTGGTAAATGTACATTTATTTATTTATTTATTTATTTATTTATTTATTTATTTATTATTTGTCAACATGTGTACAAGATAACAGGTATGATATAAACATAAACAAAAGCAAAGTATGTATAGGTAAATTTGGACAATAGGACAGAAGGGACGGTAGGCACGATGGTGCGGTTATGCACGCCCCTTACAGACCTCTTAGGAATGGGGTGAGGTCAGGGGTGAAATCCAGCAGGTTCTGACAGGTTCTGGAGAACCGGTAGCGGAAATTTTGAGTAGTTCAGAGAACCGGTAGCGGAAATTTTGAGTAGTTTGGAGAACCAGCAAATACCACCTCTAGCTGGCCCCAGAGTGGGGTGGGAATGGGGATTTTGCAGTATCCTTCCTCTGGAGTGGGGTGGGAATGGAGATTTTGCAGTATCCTTCCCCTGCCACACCCACCAAGCCACACCCACAGAACTGGTAGTTACAAAATTTGGATTTCACCACTGGGTGAGGTCGACTGTAGACAGTCTAAGGTTAAAGTTTTTGGGGTTTGGGGAAGAAACCACAGAGTCAGGTAGTGCATTCCAGGCATTGATTACTCTGTAGCTGAAGTCGTATTTTCTGCAGTCGAGTTTGGAGCGGTTTACATTGAGTTTGAATCTAGTGTGTTCTCTCTCTCTCTCTCTCTCTCTCTCTCTCTCTCTCTCTCTCTCTCTCTCTCTCTCTCTCTCTCTCTCTCTCTCTCTCTCTCTCCCTCCCTCCCTCTCTCCCTCCTCCTCTCTCTCTTTCCCTCCCTCCCTCCCTCTCTCTCTCTCCATCCTCATTTACACACACATAGTTCAATAGCAGTGGGTGGAGGGAAATAGCACAACTGAACTTCGGAAGCATTTGCATTTCAGAAATCTGACTTGTAATTTTATTAATGCCATTTTTTGTTACAAAAGAAAAATAATTATAGCTAAACTAATTACAGATAAACTAACCACTGAGCTGTGGTGGCACAGTGGTTAGAATGCAGTTATTGCAGGCTAACTCTGCCCAGTGCCTGGAGTTCTATCCTGACCAGCTCAGGGTTGACTCAGCCTTCCATTTTTCCCAAGGTCGCTAAAAATGAGGAATCAGATTGTTGGGTGCTATATGCTGACACTATAAATCACTTAGAGAGGACTGTAAAGCACTGTGAAGTGGTATATAAGTCTAAGTGCTATTACTATTTCTAAACATGGGAGACTCGTGAATCAGTTATAGTCACAATAATAATCAATGTGAACATTTAGCAAAATGATTAGGGCTATTCCTTTTTTGAAGTTAAGTCTTTAAATAACCTTCTTGTAATAGGTGCTATTTATTTGGTTGAGTGAACATTATTGATAATGAAATCCAAATCCTTCCCTAAGGATAGAAAGCCAGTAAGGAGGAAGCAATAGGGACCAGAAAGAAAGAAGGAAGAGAAGCAGTTCAGCAGTTATTTGCAAAAACCATTCTAAATAGGTACAGTATGAAGTACATATTTTAATACATAAATTTTCCCTGCAATATTTATGGAAATAGGATTGCTGATAATATGGAGTTATAAAACTGCACATACAGTATTTTAAAAATACGTTTTGTGAATCGTAATATATGTTTTCCAAAGAGAGCCAGTAGATGGCAGTACAGACTACACACAAAGTTCATTACTGTACAGCTGGGAATAACAATTATAAAGAAATGTTTGAATTAATCTTAGCTATGCTTAGGAACCCCCAAATTACCATATTATTCCAAAAGTTCTACATTGGTACAAATTGATTGTGATGAATACCTTTTGCAAGTTGCCAAAAAGACGCCTCTACACTTGGAGATCATCGACAGATACACAAAATAATATAGTAAGGAACCAAACTGACTATTTTACAATAAACAAAAGATTTAGAAACTCAGTAAAATCAGTGAAGACATACACAGATGCAGATGTTCTATCTGATCATAATCTACTACTTGCTGAAGTCCAGCTGAAACTAAAAAGGATGAAAAATCTGAATCCTCCTAAACCAAGAATTGACAGTGACTTCATCATTAAACATGGAGATAAGATAAAAGAAGAAATAGAAATTGATTTAGGAGAAAACAACAACCTAAATAATGAAGATGTAGACGTGAACTGGAATACATTTAAAAATGCAATAGTAGAAATTACAAACTCAAAACAGAGAGTGGGATACCAGAAGAAACAACAGTGGATGACGGATGAAATTCTTCATCTTGTGGATGAAAGAAGCTCTTATAAAAATAAAAACAAAGCAAATTCCAATAAACTGCAGATAACAATTAGAAGAAAAATTTGACTGGCACAAGAAAAGTGGTTTGCAAAGAGATGCAAAGAAACAGAAGTGACAGAACGTATGCATGATAATTTCAACTTACACACACAAAAAATGAAAGAAGCAGCAGGCCTCTTCAAAAAGAAAACCAACTACTTAGTTGACAAGGAGGGGGAAATTATCTTGGATGAGGATGAAAAACTAAAAAGATGGAAGGACCTCCTCATCTGGCCATCCATGTACCAAGCCATATTTGTTTTATAATACAAACTAGCACTTATACCCAGAAACCTTTTGTTAACTGTCAGCCTTGCAAGGTAGTCCAGGCAAGAAACATCCAAAACTAGCTCCACTTTATTGTAAGGTTAAATTTACAGAATCTTGCAAGCCTGAAAGTGCATTTCTCCCCCTTTGCTTTTACAGCCCAAGAAACTAGGGAGGGTCTCTTCTGAGACGTTTGCCACACCCTCATCCTGCTACATGTTGGGCTGTAAGCTAAGCTGTCTATTATCTTACCGTTGCCATGGCTGCAGCTCTTCCCCTGCCTCCCAAAATCATTCCCAGCATGGGTGTCAAACTCGTTCGCGTCACGTGACGTCACAAGATGTATCATGATGTTTTTTGCCTTTGCGGAGCCTGGGTGGGCGTGGCCTGCACATGATGCATCCGGCCTGCAGGCCGCCAGTTTGACACTCCTGCATTACAGTAACCAACTCAAGGCCAGGAAGACAGGAGTTCATAATGATTAGCACCTGTCAATCTGTTTGGACCATCTGTCATTTCCAAATGATTTTTAAAGGCAATGTATTTATGAGTGTAAGAGACAGGTGTATTATTATCAGGTGGGTGCTTTATGTGTTATCTCTCTGGGTATGTTCCTGTTCTCCTTCACATAACATCTACATATGCCAGGAGTTCAGTCCTTTGACCAGCTCAAAGTTGACTCAGCCTTCCATCCTTCTGAGGTGGGTAAAATGAGAACCCAGATTGTTGCGGGCAATTTGCTGACTCTGTAAACCCCTCAGAGAGGGCTATACTTTATAAAGCACTTGGAGTGGTAAATCTAAGTGCTATTGTTATTGTATATATGTGTTGGCTGGAAAGAACAGTGGACAGAAGATGCTCTGCTCTGGATGACGTGGCGTGGAGAGAGGATGAGAGACTTGGAATGAAGCAGATGGCAGAATTCAAAGTTGGTACCCAAATGCCTCTTCCACAGAGATGCATTGAGCATTTCCCCCCTACCCCCCCAAGAATATTTCTTTTCCTGCAGCTCCCAGTCAGTTCAACCCATCTTAAACATGTTCTTTCTTTTGGTAGGTTCTTCCAGCATACCATTCTGTTCGGTTTTCAGAATCTTGATTGCTGCTGGCTGATTGGCGGACAGAATTCTTAACCCTTTGACTTAATTTCTGTTGAGTTGGAAACAATAAAAAGGTAAGATTGCTCCCTGCTGCTTCAGAAGAAAATTGCCTAACGCTGGACAGTTTCTTGAAAATATCTGAAACATCAAGGTAGCCTGCTCCTGTTCAAATTCTCCATTTCTTAGTACCTCAGTATTTACCTTTTATGGTACTCTTTTTCAAGGTTTTAATCTACTGTACTATTTTAACAACTCACATAATTTGATTGACAATGTGAGGTCGCTATTTATACTAGCTGCAGCATCTGGTTTTGCTGCTCTTTCTACTGCCAATTTTTTTTTTGCTCTGAAGAATTATTAATCCCAAGCTTCACATCTACATCGGCAGTAATATTATCTGCATTGTTCCATCATTCACCTCACTATTTTTAGACTTCAGTCAATGACAATTTGGAAAATTATGAGGAGGGTTAATGTTGCATGACTGACCAATCCATATCCCGAAGTTAAAAGAATGAAGGATGTATCTTCAAATGTAATGCAGGATGCTTATTACATGAAAAGGAATGCTCTTCGCTTCATGCTTTTACATTATAGTCTAAATCAAGACTAATTGCCCTACTAGAATTAAGTAGGGATTTACTGGGAAATTTGTCCTTACAAATGTATGTTGATAACACTTCTGCGTATGCATTTCTTGAAGATTCTAGGAATTAATACATTTTTAAAAAAATTAAGTCTCCTTTACACTGTCTGAAGCAACTATCTGTAAGTTAACCTCTTCAACCTAAAGGTATTCAGGTATCCCTTTTCCCCCATAAGTTTGCAGTATACAAGCTAAGAAGGCTGCAAAAGGTTCACTACTTCCAAGAGATCAGCAAATCCTGCCCAAGTAGGATTTTTTAGGGGGGGCAATATTCATTTTTCTAAGGATTGATACTGGGCTGTCAACAAAGCTACCACAGTGACCTACTGTAAAGAGTCTTTTAAATTTAATCATTTCAGAAAAGGATTTTGGCAGTGTGGTTTCTCATACAAGAGTGAGAAAAGCTACACCTGTTAAATGTTCTCTTAGACTGCTATTAAAGATTAGAATCACAGAATCATAGGGCTGGAAGGCAACGTGGATGCCTTCTAGACCAGGGGTAGGCAAAGTTGGCTCTTCTATGACTTGTGGACTTCAACTCCCAGAATTCCTAAGCTAGCATGATTGGCTCAGAAATTCTGGGAGTTGAAGTCCACGAGTCATAGAAGAACCAACTTTGCCTACCCCTGTTCTAGACCAACCTCCTGCCCAAGGCAGGAGTCTTTATACCATTCTGGACAAATGTTGTCTATTTGTTTTGTGAAAACCTCCAGTGATGAAGCTCTGGGAAGCAAGCTGTCCCATTGATTAATCATTTTGTCTGTAAATTCATCCTTAGTTCCAAGTAGGATCTCCTTTTGACGAGCTTCCACCCATTGCTTCTTGTCCTGCCCTCAGGTGACTTGGAGAACAAATCAATCTCCTCTTTCCTGTGACAACCCTTCAAGTATTGGAAGACAGCTATCATGTAACCCCTAAGCCTTCTTTTCATAAACTCTTAAGTTCTTCCCCCATTTCTTTTTCTCACGGTATTTATATCTCTAACAAAAATATGGGGATGACAAAAACCTTCTTGGAGTAGCAACAAACATTACTGGCCTGGTTCAAATTATCAAGAGTGTGGAACAATGAGTTAGAAACAGAATCATGGTCATCAATCTTCTAGAGGGAGAAGACACTTGAACTGAAGGATGATATAATCAAATCTAGCATCCAGAAATGGCTCTGATTTACTAATTTTAGACTCAGAATGTAATTAATTATTTGCTCATATTATACTTTATGTTCATGATTTCAGCTGCACTTTCATTTAATATAAAAAAATAGGAATTTCTCCTGATTTTTATACATTTTTAATGTATATTAGCCACTTGTTAAGAACTTAAGTTCACTTTACTACTTTTGTGATATTATGGCAGAATCACTGTTTTATTTTTCCATCTTCAAGTAAAGTAATGATATTCCAAGGAAAGTGGATTAATCTAGTTTTGCAAATTTCTACATCTCAGATCTGCTTTTGATTAGTACCAAGGAATTTGTTATGGGTGAAGCATTGGTTTGATAACTGACTTTTGTTTCTAATGTTGACAAAGTAGTCAAACTGAATTACAGATGCATTATGAATAAAAAGGATGTGTATGAAATTGAGTTTTAATTACAAGAGGAATATATATACAGTGCTAGCAGTATTTAATTTTGAGAGTGTTAATGATTCAGCCCCAACTGATGTACATTTACTGACATTAATTGTTATACTGGTTTATTTTATATTTATTTACACAGATTGCATAGCTTGCTTTCTCATCTGGAGAATTCTACATCTTTTGTCAATTTTACATTTTGTTTGTCTAAGAAGCAAGTATTTAGTTATTTTTTAAAAAATTATTTGAACAAATCAAGAAAACATTGAAATAAATAAAACACCATAAAGAACACTACTTCCCCCACCTGAAATAAAACTACACACACAAAAATAAAATCTATCCTCTACCCCAGGGGTCGGGAACCTTTTTGACTAAGAGAGCCATGAAAGCAAAAAATTTGGAAATTTATTTCAGTGAGAGCCATATAATATATTTTAAAAGTGAATTCAACTAAATGTCAATAGGGACAATGGGATATTGAGAGAATCCCTGTCTTTGTGCTGTTTAATTTGTTGCTGCTGTAGCAGCTTCCTTGCTCCAAAGTGATATTTGTCTTTGAGTTGGTGATTTCCATCATAGCATTGGTAATGATTCTTTCTTTCTTTCTTTCTTTCTTTCTTTCTTTCTTTCTTTCTTTCTTTCTTTCTTTCTTTCTTTCTTTCTTTCTTTCTTTCTTTCTTTCTTTCTTTCTTTCTTCTTCTTCTTCTTCTTCTTCTTCTTCTTCTTCTTCTTCTTCTTCTTCTTCTTCTTCTTCTTCTTCCTTCCTTTCTTCTTCTTCTTCTTCTTCTTCTTCTTCTTCTTCTTCTTCTTCTTCTTCTTCTTCTTCTTCTTCTTCTTCTTCTTCCTTCTTCTTCTTTCTTTCTTTCTTTCTTTCTTTCTTTCTTTCTTTCTTTCTTTCTTTCTTTCTTTCTTTCTTTCTTTCTTTCTTTCTTTCTCTCTGCAAACCAATCCCCACCGTGGCTCCTTTCTCCCTCGCCCAGCCCTCTTCCAAGACGTCAAGTGCGGGGAACCGCACCAAGCGAGGTAGGTGGGTGGGTTGCTGAAGAAGCCCCGGAGCCCCGCCGCCAACCTGCGTCTCCTGCTGGGAAGGAGCCTCTGTCGCTGTCTCTCGCTGGGTTCCAGCCACCAGACTGAGTCCCTGACCGCGGCACCGGCAGGGTTAATGCGTATGGGAGAGGAGAGAGAGCGCTACCGCCGCCGCTGCTACTTTCACCGCTTCGATATTTCTTTGGTGGGCGCGCGCGGGAGGGACCATGGAGCAGAGGCGCCTGGCAGCTTAAGGCAAGAGGCGGGTGGGAGACGCGGGTAGGAGCCTGTCGCCGCCGCCGCCACTTCTGGCATCCCCACGCCTCTCACCCCGCTCGCCGGGTGCCTCTGCTCAGCGGTCCCTCCTGCGCAGGCCCACCAAAGAAATATTGGAGCAGCGCAGCGGCGGCGGTAGCGCGCTCTCTCCTTCCCTCCCTGCATGGGAGGGAAGGAGAGAGAGCGCTACCGCCGCCGCTGCGCTGCTCCAATATTTCTTTGGTGGGCCTCCGCAGGAGGGACCGCTGAGCAGAGGCACCCGGCGAGCGGGGTGAGAGGCGTGGGGATGCCAGAAGTGGCGGCGGCGGCGGCGACAGGCTCCTGCCCGCGTCTCCCACCCGCCTCTTGCCTTAAGCTGCCGGGCGCCTCTGCTCCATGGTCCCTCCCGCGCGCGCCCACCAAAGAAATATCGAAGCGGTGAAAGTAGCAGCGGCGGCGGTAGCGCTCTCTCTCCTCTCCCATACGCATTAACCCTGCCGGTGCCGCGGTCAGGGACTCAGTCTGGTGGCTGGAACCCCGCGAGAGACAGCGACAGAGGCTCCTTCCCAGCAGGAGACGCAGGTTGGCGGCGGGGCTCTGGGGCTTCTTCAGCCGCTTGGCTGGAGAACGGCGGGGATGTGGCCATGGCCGTTTTTTAGCTCCCCCCGTCCCGGCTGAACGCCGCCATTTGGGTTATTTTTCCCTCTGTGCATGCGCGCGCATGCACAGAGGGAAAAATAACCCAAATGATTGTGGTCAGCCGGGACGGGAAAGCGGTGATTGTGTTCAGCCGGGACGGGAAAGCGGGCAGGAGAAGCTCCGCGCCGCAACCGCCGCCAGTTCCATCGGCTATACGCCGAAGGACTGGCCCGGGCGAACCGGGAGGATTTCACCCCTGCTGCGAGCCATATGCAGTCATCAAAAGAGCCACATCTGGCTCGCGAGCCATAGGTTCCCGACCCCTGTTGTAGGTCATCTAGTCCACCACCACCCCGCCCAAGCAGGAGACCCTACACCATTTCTGACAGATGGCAGTCCAGTCTCTTCTTGAAAGCCTCCAGTGATGAAGCTCCCACAACTTCCGAAGGCAACTTCTGTCCCATGGGTTGATTATTTTCACTGTCAGAAAATTTGTCCTTATTTCCAGGTTGAATCTTTCCTTGTTCAGTTTCCATCCATTATTCCTTGTCTGGCCTTCAGGTGCCTTGGAAAATAGCTTGACCCCCTTCCTCTCTGTGGCAGCCCCTCAAATACTGGAAGACCGCTATCATGTCTCCCCTGGTCCTTCTCTTCACTAGACTAGCCATGCCCAGTTCCTGCAACCGTTTTTCATATGTTTTAGCCTCTAGTCCCCTAATCATCTTTGTTGCTCTTCTCTGCATTCTTTCTAGAGTCTCAACCTCTTTTTTATAGTGTGGGGACCAAAACTTGACTAGAAGATCTCCAAGGTCCCTTCCAGCTCTATTCTGCTTGATTGATTCTCCTTCACCAAGGTGGTGCTACAGAGTTGGCATACCTCCAGGATCCCGATAGATAATGCTGTTTAATCGATGGCATGCTGGTCTATGACCATAATAAAGATTTGATGGAATCAATCAAACTTGGAGTGTGCCAGCTGTGCCAAGTCCAATCAGCTGGACAGATATTATGGGAGACAGTGGGCAGTGCTTTAAGTAAGCAGGCTGTATGGCGCAGTATGTACACTGCAAAAGTTGGGTGTTTCCTTCTGCAAGAGCGGAGTTTACATAGGGTGGCAGGGGGGTGCTGGCCAGGTTGAGTCTCTTCTTAAATACCTCCAGCAACGGAGCACCCACAACTCCAGGAGGCAAGCTGTTCCACTGGTTAATTGTTCTCACTGCCAGGAAGTTTCTCCTTAGTTCTAGGTTGGATCTCTCTTTAATGATGTTCCACCTGTTACTTTTTGTCCTTCCTTCAGCTACTGTGGAGGTAGTCCTTAACTTACAGCTATTCATTTTGTGACCGAAGTTACAATAGCATTAAAATAAACAAAGATGATTAGGGGACTGGAGGCTAAAACATATGAAGAACGGTTGCAGAAACTGGGTATGTCTAGTGCAGGGGTCGGGAACCTATGGCTCGCGAGCCAGATGTGGCTCTTTTGATGACTGCATATGGCTCGCAGCAGGGGTGAAATCCTCCCGGTTCGCCCGGGCTAGTCCTTCGGCGTATAGCCGATGGAACTGGCGGCGGTTGCGGCGCGGAGCTTCTCCTGCCCGCTTTCCCGTCCCGGCTGAACACAATCACCGCTTTCCCGTCCCGGCTGACCACAATCATTTGGGTTATTTTTCCCTCTGTGCATGCGCGCGCATGCACAGAGGGAAAAATAACCCAAATGGCGGCGTTCAGCCGGGACGGGGGGAGCTAAAAAACGGCCATGGCCACATCCCCGCCGTTCTCCAGCCAAGCGGCTGAAGAAGCCCCAGAGCCCCGCCGCCAACCTGCGTCTCCTGCTGGGAAGGAGCCTCTGTCGCTGTCTCTCGCGGGGTTCCAGCCACCCGACTGAGTCCCTGACCGCGGCACCGGCAGGGTTAATGCGTATGGGAGAGGAGAGAGAGCGCTACCGCCGCCGCTGCTACTTTCACCGCTTCGATATTTCTTTGGTGGGCGCGCGCGGGAGGGACCATGGAGCAGAGGCGCCCGGCAGCTTAAGGCAAGAGGTGGGTGGGAGACGCGGGTAGGAGCCTGTCGCCGCCGCCGCCACTTCTGGCATCCCCACGCCTCTCACCCCGCTCGCCGGGTGCCTCTGCTCAGCGGTCCCTCCTGCGGAGGCCCACCAAAGAAATATTGGAGCAGCGCAGCGGCGGCGGTAGCGCGCTCTCTCCTTCCCTCCCATGCAGGGAGGGAAGGAGAGAGAGCGCTACCGCCGCCGCTGCTACTTTCACCGCTCCGATATTTCTTTGGTGGGCGCGCGCGGGAGGGACCATGGAGCAGAGGCGCCTGGCAGCTTAAGGCAAGAGGCGGGTGGGAGACGCGGGTAGGAGCCTGTCGCCGCCGCCGCCACTTCTGGCATCCCCACGCCTCTCACCCCGCTCGCCGGGTGCCTCTGCTCAGCGGTCCCTCCTGCGGAGGCCCACCAAAGAAATATTGGAGCAGCGCAGCGGCGGCGGTAGCGCGCTCTCTCCTTCCCTCCCATGCAGGGAGGGAAGGAGAGAGAGCGCTACCGCCGCCGCTGCTACTTTCACCGCTCCGATATTTCTTTGGTGGGCGCGCGCGGGAGGGACCATGGAGCAGAGGCGCCTGGCAGCTTAAGGCAAGAGGCGGGTGGGAGACGCGGGTAGGAGCCTGTCGCCGCCGCCGCCACTTCTGGCATCCCCACGCCTCTCACCCCGCTCGCCGGGTGCCTCTGCTCAGCGGTCCCTCCTGCGCAGGCCCACCAAAGAAATATTGGAGCAGCGCAGCGGCGGCGGTAGCGCGCTCTCTCCTTCCCTCCCTGCATGGGAGGGAAGGAGAGAGAGCGCTACCGCCGCCGCTGCGCTGCTCCAATATTTCTTTGGTGGGCCTCCGCAGGAGGGACCGCTGAGCAGAGGCACCCGGCGAGCGGGGTGAGAGGCGTGGGGATGCCAGAAGTGGCGGCGGCGGCGGCGACAGGCTCCTGCCCGCGTCTCCCACCCGCCTCTTGCCTTAAGCTGCCGGGCGCCTCTGCTCCATGGTCCCTCCCGCGCGCGCCCACCAAAGAAATATCGAAGCGGTGAAAGTAGCAGCGGCGGCGGTAGCGCTCTCTCTCCTCTCCCATACGCATTAACCCTGCCGGTGCCGCGGTCAGGGACTCAGTCTGGTGGCTGGAACCCCGCGAGAGACAGCGACAGAGGCTCCTTCCCAGCAGGAGACGCAGGTTGGCGGCGGGGCTCTGGGGCTTCTTCAGCCGCTTGGCTGGAGAACGGCGGGGATGTGGCCATGGCCGTTTTTTAGCTCCCCCCGTCCCGGCTGAACGCCGCCATTTGGGTTATTTTTCCCTCTGTGCATGCGCGCGCATGCACAGAGGGAAAAATAACCCAAATGATTGTGGTCAGCCGGGACGGGAAAGCGGTGATTGTGTTCAGCCGGGACGGGAAAGCGGGCAGGAGAAGCTCCGCGCCGCAACCGCCGCCAGTTCCATCGGCTATACGCCGAAGGACTGGCCCGGGCGAACCGGGAGGATTTCACCCCTGCTGCGAGCCATATGCAGTCATCAAAAGAGCCACATCTGGCTCGCGAGCCATAGGTTCCCGACCCCTGCTCTACCCCAACAAGCCATAGTTGCAGGTTTACATAAATCAATTTGTAATTTTAAGGAGATAAAATGTTAAGCAGTATATGCCAAGCCATGTCCATAAATCTATGAAATCCAGTAGGATCAGCGGTGGGTTGCTCCCGGTTCGGACTGGTTCTTAGAACCGGTAGCACCGGCAGTGGGAGGCTCCGTCCACCCGCCTGGGACGCTTCTGCGCATGCGCAGAAGTGTTGCGTGTGCACACAAGCGAGCGAGCGAGCGCACGAACCGGTAGCAAAATCATTTACAACCCACCACTGAGTAGGATATACTTTATTTTTAATAGAGTAAAAATGGAACCAAGTTTGACTATAGCCAAAATGTTTGTTTTTTTCTTTTTTCTTAGAGTGCTAACATTTTAGTCTGTGCAATTTTCAATACTTTTAAATAGCACTTGCCAAAGAAACATGCACTTAGTTGTTGAGTATTTCACTGGAATAAATGTGAACAGAACATAAATGGAATGAATGTCTTGTCTTGTACCACTTTGTATATTCCAGACAATAGAATTGTTATACTAGAATTAATTAGACTAAGATTGATGTTATTACAGGCTACTATGTAATTTTTGAATCCCTTCAAAAATTTTCAAACTAAAGGAGTAACTAAATAGGCCCGACTCACTACTTTTTGGATTATCATCAGGGGTGGGCTGCTGGGGGTTCGCAGGGGTTCAGGAGAACCTCTAGCTATGATTCTGTGCAGTTCGGAGAACCCCCAAATCCCGCTCATGGCTGGCCCTGCTCACCCCTCCCCTCCCCGGAGTCCCCACACGGCCCATTTTGGATGCAGGTATGTGCAGGGTGCACGCGGAAGCTTGGGGAGGGCAAAAAGAGGGCCTGTTTCTGGCCTCCAGAGTGCCTCCGGAGCCTGGGGAGGCTGTTTTCGCCCTCCCGGAGACTCGAGTAAAGCCTCCGGAGCCCGGGGAAGGCAAAAACGCCCCCCCTGCTGTGGTGCAGGAGGCTAACAAGGCCACACCCACCATGGCCATGCCCACCCAGCAACCGGGCAGAGAACCCCTTGCTAAAAATTTTGAAGCCCACCCCTGATTATCATCACAGAATGCTGCTAAAAGGGTGGAGCCCAGAGTCTCAGAAAATATTATTGCACATAGTGTTGCTTTAACTGTGTTTATTTCCATTTGGCAAAAGGAGCAGGTGCTTTCCCAGGTTTAACAAAGGAATAAAACATCAGAAATTATTTTTATATACTAATAGAACATTGTACGAGTATATAATTGTAAGAGTATATAATATAATATTTCCTTTTATTACAGGCTTTCTTTTTAGCACGCTGCAATACAACAAAAAGAGATAGCCTTACATTCAGCTATACTTATATAAGCATGCTAAATATTAAACAAAATAATTTTCTCACAGATGTAGAAGATAGACAATTCAATGTATCATAGGAATTCAAATAGTGAAGAGTGTAATGCATACTTTTTTTTAACAGTCTCACTTTCAGAAGTGACCTAGTTCACTAATTTTATAACAAAGCCAGATACAATCTTGCCAATAACCAATTTTCACTGAAGAAAGTGGACAAGCTTCTTAATGTCTAGACTAAATCATGAACATTCCTTGGAAAATTAACAGGAACTTTTGGTCTGGATTTACCATAATACGTTCAATTATGTAGAAGTAATCTGAGATTTTTGAGCGTATGTTTAAATCCAGAGAACTCCAAAGTTTTGTATTATTACAAGCCAGGGAAAGTCTTTGTTTTATGAAGAATATGTGGGACAATATGTCAGTTTAGAACAAAAAGGAAAATATATCATTCTGGAGTAGAAAATGTAAGTATGTGTATGAAAAGGAATCTATCCCATTAAAATAAGAAAAATGTGTTTAGTATTGCTGCATATCAATTTTGCCTCACTCCTGTGATTTTAAAATGGATATTCCATTTCGTATTCATCCTCCAAATATTTTCTCTCAATCAATATCATCTAGACATTTATATATCTTATAGATTTATAACTTGCCATAGTTGTTAAGTGAATCACTGCAGTTGTTAAGTTAGTAACACGGTTGTAACATGAATTTGGCTTTCCCATTGACTTTGCTTGTCAGAAAATTGATGATGATGATCACATGACCCCAGGACACTGCAGTTATAAAATGAACCACTTGCCAAGTGTCCGAATTTTGATCATGTGACCATAAAGATGCTACAATTGTAAATGTAAAAAACAGTTATTTCACTTTTTTCAGTGCTGCTGTAACTTTGAACAGTCACTAAAGGAAAGGTTGTAAATCAAGGACTACGTTTATTTTTTTTACTCTATGCAAATTTAGAGACAGTTTGGTGTAGTGGTTAAGACATCAGGTTATAAACCAGGAGACCGTGAGTTCTAATCCTGCCTTGAGCACAAAGCCCAGTTAGGTGACCTTGGGCCAGTCGCTCTATCTCAGCCCTAAAAAGAAGGCAACAGCAAGCCACCTCTGCAAAACCTTTCCAAGAAAACTGCAAAGACTTGTCAGGTAGTCTTTGAGAATTTGACACAATTGAACAAAAGAAAAAAAATGTATGCAATTTTACTTGAATAAGTGTAGAGCTTTCCATAGGTCGCTGATCACATGTGTATTTATTACTATACTAGAAGTAAGCAGCCTTACAGATAAACAAGCTCCGAAACTACAGAGGACTTTAAAGATTATAACCAGCACTATGAATTACACATGGAAATAAACTGGCAGCCAATGTAACTTCTGAAATATTAGTGTTAGGTGACAATATTGGCTTGATCTTTTAAACATCCAGGCTACATTAGTTGTACTGTACATTAGTTATTCTCAACATCCAAGGAAAGGAACATCTGTCTTGTCCATTTCATTGCCATCGGATTTTCTAATGTAGCAAGACTTTGCTTGTTATCCCTTCAGCCAGCCCACCCAATTTCATACAACCTCAGCCAGGTCAACTTAATTTTGTCTTCTCCATTTCCCCTTTCCACTTTCTGACTTGGCTCAAACAGTATCATCCTCCCTTGCCTTTTAGATCTCAACAATTAGTTAATAATCTTCAGTCCCCCAACTGGTTCCTTTTTACTAGATCTCTGAAACATGGGAGTAATCACTCTCCCACTATCCCAAGAATCTACAGTTACTCCCTAACAATTGGGGAAAAAAGTATATCAGTTACAAATTGTGTTGCAAGGCTGTCATAAATTATTTACATTCATCAGGCAGCAGGATTAAAACAATACTGGAACTATTTCCTCAAATAATACAAGGAAATTGTTGGCCTGTGCCATACTAAAATGTTATACCATAAGACTCTATACCAGCAAGCAGCAGTATTATGTACTGAAACAAAGAAGCATCTTTAAAAACATGGCAAAATGCCACAGTATTATAAAGAAAAATTACTCATGCATCAAGATGATATCTAAACATATTGCTAAAAAGTCAGGTCTTTGCCAAATCCTTTTTTTCCCTCATGTAGTAGTAACATCCTTTTAAACCTCAACAGACCATTTAACCTTCTCATAAATGAAATTAGACTCACCCTTCCCTTTTCTCCCTTTGCCATTAATTTTCTATTCTCTCTGCTAAATAATTCCTATTTTTTTCTTCCTATCCACTCCTCTCAAAAAACATGTTAAATAATAAGCCAAAATTAGCAACCCCAATTTAATAATTTCATACGTCATGCTAAAACAAATGCACCTTATTATGTGGCGCACTGATTCTCATAGTATGAATCTCACAGTAAGACTTACTGTGGTTTACCACATTGTGCTTATTATATACAGAAACTTTCTTCCTTTCATGAAACTTCAAGATCTTGAAAAATATATTTCAATATTGTGATGTGTTCAGACAATGTTTTTACCTTCTACAGATTCAAATTGTGAACTTAAAAGCAAGATAGAAAGAGTATTGATGCACTCAAATTCTGGCGCTAAAACAGACTTTTAAGGATATGGAGACCAGCCAGGAAAATCAACAAATGGATCATAGAACAAATCAATTAAGGATTTTCATTTAAATCATCAGGCTCATGCTCTGATATTTTGGGCACATTATGCAAAGACCCGGCTTCCTTGAGAAGTCCATAATGTTGGGGAACGATGAACGAAAAAGAAGGATGACCAGCGGCGAGTGGAAGACAGATTATCCGAGAGAATTGTCTATTTACGAGGTCCTTGAAGGTCGACACCGCCTTGACGTCACTTCATCAATCCTGAAGACCTTCCTGGCTGCACTTCATTCCTCCTTAAGAAGGTGGCGCCCTCTCTAAAGAATTTCTTTCCGCGACGCATGCGCTCCATGCGCAGGGCCTCTTCTCCTTTCAGCTAAAACCCGGAAGCGTCCTTCAGTTGGCGGTGCGCGTGCCACCATCCTTTCAGTTTCTCCGCCTGTCCTCCCGCACAGCCCCTCTTCTAGCCCCCCCCCTCGCGTTCCCCCGCGCATCTCCTCAATCCCTTTCCTTTTCAATACCGCTGAGCTCTTCCCGGCCCCCTATAGCATAAAAAAAAGAGAGAGAGGCAAGCCCCCATTAAATTCGACGTGCCATTTGATTGGCTGGTAGAAAAGTTTCTGCCGCTGTTTTTCAAGAAAAGGAAGCGACAGAAGCTAGAGGCCGGTCGGCCGGCTTGCTGAGAGAAACTTGACTGGCGTTTGAGACTCTCTTCTGCTCCCCTCCGCCTTCGGTCGCGGGGTGCGCGAGCCTATAAAGAACACAAGCGGTTCCAACGTTCTGAGCGCGTGGCAGGACGGAGAAGCGCGCGGGGGTGGGGGAGCGCGCGCAGAGATAGTGGTGCAGAACTCGGCCGGCTAGCAAGCAAGCAAGCGAGGGGGGGGGGGGGGACGACGACCCAGGTACTGAGAAGAACCGTGCAGAAACGAACGTGGAAATGCAGCCCAAATCCCAGCACGAGCAATAGCAAACGCTAAGCTTTCCTATCTGACCTGCTGCTCCAACCTTTCTAAAGCCACAACCCACAGCCCCTGGCTTTCGGTTATGCTTTCTCCACTTATTCTCCAAGCCTCCGTTATCATTTCTGTCCTTTCGGTGACATTAAACGGGCGTTTCTCCTTGACGACACTCCTTTCCGGGTTCTCTTGTTAGAGCACCTGGGCGAGTACACACCTCTTTGCAAGTACAGCTCATCCAATTGCTAGGTTCCCTCCCATTTCTCTGCACCTAGCAGAGAATTCCTATAGGCCCTCCCCTCTTTTAAGTCTGTGGACTAGCCCCAGAAAGCACCTATCCTAACTGTGAACTGGCAGCTGACATCTGAGCAGGTATGAATACCAAGAAAGTAGCTCTCATCACTGGCATTACTGGCCAGGTAAGTACAAGTTGAACTTAGTTTCATCCAAATATTATAGGAAAATATTGCATAACATGCTTTATTCAAGACAAATTGGAGGGGGGAGATTGGGTGTTTGGAAATCACTGGACAAAGGAGATATTTATTTATCTATCACCCATCCATTTATCATCCATCCACATTTTTACACCGTCAATCTCACTTAAGTGGGCAGCTTACAGTAAAATATTAAATACTGAATTTACTTCCTGATGTTTCCTGCATACATTCCTAAGGACAATCAGGGCAATGAATACACATATTCTGTAGGTATGTTATAGGGATATTTGATGCTGACTATGAATCGTAGTTCAATATTTGTGTATTGTTTTGAAACATCTCAATGTGCTGTTTTTTTCTCAGTTGTAATACTTTTAATGGATGATTCCCAAAAATGGGCATTACGAATAACAAAAGTCCATTTTTTAAACTTACAATTAAGTTAAAAAACTGTCGTGGTCCCATTTCATAAAGCCGCCTTTTTTTAATGGTATATATTTGCAAAGTGATAATTTTTGAATTTCATATAAGCAGGGTAAAAATTCCTATATGGAGGAATCACTTCCATACAAGGATGTGTAATATGAGAAGTTGGCCCTAAGTTCTGAAAAAATATAACCTGTTACATCTCCTTGGTAGTATGTTTAATAATTACGAAAAGAGTTACTAGGATTTTATAGGAGTCTCATCCTGGAACAATTTTGATAGGTAATCAAAATTGGGATAGGTGTGTCAAAGGACATCTTGCCTGCAAAATGTCTAGCACCTGGGCTGCTGGTGCCCTGTCCCTGTAAGACCTCTCTCTCTCTAGCCATCCCAGCAGCATGTGGCTATAAAAGCTGAGGAGAGAGGCAGCTGAGTATAGAGGTGTTGGTATGGAAATGAGAGGGAAAGTGTTTTCTGTTTTTATGGAATTAAAGGAGCCTGAAGCAGCCTAAGGCAAATAGAAGAGTTACTGTTCTCCAGCTGTAAGGATGACCTGCCTATATGTAAAGAACCTGTGATAAATACTCTTTATCTTTATTAGTTCAAAGGGCCATGATGACTCTGCCAGTGAAGTGTTGAGTAATAGGCGGTGGCCTTTATTACTATGCACAGTTTATTCACTTCCTTGTGATTTACAAGCTGATCCGAAATGACCCGGGAAGTAGTTGATAGATTTCTATCTTGACAATCTTATCTCAACACCTGGGTTTAAGCGGAGATGAAGAAAACTGGGTTTAACCACAAAGAATGACAATAACTGTTCACAGAGAATTGCCAACCGTTCCTGTTCTCTTTTTCTAACGTTTAGTTAATCAAAATTATATGTTGCCTGTATCACAACTCTAGGCAGTTTACAGAGTAGAATACTTAGTGGCCAAACAACAATTAAAAAACCCCACAACTAATGTCAAATGACAATAGAATTACCAAACACCTAAAGCAGAGCAAATAGCATAGGCACCTACAAAGCAGTATGCAATGCACATCTTTATTGACGTGTCACAGAATTAGTAAAGGTGACACTGATCTTTCTGTACCGACACAGTGGAGACAAAGCTTCATGCGTTGCTTGCTTTGAGTTAGAGTTGGATTTCAACAATTACTGCAACTATGGACTTTCAGTGCCCCCACTATGCTAGACCTGCAATAATAGACCTTTTGGGCTTAGTTATGTCAAAAATTCAGAAAATGCCTAAGTTAACTCTGCTGGCATGTTACATATATCTCCTCCCTGAACAAAAGAGAAACAATTCTTTATATACTCATTTATTTAAAAAAAAATACAGTCCAGTGATGTGTGTGATTTCCAGGATCTGTTGCATGCTGCTTATGTTCTCTTTCTGTTGACAAGCCCTTGTAGCCCACTTGAGGCAGCTCCAGGTCACACAAAGCCTTCATTCTTAAAGTGGTTTTGGAAAACTTTGACTGCCTTGTGTGTTTTTCAGGGGCTCTGGTGACTCTGCAAGAGTGCGGCTTCTAGAGGCCATATGAGAGCACACCTAATTCTTGCACAACCTGTGCAAACCGTATGAGAACAGGTTGTGCTTTCTAGAATATTTGTTTTCAGCAGGGGTGGGTTCTGGATTCTCCCGCTGCCGGTTCACTCAGGGATACGCTGTGTGCGTGCGCAGTACTTAAAAAAAGCTTCTGTGCATGCGCAGAAGCAAAAAACAAGATGGCATCTATGCCGCCGCCGGGAGAACCGGCTCAGGGGTGTGGCAGGCCTGGGTCGCTGCCGGTTCTAGCGACCCAGGCCACCAACTTACTACCGGTTCTATAGAACCGGTCCGAACTGGAAGAACCCACCTCTGGTTTTCAGGTGTTGGTAAATGCTAGTGTGTCACCTAGAATGTTGTGATTTGTCACCTTTGACACATGTGTCATAAGTTTGCTATAACTGTACTGAATTCTGCACTTCCAGAATGTGACTGCAGAGCCATCTCCATATTCACAGATGAACTTGCACAACAGCATGTCTTCTTCAAACTGAGAAATAAATTGTATTTGCATTTCCTGGGGCTGGTTTTTTAAAATGTTTTAACAAAACTATGGAACTGCTGTAGTTAGTTACAACTAACTTAAATTCCATAGATTTCACTGAGTTTTCTGTATGTGTCAGGGTAAAAATTGATTCATGCCATCTGCGTGACAAAATAATGGATTTGAATTAATTCTGCTTTCCTATATTAATTTAGTAATAATGCTACTAAACTAAACCAAATGATCCATGTTTTCTTTTGTAATATAGGGGCAAATTTGGAAAAAGTAGAGTTATCAATATTAAATGTGCCTAATATAGGCCTTGTAAGCAATTGGGGGAAAATGTTTGCAGTTATGAAAGTAATATAATGGTTTGGAATTACGTATACAAGGGTGAGTCAAAAAGTAATGCCATTTTCTTTGGGGTATAATTACCAACACAGGAACATGTAGCATACATCAAAATGAAGCTGGTCCTCTGTGGATCACATCCCTACTTCTCAACATAGTCACCGTTTCTCTCAGTAGCAATGTTCCACCTTCGAATGAGAGCATGTTTCCCTGCCTCGTAAAATTTTGTTGACTGTTCTTTGAGCCACTTCTTCACTGCAGTTTTTACTTCCTCGTCACTGGAATAATGTTTGCCTCTCAAACCCTCTTTCATGGGGCCGAAGAGATGATAGTCTGAAGGTGAAATGAAGGGAATACATAACAAAATATTAGATATTCTGATCTTATTCAGATAATCAAATTTATTTAGTTTATGTTTATCTGAATTATTCTGAATGAGTCAAATTCAATATGATTTCAGTTATTCACTCAGTCAGGGTCTCTGAAGTTATTCACTTCGGATTACCAAACTGGACTTTTGAATTCAGTCACAGTTTATTCAATTCAGGAAAAAGTCTTTCAACTACATTATTGAATTGTTGGATTATTTTGTGTCATTAAACTGATTGCTTCCAAATGGATGATCCAATTTGGAAAGCTAAATATTCATATGACTGAATTAACCCCAAATAAATTTTTGTATAGACTTACCTTCATAGCAGTATTTCTGAGACCCAAAGTGCTAAAAATGGGACAAGTGTCTAATAATTAACTTTTGTGGGAACCTTAATCTAAATTCTGTTGAAAATTAGAATAGTCTAACAACCTGGTTAGAGTTTGGAATTGAGATAGGGGAAACCTGGTTTCATTTGCTCGCTGCTGAAGGTCACTTTCTTATGCCTGGATTTATATACAGTATAACAAATATGTGAAGTCTGCCTCTTCAGGAAAATCTGTTGAACAGAATGGTAAACATGTTATTATCTCAGCAGAGCTTGTACAGTATATAGTTCTTAATATATTATCACAGGAATTCTTGGAAAGTCAAGAACCATCCTTTATTATTCCTTATTTTTAGTTAAATGTGTTGGTTAAATGAATATAAACTATAAGAGTTAGAAATCTAAAATACGGTCTTATGGTTGTTGTTTTTTGTTGTTGTTGTTTTTTGTTTTGTTGTCTCTCTATGGAAAATAGAATCCAAGGACAATCCAAGTCCAGATTACAGTCACAGCAATTGTAATCACCATGAAATAGATTATATTTTATTACCTCGGGAATGAATGTGTAGATTGAGAAATTAAATGATTCTTGTTATTGCCAAACTTTATACATTTTTATTGGAATTGAATTTGGAGAAGGAACATGTGAACCATTGCATGATCCAATGGGCAAAGTATTTAGGGTATAATATAATGCTTCAATCATGGGGAAACAAATTGGATGAATGGTTTAAAATTTACATTAAATTAAATGGACAAAAGTGGAAAGATATTTTAATTCCCAGAACAGATGAATAGCAGGAAAAATTGATGGAACTAGCAGAGTTGGCTAAATTGACTGACTGTTTCAATCAAAAAGAATACATCCCACTTTGTTTCTACTGGGAAACCACTTTTGGATTTTGCACTTGAGACTTTGACTTTGCATTTTGCTGATTAGAAATGTTTGTTGTTGTAGAAATGGCTAGTATGGACTAGTACAGGGCTGTAAAACTCACAGCCCGCAGGCTGGATGCGTCATGCGCTGGCCACGCCCGGTTTAGTGAAGGGGAAAAAGGTCACAATACGTCATGTGACGACATGAGTTTGACACCCCTGGACTAGTATGTAAAAGTAAAAAGTTGAGGCTGTAATGTTACTATTTACTCTACTGCACTAAAAGGAGTCAGAAGTCAATATTTCTCTCCCACCCTCTTTCCCCTACATTGCTTTGTTTTCCCTTTTTTCTTCCCCCTTTTACCCATTATTTTCACTTTTTAAATTTTTTTACTGTATATCTTGATAAACAATACAATTATTATTAAAAAGGCAAGTAAGTGATTCTACATATGAAAACAAACTGAACTTGAAGGCATAACAAAATTAGCGACTATTTTCTAATTTAAATTACCAATATTTAAACAAAAAGATTACTCTTCCTCTTTCTTGCTGAGATTTGGAACAAGAACACAGTCAACTGAGATCTCTGTTTGGAGGCAGAAGGTTAGCTTACACTGTGAGAGCCCCTGCTCAAGAGTGTGGATTGAGGGACAGTAACCTTTTTACCAAAGAACACAATCACAGATGTGATATTTTTTTCTTTGTTATAATCCTTTTATCATTTTGAAGTCCCGAAGTAGAGCCACGATAACTCTATAGTTGTCATTCATTTAAAAATCTGTAGAAGATAAAATGAGTTAAAACCTGCCAACAGGTCCTTAAAAATATCCATGTCCGCTAATATTGATATTGTACCTACATTATATGTTTCATATTAAATTTTCTTTTTCTGTTCCAAACTAATATCAAATGGAAACTCAAGGCATTTGAGTTTATTAATCCCAAGTAAAAGATCTTTCCTGTGCCATGACCCATGTTTGAAGCCACAAGACCATTTTCACCCTCAATTTCTTTCTTTAGTTATCTTTAAAAAAATAAACACAGAAGAGGTGAGATGGAAGAAAGTTTGTCTCTAGACATGTATTGTCAATCATGAAGGCTTATATCAGGGGTTCCCAAACTTGGCCACTTTAAGACTTGTGGACTTCAACTCCCAGAATTCTCCAGCCAGCTGGCTGGAGAATTCTGGGAGTTGAAGTCCACAAGTCTTAAAGTTGTCAAGTTTGAAGACCTCTGGCTTATATAATGCTGAAAGCAACACATAGACTACTACAACTACATAGAAAACTCAGTTCCAGAATTGATGGCATTAGTTTCTAATGGCCTTTACCCAAGATCTTATTTCTACGTTGAAAAATCTGGAAAAATCTTTTTTCAGTTACATCTGACAAGACTTGTACTATCAATCCCCACAGAGCAGTTTTCAGCTATTTAGTTGTTTGTTTGACTATTTGGACCTTTTTGACACTGTAGTGATTACGTTCACAGTGACGGTGTGTCCAAAGGTTTTGTCCAAAGTTTTGTGACCTTTCCTGCCAGCTTCTCACAAGGAAGTCAATGGGGAAGCAGTTAAGAAAGGTCACACGTTGGTGCAGTAAGATGCTCCTGCCACTTCCCCCCCCCAAGAAGCCCACTGCAGAGTAAGAGTTCCAAGGATCTTGATCACCATCCACCCATCCACACTCTATAACACATGCCTGCCTGTGACAACCACGCATCCCTCCCACTACTCCTTATGTGGTACTCTCACCTCTTCCTGCTAAATCCTGCTGGCTGAGGAATTCTGGGAGTTGAAGTCCACAAGTTGTAAAGTTGCCAAGGTTGGAGATGCCTGTGCTAAATGATCCAGGTGACCTGGGGTTATGACAGCAACTGAGATTGCCGAGATTGTCATTGCAAAGCGATGAGATCACATAATGCCATTCTGGTTGTGAATGTTCTTTGTACTACTCATAGAGTCTCCTAATAGTCTCATGGTCTCCTAATCCATCGATGGCTTCCACTTTTCTTCTGAGTGCTTCATGTATTTGATATTGATTTGGTTGGGTCATGTCTAGAGATGTGAAGGCCTGGAAAAAAACCGGGGGAAAAAAAACAGTTTTCCCATTTTTTTTCCTGAAGGCCTTTTTGTTTTTTTCCCAAAAATTGGAAAAATTGAAAAAAGAAAAAAAAAACATTGTGGAATATTTTATTTTAACATGATGAATAAAATATTTTAAGCCAGGGTGTTCAAATATTTTCCAAATCATTTTTTTAAAAAAGTAAGATATCAGATTATTCTAATTTCTGTGCACTGAGTGAGGACAAGCAAGTCCTAGGTAACAAACTGAACCCTCCAATGCAAGAACAGTATGCATTTCTTCCTTTAGGAGGTGCTACTATTGTAACAAGAAAAAGGTTTCAGTTTTGCTTTTGCATGTTAGTGGGTGTGTTTGGTTTGTTCTGTCCTCTTCACTAGGCCTCAAAAGCATTGGAAGAAAATACAGAGCAACAAAAAGGACCTTTGCTGAATGAAGGGACTTATGAGAATGGGGTTTTTATTTTTATTTAATACTGTGGAGAGGAAATATGAAAAATTGTTACTTTTGGTTTTGAAAATTGTTTTGTGGAGGCTTTTTGGCTATTCCACATAAGCAGTTCAGGAGATTATTGCTCCCTTTGTTACAATTACAAATAAATATTATAAAAAAGTACATTTTGTTTGTGATAATTGTTTGGCTACACTATATTTTTAATATGCTAGTTGTGATAACTTTATGCCAAGTCAAGTTGTCCATAGGCATATTTTATGTTCCTAAAGTAACAGAATGACTTTCAATCTTAAAAAGACAAAAAAGGTGCTAATGTAGCATTTTTTTCAATTTTTCCAAAAATTTCCGTTCCCCCCCCCGAAAAAACTGGGAAAAAACGGGGGGGGGGGTTTCCGAGCTTCAAAATTTCCGGAAATTTTACATCTCTAGTCATGTCCCAAATTTAGAAGTATATACTATGTACCGGGTAATAATTTGGTTAGGTCATCACGTCTTTCAAGTCAGCAGATCAATACGTTTCTTTAGAAATTCAAATATATATTTTTTTCAATATGTAACTTGGAATTTTTCCCCTTAACAAAACAGGGAAAGCTGTATTTCATGTATATGAATGGTAAAGTGATAAACATTTTATATCGGGGCTGGAGATTTTAAGTGGTTAAGCCATAATATTTGCTTCCTTGGATTAAACAGACTACATTACTGTACTTCAGAAATACTGCTCAAGCACTACATAATTTTATTAACATTCATTACCGGCAGGATATTATGTTTCATAATCAATTACATATGGGAAACTAGTTTAAAAGAGTGTTGCTATGAATGGGGTTTTGCCAATATATATTTTTGCATTTGAGCTAGTCTAGATCTCATCTCTAATGCAGAATAAGGAGGTATTTTGCCATTCCATTTGAATAGTTAAAGTAGATAGATTTCAGTTTATAACACTCAAGAATGCTGTCAAGTTTTTTGGAAACTGATATTCCACTACTTGTATTCTGTAGCCTTATTTAATTTGGTTTGTAACTTTTAGCCAGGGAGTTCTTTAAGTTCTTTGTTAACATCCCAGGTGCTGTAACAAATAAACATACGGTTATACATGAAGGAAGATGGCCTATATTTGTCTTTAAAGAAGATCATAAAATCAGGGGTGAAATCCAGCAGGTTCTGACAGGTTCTGGAGAACCAGTAGCGGAAATTTTGAGTAGTTTGGAGAACCAGCAAATACCACCTCTGGCTGGCCCCAGAGTGGGGTGGGAATGAAGATTTTGCAATATCCTTCCCCTGCCATGCCCACCAAGCCACGCCCACAGAACCGGTAGTAAAAAAATTTGGATTTCACCACTGTTCGTAATTACACTTATTGCACAGAAGACTGTAATGGTTACATTGGAAATGGGCAATTTATAAACTAGTCTTTAACTTTAAGTGATAATTAAGTTGATTCACACAGAGAGAGTTTCTTGGTTTGAATAGAGCTGTTCTTTCTCAGAAGGAACAGAAATGAAGACTCATGAATGAAAGCAAATATACATGTCCAGGGTAATGTTGCAGGATCCAGTCTGGGTCAGTCACCAGGACCAGAAGTTTTGTCTTTTGAGCTTTTGGACTCCTATTAGAGCCCATCTTCAGGGAACTTCTCTCAAGCCATGAGAAATGAATACTCACTTCCCAGACAAAGGCAATAGCTAGGAGGGAATATGTTCTATCAGTTTTGGTTCAGTGGTGGGTTGCTACCGGTTCGCCCTGGATCGGGCGAACCGCTAGCGGCGGTGGTGGGAGGCTTCACCCATCCGCCCGGATGTCATCAAAAACGCTCTGTGCATGCGCAGAAGCATTGCCCGCGCGCTCCCGTTCCCAAACCGGTAGCAAAGGTAAGTGAAACCCACCACTTCTTTGGTTGATATATCAGCTGCATCCTTTCTTGGAAGAAAATGCTCTTAGTTCTCCACTGACTAATCTTACCCAGCATTGATAATATGGTTGAGATTATTTAATACTCATAACCTATCCTGTATTACAATAGTGTCAGAAAGCTGCTATTAAAGAACTCAGAAGCTAAATGAGAATTCAAACCACATTTTACCTTGAATCGTCTAGCCAGTTTGTTTCTCGATAAAATACAAAGTGCTAGTTATTGCCCTACTGTATGTATGTATGGCTTGGTTCCCTGCTTCTGAAATAATGCATTCCCTCCTACCTGTTGCTCATGGAGGTCCTCTGAGGAGATTGGCCAATAGTTGCCATTGTTTTTTCTCGTGATGGCTCAGCTTCAAGGTTTCCCTGTAATTGCTGTAGTTCTTTAGAAGGTAGTCCCTGCGCAGAATTGAGACGTCTATCCTCTTTGTTCACTTCTTGAAAGACCTTAAGGTTTTTAGTTTTGAATATTAATTGCTGTTAATATCTTTATTTTTAATTTCTATTGGAACCCCAAGAAACCTCAGCAATTGGTGCCCAAATAATAATAATAAGCAATAAAAGAACAAAACGATATTTTGCAGTTACAATGCTTGGTAGGGAGGAGAAAATGCTGTGTGAGAGTGGCAGGTTTGTCGTTTTCAGCTCCAATATGAAAAATGGTATGTAAATCTATTAATAAAAAGCAAACATATTGGCAAATGTTCTTTAGTAGCATTGCATATTTGATATTTTGTGTGTATTCGTATCTTTATGATACGGTGGGAGTCATTCCTCAGGGACAAAGAAGAGCACTTTTGTATACACAGTATAGATAAATATGTAAAATGCAAATATTTACACAAACATTTTTGCATACAACTTATTTTGAAGACCACTTGTGATGTAAAAGGACAAGTTTAGTTCCAGCACTTTTTGGAAGAACTACTGCTAGAAGACTCTGCTGGTTAGATTTGATCATTTTTTGGGTGGAATGAACGAACCAATACGTAGAAGACAGTTATGGGTTTGTATGTTGCAGTTACAGAGAAACGAGCGATTGCAATGTTCTCTTATTTTGGTTTCTGGAAAGTCCTTCACATCCTGTTTTGTTTCAACCAGTAGAGAACGCCTGGTGGGTTCCTTGGTGGCTGCATTTAACTATTTCAGGTGGCTGCAGGGGGGGCAGGTATTTCCCGTTTTCAAGAATTCGTGGAAAAGAGAATTTGATTTTAGCTTGTCTGTAACGAATGAGCCTACTTAACTGTTATGCCTACTTTAGAAGTTGAGTGACTCAAAATGATAGTAAATTATGCCAGTAATGTTCACGTTTATTGGACAAAGTAGTTTCCATGACCCAAAAGAAAGGCATTTCGGAGCTGAAATTCCTTTCCCAAGTTTAAACAATTTTGCAACATTTTCACATTTAACAAACTCTTCAATTTGTCCCATTGAGTTTATTCTGTCCCAACTGTGTTTTCGGAATAAGTGATATGATGAGTCTCTACTCACTGTCTAAAACAAAGAAAGAATAATAATCTGAGGAAGAAGCAAGAGTATTTAGACTCACTTACACACATATATACTCCCCTTACCTCCCTCTCCCCCTCTCTCTACATATTATTATTTGTTTTATAGAGGGGGGGAAGGGAGGGATCGAGAGAGAGAAATTTTAGAAAGTATGAGTTTAGAAGTGGTTCAAAGGAAATAATAAAATAATTTATGCGATCATGAAAAAGCTGCAGTGGCTTTTAGTAAAGCAACACTCATGAGTCCTTTACTTAGAGAACAATAATTAAAATCAAATCAATCAAAGGCTACTTGCCTGCATTAGGAAAATGATAGAAGTTTCTTTTAAATATGCTGCTATAATTGCTGCCTTTTTTCACATTTGTACCATTACTGCATAAACCGGAAACCAGAGCTTTCATGCCTGACTTCCTGTAATTAAGCTACTCTAGACAGATTTCTCCCAGGCATTGTATAATAGATACATTGTTGAATTATTGTGAGTGTTTTGAGGCTCACTTTATTTGATTTCTCATTTCTAAACTGCATTCTGTGTACACTAAAATGATTGAATAAATACATCATATCATCCTGCAACTTTTTTGGAAGTGTTGTTTATTATTGGAATGAAAAATCCATTTTGTCATAATTTATATTTTCTTTTTTTAAGTCTGGTTTATTAGAGACAGCAGTCTTAGGTTCCAATTACAGGGACTATGAGAAGGGAATTAAGCATTACACTTTCATACACATGGAACAATGTTAATATATTCATAAAATAAATATTTTTATTTATGTTACATGTTGTAGAGAGAACCAGTTTTTAAGAACATATATATTTTTATTATATAAATATAAATACCCGTATTTTTTGGAGAATAAGACGCACCTTTTTCCCCCATAAAAGAGGGTGAAAACTTGGGTGGGTCTTATACACTGAATGTAGCCCCGTTCAGCCACCCCCACCTTTTGGCTTCTGCCTCCCAGCAATTTGCCTCCTTGCAGCAAACAGGTGCAAAGCCTGATTAGCACAGGCAACTGATTATCGGCCTCCCGACCATCAGCTGATTCAGGCTGCAGGCAGCCGGCAATAGGCTATGGTAATCCCTGCAGCCTGAAACTATTAGCTGCTTGTGCTAAAACTGAAAGTGAAACTAAAACTACAAGGAGGCAAATTGCTGGGAGGTAGAGGCAGAGGCAGATTTTTATTTTCTTGTGTTAATCAGGCTGTGCTGAAACTGGCTGTTGTTTGCTGCAAGGAGGTAAGTCAATAACTATAAATGCCTATAGAATGTTCAAATTATTAGACTTATGTTTTAAAGACTGCTCTAGACAACTTAAAAAAATGAAGAAGCTTTTTAAAATAAATGCTTGATCTGAAGAGGCCCAGTGCTATTGTATCTTCTTTTAAATAGCAGAGCATAGCAGAGCATAGCAGAGAATAACTATACTTCCAGAAAGCCACATCAATTTTAATAGCATCTGTACAAGTATAGTCTGAAATGTAACAGTGTCCTGTTGTAGTATTAAGATATGGCAGCTGAGTTAGACCCTGACTTAGTCATGTTTGGAGTAGATCTATTTAAATAATTGGGAGGAGTGAGTGTGACTACATTTAAGAAAACTTTCTGGCATTAATATACTGCCATAATGTACATTTTTCCAATTCTTTGCTATTTCTATGGGACAGGCACACATGCACAGAAATACACAGCAAACAGTGTATATCATCTGTACTGTTTGCTGGGAGGCAAATTGCTGGGAGGCAGAAACAGAATTTTTTCCCCTTGTTTTCCTCCCCCAAAACTGAGGTGCGTCTTATACTCCGGTGCATCTTATACTCCGAAAAATACGGTAATCTTTGAAACTAATGCAGAGTTTCTAAAGGTATTTTCTGTATAGCAATTACATAAATGGATACAATTTTGAAGTACATTTAGTCTGGGATCTAGAATCAAAGTTCAATTGATATATTTTTCTTTTTTGAAAATCCTATTGTATTTATCTTATATTAGATAGCAAGTATATATTTTCATAACAAATGTTACTTGCTTATATTTCTAATGCATTGCATCATATTTTTGAAAGAGGCTCTGACATTTTTCTCCACTAAGTCACCCTCATATAGATCTTTCTCTTTGATATGGAGATTATGTAGATTACTGGTAACTCTCACCTAGCTGGTTGCAAATTAAAGGTTTATGTCAGTGCTTCCCAAACCTTTTCCTTGATTACCCAATATCACTCATCAGAAAGTACTTTTCACCTAATATGGGTACAGGTAGTCCTCGACTTATTACCATAATTGAGCCTAAAATTTCTGTTAAGTCAGACATTTGCTAAGTGAGTTTTGCCCCATTTTATGACTTTTCTTGCCACAGTTGTTAAGTCAATCACTGCAGTTGATAAGTTAGTAACCCAGATGTTAATTGAATCTGGCTTCCCTATTGACTTTGCTTGTCAAAATGTCTCAAAAGGTGATCATATGACCTTGGGACACAGCAACGGTCATACATATGAACCAGTTGCCAAGCATCTAAATTTTGATCATGAGGATGCTGTCATAACTGTGAAAAAATGGTCATAAGTCACATTTTTCAATGCCATTGTAACTTTGAACAGTCACTAAATAAACTGTTGTAAATTGAGGACTACCTGTACAACACTCCTTCCTCTTCCTATTTTCCCCACAACAACAACAAAAAACCAAAGCCACCCAGCTGGCTTCCATGTCTAAGGCGGGATTGGAACTCATCGTCTCCTGGTTTCTAGCCTGATGGCCTTCACCACTAGTCCAAACTGGCTCTTGTTATGATTGGGTAATGTGTTTGTGTGTTGTTGCCCAAAGAAAAAAAATACTTTTACTCAATTTGGGGTGACTTACTCAGGTTTGGGAAACACTGGTTCAAGAAATGGTAATATAGCAATCCCTCCAAGTTAGTCTGAAGTTCGTTGGCTTACACTTGATCCTCTTTCTTAAAAGTTGTCTCTTGATAGATGCGAGGGTGGAAAATACTTAAGGTTAGAGTAATATCTGATTTATTTATTATTTTGTATCCCGCCTTTTCCCTTTTTACAAATAACTCAAAGCGGTGAACATATCCAAAGTACTTTTCCTCCTATTTTCCCCATAATAACAAACCTGTGAGGTGGGTTGGGCTGAAAAAAAGTGACTGGACCAAAGTCAACCAGCTGAACTCATGGTCTCCAGTTTTCTAGCCTGTTGCCTTAACCACTAAACCAAACTGGCTCTGATATTGTTATAGTAGAGCAGTGTTTCTCAAATAGTGGGGTGCCCCCCGGGGGCGTGGAGCAATGCCAGGGGGCACGTGTGACCCCGGGGAACATGCGTGGTCCCTCTCGATTGATTCCCCCAAAGGGGGAGTGTGTTCCCAGTTGCACGCTGCTCCGAGCCCAGAAGAGAAGGCGGCCAGACGGGGCGGGGCAGCTGCATGGGTTCTTGTTCTCGGCGGGCGCCACGGTAGCCATGAACGGCGTGGCGAACCTGCTGCTGGACAAGGAGGAGCATCTTCTGCAGCTAGGCGAAAGCTTCGAATGGCACCCTAAAGCCTCCTTCCACACCATTTGCTGTGAGTGCCTGGCAGAGGCGGCGCTTATGGGCCAGGCCGGCGACCCCAAAACATCGGTTTGATTAAGCTGGCCTGGCCCCGTGTCAAAAGAGGGCCCTAACCACGGTAGCCTATGCCTGCCTAACCGAAAACAGGCTCCACTGAGTTCAGTGTGACTTACTCCCAGGTAAGTGGGTAGAGCAGCCTTTCCCAGCCAATAGTTTGCTTGCAGCTTATAATAAGTAAAATGATAAATATTAACAACTAAAATTCCATTGGGGCCCAGATTGGAGAGTTGGGGGCGCGCGAAATGTTTACTTCTTCCTAAGGGGGGGCGTAACAGAAAATAATTGAGAAGCACTATAGTAGAGGAATGCTGTCATGTTTCACATAAAATGGACTGACCGTTTACAGCTTTGGAATAAAATACTGTATATATATCATTGTTTTTAAGTGTAACTTCTGTGTTAGAAATAATGAAATGATGAGAAAGAATTGCCTCTTAACCTGTTGTTTCTTTTAAACCCAAATGTATAGGTAGCCATTTTTTAAATAGTTAATTAAACCTTATAGTTAATAGTTAATTAAATCTTGTAGTTAAAAAGTATAATCTTTTTAGATAGATAAACTCACTAGTTCCCTTGTATCCTGGAAGGTGGAATCAGCAGAATGACTTTCTACTTCCATTGTTCCATGTTTGGTTCCACAAAATTTATCTCGAGTAGATTTTTGAGGGAGTATAAGAGGAAGTGAAAGCCTTATTGAATTAGCATTGATGTACACAACATTGGATTGCATCCTAATGTGGAAAGGAGATATTACATTCTCTTTGCCTAATTTTCTAAACATATTTCAAACTCACATTACTTTCCTCCTGTTCAGTTAACATTGTAAGCAAAGAGTTGTGTTAATCTATGGTAGCGAATGTGGTAGCACTAACAAATATTTCAAAAAGCTTAAAGATACGGAGCAGTTCATAATTTGTCTTTCAATAAAAACTGTCTGAAAAGATTTGCACCTTTTCTGTTGTTGTAAATAAAAGCCCGAAATCTGTTTTCTTATTGTCTGTGTCTCACCCGAATAAAGGTTTATGTTAAAAACTACCCATTTTTAAAATCAGAAACATCAGGACCAACATCTCCAACTTCTTCCATTAGACCAGCTTCTTCCATTAGAAATGTCAAGTAAAGTTTAGCATTGGTCAACTATTCTGAAAGCTTCAAATCTTGTTTGCCACAAAATATATCTATATTATGATATTTGCCCATGCAATGAAATTTGCACAAATTTATGAATAAATGTTGCCTGATTTAAGGAACTCTGAAATTATATAAAATAGTTAGACACATTAAGTATTTACTACACTGGTCTTTGGGATCATTTTTAAGGTTTTCATTCACACTCCTGTATAATATACTGTATTGGCGTGGCAAGGAAAGTCTTAATGTTTTGGATAGGTAGCTGAAAAAAACAAACAATTAAATACACAAATGCATAATTATGAACAGCAAAAAAACATACTATGTGGATAGTTCAGATCTGACATGAAACAAGCTCTGTTACTCAGTGTTTGGAGCAAAATAACTTTCTGTACAACAGAAAATTATTCTGACCTTTTAAAAACAAAAATAGAGGCAAAGTTTGTTTTAAATTCACAGTCTAAACAAGCAAGATCTATTTCCTCTTAGGAAGCTAATTTCTTTAGAACTGGGCTAGTTTTGTTTAAGTATACAAAATACAAATCAGGTACATTTTCTGGAGGGTTAAAGAGCCTATGTTTTAAGATATTCCTTTGGGTTTTTTTTCTGTGCTGTTGACAGGGAAGTAGGGTATGAGTCAAAAAGTGAGCTTTTGCTGGATTTGCATAATGATGTAATATATGGTGGAGGCATTATAAATGTATTAGGAGGTTTACATTCATAAGCTGAAATCAGAGATTGGAAGTCCTGATGCGATTATCTCCTATTAGATTGCCATTTTTTCCAATTATTAATACAGTTTTTAAAACCTGAATAAAATTCTTAATGGTTTGTAAATTAAAAGGACTGAAAGGTGAATTAAAACAGAATTAATCAACATATAAAGTTACAAAGCTAAGCTTTTTTATGTAATTCTGTTGCTATTTAAAACAAGCAGAAAGAGTAACATGACTTATCTGTATTATTTTATTCTACTATTTTAGGTGTTCAATTGCATATCATTAAATACAACGTTTCTCCAGCATCTCCTTCTCTAGATGATAGGAAAGCACTAAGAAAGATGATTGAGTTACACAACTAGTTTTAAGGCTAGTTCTAAATATGAATACTCACAAATTAATTCAACTGATTTTAGTGTAACTTGGTTCCAAGTAAATTTGTTTCAGTTTTGAACATAGCATTGAAATATTTTTTTTAACTTAACAATATTTAGTTTCGTTTACTTCTATGCAAATGATTTTTAAAGAATCTCTGGAATTTGTAAATCTTGACTTCATTATTGTTACAGAAAAACATTTGCTTATTAATATGGAGCTAATATATTAAATGTAAATTTGTATCTTCAATATTGAGATCTCAAATTTATTATGCTTATGTTGGAGCCTCTAAAGTCTTCTAAATGAAATTGTGGCATGGTTAAAAATGTGCATAGACCAGTTTGTTCATCAATCAGTCAATTCTTGATTGCAAGATAAAATATGCTCTCTTAAGGGTTAGAAATTTAAAAGTGAATTGCAATTAATGAAAGCTTATGAGATGATAAATTTGTTCTTCTCACCTGGAAATAGAAATGTGTAGTAGAATTTATAATTAAATTCGCTAGTACTATTATACTAAGAAGAACATTGTATCATTATATCCAAATTACTTGTCCTGCATATAAGACTCTCCTACTTTTCAGGAAAGGTGGTAGGAAGCACCGTATTTTTCGGAGTATAAGACGCACCTAGATTTTAGAGGAGGAAAACATGGAAAAAAGTATTCTGAACCAAATGGTGTAGTAATATATTATTTAATAAAATACCAGTGTAGCAGAATACTTTTTACAATCATGTATACTTTTTACAACCATGTACACTTTTTACAACCATGTATACTTTTTACAAACTTCAAACTTGACAGCTTTAAGACTAGTGGACTTCAACTCCCAGAATTCCTCCTCCAGTCATGCTAGCTCAGGAATGGGAGTTGAAGTTCACAAGTCTTAAACTTGCCAAGTTTGAAGACCCTTGCACCCCTAACCCCTAACTCAGGGGTCTCCAAACTTGACAGCTTTAAGACTAGTGGACTTCAACTCGCAGAATTCCTCCTGCAGTCATGCTAGATGGGGTATTTAGAAGGCAAAAATGCCCCAATTTTTGCAAAAAAACGGCCCTTTTTCGCTCATTTATTTGCAAAAACAGGGCATGCAGAGGATCTGGGAAGCCTGCAGTGGACTCCTAGTGGATGGGGGAAGGCAAAAATGCCCCAATTTTTGCAAAAATCGGCCCATTTTTTGCTCGTTTTTTTGCAAAAACAGGGCATGCAGAGGATCTGGGAAGCCTGCAGTGGACTCCTAGGGGGTGGGGGAAGGCAAAAATGCCCCAATTTTTGCAAAAAATGGCCCGTTTTTTGCTCGGTTTTTTTCAAAAACGGCATGCAAAGGATCTGGGTAACCCCCCCATTTTTGCAAAAGCCCGTTTTTTGCAAAAATTGGATGCGGGGGCGGGGCTTCGGGAGGCTAAAAATTGCTGTATTTGGTGTATAAGATGCACCGACATTTCCACCCTCTTTTGGGGGGCAAAAAGGTGCGTCTTATACTCTGAAAAATATGGTAATCTTGTCCATTTCCTTTTTCTCTGTATTCCTGAAAAGATGGTTCAGAGCAGAGGTGGATTCCTCCTGGTTTGGACTGGTTTGCTTGAACCAGTAGCGACCTGCTGGTGACATCACGATGATGTCACCGAACTGGATCGGTTGGTGCCGATCCGTGGGCACCGCCATCTTTTTTTAAATCCCCAACCCCCGAATTTTTATTTATTTATTTATTTTTTCTTCTGCACATTCGCAGAAGCCGAGTTTCCGGCACTGCGCATGTGTCGCCATTTTGTTTTCGGCATTTTAGGGGTTTTTTTCCCCTGGGGTTTTTTGCACTGCGGGCGGCCATGAGGCGTGGCCATGCAGCGCAGGAGAAAGCGAACCGGCAGCGAGGTAAGTTGGAACCCACCCCTGGTTCAGAGGATAACAAATCCTCCATAAGGATCTAAATAGCACTGGGAAATGCAAGAAGAGGAAGTTTGCTAAATAATTTCCTTTCTCCCAATGAGAGAGAGAACTGAATCTCTTCATTCCTATGTACCAAAGAAGTATTTTTGTTATTTGAAGGGCTGCCACAAGGCAGGGGAGGTCAGCCTATTCTCCAAAGCATCTAAAGGCAGGAGAAGAAGCAATAGATGGAAACTAATCAAGGAGAGAACCAAGCTAGAACTAAGAAGAAATTTTCTGACAGAACAATTAATGAGTGGAATGGCTTGCCTGCAGAAGTTGTGGGTGCTCTATCACTGCAGATTTTTAAAGAATAGACTGGACCAGTGGTCACCAACTGGTGAGAATTGCCCCAAAGCTAAGGTGACCAGACGTCCCGATTTTGGCGGGACAGACCCGCTTTTTAATGCTTTGTCCCGCGTCCCGCCCGCCCTCTTAAAAAGTCCCAATTTTTGAGCCCCCGCTTCTTCCTCCAGCCAGACGTGCGTCCGAGCGACAGGCTTCCGATTCAGTTCCCTCTATTCACAGGGTGGCGCGGGGCGGGGCAGAGCGAACCCTGGGGGGAGCGCCACTTTGCACTTGTCCCATGAGGCCATGCTAAGTGTGCCGCGGCAAAAGGGGCGGGGCAGGGCGGGGTGCGCGTCCTACCTGAGACTTTTCCCGGTAGCAGATTCAGTCGCGTTCCTTGCTAATAGCGTCCAGAGCAGAGCAGCCCCTCCCAGAAGATCGCGAGACGTTATCTTCTGGGAGGGGCTGCTCTGCTCTGGGCGCTATTAGCAAGGAACGCGACTGAAGCTACCGGGAAAAGTCCCAGGTAGGACGCGCGTCTCGCGCTGGGGGTTGGGGGGGGCGGGGCAGGACTGGCGGACGGGACGGGGCGCGCGTCCGACCTGGGACTTTTCCTGGTAGCTTCAGTCGCGTTCCTTGCTAATTGGCGCCCAGAGCAGAGCAGCCTCTTCCAAAAGATAACGTCTCGCGATCTTCTGGGAGGGGCTGCTCTGCTCTGGGCGCTATTAGCAAGGAACGCGACTGAAGCTACCGGGAAAAGTCCCAGGTCGGACGCGCGTCTCGCGCTGGGGGTTGGGGGGGGCGGGGCAGGACTGGCGGACGGGACGGGGCGCGCGTCCGACCTGGGACTTTTCCCGGTAGCTTCAGTCGCGTTCCTTGCTAATTGGCGCCCAGAGCAGAGCAGCCTCTTCCAAAAGATAACGTCTCGCGATCTTCTGGGAGGGGCTGCTCTGCTCTGGGCGCTATTAGCAAAGAACGCGACTGAAGCTACCGGGAAAAGTCCCAGGTAGGACGTGCGTCTCGCGCTGGGGGTTGGGGGGGCGGGGCAGGACTGGCGGACGGGACGGGGCGCGCGTCCGACCTGGGACTTTTCCCGGTAGCTTCAGTCGCGTTCCTTGCTAATTGGCGCCCAGAGCAGAGCAGCCTCTTCCAAAAGATAACGTCTCGCGATCTTCTGGGAGGGGCTGCTCTGCTCTGGGCGCTATTAGCAAGGAACGCGACTGAAGCTACCGGGAAAAGTCCCAGGTCGGACGCGCGTCTCGCGCTGGGGGTTGGGGGGGGGCAGGACTGGCGGACGGGACGGGGCGCGCGTCCGACCTGGGACTTTTCCCGGTAGCTTCAGTCGCATTCCTTGCTAATTGGCGCCCAGAGCAGAGCAGCCTCTTCCAAAAGATAACGTCTCGCGATCTTCTGGGAGGGGCTGCTCTGCTCTGGGCGCTATTAGCAAGGAACGCGACTGAAGCTACCGGGAAAAGTCCCAGGTAGGTAGGACGTACAGTGGCCTCCCGCGTCCCCCCTCCCCCCCTCCCCCCCACCTCACCTGGACGCCGACATTTGCTGTTTTGCCCTCTGCGCATGCGCAGCGTTCTGCGCATGCACAGAGGGCAAAACTCAAATGGAGAAACCCACCCCCGTCAATGGTGTCCCGCTTGAAGAAAAAAAAATCTGGTCACTTTACCCAAAGCTAATTTTTCAGGTGGAATATTTAGCAACCCTGTTATTATGAACTAATTTGGGCAGAAATAAAAGCCTTTTTGTGCTACTTTAATGCTGCAAATAACTATGAAGGAATACACATTTCAATATTTCTCTACTATTGTGCGTTATTCTAATGTTTTGAAAGACATTTTGAATATCTTGATATGTAAGTTCCAGCCCTTGACTTAAAACCTCCACTATAGTCTCAGATTGAGGTGGACCTTTGATTCAATAGGATTAAAAATATTGGAACAAAATACAATAAGAACAATTTTTGAAAGCGGTAAAACAGAATTTTCCAGTATTTGCTAGAAACTGAATTTGGTTTGACAGGTGTAGTAGCAAATATTTGTTTATAACGTAATATCCTTTTTCTTTTGCAGATCAAACATATAACACGGTAACGCCTGTTTGTTTGGTTTGTTTGCTTTTCACAATGAGCAGTTCAAAGAAATAAAAAAAATTCTAGGCAAATCAGATACAAAATTCTATACGGCCCTTTAGAAAGCAAACATTTTATAGACATTTAACATTGCATATCTTTACAGAGGTTGATGTACAAGTTACCTAAAACATACATTGTAATTATCTAAATTACCGTATTTTTCGGAGTATAAGACGCACCGGAGTATAAGACACATCTTAGTTTTGGGGGAAGAAAACAAGGAAAAAAGGCCTCTGCCTCCCAGCAATTTGCCAAACAGCAAACAGCAAACAATACATATGATATACACTGTTTGCTGTGTATTTCTGTGCATGTGTGCCTGACCCATAGAAATAGCAAAGAATTGGAGAAATGTACATTATGGCAGTATATTAATCCCAGAAAGTTTTCTTAAATGTAGTCACACACACTACTACCAATTATTTGAATAGATCTACTCCAAACATGACTAAGTCAGGATTTAACTCAGCTGCCTTATTTTAATACTAATACTTAATACTAATACTTAATACTAAAACAGGACATTTCAGATTATACTTTTTTAATACTTTTTTAATACTTTTACCTAGTTAAATACCCCAAATAGATTCATTACAATTCACAGTATTTATCAAATATGGCAAGTGATAGTTGGATATAATGATAGTAATAGAATCCATCTGAAAAGGATCTTTAGCTGCGCTCTTCTATTATTTTGGCTCTACATTTCTAAGTATCTTGAGACACTCGTTCCCTGATTTTAAAAAAGTAACTTAACAGCCAATCCTTGCATTTACAGCCTTTGCAGGTTTGTAAAGCAAAGGAAAGCTGAAATAAGATCATAAGCATATTTGCGGTTTCACTTACCGACTGCTTTACTTAATGACTTAGTTGTCGGTCCCAATTGTGGTCTCTGAGGATTACCTGTATGCCATATTAGAAGTAAAAGGGTAAAAAATGAATATAGGTAGATAATTGCTAAAACGGATTCAAAAGTACTTTGAAAGTTTAAAAATACTTGAAAAAAGAAATGAGCAATATTTAAGTGAACAGTATGGTTTGAAGTGTGAGAATGATTCCAGTAGCTTCCAAGGTAGACATAGACCAGCCTATCTTGCTAAATTTGTGGCTACTTCCCAGGTGTCTACTTCAACTACTTTCCAGGTGGAGTGCTTGGAAATACATTGGTGTAACTGAATGGAAAAAGTGTAGTTTGGTTTTATCATCAGATATTATAGGATTTATACTTAACCATGTCAGCATATGTGACAAGTCTTGTTACCTTTTGGCTAGCTCACAAGTCTCTGTGGTTCATTATTCACATGCAGAAGATTGCAAAAAGGTTGACTGTGGTCCTAGTTTCTGTCTGAGGTTTTCCATTAATATCCTAAACTGGTTCAGTGTTAACATTAGTCATAAATGTAATTTTAAATTCACCATCTGGTTGGCAGAAAGTTAAGAACTTGAATTCTTGGCTGTTATTCTGTTTATAGCTGTCTTCAATCTCCTGCTAAATATTTTTAAGTATAGCTTTCTAAAATATTGTTGTTCTGCCATTTTGTGTGCTGTCTGAGCATGCAAAGCTACAATATGCTTTGTTTTTTGCCAAATGTATTCTGTGAACCCAGCCATTTTGGCTTATTCATCAAAAAACACTTAAACAAACCCTGGATTGTATGGATCTCAGGATAACTCTTTTGGTTTGCCTTTTCTGAACAGTATGAAAAGGACACGTGGGTATCACATAACTGAAACATCATATAAACTTGGAATTCTTGGTAACACTTTATTAAATACTCCAGTACATTAGAAGAATTATATAAACAAAAGTACCTGTTCTGTCTGTGAAATTTTTTTCTGTGAAATTTTCCTTTCATACGGGGATGCTTGAAGACAATTCAAAATATACAGAGAGTACCATATTTTTCGGAGTATAAGACGCACCGGGGTATAAGATGCACCTAGATTTTAGAGGAGGAAAACAAGGAAAAAAGTATTCTGAACCAAATGGTGTAGTAATATATTATTTAATAAAATACCAGTATAGCAGAATATTTTTTACAACCATGTATACTTTTTACAACCATGTACTCTTTTTACAAACTTCAAACTTGACAGCTTTAAGACTAGTGGACTTCAACTCCCAGAATTCTTCCTCCAGTCATGCTAGCTCAGGAATGGGAGTTGAAGTCCACAAGTCTTAAACTTGCCACGTTTGAAGACCCTTGCACCCCTAACCCAGGGGTCTTCAAACTTGACAGCTTTAAGACTAGTTGACGACGTGAGAATAAATCTCACAGAGGCGAAATAGATCGTTCTCCCGGAATTCAGACATTAGAAATAAAACCGCAGTTTAAAAGTCTAATTAAAATATTTATTTCGGTACAAAAACAATAAAATCTCATTTGTTTACATGTCTGATATAAAATGCGACTTTCCTCATCAGAAGCCAGAAGAAGAAGAAGGAAAAATGGAGTTTGGAATGCACACATGCGTACAAGAATATATCAATCACGTGCTCAGGAATAAACCATTATATTAGATAGGGATGCATCTCCCTGCATATACATGTAACAGGCAATAAATCACACCGTGACACTAGTGGACTTCAACTCCCAGAATTCCTCCTCCAGTCATGCTAGATGGGGTAATTAGAAGGCAAAAACACCCCCGTTTTTGCAAAAAACGGCCCATTTTTCTGCAAAAACTGGACATGCAGAGGGTTTGGGAAGCCTGCAGAGCGCTCCTAGGGGGTGGGGGAAGGCAAAAACGCCCCCATTTTTGCAAAAAACAGGCTGTTTTTTGCAAAAATGGGATGCAGGGGCGGGGCTTCGGGAGGCCAAAAATGGCTGTATTTGGTGTATAAGACACACCGACATTTCCACCCTCTTTTGGGGGGCAAAAAGGTGCATTTTGTACTCTGAAAAATACGGTATATCTTGTATTCTGACTGGTCAACACAGTATAGCAGTATAATGTTACTGTGGGAGTGCCCCTAGTTGTCAGCTGATTTGCAGGTTCAGTTCAAATTGCTGATTATCACTTATAAAAATCAATATGGTATGTATCCCTGTTACATATGGGACTATTTGATTCAAATATAATTTATCTCCCTACTACATCTTGGCCAAGGCAATAGACTAAGAACTTCCTCATTAGAGATGAAGTTCTTGGAAGCTAAGCTTCTCAGTATAGATAGCAAGTCCCTAACTCTGAAATAGTCTTGAGTGTCATATTGCAGAAGATTAATAAAACTATTCCCATTTACCAAGCCATCAGAGTGAAAATTGCCATTTATAGGAAATAAAATTTTGTAGGAAATAAAGCAGAATGGTTTCTCTCTCAACCCTAGGAAGCAAGCAATGGCAAATCACTTCCAAAATCTTTCAAAGAAAACTGAAGAGACTTGTCCAAGCAGGGAAGAGAGAGAAAGAGAGAAAACGAGAGAACACATGATGAATAAAATTTGTGTTTTGGATTTTTGTGTGTGTGTCGCTTTACTGCTGGGATGTAAGCCTCCTGCAAAGTGTTGAACAGGCAACACGTGAGTGAGTGAGTGAGTGAATGAAAATGAATGAATGAATGAATGAATGAATGAATGAATGAATGAATGAATGAATGAATGAATGAATGAATACTGGGCCCAACTTACTTGCTGTTTTATATAAAATGATACCGCAAAAATGTTTTTGACATTAGATTAGTCTGAAGGTATAAGAACTATGAATCAAAATTACATTTGTGAAAGTTTTAACTGTAAGATTTTGTTATAAATTTAAATAAGCAATTCTGGCATACAGGGTAAATGTAGTTTGTTTTCTATGATCAATGTGTTTGTTTCCTTGGCTATTCATGGTATACACAGAAGACTGCCCCAATGCCAAAGTTCAATGGCATCAATAATACTGTATTTATGTCCTGCTTCTTCAAAATCCAATTTTTGCTTCAATAGAGTGCTACTGGGATAGGGATAGGGATGTACGATTTAGATTTAGATTTTTGTAGATATAAACATAGCAATTTTTCTAAGACCACCATTGCTATTCGACCAAGAAGTAGTTGGCAATGTATTGCTTGACTGGTAGTTCCTTTATTATTGATAGTCAGTCTTAAAAGACAGAATCTATCCACCACCAGCATATCTTTATTGCCAATTTTAAGACAGTTTAGAAACACATAAATGTTGTCGTGTGTGTTCCCAAAAGTAAAATAAAGTCTTCAAGTAGAGCTCATTTTCTAATGATTTTTTGGACACATTGATGAAAGTATTTGGCAGCACTACAGACACAGGCTGCATCTCCTTTAGGGATGTTTTCTGATTTCCCAATTGATTGATTGATTGATCAAATTTATAAGGCTGCCCATCTTGCGAAAAATTACTCTGGGCAATGTACAAAATTATAAAACAGTAAACATATAAAAAAACAGTCATTATTTAAAAAAAATAAAAAATCACAAGGATAAGAGACAATAGATGTTAACAGCAATAATGGAGCTACTTCAAGATCTCACCATTTAGCATATGATAGTGATTTTCCTTGAAGATCTCCCATGTGAGCTTACGACATCTAATTTGCCTCCAAGTCCAGAGATGGTTGGCCATCTGCTGCATTGATTTTCTAAACACAGCTTCTTCTGCTAATGAAGTCTGGGTTCCATATTAGCTTGGCCAGCTTCTTCAATAAAAACTCTCTGTTTATAGAATCACATACCCGACTAAGATCTATGAAGGATGTGAACAGGTGTTTACCATCTGTTGTATATTTAGTAATAAGTGGTGTAGAACGAAGCAGTTGCCTTTTATGGAACCCAGATCTAAATCTAGCCTGTTCTTCCACTAATATGTTCTTCTATTGAAAAATAATCCACACTAATCAAGTGCTTTATTGCCAGTGTTCCACAAGAAGAGCTGTGTCAGAACATTATTGCAAGAAGTATAAACACACTGCAACAGCACGGAACATCAGAAAAATGAAATGGATAGCCTATACAATAGCTCCCTCTCCAAAGGGATACCCATGCAATTTTATCAAAACGTTCTTGACCAGTCAACTCAACTCACCACAGCACAACACAAGCTATAGAAAGGTATCATATATCAAAAACATTTTAGAAACCACCAATAAACTATTATAACCACATAGCATCACCACAGCGCACAAACCAACTAAAGCCCTCAAAACATTTGAATAAACCGAAAGAAGTACTAGCCCAAGAAGAAAAAAAAAGTGTCATCTACAACATATAGTATCAGAACTGTAACAGCCACTACCGTATTTTTTGGAGTATAAGACGCACCTTTTTCCTCCCTAAAAGAGGCTGAAAATTTGAGTGCGTCTTATACTCCGAATGTAGCTTTTCCGAAGCTTTTTTTCCCAGCCCTAAGGAGGTGCTAACGATCTTACTGGCTTGCAGCATATTTTAATTCCTACTCCCTCTGAAGTAGGTTTTTCCTGCCCTAAGTCTTTGCAGGCTTGTTTTCATTCCTACTCCTCTGAAAAAGGTTTTTTCAGCCCTAACCAGGGGATAAAATAATGTGCTGAAGCTGAACAGACTAAGGATGCTAGCCAGATGAATACCTGGTAAGTAGATTTTCCCCTATTTTCCTCCCCAAAAACTAAGGTGCATCTTATACTCCGAAAAATATGGTAGGTAGGATAGATAGAATACTAGCTGTAATGGAATATGTGGATGACCTTGGGGAAAGAATTGCTATTGGGAAACAATCAGACAGGAGGGGCAAGAGCCCCCATGGTTTAATGGTCAAATAAAGATATTTTGGAAGGACCCGCCGTAAGGGATCAAGCAGTTAAAAGTGGTGGTGGGGAGTTTGTATTTTCATACTTGCAAGATTCTGTTAATAAAGTAGAATTAGTTCATCTGGTCATGTTTCCTGTTTGGTTTAATTGGGAGAATTGATACTAGCAGAGTGCAGCCCATCAACATCAACTGAGAGTCAGAAGACATGATGAAAACTCCTTAATCTCATAATACATGGACAGAGTTAACCATAATTTCAGTTGGAAAACACTGCATCCTAAGCCAAGTTAAATCTTAAACCACTAGTGAATTACTGAAAGCTTGACATTCAGTTCTATCAGCCCATCAATGGTCACATGGAGATAAAGTACAGTTATATATAAAGAAACAATAAAAGACTAGGAAGAAAAGAGACCAGAACACATTCTCTCCAGTAGTCAATACTCAGATAAGCAAGGATTAATCCCAGACAAACAAGAAGAAGAAAATATTCCAAGGAACTACTAAGGAGGGAACCACACATCCCCATCAACACTAGCAGGACAAGTTACTGTATGAGAAAAGGGAGCAAACCCCACATTCACTAGAAGTGATGATGGTTACCCAGGACTCCATCATTCAACCCTGAACTATATACATTTTATTCTATTGCTGTGTTCTTAATCACCCGATCCTCTACTTTTCTTGAGAGATGTTTTGCATGTATCTTAACTATTTTATCAATAAGGCTTACGGGTTTGTAATTTTTAGGGTTTTCCTTGTCTCATATTTTTTGTATATGACAATTATGATAGGGAGTTTCTCTCTTGCTGGATGTTGGCTATATAAGTGAACAGCCCTTCCAGCAATGGTGCCCACCAGTCAATGTGTGTCCCGAAAAGTACTTGAAATAGGAAATCTTTGATGGCTTTATTGGGTTTCAGTGACTGAATAATACGTTTTAATTTCTGTCATTGACACTGGTGGCCTAAAACCCCTTCTAAACCAAAGTTAAAATGGGGGTATCAAGTAGAAGCTTACATTTTTTCAGCATGCCAGATCTGATCTTTCATAATAAGACTAAATTAGAACCTTTTGCTGACTTTTCTAGCTTAGACCAAACTTAGCCATGGCTTGGGTCTTCTTGATGGGTGTTAGTTTCTTGTAATTACGTCTAACCTTTAACTTCTTGGCATAATTGTTTGATGTGGTATTTCTTTGAACCAACCGGATAGCTGTTTTTCGAGTCTTTCTTGAGCTAGAGCAATTAAGATTGCTCTAAACGTCGTTTAGCCATTGATGGTATTATTCATTTAAGGATGCTCCACGAGATTATTGACACAGAGGAGCCAGTGTCAATTTCCATTTTATATGGCTTTCCCTTAAGGAGAATTGTGAGGAAAATTTTCTTTCTTAGATTGGGGCCGGACTGATCTATGACTGTCTCAGGGTGATAGGCACCTTTATAAATAGTGAAACAGTTTTCATCTCTTCTCTCTTGTCTATTCCTGGGTCGATAGTCAGGAGTAGGTCTGGATGAATTATTTTCTGCTGGCCTATTGGCTCTGCAGACCCTTGTGAGGTGGCTCCTTCTTCCGCATCTCCTACAATCAGTGTTCTTAAATCTACAGTCAGAACGATAATGTTGTCCCCCACAACCTGTACAAGGTGTCTGAGCCTTTTTTCCTTCAGAACCCCAACCTTTCCGTTGGGTTGTTTTGAGGCGACTCACGTCTTCCTCAGTATCCTCAGTCGGGTGCTCTGGGACAATCTCTTCTTGGTTTACAGTAGTGGATTTCTGGGTATCTTGTTGACTGGGTGGTTTATGAGTCCTAATCTCAGAGGCTAACTGAAAAGATAATTCTGAGGCTCGAGCCTCATCTAATGCAGTTTGCAACGTGCCATCCGTCTTAGCTAATAAGCGGCATCGCAACTGAATATCCCTGACCCCACAGATTAGTTGATCCAATAGAAGATCATCAAGATCCCTAAATTCACAATATAAGGCAGCGGTTCTTAAAGCTGCCATAAATTGACTAATGGTTTCCCCTTACTACTGGAAATGGAGGCAAAACGCATAACGCCTGGCAACTCTAGATGGCAAGGGTGCATAATGGCCCTTCAAAACAGTTAATACTGTCTCCCAAGGGGCTTCCTGCACCTTCTGAGGTGCCATTAGAGCTCGGGCAGTCTCGAACATATCATGTCCGCAGACACTGAGGAAAACAGCTAACTTTCTATCCCCTGGGAGGCTTTTGTAGTTGTTGGCAGCCAGGAAACAATCAAAGCAATCTAAAAAAGAATCCCAGGTTTCTATAGCCTGGTTGAATGGAGCGAATGTGGAGAGAGTAGACATTGTGCAGGGAAAAAAATGCCTAGCTCATATTCTTGCGACGTCTCGTTGCCATGGCTCAGCTCAGTGACAGCTCAGTGATTCAGTTCTTTGAGTGACTTCAATTCAGCTCTTGAGTGGCTTCGCTCAATCCTGCCTCCTCAGACTCCCGTCCTTTAACGCCAGTGTTCTATTCGCTGAATAAGTCAAGGATTAGGCGAGACAGGTTATGTTTAACAACAATTATTGCTAACAAAGGCTAACAGTGACTTCTAACCGTGGCTCGTTCCGTTCGCTAACAGTCTGGAGATCGAGAGAGCTTCTGAGGTACTGACAGCTCTTTTATACTCAGCTGTCGGAGGCTGGACCAGTCAGGGAGCGTTATTCTCCCACCGGCTGTGTTTGTCAGCTGTGGCCAATAGGAACGCTTTTACAGGCCCCCGTGCTTGCTGTGAGGATGTAACAGGTTGCAATGTCCTGGGGTCACGAGATTACTATTTGCGACCTTCCCACTAACAAGCAAAGTCAGTGAGGAAAAGCTGGATTTGCTTAACAACTATATGATTTGCTTAACCACGAAAAAAACGTTATACAATTTGGTATGTCTCAATTAATGCCTGGATTGCTTAGTGACAGACGTTTCTGGTCCCAATTATGATTGTCAGTCAAGGATTACTGTATCTGAATATTTCAAAGTATCTTTGGTTTACACCAGGGGTGGCAAACTCAAGGCCTGGGGTATGGATCCGGCCCGCGGGGTACTTAGATCTGGCCCGCGAGGCTGCCCTGGAAACAGCGAAGGACTGGCCCGCAGTGTTTCTACCAGCAAAACAGGCTCCCGAGCTCCGTTTTCGGCTGCCACGGCCTTCGGCAACCCTCTGCCAGTGAAAACGGAGCTCCATTTTCACTGGCAGAGGATTGCAGGAGGCCGTGGCAGCCGAACATGGAGCCTGTTTTCGCTGGCAGAGCTCTCGTGCCACCACAAGCACCCCCGACAGGAGTGACGTCAAGCTGGCCACACCCACCCTGGCCACACCCACCCCAGCCCCCCGAGGTCAAACACAACCCTGATGCTGCCCTCAATAAAATGGAGTTTGACACACCTGGTTTACACTTTTCACTAATTCTAGATGGTATGATAGTTATAGTGTCTCTTGGATAGAGTATATCACGTAAAATGCTCCATCTCAGATATCCACATTCTAGCCAGGGTATTAGAAAAATAACTGGCAGCTGAACTTGGCTTCATCATAATCTTTGGTTTTGATGATAAGGGCACTGAATTGTTTTCATACAGTTTTGCTAAGACATGGGGCCACCTTGCAAATGCTTTATTTGTGACCTTTATTGTTGTTTTTGTTGTTGTTAGTTGCGAAGTCGTGTCTAACCCATCACGACCCTATGGACAACGTTCCTCCAGGCCTTCCTGTTCTCTACCATCCTGTGGAGTTCATTTAAGCTCACGCCGACTGCTTCAGTGACTCCATCCAACCACCTCATTCTCTGTCGTCCCCTTCTTCTTTTGCCCTCAATCTTTCCCAGCATTAGGCTTTTCTCCAGTGAGTCCTTCCTTCTCATTAGGTGGCCAAAGTATTTTGAATTTCATCTTCAGAATCTGGCCTTCTAAAGAGGAGTCAGGATTGATCTCCTCTAGGACTGACTGGTTTGATCGCCTTGCAGTCTAAGGGACTTGCAGGAGTCTTCTCCAGCACCATAGTTCAAAGGCCTCAATTCTTTGGTGCTCAGCCTTCCTTATGGTCCAACTTTCACAGCCATACATTACAACTGGGAAAACCATAGCCTTGACTATACCCAGTTTTGTTGGCAGGGAGATGTCTCTGCTTTTTAGTATGCTATCTAGATTTGCCTTTATTGACCTTTAAAGGCTCAATATTTTTCTCTCTTTCTCTATTTCAGATTCTGGAAAAGTCATAGTATATTTTAATATTCGCTGTATTACTCATTCTTCACATATACTAATGAAATTTAATGACATTGAGCGGTGTCAGGAAGACAGCAAGAACCACAATATAGACACATCAGATTGCTGTTCTGCCACATAAAATACAGAACAGTTGAAGTGGCAGTAATAGTATGTAGCTCAATGCCAAGTTACGAATTGTAACTCTGAAGCTGTATGGGAATGTACTTAGTAAAATGTTCATATAGTCATAACCAGAATGTATTTTTCTAGTTTTATTTTGCTAACTGCATTTGTATTAATAATTATAGTACCTTAAATTTAATTTACCTTTACATTGAATTTCTGAATTTTTAAGATACTTTTTAGCTGATGAGGCAATCTATATGTAAGTTTTACAACAGCTTCGCAATTCACAGTTCTTGGAGAGCAGTATGGAAATGGACTTGCGAAGAAGGAGCTTTTTATAAGCATCAGTTTAGATCAGAAAGAGAGAAGGGTGTGTGTGTGTGGAAAAAAAACCTCAAGATCGCCTTAGATAGATATCTATCTTCCTTACCTAATACACTTCATTTCGCAACATGACAAATTAAAAGTAAGCAACAATAGTTGGTCTCAAAGAATTAATTGCCTATTGTTCTGTATGCTGAAAAACAGAGGCATGATTTGAAGTACAAAGTTCCTCATTCTTGATTGATTAACATGTAACTGATTGAATGCATTGAACTTTCCCTGTAGGCTGTTAATTACAAGTTCATTTCTGAGTTACAGTATTCTTAAGATGACCGAAGCTGACAGCTTCCACATAGAGATAAGATGGTCCTAACACTTTCATAACATTTTCCTATCTTCTCATTAGGATGGCTCATACTTGGCAGAGTTCCTGCTGGAAAAAGGCTATGAGGTGAGTGAGTAGTCTTGCTGACTGACTGCAGACTCATGGAATAATTTGGACAGAGCTTCCTTGTTGCTGTCACTCTCTGGTTATGTTTTCCATTCAGCATGAGATAAGAAATCAAAATGTTTGAAAAGAATGCACAACCTGAGCTGTAATCATGCCAGTGCATTGTGCTGTTTATCATGGAGACTGCAATGGTGGAATCCCTCCGATCCTCAGGGTATAACTGTTTTTCCACATTTCCTGCTTATTCAGATAAACAGCAGCCTGCGCAAAGCAAGGCTACATTAAATTCATGTGTTACGATGCAGGAGAAAAGTTAACTTATTTTGAATGCCTCCCGAAGAAGGTATTTTGCAGGGCTGGGAGTTGGGGACCTTGAAAAAATAAATTGAACTGTGTTTCAGCAATTATGGAATTTTAGAATTTTGGTACCGTAATGCTCTACCACAGAATAAAAAGCTGAAAAGTGGTACCTCATTAATAAACTTGATCCCTTTCCATTTAGCTGTCATAACAACATAATATGCATAATATAGCAATTCCCCTGTTCTTTAAAATGTTTCTGTCACCGTGGCCAATACAAATAGTTCCATCTTCTGTGTTACTTCTAACACTATTCAATATATTTCATAATAGTAAAGTGACACTGCTACTTTTATATTTGTAACTTAGAAATCATGTCTTTTTAACATAAGCAACAGGAAGAACAAGAGAGCGACTGAAATAAAATCAAGGAAACTGCCAGGTACTAGATGTAAAATATCTGCTTCACTGGTGGTACTTTCACTATAAATAATGTTCTGGATGTAGTTTGCCACTGCCTTTGGTTTTCCTTTTTTTTTTCCTAGTCCATCTTACAATCCTGGGGTTTCTTCGTGGTCTGTCATCCAGGTTCAAGTCTAATCCTGCTTAGTGCTGAGTTTGGCCAGGCTTGGCTAGATGTAAATTAAACATTGCTATTGGTTATATATCTAGGTAGCAAAAAAGCTCCCTCTTTCTATTGTTCAAGGAAAAATACTGCGTAAATTTATTTATTTTTTATTTTATTTGTGAGATTTATATACCGCCTCACAGTGCAAGCACTCTCTAAGCGGTTTACACCAGTAAGCAATGTATATTTATATTGCCCCCAACAATCTGGGTCCTCATTTTACCTAGAATGGAAGGCTGAGTCGACCTTGAGCCGGTGAGATTTGAACTGCTGAACTGCAGATCACAGTCAGCTAAAGTGGCTTGCAGTACTGCCTCTAACCGCTGCGCCACCTCGGCACCATCATCATCATCATCATCATCATCATCATCATCATCATCATAATATATCAGTCTGAACCCATGAAGAGATTAAGTACACATTTAAGTACACATTTATAATTATATAAGTTATACGAGTTCCATAGGCTAGAGATGTTTGTCAGAAATATCTGATTATTAAACAAGAGAAAGAGCATGGAGAAAGTGGGTGCCATTATTTTCATGCAGCTGTTTCCATTAAGTAGCTTTTGCACAGCCATTTGTGAGCTCAGCTTACAAGAGAAACTGTAAGGACAGTAGTGTTGTGTCATGGAATCTACTGGATCTTTATGGCCCTTCCTTGTTTTTCTCTTTGAATCGGACACTTCTGTATCACAAAACTGATTTCACAACATCTGACATTGTGAAGCTTTATATCAAAAATATTTTCTGTACTTCTGTTAACTTGCAGGTACATGGAATTGTTCGTAGATCTAGCTCTTTTAACACAGGACGGATTGAACATCTCTACAAGAACCCGCAGGCTCACATAGAAGGAAGTAAGTGCGTGTTGAAAGGTGAGATGGAATATATAGAGTACATATTTGATTTTGTTTTTATTGCTAATGTTTGTATAAGATTTCATCAGACAGGAAATTGATCACTGAGACTATGTGAACGTCCTTTTTTTAGCATTTGAAAAATAATTTTGTTAATTTTTGTTCATTTCAACTGGAACAGAATATGAAATGTTGATATCACTAATAATCCCTGGAAAAAAGCAAACTAAGAAAACTTTTTAGGATAGCAGTATAGATTTGTTAATATATTGCAAATCATTTTCCTGACTAATTATAACTAGTTCACAATTCTTTTCTTGGCCATATAAATTGCAATTTCTATCAAGTCCCTTTATGCATATCCATGTGAAATCAATATAAAAAATGTTAGTAAAATGAATTTGGTGATCAGATATCAAAATGTGAGCCATTACAGTAAGGCAGCTTGCTAACCAATCTTGTTGCTAACACCAGCCATTTCTAACAAACTAATATATTGGTAACTGTTATTTTCCAAGGTTCTGTTCCAACACAATTTTGTTAACCAGAATCATGGGAAATAAAGCTGTAAAAAAAAAAATCAAAAAAAGTTTATGAGAATTGGGACAATGTTCTACAGCCTAATGGTCATCCAGTTCCTTCACCTTCCTCTCACAGATGTTGTCTAAACAATGTTTCTGTATCTGTTCCTCCTCCTCCTCCTCACTCAAATGTGGCAGATTTCATTAAGTCAGTCTACAATGAGAGTTCATGTGGCTTCCCTGTGCAGCTTCTTCAGTGCAACTTATTTGATGGAAGATGGAGATATTTCACTTGTATAATTGCTTGTGCTGACTGCTATCCTCCATATGGCTCTGACTGTAGCAAAAGGATCCAGCAATTGACTGCGAGGACCATCCACTAAGATGGCAAAAGAGCCATGTAGATAGAGAGCATGTAGATGTGAGGAAGGGCAAATGGGTAACCTCCTCCATCACCAGCCAAGTGAGTCACTTTGTCTTTGAAGAAACCTAGGTGCCATGTGGAGCCTCATGCATGGGCTGGTGAGTGACAAAGGTGGATAAGGAATAGAATAGAGAAGGGGAGGAGAGAGGAGAGAGAAGAGAAGAGAAGAGAAGAAGAGGAATAGATACAGTTAGGTTGAAGTGACAACAGATTCTTTTAAAAAAATCGTATATGCATATCTGAAAGCCTGCCATTTGTACATATATAAAATCAAGGCCCAATCGTAACATGTAAAAACCTTTACACGTTATAGTTCTCTTCTTTATTTATCAATCATGAATATGTAAAATCACCTGATAATTAGACTGCAGATAATGATGACCATGTACTAATAATATAATCGTATTTACAACTTACCTGACTTCACCCATGTACTTATTCTACATGGGTGTAGTTATTCACTTAATAACAGAAATTTTGGGCTCAGTTGTGGCTGGTAGTCCTCGACTTTCAGCCACAACTGAGCCCAAAATTTCTGTTATTAAATGAATTTTGCCCCATTTTATGACACTTCTTGCCACAGTCGTTAAGTGAATCACTGCAGTTGATAAGTTAGTAACACAGTTCTTAAGTGAATCCAACTTCTCCATTGACTTTGCTTGTCATAAGTTTGCAAAAAGTGATCACATGACCCCGGGACACTGCAACAGTCATAAATATCAACCAGTTGCCAAGCATCTGAATTTTGATCACATGATCATGCGGATGTTGCAAAGGTCAGTCATAACTGTGAAAAACAGTCATAAGTCTGTTTTTCAGTGCCGTTGTAACTTTGAACAGTCAGTAAATGAACTATTGTAAGTTCAGAGGACTATCTGTAATTCAGGCAACCAGCTTAAGAGAGCAGGAAAAATATAAGAAAATATATTTTGCATATTGTGACTTGTAGCATAAATGGTTTTAGAAAAACTGAACTAGGAACAATATGTTGAAAATAAATAGGACTTTAAATGTTTTCAGTTGACTTTTTGTATCATATAAGTCATTTTATTTAATCTTATTTAATCACATTTTTTTATATTTTTGTCGGAAATCCAGTTGTTCCAAAATCTTATAGCTCATTCATTTAGTTAATGCAAATTAAATTTCAGAATTCCCATGATTTATCACTCATTGACTTACGTTTCAAAGAAAATAATGTCTGACTTAATAAAATATGAAGATTGGAGTGTAGTATATTATTAGAAAGCTGTGATCTGCATTTATTTACAGTTATAATAAAAATATATGTATAAATAGAAATGAATGCAACACATGACATGACTTTTAACTATTTTTTTTTTAACCTGAAGATATGAAACTGCATTATGGTGATTTGACAGATAGTACTTGCTTGGTGAAAATAATCAACGAAGTTAAGCCCTCTGAAATTTACAACCTTGGAGCACAGAGTCATGTTAAAGTAAGTAATATTAATATATCTCTTACAAAATAAATATGTGATTATCTGTAAGCAAAAAGTGTACTATATTTTGTTGCTACTTATTTTGTTAGATCCCATTTTTTAATTTAATTTTAACATATATCTATGAACAAAATTCTGAGAATGCAAAAATACCAAAACCAGAAACCATAAATAATGGTTTAGGTAAACAAAGGTATACCAAAGACAGACAGACAGACGGGGAAGAAGCATGATTTGTGAGTATAAACATTTAAATAAATACAGCGAAGGCAGATGACTCATCTGTGGATTATTTAGTCATGTTAATTTCTTAACTGAAGTTTGATTGGAGTTTGATTGGAGTTTGGGATATTGTTTGAATGATGTAGAACACCCTTTTGCACTTTTTGCAATTATTTTTTGTTTCAGCAGTGCTCTTGGTGTTCAAACACTTTTTTCTTGCAACTTTTCTTGTTATTTAAATACAGGCATAATCTTTAAATATCAATGAACATTATTTCTATAAAATACATTGATATAAACAATGAAGAATTATATATTCAGTATCTACAAACTGAGATAGATTCTCAGTTTGTTAATGAGGTACCATTCCGTCACATTGGAAATGACAAAGCAAGTCCATCTGTTTTATAAACAATGTTTATAAAACTTTGACACTTCTCTGAAGAGGGTGCCCTTGTAAGGGTCTCTGATCCCCCTTGGCCATATACTGTATACTGTGTGGATTTTTTCCCTTTTCCCTTCTCCAGAAGTTGAAATTCTGCAAACCACTCTATTCTATTCCCGCTTACCTTTCAACCTTTTTGGCCACTGAGAAATTTGCAACCTTATTTTTCCCTTTGTCTTTTGCTTCTTGATCATCAAAATGTTCAGCACAGACTTTAAAATAATATTAATAACAACAACAACAACAACAACACTTAATATGTGAGTGCAGCAAAATCGCGCAAACGGATTACAAAGCTAGACATGATCGAGTTGCTAAATTAGTCCACTGGTCATTATGCAAAAAATACGACATATCTGTATCCGAAAAGCCATGGGAGCACAAAGTGGAAAAAGTTACTGAAAATGAGACAATGAAGATCTTGTGGGACTTTCAAATACAGACAGATCGTCATTTGGAACACAACATGCCAGATATCACGGTTGTTGAGGGCCGAAGAGTACAGTTTATTGATATCGCTGTACCAGGAGATGCCAGAGTCGAAGAAAAAGAACTGGAAAAAATTATGAAATATCGCGACCTGGCCATTGAAACTACACGGCTATGGATGAAACATGTAACCGTAATGCCCATTGTCATCGGGGCACTTGGTACCATGTCCAAGAATTTTACAAAACACATCAAGAAATTGCAGCTTCCTGTAATAACACCAGTGGAACTGCAAAAAACTGCACTACTCGGAACATCATATATTTTAAGAAGATACTTGGTTGATACCTAGGATGCTGGCAGCAACCTATATCAACCATTAGCAGCAGTCAATGGTATTTGTGACACTTTTTAAAATGTTCAGTTGACTGAGTTTCATGTTTAATGAATAAACGAGATGATAATAATAATAATAATAATAATAATAATAATAATAATAATAATAATAATAATAATAATAATAATAATAATAATAATAATAATAATAATAATAATAATTAACAATAACAATATAAGCACTTAGACTTATATACCACTTCATAATGCTTTACAGCCCTCTCATATTTCCCCCAACAATTTGGGTCCTTATTTTACCCACCTCGGAAGGATGGAAGGCTGAGTCAACCTTGAGCCTGGTGAGATTTGAACTGCCATCTCGGCAGTCAGCAGAAGTAGCCTGCAGTACTGCACTCTAACCACTGTGCCACTATGGAATAATAATAATAATAATAATAATAATAATAATAATAATAATAATAATAATAATAATAATAATAATAATAATAATAATAACAACAACAACAACAACAACAACAACAACAACAACAACAACAACAACAATAACAATAATACAGCAGAGACATTATTAAATATTAAGCTTAAAATCTAAACCTTAATCTTATAAAATAACGTAATGCATTTTGCAACTTTTTATCAATGTCATATTTAGCATCAATTACACAAATTAAGCAATCTTAAATTCATTAACATCTGAGAACTTTTTTAGCATTGATTAGAAATGTTTTTCCTCATATTTAAAGGTTTAATTTATCTAGATCATCATCATGTTAACTATTTCCAATTTCTATTGTATAAATAATCCCTGTAGTCAGTTACAATACAATAAAACAATTAACTTGGTAAAAAAATTTAATCCCAGAGATAAACGTAATCAGTTAAAGGAATGAGAAGAGTGATACTCTTACTGTTGTTCAGGGATGATGTTAATGATGACAGTGAAGATTTACTATAATTAATTTAGTATTATTGCTTAAATGTCTTTGCCACCAAATCAGTGACTCTCTAACTGAACTCTTGGTGACTTATCCAGACACGTTTATGTTTGATAGGTGTTTTTGCAACTTTGCAGTCAAACCTGTAGTTCTGGGCTTCCAGGGTAGTGTTCTGTACAAATATTAATCAGCCCTAATCCTATTTACCTTTCTGTTTACCTTTCTGGGCTCAGGAACTGCTTCCTCCTTGTTAGTGTTGATTATTAATGGAAAGCCTATATTTGCTTCATATATTCTGCGAAAGAATTTGATTTCACATCATTGTTACAATGTACAATCATTGTTTTCTTTAGCATTCACCTAAGAAGAATTAAATTAAATTTATCCAATATAGAAATAAAAGATAATAGGTTGCATTCCAGTTCAGTAGTTCTGTTTGCGCATCAAGACTTTTCTGTATCTATATCACAGCCATACATTCCCTTCCAAATGGGCAATGGCATGTTGGATGGGATGTTGCAGTGCAAGAGGGACATTATTAGTCATAGGATATTCTGCCAAGTTGAAATCCCTTCCACTCGAACAGGTTTGGATCCAATCCAACATTCTTTTTGTGTGTAAATGTTGGCCTGGACTTATCAGAGCATACAGTTGACACTTCTGTTTGCATGAGGGTTTTGTGTATGTGTCATTTCCACTGCCCCTTCAACCTATGACTGAATTTGAATGTCCTACTATAGATCAGCTTTCAAATTTTTGACAGGTCATAACATCTAAGCAAATTTCTTAATGCTCTGTGCAAAATGTTTTACAAAACTCTCTTTAACAAGCGTCTATATATGTTGTTTGTGCTTTCTTTTCATCTTTGTTTTCTTTTATTCTCATGTGACTGATTTGAATTATTTGAAAGAGTTGAGGAGTGATACGAAATTAAACAAGATAAATTCCCACATCACTGCCTCTTCTGTATTTAGCCACAAAATAAGGAATGAAGATGAAAACATATTTTTTCTGTCTTTTTTGTGCTTTTTTTGGCACTACATCTGCATATCTGTGTGTTTCTGTGTTTCGATACATATATACATTCATAATTGATACTTTTCTGTCACTCAGTAATAGTAATAATTGTCATCATGGTTGCCTTTTGATTTTCTGGAAGGTAGGCAATGTTGTACTTTTTAATCTTGAAAATTTTTTGCTAATAAGTGTTTGGATCTGACATTATTTTCAATATTATGATTTGTCGCAGTCAGATATTTGTATTTGAATATTCATCTATCAAGTCCTTCCTAAGGATCTGGGATAGGCAGATGTTGTTTAATGGTGTTAAAGATACCAGCATAGGATGTAAGCTGTATGTTCCAAGTAAAGCTGCCTTTTGCAATTGACTGATGGTGATTCTGTCAATACCGATGGTGTTCAAGTGATGCTCCAGATGTTTTGCAATGGCACTCAATGTGCCTATTATATTGGTACTAACATTGCTTACTTTTGTCATTATCATTCCACTTCTATTTGCAAGTCTTTGTATTTAGTGATTTTCTCTAGTTCTTTCTCTTCCATTCTGCTATCTCCAGGTACTACAATGCCCACTATTCAGACTTTTTTTGTGTTTCTTATGACAGTTGTTAAATCTGGGGTGTTATGTGGTGATGCTTACTTGTTGGAATATTATTATTATATTTTATAACTCAAATTCCTAAAGCAATTCACAGTTTACAGTATGAGACAGTCTAGTATAATGGTTAAAGGGACGACACTAGAAACTGGGAGACTGAATTCAAAACCAGTATAAGTATAAAGGCAGTGGGGTGACTGGATCAGTCACTCCCTCTTAGTCCTAGAAGAAGTAAGTTCTTACAAAGCACTTCTTAAAACTACACAGATTTCTCCAGTCCAGTTGCCTGGAATCCAGACTGACCTAAAGGTACCAAAATCCCTGAAATACAAAAACCAGCCACTAGATAATACCAATTCAAATAAATCTGAAATTCAATGCAAGATAGTTTTGGGGCTATTAATATTTTGTGTGAAATTTAACAATTGTACCCGCATTAAATCTTTTTATTTGTCTTTTATGTTTTTGGTGTCTTCATGCAGCTTTCATATATAGTTATTATTTTATAGTGGGACTGTACATCATTGTCAGATGTACCCAGCATTTTCTTCATTTTGATGCAATATTGTTTCTACGCTACTGACTAAATAGGTTTCCCCATCCAGTTAATTTTATGTGAGCTCTGTTAAAAGTAAGGAAAATAAAGTAATAGGATGTTGGTCTGGTTTCCTGTAGGAAACCAACAAAGATAAATCATTCTTGGAATGGGTTTATTGAAGTCCAGGGAACATGGATAAAGCACTTAATCACAAATTCAGAGGGAAATAACTTTTAAAGTAGATAATTATGTTTTACATTATTGTAGAACATAAACAAAACCACTAGATAAAAGAGAAAGGGTACATACTTCACTTATAAATCCTAATTTTAATGCAGCTTAGTGAGTTCAAAAGAAATGCTCCAGGTAGTCCTTGACTTAGGACCAGCAGTGAAATGCTCCCAATTCGGGCGGGCCGGTCGGTCGTCATGGAGCCAATAGCGATTGCAGCGTGAGGCTTCCCCCACCCGCCTGGACGCCGCCATTTGGGTTATTTTACCCGCTGCGCATGCGCAAAGCATTCTGCGCATGCGAAGAGGATAAAAGAACCCAAATGGCGGCGTACAGGCAGGTGGGAGAAGCCTCACACTGCGATCGCTATCAGCTCTACGATGACCGACCGGCTTGCCCGAACCGGGAGCATTTCACCCCTGCTTAGGACCTTTCGTTCAACAACCATTCAGAGTTAAGTGGTGCTAAACAAAGGGACTTACGACCAGTTCACAAAACTATGGACGTTGTAGTGCCCCCGCGGGTACATGGTCAAAATTTGGGTGCTTGACAGTCCATCCGGACTAATAGCAACAGGAGTACTTCAACTCCCTTCATCCACCTTATCTCCTCTCCCTTCTGTGTTGTTTTGGCCTCTTGCACTCTGCAGCCCCTACCGCCCTAGCTGACCTTTGCCGTCCTCTTGCTCCCACTATTAACCAAGCATGCCCAGCCTGGCCATTCAGAAGGCAATTGCTGGCTGCAAAGGGCTTTCTTCCCAAGGTCACGTCAGCAGCTTTTCCAGCAGCTGCTTTGCAAAGGGCCAGGGTGGACATTTCTCAGCTCAGGGGTTTCTTGCATCCTCAGAGTCACTGTATGCCAAGAAACCCTTGAGCCAGAACTGGGGAAGCAACCCAAAGCCACATAATTCTGAGGCTGCTTTCTGGCCTAGAAGGGAGGATGCAGGATGACCAAAAGGGAAGGAATAGATGGGAGTGGGGAAGAGTTTGAGGCAGGCCTTTACCTTACTGAAGTTGAGGGGCCTGGAGAATAGCTTGGATTGAGGTGGGTCCTCAGCTAATGACCAATAGAATTTGCTTACAGATGGCAACAGGGAGTTCTGTCACTAAGTGATGTGATCACATGCTGCCGTGCTTTACAATCACATCACTGAATGACAGAAATTTTGGTCGCAATTGTAGTTTAAGTTGAGGACTACCTGTCTCTACAGTGCTTTGTATTTGATTCTAAGGGGGTGCTTTGGAGCATGCAAAGTGAAAATAGAGAATCCACTTGTGACTCATTAAAACAGTGGTTCCCAACCTTTTTGTGATCGAGTACCACTTGGAGGTCCCGTACAGTCGCCGCGTACCACCTGGTTCCAGAGAAACTAAATTCGATCAGATATCACTTTATTTCCATAATTGTACCGTTCCTTTTTTGGCCCCGCACATCCAGCAACTGGATTCTCGGGCCGCTGGGACCAGGTGGGTGGCATGTGGCAACAGTGTGTTAGGCAGTAAACATTTTTGTGAAGTAAAAAATAACTAACTAAAAATCGTTCATGACCCCGAAAGTGTTCGTGTACCACCTGGAAGTCCCTCGCGTACCACTAGTGGTACACGTACTACAGGTTGGGAACCACTGCATTAAAATATCTGCACCTGTTTTAAGGATCATGGCTTCTGTATTCTAGTTTCCATTGCCCACATAGGCACTCCTCAAATTGCTTCCCCCCCCCTTTCAGACAATGTTGGATTTGATTATGGATTAGTTTTGTTTTAAGTATTTGCTTTAAATATTTCACAAATCCACATATATTAGTTGCTATTTCTTCATTATAACTAATGTTTAAACTTCATACACCCACCCACGCATTTCTACACACAAACATATATTTCAATTAATCATATTAAAATATGATTAAAATATGATTAATTGAATGGTTATTGTTTCCTACTTATAACAATCATTACAAATGATTTAGTTTAAAAAAGTATTGAAACATCAATCAGCATTATAAAATATAATCCCAAAATATTAATGTTTTTAAAATGTATTTCTCTTCATAGGTCTTCTAAAATATACTCCCTAGTTATTGATACAGTAAAACAAACTTAGAATAGAATAGAATAACAGAGTTGGAAGGGACCTTGGAGGTCTTCTAATCCAACCCCTTGCTTAAGCAGGAAACCCTATACCATTTCAGACATATGGTTATCCAATCTCTTCTTAAAAACTTCCAGCATTGGAACATTCACAATTTCTGGAGGCAAGTTGTTCCATTGATTAATTGCTCTAACTGTAGGAAATTTCTCCTTAGTTCTAGGTTGATTCTCTCCTTGATTAGTTTCAACCCATTGCTTCTTGTCCTGCCCTCAGATGCTTTGGAGAATAGCTTGACTCCCTCTTCTTTGTGGCAGCCCCTTAAGATATTGGAACACTGCTATCATGTCTCCCCTAGTCTTTCTTTTCATTCAACTAGACATGCCCAATTCCTGCCATCATTCTTTGTATGTTTTAGCCTCCAGTCCCCTAATCATCTTTGTTGCTCTTCTCTGCATACTTTCTAGAGTTTCCACATCTTTTTTACATTGTGGCAACCAAAACTGGATGCAGTATTCCAAGTGTGGCCTTACCAAGGCATTATAAAGTGATATTAACATTTCATGTGATCTTGATTCTGTCACTCTATTTATGCATCCTAGAACTGTGTTGGCTTTTTTGGCAATTGCAGCACACTGCTGGCTCATATTTAAATGATTGTCCACTAGGACTCCAAGATCCCTCTCACAGTTACTACTATTGAGTGAGATACCACATATACTGTACCTGTGCGTTTTGTTTTTCTTGCCTAAATGTAGAACCTTACTTTTTTCACCATTGAATTTCATTTTGTTAGATAGCGCCCAATGTTTCAGTCTGCCAAGATCCTTCTGTATCTTGAGCCTATTTTCTGGAGTGTTGGCTATTCCTGCTAGCTTGGTGTTGTCTGCAAATTTGATGAGTTCCCCATCTATCCTCTCATCCAAATCATTGATGAAGATGTTGAAGAGTACTGGGTCTAAAACAGAGCCTTGGGGTACCCCACTGCATACTTCCATCCATGTAGATGCTGCTGAGATCTGGCTGAAAGTGGCAATCAACAAAAATTATCTCCTTCCCTACTTGCTGGGAGGAGCTTCTTATAAACCTTAGTTTCTTTTACAAATGAATGAGCATGTCTGGATCCAAACCACAATATTGCAGGTTGCACAAGGTTGCAGTTTTATAAATATTTACTTCAGTGAGAATAACATCAAAGCAAATGGGAATTGGATTTTGGTGTTAATGAATAAATACCTATTATTTATATGAGATTAATAACTAGGATTTAAAAAGTTTAAGATGTGTTTTATTTTATGTGACATGTCAGAAGGAGAGAGAAAGGAAGAAATACCTGTATAATTTTTTAAAAACACTCCTTCAGGCCTAAAATTTGCTTTACTATAACATAACTACTAAGGATGCAATATGCCAGTAAATATGACAATAACATGTAAATGCTGTCACAAGAACATTTCTTCTTTGCCTCACTTACACTTGAAGGACATATTTAAACACAGAATGCCAGTAAAAATCTTTACATTCTTTGTTTTCGTTTTATCCAAGAAAATTCAACCGAAGATTGTATTTTTCAAAACAGGGCATTGACAGACATGTTTTCTTTTTGTCAAATAGATGGCAGCAGAGTGTTAGATAATGAACCATTCAGTTCCTTTGACTGTAATGAAAGAAACATGACAGACAGTAGGCTTCTATCAAGCATAGCCTTGTAGAAGTTGTAGTTATACATTAAATAAGAAAGAATGCTACTATTAATAATGCATAAGAATAGAAGACTAGAAGACGGAGAAGGTTATGCAATGCTATACATTGTGAATAGTTCCAGGTGGGAATGCCTAATCTTTTAAGGTATGAGATCAACTCATGAAATGTGATGGAAGTTAGCTAAGAATAATATACACATCAAAATAAATAGACAGAGAAAAAATAGAAAGCGTTCACAAGTTTTAAGTGAATTGACTACTGCCTTGAGGTACTATGAGACTAAGCCTGCATATCACTTTAAAGATAAGCTACTCAGAGAAAGAAAATGTCAGATTTGACTGGCATTATTTAAGAATGAAGCTCAAGAATAAGAATAATATATTATTTTAAGGAAGTATTTCTCACACAACAGCTGTGGAAGCTGTTTTGCAATATATTTTGCTGCAGCTCTTGAAAGCTTGCGCCTTTTAATAGAAGTTGTTAGCCAGAAAAGTTGTTACCAGATTCCTTCTAAGTTTTTGAAACTTGAATAAATATCCTAAAATAATTTTCACTAAATAAAAACATTAAAAGTATACAGATTAGAATTAGGCAAGTTATGTTCATGTTGATTTCTAAAATTAAATTTTATAAAAATGCTTTCTACTTCTCCTGTATCTTATCAATAATTTAGGCAATAATTAACAGTTGCTGTACATTTCTACTACAGTTATATTTAGAATATTAATATATATTCCTGCCAGTTCATCAAGGCATAAACAGGAATATTTTAACATTAGTTACTTGGGTCAGATAAAATGAAAGTTATTAATTTATTCCTGTATTTATTAATTGAATATGAATTTTCTCATACTGCCAAACTATACCATTGGCCATTACTTAGCAAAGGTTGAAGTATATTACAGTTATGTGAATAGATAATTATATTGCAGTTTATCATATACCTTATTGCATATTTAATACACTGTTTAGTCATATTTAAACTTGAGCTGTTCGAAACTCCTAATATAATTACACTTGTTTTTACAATTCTTCTTTATGTATAGTAGCAATTATTTTTCTACTGTGAAACAGCTATATTTTTTTAAAAAATCATTTAATCCTCTTGTGTTTATTAAAGCATATTATGCATGGATTAGCATGGATTTCTGATCGAACACTTCCAATATAGAATTAATAAAACTTGATTAATATTAAGGGAGTGAATAAAAATTAGCTTATTGGGATTTTGACTATTATCAATAGTACATATCTTAGCAAAGCAAACATTAAGTTTAAGAAATGGATAGAATTATTTAAGGTAATGTAGCAAATGGTTAGCATTTAGCATTTTTATCATGTTTATCAATATGTTAGAAAAAATAGATGAAGAAATAGTGGCCATAGTCTGAAGAGCTACTCATACAACTAAGCTGCATTGTCATAATATAGAAAGTAGCAGAAACTGATCCTGGTTTAATATTTGCTTTGTTCTGAGTTTTCCCAGTTCTTTAGCAGTGTTGTAATTTTCCGTTTTCTCTCTCTGATATCCTCACTGTGAACAAGACAAAAGACGGGGTACAGTATTTACAGTAGTAAATGCCAGGTGAGTCCAAACAAATGAAATGTGGTAGCCAGATATTGAATTAATGAGAAGCATTGGATTGTAATAAAATGCTTGTCTATTTCCATGGCTAAAAAACATTTTTTCCAGTAGAAACATGAAATGTTAAGTTCTCAATCGTGTTTGAAAAGAGACAGTGTTTTACTTAAGTTGTATAGTTACTGTCAGAGGGCTACGTATTTAAACCATAATGATATTAGAACCACATAAATTATTAGGGGTTGAAGCTAAAATGAAGTTATAGATCAAACGCGTGTGTATGTATATAAATAAATATAAACATAAATATAGATATAAATATAAATATAAAAATGGCTCAGGCTTATTCCTGCCCAATTTAGAATCTAATTCTAACTTGTTCTTAATTAATTCTTAACAAGTTGTTCAAGCTCAGTTTTTGGTGACTAGATGGGCACATTCATGTTGTTTTCTTGACAACAGGAAATAAGCAGTTTACTATGGGTATCCTGTATGGGTTTTTTTTCTTGCCTGCCTACTCAATAGCCATAAATGTTCCTGATGGATTCCTATCTAAGAATTAAACAAGTTTAATTCTGCTTAGCTTTTTAAAGATCAACCAAAACTGAATAAGTGGTCTCACTTTTGGTGACCTAAGGTAATTAGGAGCCCAACATTTTTATTAGCTCTCAATCAAAATATTATAGTTTATCAAGGATTATTATTTGTTCTTAACAAAATCGTTACAGTGCATTAGGTTATACCTAATAGTGTCTCTACCAGTAAACTGAATGTCATTGGCAGATCAAATTCCCTTTCCTATTTGCAGTGCCCCAAATTATTGACTTTAGAAACGTAACTGGGCTATGCAGGGATTTGCAGAAGAGAGGAAGGAGGAGAGAAAGCTAGCATAGCACAATCAGAAATCACAAAACTGGATTGAGGCCAAGAAGTATATAGATTCTCTTGGCTACTGAAGAGAAAGAATGAAATTAAAGAAATAGGTTTTTGCTCATGCATCCTGTTTCCTGCCCAAATTTGCTTAGGATCATCTCCTACCCCACAGAGCAGATTTTGAGAGTCTAAGGAAACAGCAGGGTGAGAGGAAATTGGTCTCCTTGAGACACCATCGAGAGCGGTCTTTGGATACTGCAGTTCCCTTTATAAAAGCTACGTGTAAAATTAGAAAGCACTTTTTTCACAGGACATTTTACTAAAAAGCATATATTTTTGTGAAGTACAGCTTACTTCATCAGATGTGTAGAACGGCTAAACTGATATAAGACTGAAAATGAAGTGGGAGGAAAAAGGGAGGGGAAGTTCTTGCGTGTGATATACATTTATGCCAACAATTACTCTCCAAAGCATCTTCACATGATTTTTCTTGAATATGATATATGCCATAATCTGCCAGCAATTGACATCATAACGCAAAACAAAGACGAAGTAATATCAGAGCATTTTAACTCCCCAAGATGTTGCTTTATAGATTTCAAAGTATCATTTTTGGAACAAGGAAATTTTACCAGTACAGTCGAATGGGGAGATTGCTGAATTTACATATATCAACAGATTTCAGGCCATCTCAAAAGGTCTCAATAAAAACAATGGGCTTTTAACACATTACAATAGGGATAAAGAACCTGTAAAGTGTCTCATAGGGAACCTGCCTCTACTTAACCAGCCTGACTCTCCTCCCCACTCCCACCCCACATTCGTTTATCCCAATTTAAATCTTACCTCAGTTTATCTACCCTATGCATCTGATGAAGTGAGTTCAAATTCAAGAAAGCTTATCACTTTTAATAACATGTAACTGACTGAAAATGTACCCTTAGATTCTGCCTGATTTTTTTAGCTGCCACGCATTAAACTAGCTGTATTCCTAAAATATCTCATTTTGTCTTTTAGTACGATTACTGCAGTATTAAACTTTAAACATTGAGAATTTTGCTACTTTTTATATTCCTTATTAAAAGTTTTCGACTGTAGAGCTATATTGCTGTAAATTTAATCATTAGCCAATTTCAAAGAAACATTTCTTACAGCAAATGAGTAACATAAAGTTACCAACTATTAAGCCTCAGCATCATGCTATGCCAGTATCTTACACTTTAATTTTTTCTTAATTCTTTCCACAGGAGAAGCAGAAAGTCAGAATTGTTTAAATGTTTTCATTGCTATCACTTTCTGATTTAACCTCCCCCTCCTTTTTTTTTTTTTTTTTTTTGCTTAGGTGATAAAAATGAGAAGTACTGTTAAATTATTTTACATTCAAAGGAGTTCGATTAAAACCATCTGTTTCACTGTTTAATCATCAGGCCTGTCATGAAAAATAGGCCAAGCATCCCCAGGGAACTAGTAGATATATTTAGTTAGGAAAATAATAAAAAGTGAAATGAGAAAATATGCAGTTATCAAAAGTGAGTGATCTATAACAACCTTTTCTTTGCTTCTGGATATGCAGGAACACACTACCTATAAATCCTTGCACTGTCAAGTTAAAACATTTTATTTCATGATTCAATAGAAATATTTTTTGGAAGCCCCAATTCTTTGATTTCACTAGTTTTGAATTAAACTAGTGGGGGGGGGGACACCAAGAGAAATTGTCTCCCTCTTCGGTCTGTACAGTGGAAGAAATTCAGGGCATTCATCAATTTTGAGAGCTTTGTGATGGCTGTGATCGAACGTTTGTTTCTTCTTAATAGACTGAAATACAAACAAAGCTTGTAGCTTCTCATGCAACAGATTATTTTTTCCTTCCCATTGTGTAAGCCACAAAATCACAGAATTTTCAATTACTTCTTTCTTTCTAAATCTAAACTAAGTAACTTTGTTTCTAAAATCAGTCTGGGTGCGAAGCTATAAATTAAAATTTATTTATTTTTATCTGAACTTGTTCATGAACTATAGTTGCAGAGTTCAGATATAACAGAAACAAAAACTGAAACTTTAGAATTTATAACAAAAAAAGAGGAGCTCATTTGTTTTATGTGGTATAGCAAGATTTCTTAATATCTTGGCTATGATTTTGCGAATTCAACACTAATAATTATTTTTAAATTGGATTTTGAAGTCTAGATTCAAACTCAAATGTACTTTTTCTGTTATTTAATTGAAAACTAAGACTAATTGAGATTAATCCAAGGCTAACTGTAAAACAATATTTAAAAGGGGGGATAAGAGGAGGTGCCCTGAGAGAAGGGTGTGCCACTGCTCCTTCCTAAGCCTGACAGGGAGTGATTGGTCCAAGGTCACCTGTCTTTGTGCCCAGATTAAAATATTATGAAAGTTCCAAATACAGACTGATAAAGTCTTGGCTCATAACACATCATATTTAACTGTGGTTGATATATATATATATAGTCTCCCTTTATTTTCATTTATCAGCAAAAAATGTTACATATATATATATATATATATATATATATATATATATATATATATATATATATATATATATATATATATATATATATATATATATATATATATATATATATATATCCCTCTCTCTCTCTCTCTCTCTCTCTCTCTCTCTCTCCCTCCCTCCCTCCCTCCCTCTCTCCCTTTCTCCCTCTCCCTCTCCTCTCCGTCCTCTCTCCTCTCTCATTTTTTTAAAATTAGAAGATAAGTAAAAGGCAAGCAGAAGATTAACTGAGAAAAAGTGGATTGTCTATTATTACAATCTATTACGTCTAATAAAGATGGATGAAAAGAATCAGAGCAAATACAAACTAGTATTTCTGTAATAGTTCACAGTTAACCTATGTTTTTGTCACGCAGTGATTATTGCCTGTTATATGTATATGCAGGGAGATGCATCCCTATCTAATATAATGGTTTATTCCTGAGCACGTGATTGATATGTTCTAGTACGCATGTGTACATTCCTTTCTTCGACCATTCCTTCTGCTCCTAGCTTCTATCGAAGCAAGACTTATTTTGTATATCAGAATGTAGACTAATAAAGATTTATTTGTTTTGTATCGAAATAAATATTTTTACTTAGAACTTTAAACTGCGGTTTCTTTTCTAATGCCTGATGTCCGGGAAAAGATCCATTTTCGCCTCTAATGAGAGTTATTCTCATCTTGACAGTTTTTCCTCATTTGAGCATTTAGAATTAGGCAAAATTGTACTAGATGCAATTAATAGCTACAAGTGATGATGACTTGTAGTGCTGGAACCAATACAAGAAGTAGTGGCCATCTTGAGACCAGGTTTTGGGAAATGTGAATGGGAGGATGAGACAGAGACTTGAGAGAATACTGGGAACATACAGGAGATGCTCTTTGTGAGACAAAAGGGCTATCAAAATATCAGATACAGGTAAACCTAAATTTATTACTGCCCCAAGCACATGTGAACAGTGACTGAAAATCTTAAGAGTGAATTCTTTAATATTGGTTGAAGAGCTGTTTATTGATTTAATTATAGCCAATTTATAGTCTAAATATCTTGGGAAGATTATGATTATTAATAGTCGTAAAATAATATTTTTAAATTTTAGAGTAACAGCAGCAGAGTAGTCTAGTAAAGAGACATTTTTACAAAGTGGGGTAGGAAATGGCTATGTTGTATTTGATAAATCCCAAATCCAAAAGTAACAAGACAAATCTTTACTTGACCACCAAACTTAGACAATTTTGGCATCAAATTTGCTCCCGATCCAGAAAAACAGGGTAGTGACAGAGTAACACTTAATCTGAGTGAAAGAGATGAACCTGAGAAAATGCCAAGGCTGTCCATGTGTTCCTTAGAAGGGAATGCAACATCTATTATTTGTGGCTTGTGGCTTATAGTTCCGGGATTAAGATTTCATAATTCTCTCACCTATGAGTCACAAATCACAAATCACTGTCTTATAATAAATCATTCAGTTCACTGGCTCTACTCCAACTTGTTACAGCATCCTTATACTAGTGTGACACTGGCAGTCCTTAATCTGTCTAATGACAGAGTGTCTTTTCTATATTGGCAACATCCAGTTCCAGATTCCCCAATGATCTTGTTCAGTGGTAACCTACAGACATATGACAAGGATTACAGAATGGATCCCTATGGGGTCCCATAGATTAACAGCAATGGAACCTTAAAAAAGTCCCCGAAAGCCATCTTCTGAAATGTACACTCAAGTAAGAGTGAAGCTATTGAAAAATAGTACTTCATACCTTTGTCTCAACAGTGGGATACCATAGTTCATGATATTACAAACTCTTAAGTATTCTGTGTCTTGACCCAACATCAGCATCAATCACAAAATTGGTGCCAGATAGCTGGATTTCCTTACAAGGATGATGGATTCCCTATTGACTTTCTATGGGAAGTAAATATTTTGCTTTTCCAGTATAGTTTTATGCTGAATCAGATCTTGACAGAGGGATCTGGGTGAGTTAACCCTCACCTGATCCATCTGCCTATGTCTTGGTAATGTACATGAGGTTGGTCTCTCATCCACAATCAAGGATAGAGATGAACTTAAATATATATGTAATAATGCATAAAACTCTATTTATAGAATTACAAAGAGTGGGCCCTTTTAAATTAGAGAAGGATGAAGTAAATTGATTTGATATATAATAAATATGTTTATTATGGTTGAGTTGACGCAATGATTATGACTCAAAGATTGAATACCAACACTTGCACCATTAATGAACTGGCTGGAATCCAGTGGCTTTCATTACTGCTCATATTCAACTGAAGAGCAAAGATAACAAGAAAGGTAGGGAATATTTTTTTTCCATAGCTGAATCCAAAGAAAGGTCAACTGGGATGGTAATGAACATAGTAATGTTAGCTTAAGGAAGGAGGCAATTGAAAAAGTTGGGAAGAGTTCTTCCCTTTTTCACCCATTCTCTTAATCTATTATGTTAATAACTGATGTTATGAAGTACTACATTTCTAATGTATTTTCATCCTTTGGTGATAGTAGTCACCATTTGTGTACTTTTTATGGAGGTGACTTGCAGGGAATTTCACAGGAACCAACTAAACCCATTTAATTCCTCTTTATATCTAGTATATGGATTGAAGAATCTGGTTATTTCTAAATAGTATGAAAAAATCATACAGTATTTGTTGGTACATACATATGTATCCATCATGTTCTATTTCAGGATAAACAATGTTACCAAAACACTCAGAAGAAATAAGAAATAGTAACAGAAAAAAGCTAGAGGCATGAGAAGAGTAAAGGAAATATGGCTAAATCTGGTTTACATTAACTCAGTTTGAGGTATTCTCTGTGCATGTCTATCCTTTGATGAGCTGTGGTGGCACAGTGGTTAGAATGCAATATTACAGGCTAATTCTGCTGACTGCCAACAGTTCGATTCTGACTGATTCAAGGTTGACTCAGCCTTCTATCCTTTCGAGGTTGGTAAAATGAAGACCTAGATTGTTGGGGGCAATATCCTGATTCTGTAAACCGTTTAGAGAGAGCTGTAAAGCACTTTGAAGCAGTATATAAGTCTAAGTGCTATTGCTATTGCTAGCAAATCATAGATGTTTCCACCATATCCATGCTCTGATGCGTGTATTTCCTTTTGTTCTTTAAATTTCTCACCTCTCTCTTTTTGAATACCTCATCAATTCTATCCAACCATAACTTTCTTGAACTTTCCCTTCCTCTTAATCCTCTTTTTTCGTGCATTTGTTTTAGAAATCAGTTGTCATTCATTCTCTTAATGGGACCAAACCACTTCTGTGTACTTTTTTTTGTACTGATCACTCATTTCTGCATTCAAGCCACATTCATTCATCACTTTTTCATTCTTGACCTATGTCTTCTTGTTTTACCAAATGCCATTGAGTAACCTATTTCCATTGCATTCAGTCTATGTTTTAAGTTTTGCTTGACATACCTAATTCCCATTTCAGTATAACAAAGTGGGCAGAAACCAAACAGTTCACTTCTTTCCATGCATTTTCATTCTTGCAGCTGACTACATACTATCAGCATTTTTATATCTTACAAATCCTATACCAGTGATGGCGAACCTTTTTTCCCTCGGGTGCCGAAATAGGACATGTGCGCGCTATTGCACGCGCGTGCGTGCCCACACCCATAATTCAAAGCCCCTCACTTGCTCCACCCTCCTGCACATGCATGTGCGACCCCCCCACTCCCCCATTTCCCGACTTCCAGTGGGCCCATTTTTCACCCTCCCCAGGCTCCAGAGGCTTTCTTGGAGCTTGGGGAGGGCAAAAACGCTCCCCCCTGCCACCCTGGAGGCCCTCCAGAGGCCGAAATCGCCCTCCCAGAGCCTCAACGCGAGCCAAAAATCAACTGGCGGGCACGCACATGCACACTGGAGCTGAGTTAGGGCAACAGCTCGCGTGCCAGCAGATATGGCTCCGCGTGTCACCTGTGGCACCCGTGCCATAGGTTCGCCATCACTGTCCTATACTATACCTACTGTATTTTCACATCTCTAGAACTATCAAGGTATACAGATTTATCTAGTTGCTCTAGTTTTAGCTATTTATCGTAGCATAAGCATAACAAATTTAAGTTCCTAGAATTTTATGAGCTAGTTGAGAGACAGTTGAACTACAATGCCTCAATCAGCTGTTTTGAAGTTAGGGGTGTGGTGCAGTGGTGACAGTGAATCTGGCAGAACTGGTTCTTAAATATTTACCAGCACACCAGTTGTGTTAACCTTAGTTTATTGACTTACAAGATAGTGTTTAAAGATCTTTCACAGAATGTCATTAGTATGTTCAAGGAAAATCTGGGCTTTAATTATGCTTTAGGGTACTAGCAAAATATGGCAAAATGTCCCAAGGCTGACATACTGTTTTGTCCATTTGTAGGGAATGCTACATGTGATACCATGTGATACTCTAATTTACTTTTTTTTAAAGTGTATAAGCACAAAATATAAAAAATATTTTATTTCTGCTTAAAAAAGGCAATGTAACTATTTTATATATATGTATGCATGCAGTATTTAGAACAAGGGTGTCAAACTCAAGGCCCGGGGGGGCCGGATCTGGCCCATGGGGTGCTTAGATCTGGCCCGCAGGAAACAAGGGTGAAGGACTGGCCTGTGGTCCTTTGCCAGTGAAAGCAGAGCTTGCGACAACAATCAACAAAAAATTGATAATAAATGGCTTCTTTCAGTCAATTCCCTGACTTGGCAAGTCTCGTTGCTAAAATCAGAATCCTTCAAGTTCTCACTGGTGTTTATATTTTATTCCCATTCTTTTTGTCTTTTTTCCCCACCTTGTTTCTCTATTGCTGCTGTGTACCCAGATTTTAACAATTCCTTTTAGCTGTGTGCCTAGAGTCAGTTATATAAAACCTCTAATCGAAGACTAATCTGATCATAAGAAAGCAGGTGAAGAAAATGCAACGATGATGTTAGATGTTGAATAGCTGTAAATCAGCACATGCTCTTTCTGTGTAGTGAGGAATATATGGACATTTAATTAACAGATTGCTATAAATAAATTTAACATTTATTTGAAAGTAAACCCTTACGGCAATTTAATTGGATTCTAAATATGAGCTGTTTTAAAATGCTGCCATTTTTGCATTTAAAATTTACCTTTACATTTAAAAAGGCATTTTATAAACTTTATTTTATTATTTGTTTGTTTATTTGTTTATTTGTTTTGTTTGTTTGTTTGTTTGTTCTTATATGCCGTCCAACTCCCGAGGGACTTAGGGCAGCGTACAACATAATACAAGAACAGTTATAAAACAATAATCTTGGATTAAAATAGTACAAAAATTAAAACACACCATTATTCATACATGGGGGATTTCTATTTCACCCCGCCTGCAGGAAGAGCCATGTTTTAACGGCTTTACGGAAGGCCAGTAGGGTGGGGATAGTCCGGATCTCTGGGGGAAGTTGGTTCCAGAGGGATGGAGCTCCCACAGAGAAGGCTCTCCCCCGCGGTCCCGCCAACAGGCATTGCTTGGTTGATGGGACCTGGAGGAGGCCAACTCTGTGGGACCTAACCGGTCGTAGGGAGGTATATGGTAGGATGCGGTCCCTTGTAGATTCCTAAAAAAAAGATAAACACATATGCCATTTGTAACAACTAGATTAAGTCTAGGTAAAAGTTAAGCAAATGAACAAAGGCTACCCTAAACAATATACTAATAGAAAAGACTATTTTTTTAAAGAGTCATATTTAAAAAGTGGCCAAGGCACTTGAATTAAGACGTATGTAGAAATTGGAGCACTGACATCTGCATCTCTTCAACGGTTTGAAGAGTTCTTCCTACAGGGAAGGTGAACAAAGTATTAAAAATAAAATTGCATTAAAAAAGATGGTATCTACTTTGTAAGTGCAGGGACAATAACCTAATTATGATTATTTAACAAATATGTAATTATTCAAATGAATAAACATTGAAGAATTTAAATGCTTCAAACTATTCGCCATTAATTAATTCTGGATAGTGACATTCCATATGAAGCTATCATATTTTTAATTTCATGTACTTTCATATTCAGTCCTAAATAAAATAAAATAAAAATCACTAGAATGGATAGTCCCAAAGGTGCTTTTCCAAGAGGCAACTAGACTTTCTGATTTTTCTTTGAAGACATTTTGCTTCTCATCCAAGAAGCTTCTTCAGCTCTGATCCCAAAGTGCATAGCTACCGTAAATGTTTATGGAGATTCTCAGTCATCCAGGTCATGGTTGTCCCAAAGGTGCTTTTTCAAGAGGCAACTGGACTTTCTGGTTTTTCTTTGAAGACATTTTCACTTCTCATCCAGGAAGCTTCTTCAGCTCATTTTTTGGATGAGAAGCGAAACTTCTTCAAAGAAAAACCAGAAAGTCCGGTTGCCTCTTGAAAAAGCACCTTTGGGACAGCTATGACCTGGATGGCTGAGAATCTCCATAGACAACCAGAATTGATACTTACAGTATATAGTTAAATGTTTAGGATATTTCAATAACAAAAAACATTCTACTGTTGTTGATGCCCATGCTATCAACACATGATAATGTTTGGAAATATGCATGAATAATGTCATTACAGATAATAGTGTTTTGGTGATGGAGAAGCATACATTCTGTAATAAATATGTGGAGTACTTCATTTGTTCTCCACTTTTTACCTATGATTATTCTATCCATGCCCTAAAATATGCGCTTGTTCTTATAGGGTATCAACATTGCCGTTCTTAATCAGTTGTTATACAAACTATGAGAAATTTTAATTGCACAATTTGAGAAAGTTGTTTCAATAGGCAGTTCTCACTTACCAACCATTAATTCAGTGACCATTCAAAGTTACAATAGTGCTGAAAAAATAACTTTATGGGCCATTTATGACCTTTGCAGAGTCCCTCAGTCATGTGATCACCATTAAGTGTCAGTGTGTGTTATCCTGTGCCTGAGCTGTGGTATTTTTCTTTTCTCCATTTGCAGAGCAGAGGGAAAATTTTCAAAAGAGAAAGCTGTTTGCTCTTCTACACATCAAGAGCAATGCAATCATGCTGACAATCTGGGGCTGGGAGCCATGGGTGGACTATGCAAACAGCTTACAGTGCTCTCTTAAATTCTCTTTTTCTCCAATCTCTCTTCTCTTGGGGTGAGGGGGGAAGCAAGCAAATTTTGTAGGCAATCTCTCTTTTGCCTGACACTTCACCCCCACCTCACAGTGGATATTTTTTAAAAAATGGCTTCAAGGACACTATCTTGAAGGTGCAAGAGAGAACATTAGAAAATCCCTAATTTATTAAGTTTCCCTTAATTTTTTCTATCTCCCATCCATAGAAGTTTGTTGGCTGTCTTATCTATATGGTTTTTAAGAAAAACACTGATAAGTTAATCTACTATTATACCTTGCATTACATATACTGCGTATCTCTTTGGGACAAAAATCAATGCATAGATAGTCATCATCTTAGGACCACAATTGGGACCAGAATTTCCATTGCTAATCAAGATAGTTGTTAAATGAGTCACACCCAGGTTTACCATAGTTGTTAAGCAAATCACTACACTGAGTTAAAAAGACAAGTATATATTTTAAAAAATGATTTATTAAATATGAATCATAAGTTTTACCCCTTGTGTTACTTAAAATAGAAATAATATAATTTTTCCTTTTTTCAATCCAGGGGCCAATGAGCTATCTGGTCTTTTACCTTATTGTCTATCTCACTTTCAGGCACTGGAATTTTTTTTAACAGATTAATAGAGTTGGAAGGGACCTTGTAGGTCATCTAGTCCAACCCCCGCCCAAGCAGGAGACCCTACACCATTTCTGACAAATGGCAGTCCAGTCCCTTCTTGAAAGTCTCAAGTGATGAAGCTCCCACAACTTCCGAAGGCAAGCTGTTCCATTGGTTGATTGTTCTCACTGTCAGAAAGTCCCTCCTTATTTTTAGGTTGAATCTCTCCTTGATCAGTTTCCATCCATTATTCCTTGTCTGGCCTTTGGGGGCTTTGGAAAATAGCTTGACCCCCTCCTCTCTGTGGCAGCCCCTCAAATATTGGAACACTGCTATCATGTCTCCCCTGGTCCTTCTCTTTGCTAGACTATCCATGCCCAGTTCCTGTAACCATTCTTCATATGTTTTAGTCTCCAGTCTCCTGATCATCCTGGTTGCTCTCCTCTGCACTTTTTCTAGAGTCTCAATATCTTTTTTATAGTGTGGTGATCAAAACAAAATTTTGATATATTTTGTTTGTCTCTGTTTGAATTAGAGCCTTTATTTAACAAAAGAGCAAGGAAGAGTATTTTACAAGAATTTCATAACATCACTGAAATTTTATTGAAACAATTTTGGAATAGTAATATTGTATTTTAAAATAGCTTTATCAACATAATGCACATAGACATCAGAAATACTGAAGTTAAGGCTAATATTTCAATTACGGTTAAACTGAAATGCAATATTTTTACATTATCATAATACGTTGTAACAACAAAGAATTTGGAAACCTTAATTTGTGTTTGAGACAAGCCACAATTTGTCCTAATAATTTGTCACAAACCACTAAAACAGATCTCCAGTGATATATTTTATAAAGTATTTGGGAAAATGAGTCAAGACCTTCTTTAACCAGCCCTTTTTGGTTCAAATGCTTTTTAGCTTCTGTTCAACTGAGTTTAATAGTTTAGTTTTTGGCTGAGCTCCCCTCCCCTTTTATTTTGACTGTTGGCAGTCTTCGGTTCCCTAGAGATTGAAAAGCAGATACTCTTATGCATGCATGTAAACCAACAAGCAAGCATATTCTTTATGTAATTGGAATACATGGTTTAAAGAAAGCCATGATGGAAAACTTTAGTGAACTGATTATATTGAACCATAAATTATTACTTCACAAGTTATTACTTCACCGTTTACTGCTAATTCCAGATGATTTCTCAGTCAATAGGATACATGCAGGGAATCTTGTGTTTTACAATCTAGCCACAAGTGATGAATTTTAAATCTATACCGCTTGAATACATATGCAGGTTGCTTTGGTGACAGTGAAACTTTCTTTTAAAACTCCAAATAATGTTTTTCTCCCTTCTCTCTGAGCATTTAAATCAAACCAATCCCCAAAATGAGCAAATTCCCTAATACAATGGTGTGCTTGTCAGTAGCTCTGCATCACATAGTGCATATATTAAAAAACAGCTGTTTGGTGACAGACTGCTAGCTGGGAAGTTAAAGCTGAATGAGGTGGTTAACCCGTATTCCTATGCTACTGATAAAGTGCTTTGATAAGCAGACTGTAGTGGTGAAAACTAGCTAAAGAGCCAAAGACGGCAATTCTTTAAAATGAATGGGGGTGTTGTTTAACAAAGGCAGCTTTCAAACGTTTTACAGGGTTCCCCTCTTCTTTTTTTCTCTCTTTCCTCCTACCTTATCCAGCGTATGCATAGATTTATCCACTATCTTATTATGGGATGCAACAGTGACATCAGTTCTGGGTTTTCAAACTTTTGCAAGATAAGCAGATTAAAATGGATAAAAAGAATTAAATATTTAGTATGCTTTTTTTTGTCATTTATATCATGAGATGAGACAGAAAGGGAAAACAGTCTTTGCTGTTTAAAACAACAACAACTTTGTTGGGTTTAACCACAGGTCTTTAGCATATGGGCATCATTTGTGCATATATTTATTTTAAAAAATTCATTGTAAATATAATGTTAATTTTTTCAGCTTCAAATGTGTACTATTAAAAATAGTGCAGGTATTGAGCGTATATTTATAAAGAACAAATTGATGGTTTTAGAAAATTTTGAAGTAGTGTTGAGGAATTAGGTACATTCCAAAGGGTCAATAATACATTTGACTGTTTTCCTTAAAAACATGAATTTGGAAAATAAGCTTCAATAAAATCCATGGATCCCGATGACCTGGTAAAATGAATTACAGTATGGAATCGCTTAGTTGAGATGGATGATATCTAAATTTAATAAACAAATGATAAAGTATCTTTATTTTACCCTTAGTGCAAATCAAAATGAATACACACACACACACACACACACACAAACACACACACACAAACACACACACACACATACATTCACACAAACATATGCATATATTAAGAGCCGAGGTGGCGCAGCGGTTAGAGGCAGTACTGCAAGGCACTTTAGCTGACTGTCATCCACAGGTCAGCGGTTCAAATCTCACCGGCTCAAGGTTGACTCAGCCTTCCATCCTTCCGAGGTAGGTGAAATGAGGACCCAGATTGTTGGGGGCAATGTAAATATACATTGCCTACTGGTGTAAACCGCTTAGAGAGTGCTTGCACTGTGAGGCGGTATATAAATCTCACAAATAAAATAAATATCATTATACCAAATACATTGAGAATTAAGATGTACTCCTAGGAATTACTGAAAAAGTTAATTTCTAGGTATTTAATATTTTTAGAAATGGCAGTCACTTGACAGATTTAATAACTTTTTCTGTTTCTGCCAGAACACCAAAATTAATATTTTGTTAAGAATGTTAAATTCTGCATTTAAGAACACCGTGTACAACACCTAATACCTAATATTTAATAGCAAAAGAATATATTGGTGTCCATTGGATTTGGGCAGCAAGTACATTTCTGTAATAAATCTTGGATGCAAAATCAACAAACAACAAAAAACTAAACAGTGTACCACCAAAATGGAAAAACAGGTTGGAAAATAAGATCAGCATTCTAAGATGAGAAGCAAGCTAGAACAGATTAAAGAAACTGAAGAAAAAGAAGACCAAAAATACATGATCAGAAATGTCACTTAGAAATAAAAAACATCAAGGAAGCACTGGATATAACAAAGCAGCAAATAATAGCTATAGCAAAGAAGATCATACAGATCTGAAGCTTGAATTTCCTACTATAGGCAGAACTTACAATAACAGCAGAAATGATAAAGAAAAGGACAAGGAAGATCAAGAATTGCTCAGCACCAGATGAAGGTAAACTCAATGGTTTTTGTTGGAAAAATCTGACTCATCTATACCCACTCTTTGCTCATTGCTAAGTCGTAGTTGGATACAAACAACCAGATCTACACAAGTAGAGTTCAAGCTAACTATTTCATTGTATTCTGCCTTCAATACAGGAATCTCCTCAGGTTGCTTACCTTATCCTGGGAACAGATAAGGTTCTATGGACCTTTTGGGGGAGGGTATCAGAAAGAAAGGGGGAGAGAGAAAGAGAGGGAGGGAGAGAGAAGAAAAAGAAAGAAAGAAAGAAAAAGAAAGAGAAAAGGTGGACCAATAGTTAATTGAATGTATTTAGTTAAACAACAGTATTTGGGTTAAATAATTTTATTGAAATAATTTTAATTTAATTTTAACCCTTTTATATCTATACAGCTAAGCTATTAGTAGTTAATCTCCTAAAATATTCTCTATTGCTTTTTGTTGTTATTGTTGTTGAAATTGCTTGCCCTTAATAGAAAGCAACGTGTACATCCTGCAAACTCATTTCCTTATTTAACATGGGCATCCTTCCTTTACTGAGAGATGCTTCCTCTTATATTAGGGAAGTTAGAAGCAAGCTTTTGTAAGTTCTTAATGGCACATCCCTTCCAAATGACCTTTGTCCCAAGCTAACAGTTTCATGGAGTTACATAAAATATCCAGGTATCTATAAATGCTAATGAAATTTAAAAAGCATATCATATTCATCCCATAAAAATGACACCTTTTATGCTGTGATACAGTAATTACTTTTTCTTGACACAGAGAATTGTATAATTTATGGACAAGTTTAAACATTGTTCAGATGCTTTGGAGAATCCAAACCTTCCAAAAATATGCAAAATATTGTGATAAAAACTTGCTACAGTAGGTATACACTATGCTATACATGTGGGCCCAATTACTTAACACTTTTTTCAAAATGAACTAAAATCACAGTTCTAAATACTGTATGGCCATGATGGCAAACCTATGGCACATGTGGCACGAGGAGCCATATCTGAGGGCACACGAGGAGCATGTGCGCACTGGCCAGCTGATTTTCGGCCTTCCGGATGGCAGGGGAGAGGCCGTTTTCGCCTTTCCCAGGCTTCAGGAAAGCCTCCAGAGCCTGTGGATGGTGAAAAACAGACCCAATGGGTCTACCGGAACTTCCAGTAGGCCTGTTGGCCCATTTTTCGCCATCCACAGGCTCTGGAGGCTTTCCTGAAGCCTGGGGAGGGCGAAAAACTGCACAACGGGCCTACCGGAAGTCTGGAGGCTTCAGTGAGGTCTGCTCACATGCGTGGGGGCAGCGAGAGGGGGTTGTGCATGCATGCGCGGGGGGAGGGCATTGCATTATGGGTGTGGCCGTGCGTCCTATTGCGCGCGCACGTGCCCTTTTGGCACCCGAGCAAAAAAAGGTTCACCATCACTGCTGTATGGCAAAGAATAACAGCTCAATTATCCAATAAACATAGTTTAAATGTGTCTTGCTGATGATACATATTTTTAATTTTTTCCCTTTTACTAGTTCCTCTGAGTTTTAATACCTAACATTAGCAATGTCCAAATGAAATCAATTTCATATCATAGTATATTTTTAATATTATATTGATAAAAAAAGTAATTAAACTTTGAAAAGAGACATTCCTTTTTTAAAATTGCTAAAACGATATCTCTGCATTTTTGTGGGCAGATGTTTTTTGTTCATAAAGAATTGCTGTAACTCTGATTAATTAAAATAAGAACATTGTAGTCAGAATTTTTCCTCTTTTTTCAAGCATCTTAATGCTAGAGAGATCACAAAGCATTTGATGTTAACTTGGAGGTTGTTTTTTTTTTTAAAAAAATACATCTTAAGCATACTTAGTTCTTTCAACATCTGCAGAAAAATAACACTGTTTATTTTTAATAGCAATAGCAATAGCACTTTTCTTATATACCGCTTCATAGTGCTTTACAGCCCTCTCTAAGCGGTTTACAGAGTTCAGCATATTGCCCCCAACAATCTGGGTCCTCATTTTACCGACCTCGGAAGGATGGAAGGCTGAGTCAACCTTGAGCCTAGTGAGATTTGAACAGCTGAACTGTTGAACTAGCAGTCAGCCTGCAATGGCTGCATTTAACCACTGCACCACTTCAGCTCTTAAACTCTCTGATGCTGACTTTTGGGGGCTTAATCTTAGAGGATTGCAAAAATGGGGCTCAACATATGTGGCTCATGGACTATGAATTATTGCCCCTGAAATTAAATTGCACATATTGGATCATACTGCTTGAAGTATTCAGATACAGTCTGCTCTACAAATCTATAAATGACATAATCTCCAAACAGTTTTGCCATTTTTGTTGTCCCTTTATATCACAACAAATCACTTGGCGCAAATGAGACTGAAAAACAATGGAAATACTTTTCAGTATTCTTGCAAAAAAAGAAAGGAAAGGAAAGAAAGGAAAAGCCTGTAAAAGAACATGGCTGTTTGAATGAGTAGCAATTCACATAAAATCTGAGATACTCCCAAATCATTTTAAAAGCTGCACTGTCCTACTAAGTAGATGATTAATGAAGAAAACATATTCATTTGGAGACATACATTATATTAAATTCTGTTATAGTCAGTCTGTCTAATACTGGTTCTTTTGTATTATAAGGTAAAATATAAATGCATATCTTTAAGTATGTTCTGTTGCAATTCCCACTAAACATGAGAATGCATATTGTGGAAACTGAAATGACCTGTCTCTGCCCAAACCATCTTTCCCTTCTATCAGCAATCATTTTATGGAGTAGATTCCAGAAAAGAGGGGAGATTAGATGAGGATAATAACAAAGGTTTATTCCTATGAGGTGGGATATTCTGTTTTCCATAACTCTTGTCACACAGGAAGAATGCTGATTATTTTATAACTTGTTATTGGGCTTCATCCAGTCTTTGCAGTTAGACTTTGCAGTGTTTATGTAATGAAGCTAAACCTCTGCCTTAAATCTAGTCCAGGGTGTCTTGTAAATTTCAATCATATCTGGACACCATTGGATACAAACCATTCTGGGGCTGTTCCATTTGAGGAGGGATATTCTTGATTTGAATTTGGGGAAATAAATTACTGTAATCACAGGTGCCGAGCTTTCTATCAATTTTATTGTGCATTTTTCCAATATTCTTTAATGATATAGAACAGGGGTCGGGAACCTTTTTGACTAAGAGAGCCATGAAAGCAAAAAATTTGGAAATTTATTTCAGTGAGAGCCATATAATATATTTTAAAAGTGAATTCAACTAAATGTCAGTATAATAAGCCTCTGAATTTATTCTTTTAAATAATGTTGTTATAACACTCACCATACGGGGCACGGGGCGGGGCACGCAGGACGGGGTGCCGGGTTGCAGGCCGGCAGCGGCGGAGGGTCGCTTGAACTCGCTTCCCGCCGCGGACCGCGTTCACGCGCGGCGGCGGCAGCAAGCCGGGAGCGCTCGCCTGGAATTGGAATCAGCGAGCAGCTGGGCATCGGGGCTCTTCCCCCGCCTTCTCCATCCTCCAGGGTCGCCACTGCGGGGGTTCCGTCTCTCCGGTGGTGCCTGCGTTGGAAGGGAAGGGGGGGAAAGAAAGGCAGCCTGCGGGGCTTGGCACGGCTGGGAGTTGCGAGGCGGTGTAGCAACCGGGCTGTTCCCCCGGGTGTGCTAAAGTGCTCGAGTTTTTTCTCTCTCACACACACATGCACAACCTTCCAACGACCGGGTCGGACTGGATCTCCCAGCACGACTTCCCAGTCGTTGGAAGGTTGTGCATGTGTGTGTGAGAGAGAAAAAACTCTAGCACTTTAGCACACCCGGAGGAACAGCCCGGTTGCTACGCCGCCTCGCAACTCCCAGCCGTGCCAAGCCCCGCAGGCTGCCTTTCTTTCCCCCCCTTCCCTTCCAACGCAGGCACCACCGGAGAGACGGAACCCCCGCAGTGGCGACCCTGGAGGATGGAGAAGGCGGGGGAAGAGCCCCGATGCCCAGCTGCTCGCTGATTCCAATTCCAGGCGAGCGCTCCCGGCTTGCTGCTGTCGCCGCCGCCGCTCACCCTTCAACAGCCAATCAGCGTGGGGCGCCGACAGCAGCGACGTCATTTCTCTGCGCCCGCCTTGCAGAGAGAAAGGCATGGGTGGGTGTTTTAAGGTGACCAGATGTCCCAACATTGTTTTAAAAAATCGGGACGTCTGGTCACCTTAATTAAAACAAGTGAGAATATTTTGTTTTATCTGCGAGCCATATGCAATCATCAAAAGAGCCACATCTGGCTCGCGAGCCATAGGTTCCCGACCCCTGATATAGAAGAAATATTTCTAGCCAATTTAGCCATAAGGTTTACTGAGGTTGATCTATTGCAAATAATAAAAAATTTGGACCTTTCAGAAGAAAGAGAGGGAGGGAGAGAGGGAGAAAAGGGAGGGAGGGTGGGAGGAAGTAAGTAAGTTATAATTTCAGTGCTTAAGTGGATACTACAACAAATAAAATATAATACTGTAAATTAATTATACCTATTGGTACACCAGTGTCTCCATTTGTTTTCCAGCTTTATTACTCAAAATTCAGTTAATTCTTGAATTATTTTACACCTTCTATAGTATATGCGAAACATGTGAACCACCATTGAACCACATATTCTGTTTCAAAAATTTATTTGGAGGGGAGATTATTTATGCATCTTCGGTATAAATCATCCCTCCAAAAATAATTCATAGCACTTCTGTGGACTCCATTGAAGTGATTAGACCTTGTATCAATAAAGCAGTTTTAAATTTATTACTCTATACTGATTTTTTTAAAAGATCCAGTCTATGACATTTTATAGATTTGTGGTTTTAGTAGTCAGCAGGTTTTTCAACATGATAATTGCTCTGTGGCACTAATGTAAGAGAATGTTGAAGCATTAGTTTATTGAAATGAAAATAATCTACATTCTTTTCTTAGGGGTATTATAAATAGACTTGAAAATAGTAACAATCTTAGCCTGCTCCTTTTGAGTGTTCCTTTGAAATTCTTTAAAACAAATGATTCATCAAATAAGCAAGAGCAAAGGAAGAATATGCCAATTTGTAGAATTTGACTCCTCCTAATCAGAGCAAGGCTGCAGGATGTTGAGTTCCTGCCCTCCACCTGATTAAAGCCAAATGCACTGTGAAATGGCTGGGACTAAGAGGAAGCGCCAAACGCTTCACAGTTGGGGGCAGAACAGCAAAAGAATAGAAATTACCCCCTTTACCTTTGTTATTTTTCTGGCTTTCACAGATAAGCACTTATTTCCTGTAGTATTTGGACCTTAAAGAAACTGTGTGTAGTATAAGATAGAATTTTAAGTGCCGGATCTTGGCATTTTTTAAAAAAAATTCCCTGATATTGCAGCTGATTCTGAATAGCCAAAATTTTGTTGTTCTTCATTTCCACCTGCGTTTGATTTTATTTGGTTTCTTTTTCAGTGGTGACTGTAAATGCCAAGTTGGTGGAAGGCATCTTGCCTGTCTTTGTTCAAGTCATAACTTTTATATAAAAGGCAGATTTAAACTAATTCGCCACTTGGATCCTTTTGGTACTCCCATCTCACTTTAGAGTTCTTTACAGTTTCTTCTATTCAAACTTTCTTTCCAATGAAGATGTACTAATTGCTAGTTTTTTGCTTTAGTCCATGTAAAATTTACATAATTCTATTGACCTGAAGAATTTCTTCCACCTTAGGGCTTTTTTTTTTTTCATTTTCGATAAATTTTTCTTCAGGAAGGGATGAACTGTTAATATTTTTCTGCTTGCTTTTCGAAGTGCATTTTTAAAAATTAGTTGGGAGCTTATCTTGGTACATCTGTTTTAAACAATTTAAAGTGAAAATTCTATTTGGCATTTGTCTACAGATTGCAACATGTTTATAAGATTACAATGTACAATATCCTGGCAATCTCATTTTGAAAAGGCAGCTGAAAAGAATAGTGTGGTGTGGTATAATACATTGTTCTTTCATTAACATAAATCCTCTTAGTTACCTGGAAGTACTCACAATCTTTTTAAATCTTACTTATATTATAATACTTTACAGATTTTTGTTTATTATATGGTACTTTATTCCACTGCCAGTATTCTTTACTTACTTTACTTAATAGACCATATGAAAAGAATGATGTTTCTTATAGTCATAAGAATTAAGAAACAATTAAATTAGCGAAGAAAACTCTGTGAAGGATTTTGTTTTATTTTTATTTAGAACAACTATTTTTAACGATTATATTAAATAGCTGGCATTTTTTAGTCAGATATCATTAAATGCATCAACAATTAGAATAGTTGATAATCCTAATGTCTGTTACAATAGCTGATGGTTTTTATTGCTTACTAAACTATGATGTGTATCAGTCAAATAAAGACATTAGATGAGAGACTCTGCCCTACAGAATTTTTAAAAATACAATCAGCATAATCAACTGAGTCCTGGTGATTTCATGAATGTGTCATATGCACACATGTATTTGCTGACACCTTACCTGAATTGCTGGCTATTTCATATCCTGTGACCTGAAATTTGATAATTGAAAGTTGGTAATTGAAAGATAACGGCAAACATTGAACAGTAATAGTAACAACAAAGTTTTCAGGAGTTCTTTATCATTGTGGTTATGAGAACAAATTATTGAAAGCCTGATAGTTTCTTTCTATTACATCTTATACCAAGCAAAATTGAGGCAGATCATTTTGAATTTCTTTCTCACACTTTCTTCTTTCTGAGGATTGAATAATCTTTTATGAAACTCCTCCCTTAACAGATTGTTCATCCCTCCCACATTTCCAGGACCAGGTCTACTTTCCATCTTAGTGATTCATTTGAAAATTGCTAAAAACATCAACTATGTAGACCACTGAGTAGCTACCCTTCCAATCTAAAGAATGGGAGTATGAGACAAAATCTTATCTCCTTTAGTGGCCAAAAAAGTAGCTATCAGATTATCAGATAAATTTGAGAAATACTCTGTTGCCATAATTAACCTGTGTTGGTTTTCTGTGTGATGGTTGAATGCCCAATATGAAACAATATCATTAAAAAAATGTTTTGCCTAGGGCAGGTGAGACTCAAGTTCAATACAATCCTCAGCCATAGAAGCTTGATGAATGACTTTTAGCAAATCACTCACTCTGGATCTAACCTATTTCATAGGACTGTTGTGGGGAGAAATTGGAAGAAGAAATGTCTTGGGCTTCTGGACAAAAGGCATGATTAAACAATAATAATCTCATTTAGACTTTTCTTAAATACCGCATTTTTCAGACTATAAGATGCACCGGAGTATAAGACGCACCAAGATTTTGAAGAGATAAACCAAAAAAAAAAGTTTTTGCCCTTTTTTGTGAAAAACAGGGCATGCAGAGAATTTGGGAGGCCTGCAGAGTGTTTCTGGGGGCTAGGGAGGGCAAAAACACCCGCATTTTTGCAAAAAATGGTCCCGTTTTTCACTCGTTTTTGCCCTCCCCAGCCCCCAGGATCACTCTACAGGCCTCCCAAACCCTCTGCACACCCAATTTTTGCAAAAAATTGTCCCATTTTTCACAAAAACTGGACACGGGGCGGGGTTTTTGGAGGCCAAAAATTGCTGTATTCGGTGTATAAGACACACCAACATTTCTACCCTCTTTTAAAGGGAAAAAAAGTGTATCTTATACTCCAAAAAAAATACGGTAGTACTCTAATTCCACATTTACTCAGTTTTGCATTCTTTTAAATTGATGCTTAGCTTCTGTTCAAGTGCACCATTCCTGCTCAGAATATTCATAGGAGATGCTGAGAATGAGATATGGATATTCATATTTGGGATTTACTTTCACAAAGGTTAATAAATTGTGGGGTGGAGGTGGGTTTAGAATTCTAGGTTTTAGGAAACCATAGAATCTATTTCTATAGGCACTTAGTTTTCCCCCTTTATATAAAAAAGAAGTCATATATAAAGCTTGCTATTTAGTATGTTCTGCACATATGTACTTGCTATTTAATATGTGCTGGAATAGCACTTTCATGACATTCAACGACAGATATATGGAGTAAAAATGGCTATAAAGGATGTGCATTATGACACTTTCAGAGTGAGAAACCTCAAATATCTTTTTTTAAAAATCAAGGAATTCAAACTGTAAATATGTTTCATTTTATTATATTTCATTTCATTTGTTTTGCTTATCCATCTGGTAGTCTGCTGCTATCCCAGCTATAATTCTGAAATAGTATTTATTAATTGGTAGTTCTAGGTATGTTAGCTTTCCTTACTGTTTTATTTCCCTTTCCCCTCCCTTTGTAAATGCAAATGTCATAACTACATTGAAAAGAATGAGTTTTGGAGAATTCAAAAGCCTTAACATTTTCCTGGGTTTTTGGTTGATCCTAATAAGGAAAAAGGTTTTGATGGGGATGTGTATTTTTACCAACCATACCTATTTAAAAGTATATATTTCAGTTTGAATGCACTTAGAGCTGCACATAAAAATTAATTATAAATTGTTAAAATAGAAAAAAAATGGTCACATTTCTCTATTCACATTTTATGAACAGTCATTGATTCCCATTATATCTATAAGGCAGAATCAATTGGCTCTGCTTTTACAACTCCCCTATGGAAGTTTGTTTTAGTGATTCTGCAAGACATCCTGCCTTTTTTAAAAAAAGTGTTTAAAGCATTTAGCACAGCTGGATTTCACTATGTATGAAAATTTTTAGAGCATTATAATGTCACTAATCATTGACACTGCTACATTTCAAATTTTATTTGTCCTAGCTGTACTGTAGCAATGTAGAGATGGTGAGATAATGAAAACTCAAATAAATATGTTTTATAAATGTACCTATTTTGCAAAGTATGTATTTTACAAAAACTTGACTTTTTCCTAATGTTAAAATTATTATGATGATTCTAATATATTTTAATAAAATCCCCTTTATAATGCTGACAATCAAATTAATTAATGGTGGCAATAAAATAAGGAATTTATTATGTAAACCTAATTATGTTAATATAATTTTCAGTGATCTTTATCTCTCAATAAAATTCTTAGGATTATGTTGAATTCAGGAATATATTGCAATCAAATTTTATAATCATTATAGTTTATATTCTAGAAAATATCACACCTGGTTTTTTCATATTATTTCTGAAATGATTACTGTTAAACATTGAAATATAGATTCTGGTAGTGATTAAAAAATAAGACAAATGCCAGAAACATTTCAGGTCATTCACTGGAACTGTCAGAGGAGGTTCTTGCCAAAGTTCATGACTAGCATGTAATTCTCTCATTATAGATAAAGCATATTTATAGCCTTAATGTGATCTGATATCAAAAAAGTACTTTAAAAAGTTTTGGATATTTCTCAGGTGTGTATAGAGAGAGACATTCACAGAGTGAGAGATGTTCGGATTGTTAAACATGCTGTTTCCGCTATCCATGAATGAGGATTAAGGCTGAAGTAAAACAAGCATTCCATTTCCATCAGCCTAGGGACTGTAATGGGAGGGAAATAGGGAGCTTCATACTAAATTTCTTTCCAATATCGTATTGCCTGTCTGTTTAGTTTATACTAAACCTTGTAGTTTGCAAGGTTTTATTGATGAAAAATACTTTTGTTCCTAGTGCATCCAGCCAACATTTAAGTCTAGAAGGAAAGAGGTGAAGTCAGTATCATTGCATCTCAGTGTCACATGGTCCTCCCTTGTAATACACATAATTATATTATACTTTACTGTTCTATTTCTAGCCTAAGGAATTTGGAACATTCTTTTAATAGAAAGAGTGTTAATCACAGCTGTAGAAGAGCAGGCAGAGCTGGGGGCAGAGTTAAGAGAGAACTTAGCCTAGAATCATTACATGTCCACAAACATTCTAAGTCCAGCCCCCCTTGAATTCCATTCACTTTTGTCAAGCACCAATTTAGTATTTACCATGATTTTTTTGTATAGGCTTGAGCAATAAATCTTCTGAACTGAAACTTATGTGTGATCCTGATTGTTCGTGACGACATTTACACTATATTATCAAATGCTTGAGTTTGGAGGTGAGGATAACTCCTCAGAATTAACCATGTCAATGAAGACAGATTTTTGTACCAATGTTAAAGAAAGTTCTAGAGAATAAATCTTATGCTGTGCAGCATGAATTGGGATTTGGGACTGATGTACTTGGGGTGATACCATTGTCTCAAAATCAAAATCAGGCTTACTGTTACAGAAAGCTTTATGTCTAATTGAAACATAATAACTATAAATTTAAAAGGGCAGAAGCCTTTTTAAGATTGTATATTTATAATATACTCTTTACATCTAGTTTCCTTAAGCACAAGTTTGCAAATGAATATAAAGTCAGAAGAGGTACAATATCCTTTTAATAATAATCATCACGATTTAAGTGTAAATTTCTTTTCCAGTTAAAGCAGTAGTTACATATAGTTTTAGATCATAACATTTTATTTGATACAGTTTTGATTTCTATTGATTAGAGACCAGTCCATAACAAACTTATCCACAACAAAAACAATCTGTATTTTACAATAAAATAGTGATAAGCCTCCACATACTCACATTTTTTTTCTCAGGAAAGAGAACTGGGATCCATGAAAGAGAGAGTTTTATAAATTGACTTTATTGGAATGACAGAATTACCTGATATAAAAGTCTCATGTTTAAAATTTTATTTATTTTATTTATTTATAAGAGTTCTTATAGGCCGCCCAATCCCGTGGGACTCAGGGCGGCGTACAACAGAGATAAGAACTATACAGTAAAATAGCATCTAGAAAAACATTATATTACAATTTAAAAACCATTCATACATGGGGGAATCGTCTCTTCATCCCGCCTGCCGGAAGAGCCATGTTTTTACTGCTTTGCGGAAGGCCAGTAGGGTGGGGATAGTCCGGATCTACTGTAGATGACTACTGTATATGCCTATATATCACAAGATATACCTTCCAGTTGGCTGAGCCTTAAATTCTACTTTGTGGATAGCATTGCTTTGCATTTTGCATTTTTGTCTTTTTGTATCTCCTCAGATATCGTTTGATTTAGCAGAATATACAGCAGATGTTGATGGAATTGGCACTTTACGATTACTAGATGCTATCAAGACATGTGGTCTCATAAACTCTGTAAAATTCTATCAAGCCTCAACAAGTGAACTTTATGGAAAAGTGCAAGAAATACCTCAAAAGGAGACTACTCCATTTTATCCCAGATCTCCATATGGTAGGTGTATTAATCTCCTTGACAGATTCAAAAGAAATTTTATAGTAGGTTGCAACATCACAGATTGTGAGATTACAATCCATATTAGACATGTCACTTGTTGGTGCAGTAATTTAAAGGTTTAGCCTATTTGTTTTGAAGGACTTTGGAAAGTTAAAGTCTTGTTCAGGTTGAATTTGATTTCTGTTGATACCATGAATATATCTGTGTAGCCTTTGTACAGTAGTATAAAAGTGGTGTACTATTGTGCCTTCCTGGGCTATTTTTTGACTGGAGGTTTCCTATCCAAGTTTCTCAGCCAGGTATGCTCCAGATTAAAAGAGTTTGTAGAATGCCAGAATAAAGTTCTTTTCAAAGAAGTTCTATTTTGAGCAGTCATGTATTTCATTTTTAATCCATTATCTTTATCTTATTTTCTTGCCATTATTTGAATTGCAGAAAGACAATTATTTTATCTGCTTACTATTATTTTAATTGTAGAAAGATTTATTTGTTGTTTATTGATAAACAGCATCTTGCAATTGTATGGGTACTTATTTTTTTAAAAATTTACACGAACTGTACTTATTACATGCTTTCTGATATCATTCATTGCTGAAAATGAGCTAATATCACTATTATTTTTCTGTTTTTAATTGTAAATTTAAATTTATTTGTTTTATGCATTTATTTTTCTTTTATAAATAATTCAAGGGCGACAACTGTCTTAATGCTCCTTCCTCTTCCTATTTTCCCTACAACAATAACCCTGTGAAATGTCTGGGCTGAGAGAATGTGACCAGGCCAAGGTCACCCAGCCAGCTTTCATGCCTAAGGGAGGACTACAACTCACAGTCTTCTGGTACCTAGGCCAGCACCTTAATCACTAAACTATATGGTATTCAAGTGATCATGTTTTTGGATCATTTGAATGGATTTTATTTTATTTTATGGCTATCATGCACTCGGTGATGAATTAAAAGAGACTTTAAGTATTACAGCATTAAAAGAAACTGGAATTTCAGACCAACTGAAGTTAAATACTTCTATCTTACATTGTTTCAAGTAAACATTATTCCATAGTGTGGTTAAGAATTCTACCAGTTTGTTGTTTAATGCTTAAATATCAATTATACCTATGATAGGACCAGAGGTGGGATTCAGCAGGTTCTGAACAGTTCTGGAGAACTGGTAGCAGAAATTTTGAGTAGTTCGGAGAACTGGTAAATACCACCTCTGACTGGCCCCGCCCCCAACTATTCTCTGCCTTCCGAGTCCCAGCTGATTGGGAGGAAATGGGGATTTTGCAGTAACCTTCCCTTGGAGTGGGGAGGGAATGGAGATTTTACAGTATCCTTCTCCTGGAGTGAGGTAGGAATGGAGAATTTACAGTATCGTTCCCCTGCCACGCCCACCAAGCCACACCCACATAACCGGTAGTAAAAAAAAAAGAATCCCACCACTGGATAGAGCATAATGAGAAAATCATTTGCTATCCAGTGTGTATGAGTATGAGCCGAGGTGGCGCAGCAGTTAGAGGCAGTACTGCAGGCCATTTTAGCTGACTGTGATCCGCAGGTCAGCGGTTCAAATCTCACCGGCTCAAGGTTGACTCAGCCTTCCATCCTTCCGAGGTAGGTAAAATGAGGACCCAGATTGTTGGGCGCAATATAAATCTACATTGCTTACTGGTGTAAACCGCTTAGAGAGTGCTTGCACTGTGAGGCGGTATATAAATCTCACAAATAAATAAATAAAATAAATAAAAGTCCCCTAACATTTTTTGGTGAGTGTTTTGTTCCACATCAGTTTGTGCTAACAGTAATTAAAAACATGTCTGAGGCCAGTGTTCTAATGAATTATTTAGGAATGCTATGTATTGGCTTTTTCTTTTTGGTATGGGTGTGTTAGTGAATACACTAACTTTTATAAATATTTCAATAAATAATTACAATAATTGTTTCAGGGGCAGCCAAACTCTATGCGTATTGGATTGTGGTAAATTTCAGGGAGGCCTATAATCTCTTTGCTGTGAATGGTATTCTTTTCAACCATGAGAGTCCCCGGAGAGGTAAGGAACATGTCCAGAAATTTTCATTACTACTGAAGAGAAACACATTTCTGTTTAACTAATTGTTTTTGATAGATTCAAAAACTCTTTATAATCAAAGCTTTTTATATGTAACCTTGAAGTTAATGTACTATATAACAGTTCGATGGCAATTAGTTCAAAATTTATGGGATGTCTTTCATAGTTATCACAATAAAACACAATCACCATCCGTAAAATTGTGTAACCTATAAGCACCATTAAAAGAACAGAATTTTGAGACTTCCATTTCAATTCTAAAAAATTCCTATGATAAAATTCATGTCTGTCATCATGAAACCACATCTGGCCTATCCTACTGAGATTCATTATCATGGTTGTATATTTTTAATGTCACAAAATGCTTGTGCTATTTTGCTCAGAGTTCATCAGTTCATAGAAAAAATAACCAAGGTTTATATTAACATTCATATTGAATAAAGAGGGCATAAATAAAAGTTTTCCAACTTATTAAAAATGTCTTTGAGGATAAATGAGAAAAGAGATAAATGAGAGAAGCCAATATTTTGGGAGTAGGCGTTTAAAATGGTTGAAATGAAATGAAATGAAATGAAGTTGCTTTTCCATGCCAAATTCTTCCCACTTTCATAGAGTTATATCAAAATACCATCGTTCACTGCTGTTCATTTATTTTTGTTTTGAATGACAGATGGAAATCAGAAACACACTTTCAGGGTTTTAAAAATGTCCTCAGTTATCCCTGGAAAGCCAGACAATCGTTTTAAAAGGAAGATAGGAATAATTCTACTTGTCGATGAGTTATAACTTTCAAAGGAGTCTTTTTTGATACAGAAATTAGTATGACTGTACGATATTAAAAAAGAAAGATCCATTAGAGCTTTCATCACTGGGTGAAATAAGAGAATGAATATATATATTAATTTTAAAGCATATCTATATCTATCTATCTGTCTGTCTGTCTGTTTGTCTATCATCTATCTGTCTGTCTGTCTATCTATCTATCTATCTATCTATCTATCTATCTATCTATCTATCTATCTATCTATATCTATCATCTATCTATGATTTATTTTCAAATTAATTAAAATGGTGTAAGATCTGAAGTCAGTATCTTTTTGATAGTTTTTGGTGTGGTTTCTGATATTTTTAAAATTGAAAATAAGTTGGATTTCCTATGAAATAATTTTAAGGTCAGATTGCCTCTTTAAAGAGTGGTATGGTTTGGGAAAAGAAAAAAGAAATCTATATTCAATGCTGCTTTTGATCTATAAATCTGACATTCTGTCTAATTCTGAGACTACTTCCAGTAGATACTGTAACCAGATATTATGTATATGTGAAAGCACACATATGCTTGCACATATACATAAAGTCATATACACTTTGGATAGCCACAAATAATAATATTTGTATACGTATATATGTCATTTTTTCTTGTGAATATGAATTCACTTGGAAAAATCTATGTATCTCTGCTTTTTTAGAATATTAAAAGAATCAAAAAAATAGCTTTTGTGCCAAGAGAGTAATATGAAAAATCTACTTTTTAAATTCTGGAAACAATGCTGAAATAACTATATAACAGGCCAGTCTTACACTCTCAGCCCTAGACTTGGAAGGAAATAAAGAGGAAAAAAAGTATTCCAGTCCACATTGGATTGAAATAATAGATTGCAATCTATGACCTGATTGATTTGGGATAATTTCAATAGCATTTAGATTTATATTTGCCCCATAGCACTTTACAGCACACTCTGGGAGATTTACAATGTCAGCATTATTTGCATATTGCCCCCAACAATCTGGGACCTCATTTTACTGACCTCTGAAGGATGGAAGGCTCAGTCAACCTTGAGCCCCATCAGGATCGAACTTCAGACTGTGGGCAGAATTTGCCTGCAATTTCACTTAACCACTGTGCTATCAGGGTTCCTCAATTGTCAATAATTGACCAATACTGTGAATCTCTTCTTAATAGTACCTTCCATTCCAGGACTTACAGAATGCTTCAACTCCCTTTGATTACGGTATTTAAGTTTCTGAATATCTGTTTCAAGTTCATCTCTACATTACCAGTGTTGGCCATTTTGTGAACTAATTTATGTATGCAATAGAAAAAGAAAGGAAATCACCAGAACACTGATCAATTCAGAGATGTATAGGTCTTCCATAGCTGTTCATTCTGACCCCATTTTTATATCACTTGAAGTTACTGTACATCATTCAGAGACAATGATAAGCATTTAGAACATCTTAAATACTTCAAATTTCTTTCTTCTTGAACTAAAATTATTTTCCTCACTTTATAATTTAATTTTATTAATAAAATTTAAGTATAAATAATTATTTGATGCCATTTTAAAAATAAAATTGATTGTTTCTATTTATGTTAACTTTTTCCTCATAGAATCAAATGAAAAATATCAGCTTTTCTCTATTCTAATATTACTTTAAACGTGATAGTTAATGTTTGGAAAATGTATATTTATATTCCATGAATGAGGAATAACACATAATTGTGCTTTATTGGAGATACATAAATTAAAATTAAAATGTTGAAATCCAGTGGGAGTAAAATTTATTATCACATAAGTGGACTTTCCTTTTTCTCTCTTCTGCGTATCCAGCATCATTTCCAGTTCTGCCAGGAACATAAAACATTATCAGAACTCCGTAAAAATACTAAATGATCCCTCTGCTAATATTTAGGAGAATCCTCTATCACTGAAATTTTCCTAGACTATATAAAAGAATCAGTTTGAACTAGTTTCAGTTTTTTAATGTAATAAATAGGCATGATTTTTTTCCTATTTTTTTAATGGTCCCTTGAAAAATCTTGAATGTCTTTCAATAAATTGCATTTCACTGCCTCTTTTTACTTCTTTTTTACCTTTAGAGCTAGCTCTCATATATTAAACGTTTTAAAAGGCTCATAAAGTAGCTTTTCAAGTGTCCTAAAGTAGAAAAGGAAGATAGTTTCCTGGAAAGCATTTAATCTTTTCCATTACTCTATGCAGAATTGATTGTTAGTTTAGAAGTGTTGTTAAAGCTTCAAACAAACGTTTTCAGTTTTTTCATGAATGGGAAATATTTTTTAAATGTACTATAACATTTATTAGATATTTAATAAATGAAACCTATATTAAATAAGATTGTTAATATTGTTTAAATTGTTAATATTATGCCATTTAAAGCAAGACATATGAATACTACCATCTGAGATTGTAGTTACAGGCATTATGTATCTTACTGTGTATAACTATATTATTGTGATACAATTGCACAAAACTTTTAATTAGATATTCTTGCCTCTTATCCTACTTTGAGTAGGTTATCTGAAGACCTAGCTCTCCTGAAAAGGCTGCAATACAGGGAGGGGGTTGAAGGAAGAGCGGAAGGGCACAGTTGCACTAGTGGTAGCAATGACTGCGCTGTGGGCAGTCCTGAAAAACCACATTTGGGATAGCTTGTCATGGGGAAAAATCTATTTTGTCAGTAGAAGTTGAAAATAAATTGGTGGCATATAAACAATCAGTCAATCAAATCTTAAAGCTCAAGAACTGGATCTATTCAACATCTGGTTCAGGACTATAGCAATTTTACTAATGTGGCAAATGTATTACTAATGTTTTTGTTTATTTTTTTACATTATTTTAGGATAAAGTTCACTTATGCCTGTAATTGTGTAGTTGCTTTGGTTTCAGATATATTAGTTATGTAATTCATCAATAATATGTGGGACTGGTAGGTATGAACTCCTCTTCCTAACATTTCTAATTTTCCCTGAAGAAGTAATGATTGCAAAATGAAAGTTGTTGTGATTCATCCAAGTAGATCCAAGTTTCTAAAGATCACTACAACTTATATCAGCCATGAGCACACTAAGCCATCAGCCAGTATATTCCCCATGATGTGCCTGCTTACTCTCTTGTAATCCTTTCCTATCCAATCTCTCCACTCTGCAAGAGGGAGAAAAACAACATCAGGCACAGAAGAGATTGCCTAAAGAAATTGCTTGTTTAGGCAATCTCTCCATTCTGTGAGGAGGGGGGGAATGGGTCAGACACAGGACAGTGTATATCAACTGGCTGTAATGATGAACACATACCGTATTTTTTGGAGTATAAGACGCACCTTTTTCCTCCCTAAAAGTGGCTGAAAATTTGGGTGCGTCTTATACTTCGAATGTAGCTTTTTTTTCCCCAGCCCTAACTAGGTGCTAACAGATCTTCCCAGCTCTTACCTTGCAGGCTTTTTCATTGTTACTCTCTCCAAAGAATGTTTTTCCAGCCCTAAGTCTTTGCAGAATTTTTTTTCATTGCTCTACTTGCTCCGAATAAGTTTTTTTCTAGCCCTAACCAGGTGCTAACGATCTTCCCAGCTCTTACTGGCTTGCAGGCTCTTTCATTGTTATTCTCTCAGAAGAAGGTTTTTTTAAGTCCTAACCAGGGGATAAAATAATGTGCTGAAGCTGCTCCGAATAAGTTTTTTTTAGCCATAACCAGGTGCTAACTATCTTCCCAGCTCTTACTGGCTTGCAGGCTCTTTCATTGTTACTCTCTCAGAAGAAGGTTTTTCCAGCCCTAAGTCTTTGCAGGGTTTTTTTCATTGCTCTACTTGCTCTGAATAAGTTTTTTTCTAGCCCTAACTAGGTGCTAACGATCTTCCCAGCTCTTACTGGCTTGCAGGCTCTTTCATTGTTACTCTCTCAGAAGAAGGTTTTTTTAAGTCCTAACCAGGGGATAAAATAATGTGCTGCAGCTGACCAGACTAAGGATGCTAGCCAGATGAATACCTGGTAGGCAGATTGTTTTCCCCTATTTTCCTCCCCAAAAACTAAGGTGCGTCTTATACTCCGGTGCGTCTTATACTCCGAAAAATACGGTAATTGAGAGAGAAACACTGAAGGTTGTAAATGCACACCTTGGTTGCAAAGTTATTTTTTCAGCATTGTCACAATTTTGAATGGTTGCTACCCATGGCTAAGCATGGTCTACTATATTCTACAGTCATTTCCTATGAACAGAGCCTACTTTTCTGTAAAAGTCTACTTTATATAACTATTATGCTATTAACTTAGCAAATCTGTATGCAAAATAACTAATTTTTCTAACCTTGTGAATCAAAGTTTTTTGCCTTTAGATGGCATCAAGAGGATAGAACTTTATTTTGGGGATGATTCTGCTTCAAATAATTGCAAGAAGTAAGGATGATTGTTGTGCCTCCTTTGACATATACACATTTATGCACTGACCAGATTCTTCAATCATTTGACTGTTGCCTTACTTTATATTGTGTTTCTGGAAACTTAATGCTTGAAATAATTTTTTGCCTCAAATAAATTATTCTGAACACCGAAGCTTCAATCTAGGGCTGCTTTCAAAGAAAGATATTTATTGAGGAAGCAGAGCTAATGTGATTGATGTGCTGGCAGTCATGTGATAAAGCACAAATACACTGAAGTAATTGAAACAAGGAGACCAGTCTGAAAAGATTGTCATAATCTGTAATTTTAGGATTAGTTATAGGATATTTATCAGATAATTTTTAATTTCCTTGTTCTATCTTTATTTTAGGAGCCAATTTTGTAACTCGAAAGATTAGTCGTTCGGTTGCTAAGATCCATCTGGGACAATTGGAATGCTTCAGTTTGGGAAATTTAGATGCCAAGAGAGACTGGGGTCATGCCAAGGACTATGTTGAGGTATGTGATTGCTAAAATGCCTACTTTAAAACAAGGCCTTTGTGGGGCTTACTGCAATAACTTAAAAGTAAAAGTATGGCCTGAAGGCATCTGCTTCTAAATCTAGCTTTTCTCCCTGGCTGCCTGAAGAAGACATAGGATGCTACTATATGCATAACCTGAACATATAAAGAAGGTCTTCAGGTTCACATTCCTTACTAAATTCCTGTGGGAAGGAGTAAAATATAAAAAGACTTTTTCTGCCTCAACAATATATTGTTTCTTTGTTTCCTTGAGATCAGAAGATTGAAGTGCAATGAAATTTTTTGAGATCTTGTCTATACTTTGGAATCCTCTTATAGTAATGAGAGAAACATGGCTAATGTTAACCTCAGAAAATTATTCTAATTCTGATTCCGATGTGGTTATAATATTGTTAATGTTTAGTATTCCTTCATGTTAAAACCGTTCAGGAAAATTGTTATTAACATGGCCTATATCCGTGATGGCGAACCTATGGCACACGTGCTGGAGGTGGCACACAGAGCCCTCTCTGTAGGCACGCGTGCAGTTGCCAGCTGCTCCTCTGGTTTCCGGGTGCACATGCGTGCTGGTCAGCTGGACTTCCCGGGCACCGGAGCACCTGAAAATGGCCAAAAACCGCCCTCAAAATAGGCCGTTTTCCAGACGGTTTCCAGGCTGGTTTCAGGCCGGTTTTTGGGCTGAGTTTTGGGGGGCAAATGGCCCAAAAAATGGCCTGAGACTGGCCCCAAAACCGCCCAAAAAACAGGCATGTGAGAGCCGGCCAGGTGGTCTTCAGGTTTCCGGTGCTCCGGCACGCACATGCACACATGTTCCAGTTTGCGCACTCGGTGCCGAAAAGGTTGGCCATCACTGGCCTATATAAATATTGTAGAGTTCATATTTTCTTTAAAAAGACGCCTGTGCTGAAAAATTTCTTTTTGCTGATCTATTTTCATATGATTATTAAAATGTTTGAACTTATATATTTCTTCAGTGTAAGGTGTATAGGTGTATGATCAGAAGATGAATAACATATATGGTCCACATCTATAGAGATGTAATTGCAAAGGCTGTCATTAAGGCAATTAGGAAAGCATAATTTGTTACCATATAATTTGCATTTTCATATCTAGTCATGTCAACCAAAAAAATCTGGCAGGGAGAAGTATCTGATAGAGACATGTGCAACATATTTTAAAAATATAATTAATAATTAAAATTAACAGTTATTAAAATCCAATTTATATAGAAAGCTGCTCAGATCAGATGTTTTCAGTCTTCCCTGCTTGCTCTTCTAACTATTTTAACAAACATGACATCTGTCTATATCAGTGATGGCGAACTTTTTTTTCCTCGGGTGCCAAAAGCGCAACCGTGCACGCTATCATGCTCGTGCGAGTGCCCACACCCATAATTCAATGCCTCCTGCCTCCTGTGCATGCACGCATGACCCCACCTCCCCCCATTTCCCAACTTCCGGTGGGCCTGATAGGTCCGTTTTTCACCTCCCCAGGCTCCAGAAGCTTTCTTGGAGCCTGGGGAGGGTAAAAATGGCTTCCCCCATCCCCTCCGGAGGCCCCTCCTGAGGCCGGAAATGACCCATTTCCTGACTTCCGGTGGGCCCGGTAGGCCTGTTTTTCGCCTTCCCCTGGCTCCAGAGGCTTCCCTGGAGCATGGAGAGGGCGAAAATGTCCTCCCCCCCCCCTGGAGGCCCTCCGGAGGCCAAAAACGTCCTCCCAGAGCCTCCGCGCGAGCCAAAAATTATCTGGCCAGCACACACATGCGCGCTGGAGCTGAGCTAGGTCAACGGCTTGCGTGCCGGCAGATATGGCTCCGCGTGCCACCTGTGGCACCCATGCCATAGGTTCGCCATCACTGGTCTATATGATTCTACGGGTATAAGTGATTAGATATTAGCCATAAAATAAACTAACCATGATTTCTAAAAAACAACAACACTCTGAGCATTTAAATATTTGGACATAATGTTTGAAATGATCTTATTTATGTCCTTGCTCGGGACAGAACGGAATTGATAGAAAACTATGGAACAATATTTCTGTTAAAATATTATGTTCTAAGCTTTGAATATTGTACCTGGAACAGGCATAAGGCTTGCAAGTAGGTTTTACCCATTATTCTGCATTACTGGCAAATGGATAATTTAAAATGTATATTATCAGGTATAACAAATTGTACAATAAACCATTGCACAGAAATATATTGAGATGTAATAAGCTTCTCCAGTCTCCCTAACAACACTCTTTGCAGCCTAAATTTTCTTATAATATAGAATTTATAGAAATTCTTTTCAACATAATACTTTGTTTTGATAGAGTAATGCCACTGGAAATTTTAGATGACAATAAGAATGCATTTTATTTAACAGCTAGTTTCCAAATGTGCTGGCCACCAGATAAAGTATATTCAGTTGCTATTTCCGCAAGGATCACACACTGGTAATGTACCGTATATACTCGAGTATAAGCCGAGTTTTTCAGCCCACTTTTTGGGCTGAAAAAAGGCGCCTCGGCTTATACTCGAGTCAGTGAAAAAGGGAAGGCGGGAGGCGAGGAAAGGAGGCGGCCGGCAGAGCTTCAGGGTCGGAGGTCTGGGGCTGTTGCAGCAACGGAGCCTCCCCTTCGGCTCCCACCGCTTTTCGGCTCTGCCGCCGCCGCTGCTGCTGCCTCCTCCTTTCCTCGGCAAAATCTTTCTGCTGACGTTAGTACATTATCTTATTGCTCTCAAAAGATCAGCAAGGTTTACTGAGCGCAGCTGTTACAGCTCCTTTCCACCTCCCCCCCCAAGACGCGTTTTGTCCGTCAAATTGAGGCGCCAGTAAGCCTCAAGCCAGCCATCCCAGTCGCTTTCTCCGGCGTCCTCAACGCGCGAGCGCTTTTCTCCGCTGAGGCACGTGGGCCTCGCGGGGCGCGGCATGGCTTGTCTCGGGCTTGCGTGGGACAAATCTCAACCATCCCAGCCGCTTTCTCCGGCGTCCTCAACGTGCGAGCGCTTTTCTCCTCTGAGGCGCGTGGGCCTCGCGGGGCGCGGCGTGGTTTGTCTCGGGCTTGCGTGGAGCGATTGCTGCCGCGCAAGCAGCACCGAGCTAAGCAAGGGGTGAAGGCTGGGAAATGGCATGGAGGCCCCGGCTTTTCCCTGGATGAAAGACAGCGGCCCTACAAAGAGCCTGCCGGCTGCAGGACGACAGCCTGCAGGTGAGTAGGCAGGGCTGCTGAAAAGTGGGAAGCCCGAGTAGATGCGGTATGCCCGGTTGCTGCTGCTTCTGCCACGAAATAATGCAGAGATGCCTGGGCTCGTGTTCAAATCCAGCGTCTTTGAAATGTCCCCAAGATTATCCCAGTTCCAGAATAACTTACCGGTATGTGGAATTTGTTGTCTTCCAGCGTACTTTTAAGTGGAAAAATAATTCCTCGAGTCAGTCAGAAGGCAGAAAACCAGACGCCCCCCCCCCCCGATTAAATTGTTATTCTGCAGGGCTTGAGGTGATAAAAAAGCATTCTGGCCTAAACTCGTTTTTCCTTCCTGGCTAATTGTAATTCTACCAGTAGAACTAGGCCACTGACTGACGCTGTCCTGACTTAATGTGGGACTTGGGCTTGTTTCAATCATCAATCACTTTCCTCAACATGGAGCCCTGCAAAGTTGGGGGTGAACACTTGGAATTAGGTGTTCGGCCCCTTGTCACATTATATTTGCAGCAGGTTGTGTGAGGTGAAGTGAGAGCCCCCCAATATTCCTGTTTGGCGCAACTCTTCTTCTTTAGAGGTACCTGTAGTCCTCGACTTAATGATCTCTGTTGAGCCCCAAATTTATGTTGCTAAGTGAGAAATTTGTTAAGGGAGTTTCGCCCCATTTTATGACTTTTCTTGTCCCAGTTGTTAAGTGAATCACTGCACTTGTTAAATTAGCAACATGGTTGTTAAGGGAATCTGGCTTCCCCATGGACTTCGCTTGTCAGAAAGTAGAAAAAGGGTATCACGTGACCCTGGGATATGGCAACTGTCATAAATATGAACCACTTGTCAAGTATATGAATGTAAATCATGTGATCATGGGGTTGCTGCAACAGTCATAAGTGTCTGTTAAGTCACTTTTTTCAGTGCCATTGTGACTGAAAGATCACTAAATGAATGGTTGTAAGTCGAGGACTACCTGTACTGTGATTTTTGGAGCTTATTTTTATTTTTGAAATTTACTGGTAGCTGCTGCATTTCCCACCCTAGGCTTATACTCGAGTCAATAACTTTTCCAGTTTTTTGTGGTAAAATTAGGTGCCTCGGCTTATATTCGGGTCGGCCTATACTCGAGTATATACGGTAAGTCACATTCCAGATTTTTCAGGTGTTTGGGGATTGCCACAAAATCGTTCTGACATAATTCCTAACTCTGCTGGGTGTCATCTTGAATATCTCCCCAGAGATTAATTTTTCTGCTTTTGTTAATTTCACGAGACTCTGAATATATGCAATGTAACTAATTGCCATCTATAAGAAAAAAATTGAAAATAGAAATAAATAACCATTTCAGAATTTAATGGATGGAAAACAAACCTCCAAAATTTGATAGTGAATGTAATCACAGAGAGTGTGAAGTTACAGAACTGAGATATATTTGAGAAGAAATTTGGGAAAACTCAGACAGCCATGAATATAAATTCATTATATTTACAGTATATCTTGCTGCAAGTGACTTGATTTTCAGCAGATGTTCAATTTTCCTTCATTGGGTGATATACAATAAAGGAGGAAAAAGAAGCCACCTCTCCCCTCCTAAACATGGAAGGAAAGGGCTGATGGAGAAGAAAATAAATCTGCCAATAAATCTGATGGTCTGAATAAAAGCAGTGTGTCTTTTTCACACTGCGTGGCAAAGAAATTGATTCAGAGATAAATATATAAGTGAAGAGGAGGGAGTATGGATGGATGAAAAGCAATTGTATGCTACTATGAGTGGATGGATGGATGAATAAGAGGACGGGGCATTGCTATGTGTGCAGAAGGGAAGAGGAGAAACAAGGTTGAAGCTGTAACCTTCATCCCTAATATCACTGGCAATTGTTTGGGTAGTGCCTAAGCACCATGCTGAGATTGAAGAAATGTGGTGCAATTACGTTCCTACTTTCTCTTGACTTTGACCCTCTCCGCCACTGTATGAGCTGTAACTATTTTCCCAGAGAGAATGTAGCCTTGAATCCAGAAAGGTTGTCCATATTCTGCAGTAAGCTACAGTATGTCTGTATCATTAGCTGAATGGGCAACATGGGTTGGTAAATAAGTTTGTTAAAAGTAAATTAACATTTATAGAAACGATTATGCACTATTAACTGTCTTTTATTCAACATGATGCAAACTGCAGATAGGCTGAATGTGAATGTGAGGATTAAGCAAAATAAGCAAACGTAACAAGAATTTTTGTGTCTTGCTTTGTTCTATAATTTCTTTTTATTTTGGGTAGCATCAGGGGTGAAATTCAAAATTTTCCCCTACTGGTTCTGTGGGCGTGGTTTGGTGGGCGTGGCAGGGGAAGGATACTGCAAAATCCCCATTCCCTCCCACTCCTGGGGGAAGGATATTGCAAAATCTCCATTCCCACCGCACTCTGGGGCCGGCCAGAGGTGGTATTTGCTGGTTCTCCGAACTACTCAAAATTTCCGCTACCGGTTCTCCAGAACCTGCTGGATTTCACCCCTGGGTAGCATGATGCAATAAGCCATCGTAGATACATTTTAATAGCAATAGCACTTAGACTTATATACTGCTTCACAGTGCTTTAAAGCCCTCTCTGAACAGGTTATTTATTTAGTCAGCATATTTCCCCCCAACAATCTGGGTCCTCATTTTACCCACCTCAGAAGGATGGAAGGCTGAGTCAACCTTGAGCCTGGTGAGATTTGAACTGCCAAATTGCAGTCAGCCAGCAGTCAACAGAAGTAGCCTGTAGTACTGCATTCTAATCACTGCGCCACTGCGGCTCATACTAATACAATAGTAAGTACTTAGTGATCAATTCACAATAACAAGAAGAAACATTAGATGTTTATACACCTACATTCTTCTCTCTGCCCCTGAAAATAATTTGTCTTGGAACAGTGAGAATGTCCTTAATGATCCAATATCATCTTTTAACATTTCTTAACAAATCTATACTGCTAATAATGCCAAAATTTTGAATGGATAGCAAGGACATGCTGGTTTCTAAAGGTGTAATGAGATTGATTGCAGTTAGGCAGGGTTGACAGGAGAAAAAACATTAGGTTCATGGTCTAGACGTGACAGTGTAGGCTGAGACAGAGATAAGTCTGAAGCAGAGTTGTCCTACTCATCATCTGCTTTTCTGTTCCTAGAATTTTTCTTTCCATTCCATTCCTGGTAATGGCAATAAAATATAAAGTACTATATTAAAATACTTTACTCAACTCATTATTTTTAATTTACACACTGTATATTAGGAACCATTTCTCAAATATTAATATATGGGAAACAGCTATTAGTGTCACTTCTTTTCATTGGGTGCTGTTGCTTCTTACTCTTTCAATTTTGTTGTCAAATGAATAATAAAGTACAGTTCGCCTTAGTCTCCTATAATGTTTGGATATATTCTCTAGCCTACTTACAACACAAATTATTATTAATTTAAATCCATAATATAATAATAATTATTAATTTAAATCCATAATATAATAATAATTATTAATTTAAATCCATAATATACATAATTTTTATGTAACAATTATGAGTGTGGGTGGGATGTGGGCCTTGAAGTTACTGTTGACTCTTTGACTGCCAGGACTAGTCCCTGCTAAGGTTTTAGAAGTAGTTTGATATTGCCTTCTTTCTAGAGCTGACAGAAAGTTTCTGGCCTAAGGTCACCCAGTTGGCTTTGTGCCTAAGGCAGGCATAAAGGATATCCCAGTGTCTTACGTATTATACAAAACTAGCCCTCATATAACATAAGTAACAATGAATTATATTTGGTGTAATATAGAAGGGACTCAGATCCTGCATGTCTCACTCTTCCAGTGGGATTATTGATTTAAAACCATTTATTCCATTTCCAGTTAAATTTAGGATTTTTTAAATGTCCCACCAAATGTTTTATGTTCTATATACTTGTAAGTCACTTTTTATTTCTTCCATTCAATTGTGTCTGATTCTCGGAGAACACCTAGGCCAGGGGTATGAAACTCGTGTCGTGATGTATCGGGACTTTTTCCCCCTTCGCTAAACTGGGCATGGGCGTTGCCAGCGCGTGACGCATCCAGCCCGCAGGTCTCGAGTTTGACAGCCCTGACCTAGACAAATTTATTTATTTATTTATTTTGTTGGATTTCTATGCCGCCCAATCCCTAGGGACTCAGGGCGGCTCACAGCATGTAGATCCAATACAAAATAAAAAGTTCATTAAAAAAAATATAACAATACACAATGTAATAATTAAATGCAGAAAATACAAAAGTTAAAAAGTTAAAAAGAGTATCTCATTCACCCCGCCTGCCGGAAGAGCCAGGTCTTTATTGCTTTCCGGAAGGCCAGTAGGGTGGGGATGGTCCTGATCTCTGGAGGAAGTTGGTTCCACAGGGAGGGAGCTCCCACAGAGAAGGCCCTCCCCCTAGGCCCCGCCAGCCGACATTGTTTGGTCGACGGGACCTGGAGGAGGCCGACTCTGTGGGCCCTAACCGGTCGTAGGGAGGTATGCGGCAGGATGCGGTCCCGAAGATAACCTGGCCCTGAGCCATGTAGGGCTTTAAAGGTAACGACCAACACCTTAAATTGGATCCGGAGACTAATGGGCAGCCAATGCAGCTGGCGGAGAATAGGTGTTACGTGGGTGCATCTAGGTACACCCACCACAGCTCGCGCAGCTGCATTTTGCACCAATTGCAGTCGCCGGACACTCTTCAAAGGTAGCCCCATGTAGAGCGCATTGCAGTAATCCAGCCGTGAGGTGATAAGGGCATGAGTGACTGTAAGAAGTGCCTCCTTCTCCAAGTAGGGTCGCAATTGGTGCACAAGACGTACTTGTGCAAAGGTCCCCCTAGCCACAGCTGAAAGATGTTGTTCCAATTTTAGCTGTGGATCTAGGAGGACACCCAAATTGCGAACCTGTTCTGAGGGGGCTAATTTCTCCCCCCCAAGAACCAAGGAGGGACAGTTGGTCAAATCCTTAGGAGGCAATATCCACAGCCACTCAGTCTTGTCAGGGTTAAGCTTTAGCCGGTTCTTCCCCATCCAGACCCTAACATCGGCCAGGCAGCGGTCCATTACGTCTACGGCTTCCCCAAATTGAGACGGGGTGGAGATGTACAACTGGGCATCATCAGCATATTGCTGATACCTCACCCCGTGTCGTCGGATGATCTCACCCAGCGGCTTCATGTAGATATTGAACAGGATGGGCGAGAGGACCGAGCCCTGCGGCACCCCACATAGTAGGGGCCTAGGGCTCGACCTCTGCCCCCTGTCAACACCGACTGCGTCCTGTCAGAGAGGAAGGAGGAGAACCACTGCAAAACAGTGCCGCCCACCCCCACCTCTCCGAGACGACGCAGAAGGATACCATGTTCAATGGTATCGAAGGCCGCTGAGAGGTCAAGTAGCACCAGGATAGAGGAATGACCCCCATCCCGGGCTCGCCAGAGATCATCCATCAGGGTGACCAAAGCCGTTTCCGTACTGTAACCGCGCCTGAAGCCAGATTGAAAGGGATCCAGAAAATCAGTGTCATCCAACAGTCGTAGGAGCTGGAGTGCCACCACTTTCTCAACAACCTTCCCCGCGAAGGGAAGGTTGGAGACTGGACGGAAGTTCTTTAAATCCGCCGGGTCCAGGGAAGGCTTCTTGAGGAGGGGCCTCACCACCGCAGCTTTTAAGGGCTGCGGGACGGACCCCTCTCTCAAAGAAGCGTTGACCAACGCCTGGAGCCAGCCGCGATAATCCCTGCAGTTATCCTGGCAAGGTTTCTTAGAAATGATCTGCTCTCATCTCCTTTCCAGGACTGAGAGAGAATGACTAGCCCAAGGTCATCTATCTGGATCTGTGCTTTGACTAGACTGAACTAGAACTCGCAGTCTTCTGGTTTCTAACCTGAGGCTTTATCCACTGCACCAAATTGACTCTCTGAAGCCACTCACCCAACTGAAGTGGTATAAAAGTATTTTAAATAATCAAGTAAATAAAATATATGCACTTAAAATGCTATAAGAAAACCAGATGGAGGATTTTTAGTTTAATTTAAAACTATTGGTATGTTTAGCTGCTATAATGTTCATTTTTAACATTTTTAACAATATATTGTATCTGTATTTATTGACATGTTTTAAAAAAGAATTCCTATGGTTATGATGTTAAATGCATGGCCATGTTAAAATTTAAAGCTCCTCCTTTTTAATGATATGATTCCTGCTTTTAATAGTTAATTACATTACCTCTGTACAGTAAGTATACAGGCAGTCCTTGAATTACAAGCACAATTTGTACCAGAATTTCAGTTGCTAAGTGAGTCTCCCCCAATTTTATCACTTTTCCCCCCTTCAGTTGTTAAGTAAATGACTGCAGTTGTTAAGTGCATCTTCTCTATTTAGTAGCTGTGTCGCTAATTGCAGATCAGTGGAGCTCCAGAGCTTTAAAAATGGGTTTCTACACTCTTGACACTTATATTTATCAACATGTTTTACAGATGTCTTCAGAAATTTATTTTGACTGATATACCTCTAGAATTTGTGTGTTGAGAACTTCATGCTATGAGGGGAGTTGTGAGATTTATAAAGGGCAAGACTGGCTGAAAATAGCCTTGGTATTTTAATGAAGTATTTATACAAACGTCCCTATTTATCCCCTTCACTGCATTGATTGAAAGCAGGGAAGGAATACTTTTTCATATTGCCACATTACATGCTGGAATAAATGAAACAAGCAGTAACCTTTGGCGCTATTTTTTCATTCAAACTACATTTTGTTGTGATGAGCTTTGATAATATTTCTTGACAAAGTTATACAAAAATTCTATAGGTGGATGTGTTAGTTGACTAAAAGTAAAAAGTAGGCAGTGGTTATTTTGACATAAGCAAAATCTCTATTTGAAAGTGTTTAATTTAGGCAAGAAAGTGATTTTCATAATGATACACAAGAGCTCTTTCTAATCCAAATCATATGGCATTCATTTACAAAGCACTGCAGTTGTGTCTACAAGTAGGTGTTACTAATAGCTTCCTTTTCTTCAAGAAAATTATACTCATCTGTTCCATAGCTCCTGTAAGATGTTGCCTTTTTTGAAAGAAACCTCCCAAATAGAAATAATGGGATTTAAAACAAAATCAAGCAAACCTCTATATCCATTTTTGTATCTGTTAGTGTGAGAAGTGTTTAGTGTCAGAAAGCTATAAAGGCAAAATATAATTAAAACGCTTTCCTCAGCAAAACCATCTGGTTTCGTTTCCTGTGCTTCAATAACTGTATGTGAATTATTATCAAGATTACTCCCATAGTTTTCTAAGTGGTCTTGGAACACTGGTGGTCTTAAAAAACAGTTGGAATGATTGAAGAGTTAGGTTTTCTTTCAAGTATAAAATTTCCTAGTTGTGACTCCCAATTGAGAAATTAAAAATTGCAGTCATATTTTGGAAGGTAACCAATTATTTTAAGATAAACCAAAATAAATTTTTAAAATGTGTCATGTACAATGCAGCAGTGCTGTCCACCTAATAGATGGGTTCTTCTAATGTTTTGAATCAAGCTTGCTAGATTCATCTTATATAGCATACAGTTGAAAGAGTTAAATTTATGGCCATGAAGTAACCTGAAGGTGTAAAATAATGGAAAAGCATAACCTCAATTTATCAATTTTGTCTTTTTTTTTTTCAAAAAATGGTTAAGTCTAAATAATCAAATCATTTTCTGAAGGAATGACCTTTAATATGCAAGTATTTAGTAAACTGTTATCCATTTCCAGATAATATGATAATATGTAAGAAGACATTTTAGAAGATCTCATGTATACAGTATATTATTTGTAACATCACTTTTAATAATTCAGGAGACTTCAGGAATATGAACATTTGCAAAAGGATTGGAAAAATAGTAGTGTTGGGGAACCTTCAGTTGTAAAATGTTAATATTTTATACTGTTTTGTAGATATGGGGACCTTTTAGCATACTGACTAGGTTTCACAATCGTGCATGAAACAACTGTGATTCTTCTTCAGTGTCAAACAACATTCCTCAAATCTACAGGGTATACTTAATATGCCACTTCTACTTTTAGAACAAATACTTGAATTTTCAACTATAGGTGTTCTGGGATGTGGCTTGACCTAACAAATAATGTTAATGATCCAAAGATAGAGCAGTTGAACTTTCCAACTGGTCACCTTTGGCGGGCTTTCAACTTACCTCAGGAGACTGGCAGCTCTGGTTAATGGGATAAATAAATGGAGAAAGTTTATTGCAGTCAAACAGTGCTACTGCATGGTTGTTCTTACTTTTGGAGCCGTGGTCGCGCAGTGGTTAGAATGCAGTATTGCAGGCTAATTCTGCTTACTGCCAGGGGTTCGATTCTGACTGGCTTAAGGTTGACTTGGCCTTCCATCCTTCCAAGGTCGGTAAAATGAAGACCCAGATTGTTGGGGGCAATATGCTGAGTCTGTAAACTGCTTAGAGAGGGCAATAAAGCACTATGGAGTTGTATATAAGTCTAAGTGCTATTGCTATTATTGTTTCCCACCATTTTAGAATGTAAATACGTGAATATCACATATAGCAGGGGTGTCAAACCCAAGTCCCGCGTGCCAGATCCGTCCCGCAGACTGCTTAGATCTGGGCCAGGGCCAGCCTGGAAATAGCAAAGGACCAGCTTGTGGTGCCTCTGCCGGCCAAAATGGGGTATGGGGAGCCACACGCGGCCTCCCCGCACCCCATTTTGGCTGGCAGAGTGCTGCAGGAGGCCGTCCAGGCTGAAAATGGGGCATGGGTTCCCCACAGCAAGAGTTTAATTCAAATTGCCACTTCCTGTAGGAGAAGAGCAGGCAAAGCTGGGAGATGGAGTTAAGTGCATCATCCACTTAGAGCTGTTGTATTCCCACTAACACTCCAAATCCAACCCCTCCTGAATTCCATTGACCTTTATGTGGTGCCAATTTAGTGTTGAACTTTAGTTGACCCGATTATTGAATAAATCTTCTAGGCCGCAACCTACGTATCCTGATTCTTTGTGCCCGACATTTCCTTTATCTTTACTTAATTACCTTATTAGCAGCCTTTGATTTTGACTGTGCCCAGAGATACCTTGGTTGAAGTCAGAGGTGGAATTTCCCCATATTACGGTATTCAAAACATTACCGTATCTCAGCCATGCCCTCAGAAGCTAATTTGTTTTTAAGATTCACCCTCTGCCTCTAAAAATGTTTTTTAATTCCTAGTTTAAATTAATATATTTTGAATGTGAGAAGTACATAGAAGTCTTTAGGCATATTTTAACTGCTTTTATTGACTTAACAATTCTTTAAGTAGTGTGTTTGTTTGTTCATTCTTCCTGTACAGATACTGTGTGTTATGTACATTTGGCATTTTTGTATTTGACATCCTAAGATTCTTATAGAGGAGAAGACTCTTATCTGCTAGAATGGCAAACTCACTAATATGAAAAAGGATTCAAGATTTATTTTATTAAGGTGCAGATTACTTTTGTAATTTAAAGAAAAATTCCTAGAAACGTGTCAAGAACATCTTTAAATTGAATATACCGTATTTTTCGGAGTATAAGATGCACCTTTCCCCCCCAAAAAAGAGGGTGAAAATTTCGGTGCGTCTTATACTCTGAATGTAGCCCCGCCCACCTGCTGCGCGCGTTGCATTTTCGGGTGGTTCCAGGTGACGGGGATCCTCACTTCCACATGGAGCCTGATTCCTGAAGCATCCCAGGAAAGTGCGTTGAAAGCCGGGCTTTCTTACAGCAAGGCCCGATAGAGAGGCAGCACATCAGTCCTCCTGGACCTGCCATTTCGTAAACATGCTACTGGGCTTCCCAGCAAGCCCCTGTGCCTTTGCTGCCTCAATCGGAGCCTGATTCCCGAAGCAGCCCAGGGAACTGCGTTGAAAGCCTTTTAAACGAAAGAGTTTTTAGATGGCAGATTCCCCTCCCCGTTTGCAAAAAGGGTGCCTGAAACGCGAGGATCCTGGAGGGAAGAGTTTTAAGGTGGCAGATTCTCCTCCCCAAACGGTAGGTAGGAAGACCGGGGCGTTTCGGGAGTGGAGCCAAGTCTGTCTTCTGCCCCCATTAAAATCATACCCGACCACACCACTCCAGTTAAATTCCATCCCAATTTCTGCATAAAAAATGTCAACAGATGCATGATAAAACAGAAAGTCTGATTAAAGATTTGAAGAATATGTGCTTTAAAGAAATCTCATTATTCTTCTAAGTTTTCCTAATATTACCTGAGGAGGCTTTTCTTGGGAAATTTAGTTAGTCACCTTATACAAGTAAACTGACCACTTCCATAGCAGAAATCTGAGATTTACCTTATGCAACAAAAGGTGGTTCTGAAAAATCAAGGAATATCTGCTACTAATATGTTTTATTAATAATACAAAAACACAGAAGATTATACAATCATATATGCCTACTTGTAATTTCTTATTCACTTCACATTTCTGTAATCTTAGAAAGCAAAATTCATTTTTTTTGTTAGAACAGATAAAAAGATCTGTGCTGCTCATTATCAAAATCCGAGTGGATGCGAGGACCCTGCTAATCCTGATGCTGGTAGGCAGAGGCAGAATTCTTTTTTTCTTGTTTTCCTGCCCCAAAATTAAGGTGCGTCTTATACTCTGAAAAATATGGTATTTAATATGCTAAATCCACAATATTGCACTCAACTGATAGATATTTGGTGCATACGTTACATAACTTGTCCCTCGCAGATAATGTGAAGAAGACAAAGCTCACTAGTAGTGAAACAGCAGCAATAATCTTGTAGCTCCTTATTCTAAGCTACCACCTACCACAGAGCCTGACTTATTTACAGTATGCTGAGCTTCTTTTCGTTTGTTAGTAGATACAACCTTTCCCATTTTAAATCATATTTTCTGAGTTTATTTATGCTGGTTTTACATATTGAGATTTGGAGGTCAAAGGACCTATTCAACAATTATACCGGTAGTAACTCCTTTCTCTCATTTTGGATCATAGTCTATCCTTGTATAACTTGCATCACCGTACAATTAAATGCACTTTTATGAAACATTTTACCACCTCTTCTAAAAAGTATAATAGCTTTCAGACCACTTATTTATTTATTTAAACAATTTAAATGGCTTCCCATCTCATGAAAGTGACTCTGGGAGGCATACAAGTTAAAGCGCATGCGCGTGCACGCACAAACACACACACACACACACACACACACACACACACACACACAACAAACCAAACCATAATGTCAAGATGAGAATAACTCTCACTAAAGGCGAAAATAGATCTTTTCCCGGAATTCTGACATTAGAAATGAAACCGCAGTTTAAAGGTCTAAGTAAAAATATTTATTTGGTACAAAAACAATAAATCCTCATTATTCTACATCTCTGATATAAAAAGGCACGTCTTGCTTAGATAGAAGCGAGGAACAGAAGGATAGAACGGAGAATGGAATGTGCACATGCGTACAGGAACATATCAATCACGTGCTCAGGAATAAACCATTATATTAGATAGGGATGCTTCCCCCTGCATATACATATAACAGGCAATAATCACTGTGTGACACATAATGTCTGATGTCACAATAGCAATCCTATCTCATAAGAAGGCAACATTAACTAACAAAACCTGCCTAACCATCTGGGTGATCTGATTCTATTTTCAGCTGAGATTGTTAATAGACTCAAATATGCTGGATTCCCAGTCACCAATTAAACTTTAAGTTTATTTACTGAATATTTGCCAAATGTTATCTTCATATTTTGGTTTAGTTTGGCCTTTGTATGGGGTTAGAGCACATGTCTGTGATTTCTACTATTAAAGATATCATTTCCCATCTGAATACCTCATTTTTGGTTACGATAGTTGGTTTTATGGATGAAAATGGAAACAGGTGGCGTTTTTTTACAAGCAGTTGCTTTCTTTCCCACCTTTCTAAACTCAAAAAAATCTTGAAAAACTCAGTAAAGTAGACTGCAAATAATTCAGGTGTCATACCAATTAACTTTGATGGTCCTATCTCAGCATGTGGTGAGCGGGGAGCACATCAGATTACGCACCCTTGTCTCATGTTATCAAAACATCAGTGTTCACTATGTGTATAATGAATCAATCAGGTATGACCGTAACAACTAAAACATTAAAGAGATGATTTTACTGTTTTCTATTTTTAAAGTTAGAGTTGTATTATTTTGGTTTCTATTATTTTTCGTTATAATGTTATAGTTACGTAGCTTGCCTTGAGAGGATTTTTAGCTTAAATGCAGCCTTAAAGAGATTTTAAATAAATGCTGGCATATTGCCATATTGGTTTGGTTGGCTAATACCGTAATATGATTATGATTGTTACTTTATTTAGGTGGATAGTGGAAGCTTGGTTACACTATTTCTTATACGCTGACAGTTTGGGCACATTGTTTATTTGCTTATTCATCAAAAGTGAGTTTGATTGGGATGAAGGAAGACCTGTTATCATAGGACATCCATTTGAATTAGATTGGCAGACAATAGAACATCCTCTCTAATGAAAACAACTCATTGGGGAAAGCATCAACCATGTTTCTTTGCATTTTACTGAATACAGATGATAGCTATGATTAACCCAAATGAGTGGCTGGGGATTTATTGTTTTCTTAGAGATAAGACGTGCATTTCCTTCATTGGCACTTCTGGCAAATAGCTTGAACTCTGTTAAATGCTTACAGCATTGTTTAATATCATGCCTTCAGCTCTTTTACTAAGGATTCTTTTTTTTAAAAGGCATGTTGCCTTCTATTACAATTGTCTGAACTGTTTGTCATTTGAGCCATAGAAATTTGGAGGTCCTTTCTTTTTATCATGCACTCTGCGTCCAACAGTGCTTTTTCTGTTCCATTGCTTGCCCTTCTCCCCAAAGCTGAAATAAATCAAAGTTGGTTGAGACTCAGTCGCAATAAATCAAGACCTGTCCAAAACTGGAGCCTGCCCAGTCAAAATGTCATAGTTTGGCTTTCACTGAGGATTAATTAAAGGGCTGATATAAAGCCCAGATGTGCTTCAGGAGAGTAACAAAATGCCTGGTGATGGCCATACTAAAAATCAAGGCTTCTCATGAATCTGCCCACCCAAGTGATGAAGAAGTATAAGATTTTGGAAGGAAGAAAAGTGGGAGAAAAACTGAATCAAGTGTGTTCTTAGATTTTTTTAAAAAAGATCTTCTGTTTTTGAAAACAAGAGAAGCTCAGTGCTGCAGCTTTTCTGGAAAAATAATGTTTTTGTAGGTGTGTAAAACAGCAGTAGAAGCAAATTTCATGATTAACAGCTGCCTTAATTGGGATGGAAAGGAAGCTGATATAACACATAGTCCCAAATCTTTATTGTAAAAAGACCTTTTGAATTCCTTCTTCATTCCTTCAAAATTCAAGACATTTACTTATTCATTATATATATATATATATCTCCTTTTAGTAACAAATGAATGTATATCTCATTCACTATAAATTACATAATTTACAAAATGTATCTATTTGAAGTCATCATAGTTCCCATAAGTGACAGACTGTTTTAAAATGTTAATTAAAATCAGATTATTTTTATTTTTTAGTTGTGTCATCCATTCTACCAGTTTTAATATTAAACACATAGTTACAAAATGCTATCGTTTTCTCCTGTTAAAATCACCCTTTTCTCTTGTCTGAAATTTTCTGTAGTTAATTGGATTGAGGTAGTGGCTATGGAAATTGAATGAATGAATAAATAAATAAATAAAAATCAAGACAAATATTTTGCATTGTTTGCTCAATCTCTTGAATACAATTATGAATAATTTCTCTATGCCTCAATGACCTTGCAAGTTATTCCTCTTTTGCATAGATTTTAGATCAACTTATGGACTGACTGCCCCTCTTTCTTTACACCCAAACTTAGAAGCAACTCAGGCCAACTAGCTAGTATTTCCTATCACTGCAAACTTAACTATCTTTTCTATTATCTGACTAATAGAATTAATGAGATGGGGAAAGAAAATCATTCATTGGAATACTCAGTATCCCATTCTGAAGTTAAAAGGGGGGGGGAACCAATTAAATAAAAATAATAAGTGAATAAAAAAATCTGAACAAAAAGTTTGATAACTTCAACAACAAGAATTGTTGAGTATAAAAATAAAAGGAAAATAGCACACATTTGCCGCTGTTATCCAGGGTCAGGGCAGATTGGTGTTCCTCCTGGTCACCAGTCAAGAAAAACACTTAGTTAAGAAGATGCATTTCTCATCTTTTGGGCTATAATGTAAAGTTCAGAAATCAAATTCTCTTGTTATTTTTTTTTAATCTGAAGATGGGATCTAGCAAAGTGTTAATTAAAATGGAGATGTCTTAGGGTGCCCTGTTTGAAATTCTGGCATTCTTTGGCATTTGTGTTACAGTATGGATGATAACTTTTTCTCAAATTAGTAAATATAAAAATAGCTCTATTAAAATGGTATGTTATACTTTCTAAATTTTTGAAGCTCTCTGTATTTCACTGTAAATTCATCTACACTTTTTAAAACTTTTGAGATTAAGACAGCTTCTGTGGTTGCTTACTAACCTATAATAAAAGCATGTATGCATGTCAAAATAACCTAAAGAAAGAAGAAAACAAAAAATTGCCCAGGGGGGAAATCTTTTGATTTTTATAAAGTCCTTTGAGCAAGCAAAAAGATAACAAGAGTTTCATAGAAGTTTAGTTGGGGAATTCAAACAGTGTTTTCCTCTAAATTGACAGACTATACTTGGCTAACTTAGGTGCTTAACAAGGCAAGAAGAAAAAAAATAGGCCTTTCTATTTATGGTAACTTAAATTATAATCAATGACTGTAACCATGTCCTACAGTGTTTATAGCCTAAGAAAAAAAATCTGATGTATATTTGCCAAAAGAACAAGCTTGTAGCAGTGCTTGAAGTGGGAATACTTCACCATCAAGTGGCCAATTTCAGCTCTTAAGAAACGTTTTGTTAGAGAGAAGCAGACGAAGGATATACTGTATCTGAAGAAAAAGAGAATCAATCAAGCCCTTTAGATGAGAATGACAACCAGAAAACAAGTTTTAGAAAATACTTTACCTCACTGATATTTAAAATCAGTCTTCCAAAAGAAATGGGCTTAAATCTCTAGAGAAGGAACAAGTTTTGGCTCAACAGGAAATGAGAGTCTGATGCCTTGAAGAACACAGAGGATACAATTGCTACCTCCAAGGGAACAAAGAGAAGAGTTATACTAGATAATCCCCTATTAATGTATGCCAACTGGACTCACTGACATAAAATATGCTTTCTCCAGGACCGGGGATCAAGGATATGATGATATGACTCATCAAGCCTATGGCAGGAATCCCTTCTTATTCATCCATGTGTGAATAATGCTAGGAGCAGCTACAACAGAAACACACTGGATCCTGCAAAGGAAACCAAAGAACCCAGGAGCTCAGGAGCTATTGTCATCAATCCTTCTAGCCCAAGAAAAATGCTTGAAAAAAAGAATAACATTTGAGAGACTACCTATAGAAGCAAAAATATTTGTTTATATGTCATTGAACTGCATTGCCTGGATGATGATCACATGATAGATTGTACCTCATTTAGACCCAAATGAATGATTGGTCAACTTTAAATAATCCCACAGGCTTGGAAGTAGAATCCTGGATATGAGAAATTGGGCACTACAACAGTAAATAACACAATAGGAATGTATTAATTTAATGAAAGTCAGGTGGAACATTAACTCAACATTATGTTTATGATATTTGTTGTTGATGTGATAATACTCATTTAGCTTGAATTCTTATTACATGAAGAGAATTATGATATAATAGATATACAGAGAATTATTCTAGTAAGAATATTCTTGTGATTGAAATACAGGAATTTCTGTATTCTGCTCTTGTCAACCACTCAGCTGAGGAGTGAATATGAGTGATACTTTTCTAAAAACAAATTGCAGATATTTCAAAGAGGCATGAAGTAGTATTGATGGGGGATTTTGAATCACCCCATGTCTCTTGGGAAACAAACTCAGTCAAGCATCGTCCTTCCAGGAAATTCCTGATCTGTCTTGCTGACATTTCTCTCATCAGTAGGTGAAAGAAGGCATGAGGCCATCAGCTATTTAAGTCCTTTCAGCTAGGACTTAATGCTAACAAATAGGGAAGTACAGGTAGTCCTTGACTTAGAACCACAATTGAGCCCAAAATTTCTGTTGTTAAGTGAGATATTTGTTAAGTTACTTTTGCCCCAGTTTACAACCTTTCTTGCCTCAAATTGTAAAGTGAATCACGGGAGTTGATAAATTAGTAACCGGTTGTTAAGTGAATCTGGTTTCCCCATTGACTTTGCTTGTCAGAAGGTTGCAAAAGGTAATCACATGAACTTGGAGCATAGCAAGGGTTATAAATATGAACCAGTGGTCAAGCATCTGAATTTCAATCTCATGATTATGGGAATGCTACAAAGGCCGTAACTGTGAAAAACGATCATAAGTCACATTTTTCAGTGCTGTTGTAAGTTTGAATGGTCACTAAATGAACTGTTGTAAGTCAAGGACTACCTGTATAGACAAATGAAACTAGAGTACACTTTTGGGACAAATGACCATGTAATGTTGAAGCTCTTAATTTTTAAGAATTTTTAACAGAAATTGAAGGTGAGTATAGATTCAAATTCAGAAAAGTGGTTTTTAATTAGTGCAGAAACATTATTTTTTTAAAAAAATTCAAGGCAAGAGAAAATAACCAAAACCCAAAACCCACAAGCAAACAAATAAAAAAGTATTCAGGTTGAAAAAGAGGTTACATTGAAGAAGCTCTTATAGGAAATAACGAAAGACAGATTGGTGTGGATTTTACAAATTAAAATTCTTTAAAAATCGGTTTTCTTACTTGATCTTTATGTTCAAAATAAAAATCAAATAAAACAGTATGTCACCAATGTTGATAACAAAGACAAGGTAATAGGGCTACTCAATTTTTATTCTGTTTCAATCCTTATTCTGCTTCAGAAAGCAGGTTGTTTTATTGGAAAAGTTGGTAAAAAAAAACTGGATTCCAGATCAGGTTTGACAGAAATGTACAGAATAACTACTGATTTTGAACATAAAAATGTCATAGAATAGATAAAGATTTATTCATTGCCATCCAGGATGCAGAAGACAGAATAATGTTCTTAATGCAGGGGTTAGATCTTGGCTAAATGAAGAAAAATGTCCTAACAGGAAAAGCTGCTTGACATTGGGGCCAATTGTATTTTGTATTTGTTTTATTTGTCAAACATATATGATTATAAGCAAAGTTTAAACAGTAAAACATGATTGAATATATATGTAATATTACAAGCATGAATAAGAGTAAAAGAGGTATGAATATATGGGTACATTAGGACAGGAACGGTTGGCACGCTTGTGCGCTTATGCACGCCCCTACCGACCTCTTAGGAATGGGGTGAGGTCGATGGTAGATAATCTGAGGTTGAAGTTTTTAGGGTTTGGGGAAGAAACTACTGAATCAGGTAAAGTGTTCCAGGCATTGACCACTCTGTTGTTGAAGTCGAATTTTTTGCAATCAAGTTTGGAGCGGATAACATTAAGTTTGTATCTATTGTGAACTCGTGTATTATTGCGGTTGAAGCTGAAGTAGTCGTTGACAGGTAGGACATTGTGGCAGATAATTTTGTGAGCTACACTTAGGTCAGATCGAAGGCGTCGTGGTTCTAAATTTTCAAGTCCCAAAATTTCAAGTCTGGTTTCATAAGGAATTCTGTTGTGAACAAAGGAATGTAATACTCTTCTTGTGAAGTATCTCTGGACATTCTCAATTGTGTTAATGTCTGATATGTAGTGTGGGTTCCAGACAGATGAGCTGTATTCAAGAATCGGTCTAGCAAATGTTTTGTATGCTCTGGTTAAGAGTACAATGTTACCTGAGAAGAAGCTGCGCAAAATTAGGTTAACCACTTTTAATGCCTTCTTAGCTATGTTGTTGCACTGGGCTCTGGCACTTAGATCGTTTGAGATGAGTACTCCAAGGTCCTTTACTGAGTGAGGATCATCATCAAGGTTATGATCATCAAGTTTGTATTTTGTGTTTTGATTATTTTTGCCAATGTGTAAAACTGAGCATTTGTTGATTGAGATTGGTAGTTGTCACTTGTTTGACCATTCAGATACATAGTCAAGGTCTTTTTGAAGGGTTGTAGTATTGTCGGTGGTATTGAATAGTTTTACATCATCTGCGAAGAGGACGCAGTTGCTTTGTATATTATCACAAATGTCATTTATGTAAAGAATGAAGAGAGTAGATCCTAAGACGCTGCCTTGGGGAACACCGCTGTTAACAGGTACAGGGTTTGATAGAGCTGATCCTGTTTTGACCACTTGTTGTCTGTTTGACAATTACTCAGGGATTTGTGAATAACTCTTCACTGAATATATTCAAGCATAGGCTTGACCATCATTTGTTGGGATATTTTCATTTAGATTCCAGCAATAAGCAGAATTTGCACTTGAGGGCCAAAAATAAGCCCTTCCAATTCCATGACTATTGAGCAATTAAGTTTGAGTTTGACACCCCTGATCTACAGTATCAAGGACCAAGTGTTATAATTCCTTAGAAATTATAATTTGTTATGGTATACATTTTTATGGAATGAAATTCTTTGCATCTGATGACTTTAGTCTGTGAAATGTTTTTCTGCAACAAATTTAAGTTCTTAAGGTGTTTTACTCTTAATTGCATAAGACTAACAGAGCTATATCCATATCAATATATTTGTGCACAATGAATATACATCAAATCAGAGATTTTTCCATTTTTGGCTTTTTCCAGATGTGCTACCAGTTGGCCTCAATAGGCCAAACTTGAGGATGACCCTGTATTGAAGCTTAATTTTCAGTTTAAAATGAAAATTGCCTGTTGCACCACATAGGTGTAGCTAATATAGAAATTAAACACATATTTATATCATGTTCTGGGTATTTATTTTCATCTTACACTCTTATTTAACAGGATCTAGAAAATCTGTTGCTGTGAAAAACTTGAAAAAGATATGTATGAACATTGAGGCACAATTAATAAACATGATGCAATCTTTTCAGAGTTAACACAATATCCTGAATAAACCATGGCACATTTGCTTGTCATTTTCACAGAAAATATACCTTGGCTAATTTCCCCTCTAAAGACCTAAAATATCATTAAAACAATTTGTTATTCATTCATTTGTTATATTCTCGGAGAAATAAGAACACTCGTACCTGAAGTTTCCAATCAATTTGTCATACAGTTGTTAGGAAAAAAAAACAATTTGCACAGCAAATAATATTAATATCTTGGACCTTGTAAATTGGAATCTGGCCATCATCAGAATGTAGATCAACAGAATTCAATTGTCAATTAATTGTTTATATTGGCTAATTTAACAGTGTATGAACCATTACTAATCTGCTTTTATATTATATCCACATTTCTGCACAGACTGAGGAAATAATATATTTGTACAGTTAATATTTGAAATGTTGAAATACCCCTCATAACTGTTTATTTACAGCACAGTATCATACATTGCAGATTGGCAAAGAGTGTAATATTAGAGTTGTATCACGTTTCAGAGCTAGCAACAGTAAACATGTTTAGTGTAACTTCCAACTTGTTACCTTCTGAAATCTTACAGTTTCTATTTACCACATAGTTTATCTTAAATCGGTTTTTCTCTCCCAAATTGATAACATGTTAATGTTCTGAAAATGAATGAAACCCTTCACACGAATAAAGAAAAAAAATGTGAAACATTTCAAAACAAGATGATTAGCCACTTACAAGCTCAAAAGATTTTACTATCTAATATTTTTCTTTTCTTCTGGGTGGTCTCTAGCTCCAGTGCTTTAAAATACTTTCTCTGCCCGTCGCCCTCTGTTCTGTTTAGCCTCTTTCATGTTGGACGTTCTCCAAAGATACCATCCTTCCTAACTAGGACAACTAGCAATGATTTCTTTAATCACTATGCAGAAATGCTCTATGCTTGTGCCTAGAGAGGGGTGTCCAACTTTAAGAGTTGACAACTTTAAGAGTTGTGGATTTCAACTCCCAGTGTTCCCCAGCCAGCATGGGAAATTGAAGTCCACAGGTCTTAAAGTTGCCATGCTTGGCCACCCTGGCCTAAAGATTATTTTTTAAAGTATTTAAACCAAAAAAATCAAATTTGATTAAAACATATGAAAATGAGTATTTTTTTAAAAAAAAAATCAGATAAAACCCATCAGGCATATAATGCTGTCTGTGGATAAGATTCTGGCCCAACCTTATCAATTGAACCTTTGCTTGTTATATGGAGGAAAATAGATATTTTTTTTCCTGTGCTTTTTTGCTCTTGCAAATTGGCCACTCAACTGCACAGCAAGTACAAATCTCTGGTCTGCAACCAGTCTTAAGGCGGGAATCAGATTGATATTTTATTAAAATGCCACTGAGCAACAGAACTTCAGTTTGATTCAGTACATAGGACTTAAGATTTGACAATGTTTGACAAATTGTTTTCTGGAAACATGCCTTACGATGTTATGGGTTGGAATATACTAAATTCATGCTGAAAAAACAGTGCATAGTATTTTTGTATTTAAGAAAGGCATGAAATGTGCAGCATAAATAGTAAAGAGCAATAATTTTTCATTCTTTAGCTTCTCCTACTTAGGCTAAGCTGCATCAGTTATTCTCGTGCTATCTTGCAGATTTGGTCACTCATATGTTACCCATATAAATACAGGCTTATAATACATGTTTTGCGATGTTTTATATTTATTTATATTTCATTATTTATATAATGTTTATACTATGTTTGCATTGTTTTTACTTGATTGATATAAGCTGCTCAAAGTCATTACCTAAAGTGGATACCTATATAAATAGAAGAAATAAATAAGTGAACATAAAATAATTACCATATGTCTTTCATTTATAAATGGTTTAATTTACAAAACTAGTTTACTAACACCTATATTCTAATGTTATTTATCTACCTATTTACCTATTTATTTATCTTCTGCCTGGCTATCTGGCTATCTTATCTATCCATCCATCCATCTATCTATCCAACAATATTGAAAATAAAGTACCGTATTTTTCGGAGTATAAGACTCACCTTAGTTTTGGGGAGGAAAATAGGAAAAATATCTACCTACCAGGTATTGGTAGGCGTCTGGCTAGCGTCCTTAGTCTGGTCAGCTTCAGCACATTATTTTATCCCCTGGTTAGGGCTGAAAAAACCCTTTTTCGGAGGCAGTAGCAATGAAAACAAGCCTGCAAAGACTTAGGGCTGGAAAAAACCTTTTTCGGAGCCATTAGCAATGAAAACAAGCCGGGAAGAGCCGGGGAAGATTGTTAGCACCTCATTAGGGCTGGGGGAAAAAGCTTCGAAAAAGCTACATTTGGAGTATAAGATGCACCCAAATTTTCAGCCTCTTTTAGGGGGGAAAAAGGTGCGTCTTATACTCTGAAAAATACGGTATATATGAAAGTACTACAGCAAAAGAGTTTTGAACTCAGTCATATAATTTATACTTTTAATTTCCAGTGGGAAAATTTAGGTGGAAAGAACAAAAGGGATATGTTTCCTCTTAACTGTTTATATGTTCATTAATTATTCACATCAACTTTTTAGATTCTATAGTTTTGTTGATACTAATATTTTAAGCAAGGCTGAATATATTTCAGAAGAATTAAAAAAATATTTCTTTCACATATAAAAGCAATTTTCTTAAATTGCTTAAGAAAATTCTGCTTAAAATTGGCCTTCATAATTTTTACCTTTGGAGAGGCATGATGATAAATTCAGTGACTTGTAGTAGCCCCAAATGTTTGGCTTCATTAAAAGGTTCATATGAGGCGAGCTGGTTTTTCACTGTATTTTTAAAGATGTGACTAAGCTAATTCCATTTTTCATCATCAGTTCATCCCTTTGCACCCTTACAAAATAAATAGTCCTTCATATGAATTCAATTTAGCTACAGTTATGCCTTATTTACACTTTGTTTCTTTTCTTTTCTTTTCAAACTACTGTTCATCTTAACTGTAAGATTTCCCAGGTGCCTCAAGTTGAGTAGTAAAAATGATTTTAGCATGGCGGAATAATTTCCCTGCTCAATTTGGATGCAAACTCCAATTTGTGAAAATAGCTCAAGATGCATTTCCCCCTATAAATGGATTCTGAATATGGATAATTTAGTTTGCAATTGTGTTAGAAGGAGTTTGTCATTATGTTATCTATGTTCTGCCCTTCCTTAATTTAGGATGGATGCCAGCATAATTATCATAGTTTCAGATCATGACTTTTTCCTTTTGCTAGTCTCTGGGGGACTAGTTACCTTGCTCTGAATTTAAGGGCTTGCTAATATAAACAAGGAAGGTAGTGTGCAACCCAGTATAAGCAGCAAACCAGCAGTGAAAACTAAGATTGAGTTTAACAGGAATGAGAAAAGACTGCCATGCACTTGATTGGTTAAATGCAACAAAAAGGCCTCAAATGTTCATATATACTCCACTGCAGGTAAGATTTGGTGTGTCTTTCAAACATCAGTTGGAGAAAAATATCCAGGAAATATCTAGGTGCCAGCCATATAGGGCGAGAGCATCAAGGATACCACAGTTCAACATGAAGCTTCAAATAGTCTGTCACATAAGGCTTTTTAGATCCATACAGGCTTTCAGATGCAATTCTAAACTGAGTTGCAGTCAAAAGTCAGTGTTGGGCATGTACAGTAGTTGAGGTGTAATATATTCCTATTGATATATACAAATTACCAAGTGGACCCCAGTTGCAATCCCAGATTGTCTTTGAAAGCAGCTCCGAATGGACCAGATATGTCATTAGTACTACTCTGGCTAGAAGTATCAATAACAAATAAAATGTGATGGATATTTATTTATTTATTTATTTATTTATCTATCTATCTATCTATCTATCTATCTATCTATCTATCTATCTATCTATCTATCTATCTATCTATCTATCTATCTATCTATCTATCTATCTATTTATTTATTTATTTATTTACATTTAGCCTATGCCAATAGCCTCCAAAAAAGAGTCTGTTGTTTGACATAGCTTTTTGCCATTTCTAATATTCAAATGCTAGCTACCAACTAATAACATTGTAATAAAATATATTATTAAAATTATTAAAATTATTAAAAATTATTAAAATGAAATTATTATTAAAATATAAAAGCTGAATTTTTTTTAAATTATATATGTATATGTATATGTGTATATGTATATGTATGTATGTATGTATGTATATGTGCATATATATATATATATATATGTACCTACCAGTACCAGCAAAAAATCCTACATATGTAAATATGTATATATAAATAAAAATTTAAAATTATTTTTTCAGCTTTTATATTTAAAACAATCAGTTCTTTTATATTACAGTGTAGCTTACAGGTTTCCAAGTTATGGCTGAATTATGACTTCTTAGAAGCTCATGAGCAGCTTGGAGGAAGTTTGCAACTTTTAAAAAGTGGATAAAGCTTGAGTAGAGTCAGATTCACTCATGCTTTCCTTGGGCAGTCCTCCAATGAGCTGGCATAGGGGTATTCAAACTGAGGAGAAATGCCTGGAACAGATTTTGAGAGATTTCACAAACAGTAGATTTAGCCATCTGTCCAAATGATCTGTCCATCACAGCAATGTTATTCATTATTTTGTTATTAAGTATTTTTAACTTTTATTCATAGGGGATCTTGAACCAATTCATTTTTCATTTTAGGGGGGCATATGGCAGTTTGACAACCTGAGGTATAGCTAATGTATCTTAGCTTGTACAGGATTATTTCCTTAGCCCTCAGAGGCCCATCAGACTTAATGTTATAAACCTTTATATTTTTCTATTGTTATAGACCTTTCTATTTTTTAGAATTTGAACAGCAATATCTAACACATTGAAAACTTAGCCAGAGAGTTCATTGCTAGCTGAACTGTTGTATGATCAGACCTTAGATACAGTACCTGTTTCCCCTTTATTCAAAGGTTTCATCTGTCCTTTCAATTAAAATGCTTTGAAAACATTCCCTATAATTGGCAACAGCTATTTCCATCCATTTTAGCTTGAGGAGAATGGGTTTCAGAGAGAATGGCAGAATGGAGAATATAATGACACAGCTCAGTAGTGACAAAAGTATGTAAAATGAAATAATTGATATTTAAAAAGTAAACCTATGCCTTATTTTATAAGACGCCTGGGAAAGCAAAGGGAAATCATCAAAACCATTAAAAAGTGGAAGTTAGAATATTTTGGACATGTGATGCAACACCTGGAAAAATAAGTGAAATACATACTTCACTTAATCCTCCAGGGAAAGATTGAAGGCAAATGAGGTCCAGGCAGAAGAAGAACATCATGTCTTCAAAATCTAAGGTATTGGTTTGCACAAAACTCAGCAGCACTTTTTCATGCGGCTGTTGATAAAAATAGGATCGTCAACATGATCGCCAACGTCTGATGATGTATATGGCACAAGAAGAAGAATGCCTTATTTTGGAGGCATTTCTGTTCCTCAAAATACTTAGTAATACTTTTGCACTTTTATCACTGTAGACCAGGGGTATCAAATTCGATTTCATTGAGGGCGGCATCAGGGTTGTGTTTGACCTTGGGGGGCCGGGGTGGGCGTGGCCAGGGTGGGAATGGCCAGTTTGATATCACTTTTGTCGGGAGCACATGTGGTGGCCCAAGTGCTCTGCCAGTGAAAACAGGCTCCCGCGCTCCATTTTCTACTGCAACGGCCTCCTGCAACATTCTGCCAGCAAAAATGGAGCTTGCGAGGGCCACTCACAGCCCTCCCGAGCTCCGTTTTCGCTGGAAGAGGCAACGTGGGCCGGCCCTTTGCTGTTTCCAGGGTGGCCTCGCGGGCCAGATCTAAGCACCCCATGGGCCGGATTCGGCCCCTAGTTTGACACCGCTGCTGTAGACTTATATGGCTGCCTATCTCATATAATGATTCTATCCACAACTATCCATAAAAAACAGCTAAAAACAAAAGCATGTTTATGTTCTATAATTTCTTTAAACAAATGTATAATGCTGAGTTGTATTTTGGCATCTTTATTGTGGAACATTGTTCTGATTTCTTAAAACAATAATTCAAACAATTATCTAATGTTTCTCAACCTTGGCAATTTTAAGATGTGTGGACTTCAACTCTCAGAATTCATTAGCCAGTATGCTGGCTGGGGGATTCTGGAAGTTGAAGTCAAGACATCTTAAATTTGCTAAGGTTGAAAAACACTGATCTAAAATAAATCAAACCATAGCAGACATGATTTTATGCTAAGGTTTAAAAGGGTATTAACAAATTAAGCAGATAGAAATTGCAAATAAAAGGCCAACATAATTGCTAGGAATGTGAGTGATTGTTGTTTTACTTCAGAAAGTGAGATATAATGCCAAGAGCCACATAGTAAAATATACTTCTGTTTTAGATTGCCACAGTTTACATAGTCCAATGTGGCATTTAAATTTAATCTCCAAGTACAGTAACCAGACTTTTGCAGGAAAAATGTATTGCATTCTTTTTTTTAGGTTGCTTAGTACTAAAAATAAATGCTGGCAGGATTTCAAGGGCTTTATCGTGTTGATTAAAATAATCTGTTATTAATTAAACTGAGATGAATAAAGTGGTAGCAGACTATTTTGTGAAATCCCAGAAAATTAAATGACCTTGATATAAAACTGTTATTTTCTCAAGGCGGCTGTTCTTTCACTATCTGCTTCTTGGTGTTGTGAATAGATCTTATTTTAAATAAGTGTGAAAAGTAATGAATTTATATATGGGAGAATTGTCATGAAAGGTTGCTAGGAGTTCCACAAGAGATCATGATTGGAAATGATGGTAAGCCTAGTTTGATTTCATTTACTGCTTATTTAATGCTTATCAACCACGATGCCAGTTCCATTGTGGTTGCTAAATGGAGAGTATCTATGTATGTTGATATATCGAACATTTATTTTCCTTTTAAAAATTCATTGATTTTAAAGTACTGAAAAATATAGGCAAGACATATGATATTATGATAACCAATCAGCAATAGTCCTATAAATATTATGCTCATTCAGCAATTTACTGGATACGTGAAAACTCCAAAACAACACTCCGACCTTTCCTAGATAACGGGCACCGGGTGTCCTCAGTTAGCCACAATGGTGTCAAAATAATGCAACATGTCCCATGATATTTGGACTTCAGGAAGGCATTTGATAAAGTAGACCATAACCTATTACTAGATAAAGTAGAAAAATGTGGGTTAGACAGCAACACCACCAGATGGATTCGTAACTGGCTGACCAACCGCACTCAACGTGTAGTCCTCAATGGAGGGCTACATCTACATGGAGGGAAGTATGCAGTGGAGTACTGTTTTAGGCCCAGTACTCTTCAACATCTTCATGAATGACTTGGACGAGGGGATAGATGGGGAACTCATCAAATTTGCAGATGACACCAAGCTGGCAGGAATAGCCAACACTCCAGAAGATAGGCTTAAGATACAGAAGGATCTTGACAGACTCAAACATCTAACAAAATGAAATTCAATGGTGAAAAAAGTAAGGTTCTACATTTAGGGAAGAAAAACAAAATGCATAGGTACAGTATATGTGGTACCCTGCTCAATAATAGTAACTGTGAGAGGGATCTTGGAGTCTTAGTGGACAACCATTTAAATATGAGCCAGCAGTGTGCAGCAGCTGCCAAAAAAGCCAACACAGTTCTAGGCTGCATAAACAGAGGGATAGAATCAAGATCATGTGAAATGTTAATACCACTTTATAATGCCTTGGTAAGGCCACACTTGGAATACTGCATTCAGTTTTGGTCGCCACAATGTAAAAAAGATGTTGAGACTCTAGAAAGAATGCATAGAAGAGCAACAAAGATGATTAGGGGACTGGAGGCTAAAACATATCAAGAACAGTTGCAGGAATTGGGTATGTCTAGTTCCGTGGTGTCGAACCTATGGCACGCGTGCCAGAGGTGGCACGCGGAGCCATAGAAGCCAGCACGCGAGGGTTCCCACCGGCAAACCGGAAGTGCGAAAAAATGCACTTCCGGTTTGCTGGTGTGCTGTTTTTTGCACTCCGGAGGGTTCAGGGAAGCACCCTGAAGCTCCGGAATGCAAAAAACTACAAAACGGACAAACCGGAAGTGCACTTTTCCGCACTTCCGGTTTGTCCGTTTTGTAGTTTTTTGCATTCCGGAGCTTCAGGGAGCTTCCCTGAACCCTCCGGAGTGCAAAAAACAGCATACCGGCAAACCGGAAGTACGTTTTTTCGCACTTCCGGTTTGCCGGTTTCGTCGTTCCAGGCTCCGGTAAGCCTTTGTGCGGGGGTGGGGATGTGTGCGCATGCGCAGGGGGCAGCATGGGGGGGTGTTGTGCGCATGGGGGGAGGGAATGGGTGTGGGCATGCGAACACGCGCGAGCGCGCCCCCCCTTTTTTGGCACGCGAGCCGAAAAAGGTTCGCCACCACTGGTCTAGTTTAATGAAAAGAAGGACTAGGGGAGACATGATAGCAGTATTTCAATATCTCAGGGGCTGCCACAAAAAAGAGGGAGTCAAGCTATTCTCCAAAGCTCCTGGGGGTAGGACAAGAAGCAATGGGTGGAAACTAATCAAGGAAAGAAGCAACTTAGAACTAAGGAGAAATTTCCTGACAGAACAATTAATCAATGGAACAGCTTGCCTCCAGAAGTTGTGAATGCTCCAACACTGGAAGTGTTAAAGAAGATGTTGGATAACCATTTGTCTGAAGTGGTGTAGGGTTTCCTGCCTAAGCAGGGGATTGGACTAGAAAACCTCCAAGATCCCTTCCAACTCTGTTATTTCTAGTTCTGCATCATAGTTCAAGATCCTCCTCTTGGTATGTGCTTCATGACATAGCACACAAATATGTAAGGGGTAGACTTTGCATTGTGACATGTGATTTGTTACTTGCCCTTTTTTTGTCCATTATGGGCATCATTATACAATTTGATGAATACTTGGGTTTATTTGCTTTTTAAGAGTATTTAATTTTATTTTAAAAATAAAAATAATAAAATATTTAGAGCACCTCATGCAATAACACCAAGGTCTTGCAAGATTGCAGATTCTAAGGGCATTGTGATTTACATGCAAGCTAGGTATTTTGAACTGAAAGAGAGGTAAATTTGTTTCAAAGCACATAATAAAAAGCAACTTGATATATGATTCATAAATAAATAACCAATCGAGTAAATAACGGTAGTACAAATAACCAAGACTACAAGTAGCTAACGGTTAAAACCTAATTTTGAAACAATTTCCAGATTGGAATTGACAATGAATAAAATTTCAAACTTTTATTTTTGATAGAACAATTGAGTCAAACAATTTAATAGAGAATTATTTTTTATCAATGCATAGTAGTTTTTTTCATTATAGCTGAAATTGACTTATGAAAAAATACACCCTAACATATTTTTAAAATTTTTATTTAGTTCTTGAAACTTGTAATATTTATTTTAATAGTAAAATTGATCATTGAAAAAAAATTGAATCAGTTGATTGTTTGATCATAAATAGCCAAATCATGGTACTCAAGTTGGTTAATAGTAATAGCACTTGGACTTATATACTGCTTCACAGTGCTTTACATCCCTCTCTAAACAATTTACAGAGTCAGCATATTGCCCCCAATAACCTGAGTCCTCATTTTACCTACCTCAGAAGGATGGAAGACTGAGTCAGTCTTGAGCTGGTGAGAATCGAACTGACAAACTGCTGGTAACTGGCAGTCAGCAGAATTAGCCTGCAATACTGCGTTCTAACCACTGTGCCACTAAGGCTCTTAACAAAGAATTAAATTTAAAAAAAACCTGTAGGACTACTGTTGACCCTTTTATTGAAACAATAAAACTACACATCTATTAAAATAGGCCACACTAAGTCGATTTCCATAATCACTTTTTGTTCTTAGGTGCAAAGAATATGAAGTTGTTATTCTAGGGGATGGATGGATGGAAGGAAGGAGATAGATCGACAGACAGACATGAAACATACAATGCAATCACTCATACAGAGATAGAGGTAGATAGAGGTAGATAGATAGATATTGTACCTCTATAATTCATTCCAAATTGATTTTTTAAAATATACCATATGTTATATTCACTTACAGATGCATGCAGATGTTTCTGTTTAAAACATTTTACTTATGCTTTTCCATCATCTTTCCCACTAGAAGGCTTGCTGGGCCATGCTGGCTGCTGATTCATTTGTTACATCTTGAATGATGTCTCTTGCCTCATCCCTGCTGAGGCTGAGATGAAAGCAGATGCTGTTCATTATACAACGTAATCCGAATCCTTAGATTTCAGTTTGACCTGGCAGGATTTATGTCAGTAGAAGAACTCTGATGTTTTCTCTGCTGCACAATTGTATGGAGATATATTTTTGGGGTTTTTTGCATCTCATATTGTTTTTGAAACATGTTTTGTAAGATCATACAGTTTTGAGACTTTCATCTGACCATCCTGATCATTTCTTAATTGTTAATGTATGTATTGTTTATCTAAATCTATTTTAAAAATCCATAATGGAAATAGCTTATTGTGTTAAATGCCAAAATACATTGGAACGGTCGGAATGTTTTGCGAAGACATGTCAATTGGGATCCCAGCACAGGAGAAGTTTAAAAGTCTCAAAACAAAAAGAATGTTGTTCCAGTAGTGGTTCTCATTTTCATGATTTTGTAACTTTACTTTGCTATTTATTTGTTAATGTCGGCTACATTATTGATTCTCACTTCATTCTGAAACATTTGTCTAGGAGGAAAATTTCAGAGTCTGAATTCAAGCCATCTTATTCCTATGTCTGTGCTGGATCTTCTAGGATGGAAGGACAGATTTTTATTCAGCTAGAATTTCAGCCCTTCTGTAAGAAGCTGTATAATTGAAGTCCACCTTCTCATTCAGAATAATTTATTTGGACTGTATTCTTACAGATCAATATTTAGCAGCTGCCTAATGTATTTCTTAGAAATAAAACTACACATAGGAAACTAGAAACGAGAGAGAAATCTAAGTTGACATTTATAACAACTCCAATTTTTAATGCACGGAGAATGGTTTACTCTTCCCTTTAGCAACAATAGTTGTGGCCTCATACTAGCATGTATGGCAATGAAAAGGATCACTTACAGACAAATTAAAGGATTTTTGTCATACCACTGTCCAAGAATGCCAACTCCCTACCCCTATGCTTTTATTTGTATGCAGAGGTCTCATTCCAGAATATAGAGATATTTTTGCCTATTGTTCCATTCAACAAAAACTAACAGGAAAGGGGGGCAAGGGGGCATCAAGACAATGAGTTAGAAATACTTACATCAAGGATAAAAGGAGCAGTTCCCCCCCCCCAAAAAAAAACCCCAGGAAAAAGACAGCAGGTTTCCTTTCCAGTACTTTGTAGCTAACTTTGGAATAATGTATAGCATTCAGATTCACCACAGCAATCAGAATTGCCATACAATGGTATCAGATTAATGACTGCCCACCCTGTCACTTTCTATCCTTTGGGAAAAAGAGATGCTGACATTTTTCCTCAAGGAGACAGGAGACTATACAAAAGCCTAAGTTTTGTGACTTCCAATTTGACCTTGGCTTCTGATTCATTTTAAAGGAAGACATGGATTTTATGTACAATATTAGTTCATAGCTGCACTTGAACACCTGACATTTTGACTGGATTCCAAATAGCAATTCTCTTTTTTCAAAAGGTTGGGCCGTGATTCATTAGTAGTCCTAGCCTACAGCTTTATTTTCAAATTTCTTTCACAAACTTTATAGAATGTTCAATCCCTGTTCAAAATAATGACTTTTTTTTAATGGAGAGGTGATTTTCTACAATTATTTTACTTACAGAATTGATTTCTTGAATAAAATCTATATTCCCTTTCTCTTGGGAAAGAAATGTGCAAAATACAATAATGTAGAAAAGAATGTACTGATATTAGCTTTAAATGGTTCTTTTTATTCTTTCTATAGATTTTCAAAGTCTAGATGTAGTTATGGTGTTTGATTAATTTCAGTGCAATATTTGATTAATTTTCTAGAGTAGGATCATTGACAAAATCCTTTAATACTAAATATTTCTCCTTCAGACTTGGGGACTATGATTTTAAAGCAGGACAGATATCTGTAGAATGTGAACATGTATCCACTGATTTATTATTGAATAATTTGTTTGTGTTTCAAAGAATACTTATTTTTGTTTGCTGTGTTCCTTTAGTACGGAAAATGTCTGAGTAAATAACATGGTGATATCATTGGCCTACTATAGTCTCAGATAAAGGAGGAAATACTGTGCTTGTTTCTACTGATAGATCTTTTTCACGTATTTAGAATTCTACTCATTTAAATATATAAATTAAAACATATTTACAGAGGCATGCTCTGACTCTTTACCTATAGACATGTCTAAGCAATAATTATCTCTATCTTTACAAGCACTTCCTCATCACTCTTATGTTAAAAGTCTCTGCATCTGCTTAACATCGGTAGGCTGGTTCTGCTTGTCAGCAAGTTGCTCTTAATTTCTACACCTTTTATTTACTATCATTCTTAAAAGATACTAAGTGTTCCCAGACTTCTGGGACTACTTCGCAGTCTGCTCCACCTTCATGTAATATTATGAATTCTCAGGGATAAAGAAAGAAATCTATCCAGAGTCCAATAGAACTGGTAGCAGTCAGAACTTAATTTTTGGTTCAGTTGGGCCTCTGCTGTAATATGAGTCTAGAATGCCATTCTCTGGTGGGAGTTGCAGTAATTTATATCAATTTTTCCAGAATCCGGAAGATGCAGTGTAAAACTGAATGTATTTTCAACATGACTGAAAAAGCTTCAAAGGAGGGGGTCAAAGCTTCAGATGAAAAGTGTTAGTATTTATCTATGCAAAAATGGGAAATAGTCACATAAATTTAACTTTTAGGTTTTTAGATGATTGTTTGAAAAGGAGTAATCTGATAGGAAATCTGATGGCAACTGGGGGAGGGTGGTTTTCCTGATTCTTTCTAGAATACCTGTATTAATAGCTTGTTTTTGGATTCAATTTTGTATGCTAAATTGAACCTTCAAAGCACTTCATAGACTTAGAGGCCACCCAACTCTAAAGTCCATAAAGCTCTGGGTGGCCTACAAACAATAAAAGGTAATAAAACAGTAAGAAAATAGTAAGAAACATACATCATGTATCCAGAAAACTCATCCAAATATTTCAGCTCATTTTTAATGCCAATTTTATAATTGTTGCAATAAATAAAATGAATTTTTTGCTGCTGCATTTCAATCAATGTTATATATTGATTAAATATTAAATACTATATTTTATTAAAACCAAGTTCATTCAGATCAGTCTGAAAGACCAGATTAGGGGCAGATTGGCTGGAGAAAATCTTATCTACATGATTGCTTGGAGTTGTAAATGACTTGATGGTACATAATCATTCATTTGTTTATTCATACCAAGTTCAGTTAGCTATACTTAACGAAAATTCCATATACATACAGAATTCCCTTGACAGAGATCCATATAAAACTGGGGGGGAGGGGAATCAGTTTGATGGTTAGCATGGACTCCAACTTGTTCAATTAATCCAGTGTTTCTCAAATAGTGGGGCGCCCCCCCCCCTGGGGGGGCATGGAGCGATGCCAGGGGGTACGTGTGACCCCGGGGAACATGCGGGGTCCCTCTCGATCGATTACCCCAGACGGGGAGTGTTTTCCCAGTTGCACGCTGCTCCGAGCCCAGAAGAGAAGACGGCCAGGCAGGGCAAGGCAGCTGCGTGGGTTCTTGTTGTTCTCGGCGGGCGCCACGGTAGCCATGAACAGTGTGGCGAACCTGCTGCTGGACAAGGAGGAGCATCTTCTGCAGCTGGGCGAAAGCTTCGAACGGCACCCTAAAGCCTCTTTCCACACCATTCGCTGTGAGTGCTGGGCAGAGGCGGCTCTTATGGGCCAGGCCAGCGACCCCAAAACATCGGCTTGATTAACCCCGGTAGCCTATCCCTGCCTAACTGAAAACAGGTTCCACTGAGTTCAGTGTGACTTACTCCCAGGTAAGTGGGTAGAGCAGCCTTCCCCAGCCAATAGTTTGCTTGCAGCCTATAATAAGTAAAATAATAAATATTAACACTAAAATTCCATTGGGGCCCAGATCGGAGAGTTGGGGGCGCGCAAAATGTTTACTTCTTCCTAGGGGGGGGGGGCGTAAAGAAAATAATTGAGAAGCACTGAATTAATCAATATGATTAGTTTCCCTACAGGTTTTTTTTAAAAAAAACAACCCAGTTATCTAGACAAGATTGAAATTTAGAAAAGAGGAAAAAGTGGCTTAACTCTTCTCTCTTTGACTTCTCAGAAACCATCCAACTAATGGATGAGTACACAGTGTGATGACAAACTGAAAATTTAAGACAAAAAAAAAGCAATGGGGAAAAAGTTGAGTAGCTATTTCCCCTGCACTGTTATCAACCCACATAGCAGACTTAACTTTACATGGACAAATTAGAGACCTGCCCACCACATGTAATGTGATCCCTGACTGTAAATCTGATTCATTCTCATTTCTTTTTTATTCTTTTATCTAAAGGTATGTTTGTCTAAATGCAGCATGTTTCTCACATAATTTTTACTGAAAAGTAGAATCTTGATTAGAAGAAGAAAAACCAATGACCATTTTTATGCTTCCCTCCTCACTTTGATTAGATTCAGATCATTGGGCTAATAGGTATCACATTTTCTGTATTTCAGTTGCTAATTGAATCCATGACATCTTCAGTTTGCTTATTACTGAAGTGTTAAAAATTCCATTCATAAATGCTAATGTGCAAAATTTAAGCTCCTTCACCCCTCTCTCTTTTTGGCTGGGACAAATTGCTTCATTGTTCATCCTTGCCATCAGCCAGTGTTGTAAACAGGTAAACAAGTGCAGAAAAGAGGCAGAGGAAGTTGTGTAACTAAATAAGCTGCCAAATGCATTCCTACCATGTGTGCCATGTAATGCTTGTCATCTCAAGTGACTCATTAAAAGGTTTTCCTCATTGGTGCTTTTGAAGTGCTGTGACAGCTTGAGAGCTTCTATAAATTGTCACAAACAACCCACATGCTGAGCTAGCTAATTGCTATTTTGACTTATTAGGAGTCACTGTGTTAAATAATTTGTCCAGTGTATAGCTGTTAATAAATAATGTGAATAGCCAATTCATGAGCTGTTGTAATCTAGAGAGACCATTTTGGATACTGCCATACATTACAAGCAAAAATGTTTTGCTTTTGACGTGAGCATTGTCAGAAATGTATGATAATTTTAAAAAAAAACCTGCAAGGGAGAAAAATCAATGAGGAAATAGAAATAGAAATATATGGAATCTATGTTTTTAGAGCAAACTCAATGCTGCAGAGTATCAATTATTTTAAAGAAATTACTATTATGGTAGAGTATTTTTTCATTAGGTGCTAAAAGAAAAGCAAAAGGGCTTACTGTTATTGAAAATATTAAATTAAGTCAGAATCCTAAAGCTTTAAAATATTGAAAATACATTTCATATTAAATGAACACAAAGTCTTCAATTATTTGCTATAAGAAAGATCAACGTATGCATTCTTGAGTTTTTCAGATGTAATAATAAAGGTAATTTGATACTATTGTGAATCAAGACATTAAAGATTCAAACATTTCTTCCACGTACAATAATTTCTTCTTTTCTCCACTTGAGGCAAGCCATAATTGGCTGCTTCAAGCAAAATGGTAAATCAATTTCTCATGACTCTTGCAAAAAGGACTAAAACAAAGTTACTTTAGCTCTATTTTGCAGGATAAACACAGAATTAGCAAAATTGGGAAAGGCGGGGGGGGGGAATGCTGTCTGTGTGTCACTGTTTTGGGAATGAAATATCATGTGAGCTCGAAGTTCCTTAAGCCCACATTCCTGTAACACCAAACCATTGTTTATCATTTAACACCTATTCAGTTCTGTAGTAAACAAATATTTATTATGAAAGAAGAATCCTGTTCTTTTCCAGTTAATGTAGCAGGGGTGGGTTCCTCCTGGTTCGGACCAGATCACCCGAACCGTTAGTCACCCTCTGGTGACGTAATTTTGGCATCACGGATCTGGTTCTGTCTGTGCCGGTCCATGCTCGCTGCCATCTTTTTTTCTGAATTTTCGGCTGATTTTCCTGTGTTTGGATGGCTTCACAGCATTCTGTGCTTTGAAAAAAGCCCTCCCACCTGCCCCTGGGTTAATACTGACCTTTATTTCTTTGCCCGAAGCACAGCTGATGAGCTCCTCAGCTGTGTTTCGGGCTGAATCCACCTTCTGAGCATGCGCGGAAGTGAAATCGTGCGAGACGTCGCGACGCGAACTGGTGGCGAAGGTAAATGAAACCCACCCCTGTAATGTAGATGATAAACTTAGTAGCAGGGAAACCATGTGCATTTTTCCTGAATACAGGCTTCTGTTTTGTTCTTCTTCAATCTATATGTGTTTCCATTTTATCCCTAATTTAATACATCTTTGTGCTTGCACATTATCACTAGAACAACAGGCAATAAAAATGTCAGAAAACCTAACATGAGGCAGGGAAATTACAAATAGCCACCAGCTGGAATGTTTTAAGTTCATTTGGGGTGTGATGGGGGTTGAATTGCAGCATAGTTTACTGCAGTTTAGATTACAACATAGCTTACTTTAATTTAAATGGGAACAGTTAATTAAATGATTGCTTAATTCAGCTTTAAATGGAAAAAAATACTTTCTGTATTTAGAAAGTACAATATTTATTAACCAAGTATTATTTGGTCTTGGATGCAGCTACTAAAGAAAGAAAGTATATCAAAAGTTAAGTGAGGATCTCAGAAATGGACTATGTTTAATTTATGAAATGAATATTTGGTTAGTGAAGTAGGGTTTGATTAAAATGTATTGACTAACTTGAGAGAAACCTGCTCATGAGATTTAAGTTATATTTTAATTTTAATTAAAATTAAAATTAAGTACAATTCAAAACATAGGACATAATGATGAGCATGGTGAGGCAGTCTGAAATGGTGTGTTTCATGGTAGCAAACCTCTAGCTTAGTTGATTCTGCTGGTTTTCTTTGGGACTTCCTCGTTGAATCTGGCCTTACCCGTTATCCTGTATCCTCTTGAATGCAAGGAAATTCAGAACCCTGGCTTCAGCAGCTAGTCCAAAAAAAATTAATTCAGTCAATTATTCAACTAAAACAATGCAAAACCTGGAATTAACCAGTTTGTCCTTGGCTTAATACATGTAATTAAAAGAGTACCAGTAATTGAAAGTATTTGTCTCTTGCATTCTTTATGCCTTGTTGCTGCTGCTGCTGCTGCCCCAAGAGTCCAGGATCCTTCTTTCCCAACTTAATCCTTTCTTAAATTCCAGATCTTCAGACGGACAATCAGTAGATGGTAGCCAAGTGGTACAAAAACTCTTTGCTGCCAACTAGTGGCAAACTGATCAACTAGTCAATCCATCACTTCAAGGAATTCTTTATAAAATGTTCAATAATTCAGTGGTAAGCCAGGATAAAAAGTATACACTACAGGAGTTATTAAAGTTTTGTGCTGACTAGTTGAAAGAGGCTTTTCATGTGGTAGATAATGTTGGGGCATGGCCTGAATTTCAGCCAGAGGATCTACTAGTTCATGGAATGTTGCATGTTAAAACTATACGGACAGCATCATAGCTGACTTATTTTGGTTATACCTTAGTGGCACACTGTAGTGGCAGCAATAATTTTGATGGCATGGTTTCTGCTGGGTCTGGGGCAGGTGGGGGGGAGTGTAGCAAACTCACTTGTGTGGATGTGACCTAAATTTCAGTAAAGATTGATTTACAGGTGCTGATCATAAAGGTAATTCTATTTTGATTTGGCCCTCAAAATCAAAGACTTATTATTTCTGCAAAATTTGCCAATAGATGTGTCTAATTTAAATTTTTTAAAAAAACAGCAACTCTATATTGCTATCTGTTATACTGACATTTTGATTCCCCATTCATATTCCTAAAACTGTGTATGAAATATAAAATATTCTAGCTATAAGTCACAGTTTCCAAAGATGTGAATTTCTGAGGCGAGGAAAAAACTGATAACAGTAAAATCTTTGAAATGTATGTCTGTCCTAAAGTCTGCATCCACACTTCATTATATTATAAACAATTTAAACAGGTGTGGAATGCCGACACTTTTTGGCGAATATTTGTTCGCTTCTCTTTGGACAGTTTCATCTTGTTCTGCTCAGGATTAAAAAGGGGAACGGATAGAAAAGTGCCCCAATCGCACATAAATAAAAAGTTTCTTGTTATGAATTGCATGCCATCATAACATCCTTTACCAGTGTTTGCATGTCAGAAGTGGGAGCTTGAAGGTAGTTTATAGTGGAAAATGGTTTTTGAATGGATCACCCCCATCTTCTCCGCTTTGGACTTAAGCACAGGGTCTGTGGTGCGAGGAAATATAAAGCAGCATTTTTCTAGCTGTATTTTGAAAACAATGAGTTCTCTGTTACCCCAGCCCAATCTTCTGTGGTGCCTACCTCATGAGGATGGAATGGCTAGTTAAATTCAGGTTCAAAGCTCCTGGCCTCCAAGTACTTTTAATTCAGTGCTACTTTTGCTTCAGTGCTTGTTTTTTTTTTTCTTTCTATTCTATTCAAGTTCTCCTGTTTTTCAGAGCAGTACATTTTTATAATGAGATGAAAACAACCAAATGAAATCTAGGCTTCTCGTTGCAAAAAAGTTATTTTTTTCCCATTATTATTATACAGGAATAGAAGTTTATTTCATCATATATTGAAAGTTGGATGTGAGCGTTCCAATTGAAATCCATTTATTTTACAGATATATAAAATGGTAAAATTTGAAAATCGGTCCCAAAGTTGTTATTACTTCAAAGGTACAGTTTTTATAGCTGTGAAACATGTCTTCCGCTAATAGTAAAACTTTACAAAAAGTTATAAAGTATTGATTTTAAAATGAGAGTAAATTCAATTCACATGTCACACAAAAATGCTCAAATGAAAGCAAGTTTTGTTTATAGAATTAACTACTTACATTTAAAAATATTTCTGTTCTACCTGTTGTTGAACAGCCCTAGTGTTTTGTTTTCTCTTTTTATGCTTATTGCTTTTGGATCTGTCATGCTACCTAGAAGGATACTGAAAATAAGTTATGGCCTGAGCAGTATTTATTAGATCTTTAAAAGCATTTTATTTTACTAATTTAAGTGGATTAATACTTGCTTTCAAGGGAATTCATATAACTATATATATAATTTTATGGTTAAAAATGATATTTTATGGGATTTTCTATTACATTTCATTACAATTTCTTTCCTATTTTTATGAAGTCCCTTTCTCTTTAAAATAAACTTGGAACATGCACTCCATTTCCAAACTCCCACTTCCCACAAAAGGCTAATGTTGATGAGTCCAGAAAGAGATAACTTATCTCAGATCTTGACAAGACCATTTTTTACATTGATTGCAAATATATCTAGAGAGGCCAAGGTAGAGATCAGGTTTCCAGTTTGTTATATTAGCTTATACAGAGGCAAGTGGCTTGATAAATCTTTTTCTCATTTTAAGGGTGATAGCTAAGAAGGTCATTGTTTGTCACGTAATATATTAGAGATATCAGCAGTTAATTTGTTCATTTCCTTTGCAAGGTAGGATAGTAGCTTTTTCTTAATAATGCTAATATATTTAGACATTAAAAATATATTCCATTCTGACTTGGTTACAGTTTTATAAACAGTGAGTATAGATTAGAACAGAAATAAATATTCACAGTATATTAAATTTGGAGTTTCTAAGTGAAACTAGAGTGCAGTATTTATTTCCTTCCAATGGAAAGTAACGAAGTATAAATTGAAATGTTGTTAACATATAAAGGAGAAAATCTCTGTGAAGTGACTTACATTGAAAAAAACTTTAGTTTTCATAGTGCTGTGGGCTTTTTTCCTCCATAATGCATAGATTTGATGAACTGCATTCAAAAGTTCTATAGATAACAATATCAAATAGTTTGAATTACAAAATTGGGAAGTTTAATTATGGTTTTAACTGCAGTTGAATTTGAACAATATTGCGTTTTCATTAAATACACATTTGTTCTCCTCAGAAGTGATGGAGTAAAGGTAATACAGAGATGAGGCAGATATTTTGCATACTGAGTAAATAAATGGTCTTTTACTTTATATAAGTTAAGATATAAAATTATAAGCAGAATTTTTATATTGAAACTAGAGGTTCATGACCTTCGCTCATTTCTTCTCAATTGAATTTATTAGGTTTTCCAGAAATGTGGAAAAAATTTCCATAATTTTTGCATTTTCTATTATTTATTTATTTATTTATTTATTTATTTATTTATTTATTTATTTATTTATTTATTTATTTATTTATTTATTTATTTATTTATTTATTTATTTATTTATTTTGCAATTCTTATATGCCGCCCTACTCCCGGGGGACATATACAAGAACAGCAATAATATAGTTAAAAATACAAACATAAAAAACAATTTTTAAAAATAGAAAAAAAACCAACATATACCATTCATACCAAGGGGGAGATTGAGATGTTCAATGGTCTCTCACCCCGCCTGCAGGAAGAGCCATATCTTAATGGCTTTCCGGAAGGCCAGCAAGGTGGGGATAGTTCGGATCTCTATTAGTTTGGAGGCTGCTTATAGATTGGAAAAACATATGTCATAATTGCCCTGAAATGAGAAAAACGGAACATATTTTAAGATATTTCACAGGCAATTTAAATAACACAAATCAAATTCATCTCATAATAGAAATTTGGCTTCCTACTTTCCAAGAACCTTGATGGTCTACCTTGAACATGTTAAAAGGACAAAGGACATCAGAGATAAGAAATACAAACTTGTATTGAAGAGAAAATCTGTAATTATATTATACAGGTACAGTAGAACCTATGGTCACGAACGCTTCTGACCACCACCAAATCGGGTTCCGACCAAAAAATTCACAATTTTTTCTTTCGCAGCAGATTTCCCCTTCCGTGCCATTTTTTTTGGTAAGTGCCAAATTTCCAAAACTAGGTTCGGGTCACGACCAAATCGGTTTGCGACCAAAGTTATGGAACGAATTATGGTCATGACCAGAGGTTCTACTGTACATGGTTGTGATAATGTTTTACATTATTTTATTCCATAAACTTCTTTTTAATAGTGAAAAGCATCCATGGTTGTGATTATTATCTATAATCCTCATGTTATCACCTTAATACTACATATTTCACCTACTTATATTTGAGCAAATTTGAAAACATTCTGTTCCTTTCCCCTCCTAAATTACAAGCATATTTTTTGTCCCTGGCCCTAGCCTCCTGGTTATTTGGCAACACAAAAGAAGTAGGCTTCACTTCTTCAGTATCTCTGAGTCTCAAAATGTGGAGGTGGGGTTATACAAGTGCTGTAAAAACATTATTATTTATTATTTGAGGAATTTTTTGGCTAGGACCAAGTCAAATTCCTAGACTGAGTTTACAGATATAATGGGAAGAATAAAAAACATGTTGAAAGATGTAAGAATTAAAAGAGTAGCATAAAAATACTTTCAGAAGGAGAACATGTTAGATTTAAGACAGCTGGGAAATGCTTTGCCAAATGTTATCCAAGTACAGTACCTAATGAACTTCTCTAGGGAAAGCATTCCATAATTAGGTCACCAGCACTGAAACCTCCTTTTCCTCAGCAGATAACATCCAGTTCAGACGAAAAGATATTTAGAAAAGATTGTATCATAAAATTGTAGTGTTCAAGTTAATATGGAGAAACTTCCTTTTACAATTTGTGGATCCAACCTGAAAAAGAATATTTAGGGTCAAAATGATTAAATGTTAAAATAGCCTATGAATCTATGCAGTAATAAAACAAATAAAACAAGAAGAATCAAAAATACACATACAAACTAGGCGAAACCACACTCAATAGCAGCGATTGCGAAAGGGATCTCGGAGTCCTGGTAGACAGCCAACTAAATATGAGCCAGCAGTGTGCAGCAGCAGCCAAAAAGGCCAACGCAGTCCTGAGCTGCATAAATAGAGGGATACAATCAAGGACCAGAGAGGTACTTGTACCACTCTATAAAGCCTTGGTCAGACCACACCTAGAGTACTGCATCCAGTTTTGGTCACCACACTACCAAAAAGACATTGAAACCCTAGAGAAAGTGCAGAGGAGAGCAACCAGGATGATAAAGGGTCTGGAAAATAAAACATACGAAGAGCGGTTGCAGGAACTGAGCTTGGCCAGTCTGGCGAAGAGAAGGACCAGGGGTGACATGATAGCAGTGTTTCAATACTTGAGGGGATGCCACAGAGAGGAGGGGGTCAGGCTGTTCTCTATTGCACCAGAAAGCCAAACAAGGAATAACGGATGGAAGCTGACCAAGGAGAGATTCAACCTGGAAGTGAGGAGAAACTTTCTGACAGTGAGAGCGATCAACCAGTGGAACAGCTTGCCAGCAGAGGTCGTGAGAGCCCCAACACTTGCGACCTTCAAGGAGAGACTGGACTGCCATCTGTCTCAAATGGTGTAGGAACTCCTGTTTGAGCAGGGGGTTGGACTAGATGACATACAAGGTCCCTTCCAACTCTAATAATAAATCTAAATCTAAAATCTAAATCTTTTTTCTCAAATGTTGCTATAATACAATTTAGTGGTTTCATAATCATATGCAAGTTGGTATGAGGTAAAACAAGCAAACAAAAATCAATACAGCAATCCAAAATAGAAGTTGGCAAAACATGGAATGACTGACCAATCCTGCAAATCAGTAAAATTCAGCAGAATCATATATAATCATTCTCTGTGTCTGCATTTGTGCGGTGTTCCTATTCTTCTAGATTTTGCATAAAACATTGCGTGACCAAGTAATGCAGACCATTTCATGCCCTAAACGGTATCAATCATATGTTGCATGAATTGAACTTTGTCTCAGTACTGTCACTTCTGTACATATTTCATAGCTAGAGTTTCCATATCTGGATCTGCAGTGTTTGAGTAATATTCTGACCCTTCTGAATCTTGACAGTGAATGCTTGAATGATATTAGGCAGCATGTGCCATTCACTTCAGGATTCTTGATAGGCTTCTAATTAAGTTGTTAAAACAGGCAAGTCTGCCACATATTGTTCTTCATTGTCTTAAGAATCTCTAAAATACGGTAAGTGAAATCTTCCCTGACGTTGTTGGATATTACCTTTTTATCCTGAGAAAGAGCTAGCCACATCTTAACCTTTTGGCGATTTTTGAGAAATCTATCTATCTATCTATCTATCTATCTATCTATCTATCTATCTATCTATCTATCTATCTATCTATCTATCTATCTATCTATCTATCTATCTATCTATCTATCTATCATCTATATCTATTTATCTATCTATCATCTATCATATCTCTCTCTCTCTCTCTCTCTCTCTCTCTCCTATCTATCTATCTATCTATCTATCTATCTATCTATCTATCTATCTATCTATCTATCTATCTATCTATCTATCTATCTATCTATCATCTATATCTATTTATCTATCTATCATCTATCATATCTCTCTCTCTCTCTCTCTCTCTCTCCTATCTATCTATCTATCTATCTATCTATCTATCTATCTATCTATCTATCTATCTATCTATCTATCTATCTATCTATCTATCTATCCATCCATCCATCCATCCATCCATCCATCCATCCATCCATCCATCCATCCATCCATCCATCCATCCATCCATCCATCCATCCATCCATCCATCCATCTATCTATCTATCTTCAAAACTGCCTCAATCCTAATGGACTCAAAAAAGACAAGCCAAAAGACAAAAACAAAAAGAAGGGTTCAGAGTAAACCGCTAAAACAAAATCATTAAAAGCCATTAATAAACATTTACAGGCACCCTTGAAGCTTAACTTATCTAATCCAGGGATCGAATGCACATTGGAACAACTCTGTTTCAGCTTTGTATTAATTGTGTTCATCATTAATTGTATTAATAAATAAATAATAAATAAATAAATAAATAAATAAATAAATAAATAAATAAATAAATGAGTATAAATTCCTAAGTATGCTATAAAACAAAGTTGGTATTATCTCTTCATTGGGAAAATACCAACCTATTGATGAAAAGGATTGTTGGTATTTTAGATAATCATCTAGAATTTTGCCTTTATTGTTGTCAGACTTATAAAACCAATGAACTAACTGAACAAAGACAAGTATCTGGAGACAATTTGAAAATTTCCATTTGGACTTTGTCATAACTGACACAGTTTTGTATTTCAAAGAAAAGGCCATCAGGAAATACGGATATGTTTCCATTGGAAAGTGAATGTAAAGATATCCACATGCATTTTAACCATGGTTTATTCTGGGTTCTCTATGAGTATTTTCATTTAAACAGCCTTCTTTGTTCAGTTGTCAACATTTTTTAAATTTATCATCAGCACACATAATAGAAAATGTAGACCTTTTGGATTAGTCAAATATTCTGCATTAAGTTACATGGTTTCTCTTCTTTGAATATAAGCATGCACCTTTGTATTTTTAACAGTGAACTTGAAGTAATTTCCCATTTGTTTCTCTAAGCCTAAGGTGAAGTAAATATATAATTATTTTCTCAGTTCACAAATGTTCTACAAGGTTTGACATTATTTAGCATTTGTCCAGCAATATACCACATCAGCAAATAAAGAGGACACTATTTGACCTTAGAGGTATGATTTAGGCAATTGTTTTTTTGAAAAAAGATAAAATTTTAAAAGTGTAAGAATATCTGGAAGGCTTAGATTCAATTATCCTTAAGACTTATTAAATTCCTTCCCTTCTTTTGTATCTAGTATATCTCAGAAAAAAGGCATATATCCTTTTACAAGGAAGCAGCTACTTTATCATAGCAAGCATATCATTTTATTGGGTTAGCTGACTAACAAAAACAGAGCAATAATGTACACAATGCAATTTTAACTAATGTTTCATTCTTATCTTTGTTCTTCTATTGAAGATTTTGTAAGTAACACTTATAGTTTTCTATTCTGTATATTACTTCATGATAACAATTTATTACTGGGTCAATTTACATCTATGCTGTGTACAGAAGTGCAATCAGAGATACAGATGTGTCTCAAATTTTGGTTTAGGAAATATGCAAATTAGTACTTCTCATACTACTTCAGTGTTTGTTACTGCTTTTGTGAAAGTCCTAGCTTTGTGTGTACATTTGAGTTGTTTTTTTCTTAAATCTAAGATAAAATTGCATCTAATATAATTCATCTGTTTCCCATTTTGAAAATTGATCAACTTTCACTAATTTGGTACTGAACTTGTTCCAACTCTAATAAATACAGTATATATATCTATATATCTATATACATATATACTATGAATTTTATAACATACTTGCATCATTATTAACATTGTTTATAATGATGTTACCTAGATGTTTCAGGCAGTTATATCACAGTGTAAACCTGAGGACCAAATATTAACTTTTTAATGAAGAATTTGAGAACATTTCTGGCAGTGGAATGTAAAACATCAGTTAAAACATGCATGAGATTGAGATCTGTGATTTTTTTTCCAGGTTGTTCTTGGAGAATGCTGTGTCTAAATGTCAAAATCAAAGTATATTGGTCAATTAATCACTGCCAGTGAGCCATAACATGTCAAAGCACCATTTCATGTGACCTCATAATGTTTGTAAAAACTAACAAGCAGACAGCCTCTGATAGTGACCACCCTACTGTTTTATTTTCTTTGAAATGTTTAAGCTAAACGTATTTGAATTATAATAAACTTGTATTTTCAGTATCTGATTTTTTATTTGTATTAGATGTTGACAAATGGATTATACAATATCTCATAAACAAATTGCTTTCAAACATCATTGCTAGGTTTCACTAGCATCTGTTAAATAAGATACTAGAATTTGGTTATACAACTTTTAATGCCAATATTTGCAACAAAACCAGAATTAGTGCATTAAGATGTTGAATTTAAACCATTCCCTTTCCATTAATCCTGTTGGTAGAACAAGAGGTGCTAAATATTGACAAATTAATGGAAGTATAATTTTTCATTACGAAATCGATTAGGGGTGGCCTGTTCACAAGGTAGAGAATATTATTCATATGTAGTATGGTGGTTTTTTTTTCATTTTGGGATATCCGCACTTCCTCCTTCCCTCTTTTTCTCCCCTGCATAACAAAATTTACTAAGGTCATAAGATTATTTTGACATACTAGAAAATTTAAATGTTGCAACAAGCAAAGCATTGTGTTACTGGTGGAAGGAGATGTAGGAAGCAAAACTCTTCTCCTTTGCTGGCCCGTTTAGGAAGTTTGGTCACTGGTACAAAGCCATGCAGCTGCACATAATATAAAGTAACTTTAACTGCATATTTGGTGAGTTTATAACTTCCCTAGGGTATTTTAACATTAAAAATAGTTATAGTGAATGCAGCCCATCTGAACATAAACTCATTTGGAGAGAGAGATTAACATCTCAAATTCTTTTTGTATTTTATTATATTGCTCCAAGGCATGCATATATATTTTATTTGTATCAATTGTATTTTCATTTCTTGGCATAAACATATCCGTTTAGACCTATGGTTTAAACAGAGAAAACTATTCCCAGGGATGCATGCTGAGCACACTTACTCTTTTTATCAGAGTCAGAAATAAATGATAGTAATAGACTATACATTGATCAATATACTGCATGAATTTATAAATTATGATTATAATAAAAAGCATATTATCCTTGAAATGAGACTAAGTGATACAAAGGTGGTCTGACATGCATAATTTGCATTGTTTCAATTTTTCGTTAAAATAAATACTGTGCTTTTTCTGTGGATGAAACAAAAAATACTAGAGTCAGGCATTGGTGTCCACAATCTCCTGCTGCTTCCATCCAAATATAAAAAACAAAAACCAAAGAATATTGCACTTTTATAATCAACCTTTGACCCTTATAGACATGAATGTGATGTGATAACTCACATCCAAAAGCACTGTGGTGCTGCTTTTGTCAGACTAACCAGTCTGACTGATCTTGTGGATGCTACTGGAGATTGTTTCTACTTTTTATTTATTGAAATTTTGAGAGGAACTAACTACAACTTTGCAGGAAGTAGGCAGGCTAAGGTAAGTGCAGTATGAGATCACACACATATTTAATCTAGCAGTAATAATAATGGCAATATGCTAGCAATAATCCAATATGCAAGACAACCAGACAATTCGTATAATATTTTATGGCCTTAGAGGTTTTCCTACCACTCACAATTTTTTTTCAGTCCTAATAATATGTTTATAAACATTCTTTTACAGTCTTTCCTGTTGCAGAAATGGATTAACTAGTATTTTGTGTTTAATATTTTAGTTCAGATTTAGATTTACCGGCAATATATTTTAATGCAACTGCCAGTAAATATTTCTTTTTCCCACATAAATTTAAAGTTTAATTCAGGTATTGCTTACTTATAGGAGCTACATCAGATTTAAAAAAAAGACATAATTTGTGTTTAAGAGGTTATTTTAAAAGCATCTTAGGTATTCATTTTTGTAAAGCTTTTGGAGCAGCTCTGACTGTTTTAAAATTATGTGTATAGAACTCTGTGTTTTTTGGCATCAAATCCTTTGCATTGTGTTAATAAGGAAACATTGATAGAATAGCCCACAATACTTCTATAGAACCCAACTTTCCTATAACTGAATTTTGTGTATATACATGTAAACACACAGATATACACACATACACACGTATAGAATAGAATAGAATAGAATTCTTTATTGGCCTAGCGTGATTGGACACACAAGGAATTTGTCTTTGGTGCATATTCTCTCAGTGTACATAAAATAAAAGATACATTTGTCAAAAATCATGAGGTACAAGTTACACTTAATGATTGTCATAGGGTACAAATAAGCAATCAGGAAACAATCAATATTAATATAAATCGTAAGGATACAAGCAACAAGTTACAGTCATACAGTCATAAATGGGAGGAGATGGGTGATAGGAACGATGAGAAGACTAATAGTAATAGTAATGCAGCCTTAGTGAATAGTTTGACAGTGGTGAGGGAATTATTTGTTTAGCAGAGTGATGGCGTTCGGGGAAAAACTGTTCTTGTGTCTAGTTGTCTTGGTGTGCAGTGCTCTATAGTGTTGGTTTGAGGTAGAAGTTAAAAGAATTTATGTCCAGGATGCGAGGGGTCAGTAAATATTTTCATGGGCCTCTGTGCAGTATGCAGTTCCTCATTGGAAGGCAGGTTGGCAGTAATTGTTTTTTCTGCAGTTCTGATTATCCTCTGAAGTCTGTGTCTGTCATGTTGGGTTGCAGAACCAAACCAGACAGTTATAGAGGTGCAGATGACAGACTCAATAATTCCTCTGTAGAACTGTATCAGTAGATCCTTGGGCAGTTTGAGCTTCCTGAGTTGGCGCAGAAAGAACATTCTTTGTTGTGCTTTTTTGATGACGTTTTTGATGTTAGCTGACCATTTTAGGTCTTGAGATATGATAGAACCTAGAAATTTGAAGGTCTCTACTGTTGATACTGTGTTGTCTAGTATTGTAAGAGGTGGTAGAATGAGAGGGTTTCTCCTAAAGTCTACCACCATTTCTACGGTTTTGAGTGTGTTCAGTTCCAGATTGTTCCGGTCGCACCACAAGGCTAGTTGTTCAACCTCCCATCTGTATGCGGTTTCATCATTGTCTCGAATGGGATCAATCACTGTTGTATCATCTGCAAACTTCAGTAATTTAACAGATGGATCGTTTGAGATGCAGTCATTGGTATATAGAGAGAAGAGAAGTGGTGAGAGCACACAGCCTTGGGGGGGCCCTGTGCTAATTGTACAGGTATCTGATGTGATTTTGCCTAGCTTCACCTGCTGCTTCCTGTCTGTTAGGAAGCTTGTGATCCACTTACAAGTGTGTTCAGGTACTGCTAGCTGATTTAGTTTAGTTAGAAGAATGTCCGGTATGATGGTATTGAATGCTGAACTAAAGTCTACAAAGAGGACCCTTGTGTGGGTCTTTGGAGATTCAAAATGTTGTAGGATGTAGTGCAGAGCCATATTAACAGCATAATATGTCGATCTATTTGCTCGGTATGCAAATTGCAGGAGGTCTAACAGTGGATCCGTGATGGTTTTCAAGTGGGACATCACTAGCCTTTCAAAGGTTTTCATAACTATAGATGTTAGAGCAACTGGTCTGTAGTCATTCAGTTCCTTGATGGAGGGCTTCTTCAGCACTGGAATGATAGTGGAGCGTTTGAAGCAAGAAGGAACATGGCATATCTCTAGTGATTTATTTATTTTATTTATTTATTTATTTATTTGTCAAACATGTATTGGATAGTAGTAATTTGTATAAACATAAGTAAAAAGTAACGATAAAAGAGGACAGTAGGACAGGGACGGTAGGCACAGTGGTGCACTTATGCACGCCCCTTACAGACCTCTTAGAACCGGGGAGAGGTCGACTGTAGACAGTCTAAGGTTAAAGTTTTTGGGGTTTGGGGAAGAAACCACAGAGTCAGGTAGTGCATTCCAGGCATTGATCACTCTGTTGCTGAAGTCGTATTTTCTGCAGTCGAGTTTGGAGCGCTTTACATTTAGTTTGAATCTATTACGTGCTCGTGTATTGTTGCGGTTGAAGCTGAAGTAGTCATTAACAGGAAGGACATTTTGGTATATGATTTTATGAACTACATTTAGATCAGATCGGAGGCGATGTAGTTGTAAATTGTCTAATCCCAGTATTTCAAGTCTGGTGGAATAAGGTTGAGCAGAGGAGTGAAGGACTCTTCTTGTGAAATATTTCTGGACTCTCTCGATTGTATTTATGTCTGATATGCAGTGCGGGTTCCAGACAGGTGAGCTGTATTCGTTTTGTTGAAGATTTGGGTAAAGATGGGGGCCAATTGGTCAGCACAGAGTTTTAAGCAAGAAAGAGTTATCTTGTCTGGACCTGGTGCTTTTCCTGGCTTCTGTCTGTGAAATAGATCTTGCACTTCCTTTTCTGTGATCACCAGGGGTTGTGAACCCAATGGGATGGGGTCAGTTGTAGGAGGTTTGGCTGTTGTTGGTGTGTCTGGGATGGAGGTTGTGGAGATAGGTGGCTGTAGTTTCTTTTCAAACCTGCAGTAGAACACGTTCAGGTCATCTGCCAGTTGCTGATTTCCTTCAGCTTGGGAAGGAGGTTTGCCGTAACTGGTGATGTTTTTAAGAGTTTTCCACATGTTTGCTGGTTCATTTGTTGAGAACTGATTCTTTAGCTTTTCAGAGTAGTTTCTTTTTGCTGCTCTGATCTCCCTTGTTAATAGATTTCTGGCCTGATTGTACAGCATTCTATCACCTTTTCTGTAGGTTTCCTCTTTGGAACGACGTAGCTGCTTAAGTTTAGCTGTGAACCAAGGTTTATTGTTACTGTATCTTCTGTACTGTAGCTTCCCCCCCCCCCGTCGCCCCCCATTCCAGCGTATTTTGGTTGCTATATAATACATTAGGTATAATAACCTTAGAAGTCACACAGTTTTTTTAAAAAAAAATGCTGCCATAAGACTGTTCTTTTGCGGTCTTGATTTTGCATCAATCATAATTAAATAGTAAAGACACAGGATAAATTATAGTAAACCGTTTGACCTTTATTTTTCTGTTCAACAAAATCAGTCGAGGCTCAAAACCTCTTCATGCCTGCAAGGTTTCTCTGTTACTTTTCTTCCTTTATATTTTAAGAATGAAATTTGATTGAAACCGCAGAGTAAATCCCTCAAAATTCTTTGCCACTTTGGTGTTTCCTTGAAATAGTATTGGCTGTTTATAATTGGCTGTTAGTGGATTGGCTTTCTGTGTAATATGCTACTCAAAATAATATAGCGCTGGGTCAACTTGGGTGTTCTCCCTTTAACATGGTGGTAGTTAGGCCTAATTCCCATAGCAGAGAGGGGGAATGAGGAGGAGCATCACAAAGAACAAAAGGTAGTAGGCTGCCAGCTGAGTAAAGCCTCATGCAAACAGGTTTGAGTAACAGCAATATTTTCAAAGGGGGGAGAGAAGCTAATGATACTTAAGTGAGGTGGGTCTTAGCATAAGCAGTTGCAAGTCTGTATCCAATAATGTATCATTTACTACGTCTGGAATAGATCCCATGGATAAATTAACTGAATTCTTACCCTGCTGTGAGCTCTTTTGCAGTGTTCTCTCTGCTTGTTAGCCTCCTAGCCTCTAGTTTGACCCTGTTCCTCTCCTTAATTAATGCATCTCCAATTCCCTAATCTGACTTTTTTTAAAAAAAAAATCTCAGGTTTCTTTGTTTCCATTCAACTTAAGGAAATAGCTGACAAGTTTTCAGCAGTTTACCCAGAGGCAAAATTAGCAGGTGCATCCAGGGTTATTGTCGAGCTGATCAACTGTGCTGAGAGCTTGGCCCAATTCCAGTTCTGATAAACAAAATATCACTATAAATTTAATTGAAAAGTGATGGTAAAAGGATAGTTCTCCAGTTATGAATTCTGAGTGTGTCTTAAAGTGAATTCTAAGCAGCGATTATACTGGCCTGGATTTGATTTGACATAAAAAAAGACTTCTCCATAATTGAAGTGGGCATAACTCACAATCATTATTTAAGGCAGAGTCCTCATGCTATACAATAGCACAAAATGTGGCAAAACACTTATTAAAAATAAAATACCTGCATGTATTGATTATTGGTATGCATAGTCTGAATTCCCCTCATGTCCTATTGAACTACCTCATTGTGGAGAGGCTGTGTCCCTGGGAAAGATGAATAAAGAACTTCAGGAATATATGCCAAGAGTATATGCTCCCAAGTAGTCAAGCAAGGTGTGAAGGTCATTCTCAGCAGCCCAGCTAACCCAATCAGGCATCTCTATAAGAAGATGCTGAAGGTGGACAATAACCATAGAGATAACAGAAAAGGCATAATTTCATGCTGCGTGGGAGAAGGCAAATGGTAAACCACTCCTGTATTTTACTAAGAAGACGACATAGATAATATATGTGATTGACAATTTAGTGCCAAATGAGGGACTCAAGTTGGATGACACTCAGCACGGTACTTAGAAAGAGTTATGATTTTCTGAAGTTTTTATATGACCAAATTAAAGTTTTTAGAAGGTCTAGTTGCTGAAGTTACCATGCAAGGAAAGAAAACCTGAAGCTGCAAAGACAGAATTGCAGTAGGAATGTGGAACTTTTGATGAACAGGGGAAAACTCAACACAGAGAATGGTGAAATGAACCAAGTGCACATTAGGCATCGATGAATTGAAATGTACTGAAATCGAACACTTTCAGTCCAAAGATCATATTTATTGACCTTCAGGACACAAAAGACAAAGAAGAAAGGGTATTGCTTTCATTGCCAGGAATGATTTAGCAAATGGAAGGACCCACAAATTCTCACACTGGAAGGAATGGATGATGAAGTTAATAGAATTAACAGAAATAGCAAAATTGATTCTGCTTTTATTAAAGAACAGATTTTGTCTAGGTTTGTTTCTACTTGGAAACGATGGATGGATGGATGGATGGATGGGAAAGAAAGAAAAAAAGAAAAGAAAGAAAAGAGAAAGAAAAAGAAAGACGATAGATGATTGATTGATTGATTGATCGATTGATCGATCTAAGGAAGGAACTTCAGAATTTCAAAAAACTGTTAGACGAGAAAAGAACAATAACAATATATGTAAAAGCAGTAATGGAAAAAACAAGGAAAGACTTCCAAAAGAAGTTATCATTCCAATCTTGAATTAGAATGATAACTGATTTGAAGATGATCAAACAAATGGAAGCAAACTATTGAAATATGTCTGGATCAGACATTCAAAAATGAATTACAAAGAATTATATCCAAAATATTCCAGAATTATTTTGAAATGGCAAATAAGCCTAGGAGGTGGTTGGTCCATAAATTAAGAAATGGAAAGACAAAAGGATTAACACAACTGCAAGATGAATAAGGAAACATATGCCATAAGAAAGAAGAAAAGAAAAAGATAGTGCAAAACTTTTTTCAAACTTTGTATACACAAGAAAACATTAGAGAAGAAGAGGTTAAAAAATATTTCCAAAATAGAAACCTACCTAACATAACATATGAAGATAGAGAAATCCTAAATGGAAAGATAACATTAGTTGAAATGAAAGAGGCTTTTAAAAAACAAAAAAATAATAAAACACCAAGACCGGATGGTATTCCCACTGAAATATACAAAACCATTCAGGGATGATTGGAAGAAATTATGTTAGACATATACAATGAAACATTAGAAAAACTGAAAATACCAAATTCATGGACAGAGGCACTTATCACATGAATCCCAAAAGAAGAAACAGACATTCAAAAAAATCCAGAATTTTAGGCTAATCTCGCTGTTGAATGTGGATTATAAAATATTTGCAACAATTATGGTGGAACGAGTTAAAAAAATACTAAACAAAATTATGCATATAGACCAAAATGGATTCCTTCCCAATTGGCAAATAAAGCATAATGCAAGAATTATACTAAATGCACTAGAATATTATGAAGCCCACCCAGATAAACAATTTGCTTTAATTTTGGTTGATGCGCAAAAAGCTTTTGATAATTTAAATTGGCAATTTCTTAATACACAATTGGATATGATGAAATTTGGAGAAAAATGATTAGGACAATATACTCAAACCAATCAGCAAGTATACTATTGAATGGAGAAACAACGGAAAAAGTGGGTATAAAAATGGGTCAGACAAGGGTGCCCTTTATCACCGCTATTATTCATACTCTCACTAGAAATTCTATTGAATCAAAGTAGAGAAAACCGAGAAATAAAAGGATTGAGAGCTAGAAAAGAAGAATACAAATTGCAATCATTCGCTGATGATATGGCGTTCATAGTTAAAGATCCTCTGGAAACAGGTAGCATGTTGGTTCGAGAATTACAAGAATTTGGAAAGGTGGCGGGATTGAAAATAAATAAAAACTAAACTAAAATGATAACTAAAAATCAAAGAGCGCAGTAAAAACAATGGGAATAAGATTAACTATTAAGACCAAATTAATGACAACAGGTTCAGCAATCAGCTGTAGAATTAATGGTAGCCCTGGCTTAGCAACTGTATTGAATATTGACAGTTTGCAAATATGTTGGTAATAAAATTATCTCGTGTAGCAATGCCGACATTCCTCTCACTCTGGCACTTATTGTTTTCATGACCAGAAATTTGGAGTCGCAGTAATGCTGAAGTTGCTGAACAGAAGAACAGAAGAACTTCTGCCTCACACTTCCCTTCGACCGGTTAGGGCCCACAGAGTGGGCGTCCTCCAGGTCCCGTCAGCCAAACAATGCCGGTTGGCGGGCCCTAGGGGGAGGGCCTTCTCTGTGGGGGGCCCCGCACTCTGGAACCAACTTCCCCCAGAGACCCGAACCATCCCCACCCTGCTGGCCTTCCGGAAAGCCGTCAAGACATGGCTCTTCCTGCAGGCAGGGGGGAAAGACTAAATCCATCTGAATTCCCCCCTCAGTATGGCTGATTGTGAACATTTTTTTAACTTTTGTATATTTTCTTAACTGTTGCTTTTAAATTACTGTTTATTATTGATGTTCTTATAAGATTGTTGTATGCCGCCCTGAGTCCCTCGGGAGTAGGGCGGCATAGAAGAACAAAAAATAAAAAATAAATAAATAAATAAATAAATAAATAAATAAATAAATAAATAAATAAATAAATAAATAAATAAATAAATAAATAAATAAATAAATAAACTTTATCTAACTGAGACAGCAGAACTAGCAATCCCTCTGTCTCTCAGTCATATGGGTTGCTTACTAGCTGTGTCACATAGTGACCATTTCATTGCAACCAATTGAAGTATTATACAGTACCTGTATTGAAGTAGTAGATACCTTTTAGGATTGAGTGCCAATAAGAAAGGAAACAGTTGTCAAGAAGTATGCTGTAATCTAGTAGAATAGCTTTGAAAAAGAGATTCAGATGTTCTAATGTGTCCATATCAGTGGTGAGTTGCTGCCAGTTCGGACAGGTTTGTGTGAACCGGTGGCGGAAATTTGCCCCCGCTCGCCAAACCGGCAGCGATGGCTGGCTGGCCACGCCCCCGAACCGGTCCTCAGGTCGCCGCTCCTTGAAAGCGGCTGGCAAAGAACCCTCTGCGCATGCGCAAAGGCTTCTGCGCATGCGCAAAGGCTTCTGCGCATGCGCAGAGGGTCATTTCCCCGACGCGATGCGAACCGGTAGGGAAGGTAAGTGGTACCCACCACTGGTCCATATCCTCAAAAATTTAAATCATGGAAGCAGTGTTCCCTATGGGACCAAATGTTGGACTTTGAAAAAGGGAGACTGAAAGAGTTTTGATGCTTTTGCATCTTGATGTTAGAGAAGATTCCTGACTAATCTTCCATGTAAACCAACTTTACCTCACAAAGAGCAGGACCAGATGTCAGTGATATGTAAGTGTCTTACAATGTTCTTCATTAAGGGATCATTTACTTGAAGGATTCAATAAATGTTGAATTACATAAAAAACAGTCTAAACAGGTATATCTTTAACTTCAGACTTCCTCATTGTGAAAATTGAAACTTAGATTTTGCAATGCATTCTGAACTCCTTCCAGGCACTCCCACTGATAACAATGGAAATGTTTTAAAAGCTCTTTGTTAAGCAATTATTGTGAAACTGGGACTCTGTCACAATATTTGATAGTATGAAATGTTTATAGAATGTTATTGAGCTTTATAATCAACTGATTTTGTATAACAGTCTTATGGTAGATAGGAAAAAAGGGAGAAAACTGTTTTTTTATTTTCCATTTTTCCAATTTACATAACAATTAACTTTTTTAAACTTTTTTTTAACAGTACTGTGTCACTTTTCTATTGGTGTTAGCTTTTTCCTCTCTGGGTAAGATGAGAGGGAGCATTTTAAATTATGATTTCTAAATAATATGCTATTAGTCTTGAAAGACAAAATTTACAGTTCTACACATCTGGTGCATACATATATTGCACTCTGGGACATATTACAGCGGTGAAATCTACTTACCTTCCCTACCGGTTCGGAAGTGCGCATTTTGCACCCTCTGTGCATGCACAGAAGGCTTTGCGCATGTGCAGAGAGTTTAAAAAAAGAAAACGGTGACATCCAGGTAGGTGGGCGGAGCCTCGCACTTCTGCCGCTACTGGTTCTCCGAACCACCGGCGGCCACCACTACCGGTACGCCTGAACCAGGCCAAACCGGTAGCATTTCACCCTTGATATAGGAACTTTAGAGAGATTATATAAATGGTAATAACATTTCTTAAAGTATAGATATTTTCCTGGGGATGTTTGGGGTGGAGTGGGTTGTTTTTTACTCAGACTAGAATGAAAAATGCTCTGTGTCCTTTTTGTGTGAGGAAAGAGTACAAAAGATTAATCTCTGAGAATAATTGACACTATTTTTGGCTTGGATGAGGCATGAGTTTGGGAGAAAAGATGAGAGCGATCTTCCCACCCATTTGCCTCCATCCCATGCACAGTCTTCCTGTGTCTTTTTGATGAAGCTACCACCTCTGGGATCAGTGGAATAAGGCTCTAGTTTCAATAACTAAAGACGAACAGCAGGAATAGGACACTGCCCTCTTATTTCCCATGTCAGCTTCTCAGAGGCACAACATTGGCCAGGATGAGAAATGGGATACTGGATTAAACAGAACTTTGATGTGATCTAGGAGGACTTTTCTTGTTTCTTACCTTACCAATCTTCCATATGGTAGCATAAATCATGGACAAGTCATAATTTTTGTATTTCACATGTATAAACGTCATAAAATGGAGATAACTAAAAGACATTTACTGAGGAAGTGGAGGTGAAATATTAAGCTATACTTCCATTTTTGTTTTATATATATATATATATATATATATATATATATATATATATATATATATATATATATATATATATATATATATATATATATATATATATCCTAGAAAGTGGTTTTTTTTAAAAAAAACAAACCAGTAGCTTACGGAAAGAATGAGCCTGAACAATGAGCACCTTGAATTTTGCCAGTTCATTTCATACTCTGGAATTACTTAAGGGTATTCCTGTATTAGCTTTGTTTTTAAAATCCAGGTATGAAGGAAAGCTAAGAACCGTATTTATTTAAAGGTTAAAAAGAAGCATAGCCAACCGTTAAATTGATATGCTTCCTTAAACAAAGCCTAGATTTTCAGGTAAGTAGGGAAAGGAGGACATTAAAATACAGTTTCATACACTGAAATAAAATTCCTAAATATTCCTTTCAATAGTTTTAGAATGTCTCTCAGAAAAAAAAGTTGCCTTTGGCGTTGAGCAAAGAAGTCAGAATAAAGAAGTAGGTAGGGCATTCAATTTGATTTAATTTAAATGTAGTTTAATGAATACAAAGCAGCTAATAAAATGTTCTCTTCTGTCACTCTAAAATGGCAAGGTACCCAAGGGCTTAAATAAATGCTGAATTGCGTTTCATCTTCTGGAGGGATTCTGAGTGCAACCCCCAATCTTTCCTGGATTGCCTTTGGCTTAGGAGTCTCAGGTTGTGCATCTCTATATTAGGGATATCTCAAAGTTCAAGTAAAGAGAGTGCTTTGTAGGCCTGTATTAAAGACAGGAAATTAAACTTTTGTTCAGATAATTGCCTTTCTAAAATATGTGTTGTGTGTATAAATTCTTCCTGAGATGGCATAGCAGTTTGCCTTGTTTTTTATAAGGTGACTCTACCAAATTGATCTCATATGTTAAATATTGAATTTGCAATGGAAACTGAAAGTTAGTATTCATCTTGGCTTAGCACATCAGAATGTTCATACATCATAATGTTCATATATTCTGTCTATACATTCAGGTGGAACAGTCACTTTGTTCAATGTACATTCACATGGTAAAGCTGTTATTTAAAAGTGTTCTTCTTGCACAAGAAATGAAATAATAGCTTTCCTTGTGATTTTAAAAGAAACCATTGAAAAGTCTGAAGAAAGACATAGTCCTTGGTTGTTTTATGAATATAGAAGACAGAGAATGCAATCAGAACTAAATTAAACAATAACAATAACAAGGCTAGATGATCTTACAGTACATGAGAATGAATGCTCTGATGATTGCTTACAAAAATATATTCAAATAAGTCTGCTTTCCTGGAATAAAACTTCCTTCTCTAACATGGTGTCTTTACACTGAATAGGGATAATCACTTCCACAACCAATTAGCCAATCCACTTTTAACTGTGACCCATATAAAATGCTGTGCACCATATAAAAATGCAATGTAGCCAGCTATCCCGTGTACATACAATTTATATGATGCACTTCAGAGAAGAAACTAATAATATAGTACCTTAAGATTCCCATCATCTTCTAATATTGTTTTTAAGGTACATTATATGTTTATTCATATTAATATGAGGGGTCCTTGGTGCTCTCTGAGCTTGCTTGTTTTCTTGCAGATGTTTCATTACCCTAACTAGGTAACATCATCAATGCTAGTAAGGAGTGCTGTTTTCTGTCAGTTTATATTCTGGTGTCTAACCCTAACCCTAACCCTGTCTGTGTGGGTGGGGGCTCTTAGAGATTCTTTGGTTGGGCTGTTTACTGATGGCTCTTTGGCAGTTTCTTGATTGGGGTACTGCTTACTTGATTGTTGATCTGAAGTTAACCTTGGAGTTAATCTATGCTGCTCTGAGTGCTGATTACTGGTGGAGAAGTGCTGGAGTCTTTTTCTCTTTTGGGGTGGTTGATTGTCTCTTTTGCATAGTCTATAGATATTGTTAATGTTGATGTGTCAATTGATGGCTGATTTGTCAAGAGTGCCAGACTTCTAGAAATTCCCTGGCACTATTGGACTTGGCCTGGTCTAGGATTGTCACATTTTCCCAGTTGAAACTATGGTTAAATCTTGTCTATATGTTGTGAAATTAAAGAATTTTTGTCATTTGTTTGTTTGTTTGTTTGTTTGTTTGTTTGTGAGATTTATATACCGCCTCACAGTGCAAGCACTCTCTAAGCGGGTTTACACCAGTAAGCAATGTATATTTACATTGCCCCCAACAATCTGGGTCCTCATTTTACCTACCTCCGAAGGATGGAGGGCTGAGTCAACCTTGAGCCAGTGAGATTTGAACCGCTGACCTGCGGATCACAGTCAGCTAAAGTGGCTTGCAGTACTGCCTCTAACTGCTGCGCCACCTCGGCTCTTATGAGTCACATGTCTTGTGACTGCCAGTTGGTGTTCCTGGATGCGTTCTGCCAGTATTTTGCCTGTTTGTCCTACTCAGTGGTGTTGTAGATGAATCCTGGTTTTTTTTTCTTTTCTTCTGGGGTTACTGGGTCTTTTGGTTTGCTTAGGATGTTTTGAAGGACTTTAGTTGGTTGATTCCATGTGGTTGTAGTAGTCTATTTGTGGTTTCTGAGATATTAATAATAATAAATAATGAGATATTACTATCAACCACTATTTGGGGTTCGCATCATATAATTATGTTTGCTTGTTTAATTATCTGTGAGCTTGAGATATAGCTATGTATTTCTCCTATCCACTTTCAGAAGTTTCAGAAACCAGTTTTATGATAGTTTGTGAAATAAGCATGACATGTTCTACAGTAGTTAATCTTTTTTGTTTTTAAAGTGGATCAAGAGCATACTCACAAGTATAACATCTCACATAATTTACTAAAAAGTAGGCAGTTTCTAAATTCCTTAAAATGAAAAATTCAGGCAACATTTTTGCAGTCCAATTGGCCAAATATGCAATCTATTGGAAGAATGATAGATCTGAAATACTTTTGAAGGGATAATTGTATACAATCAGTTTAAAAGCTGGTAAATATTTAAGGGTCAGGGGTTAAATGTCAAAGCCAAAATACTTGGGCTGTGGTCCATAAGGCATCAAGAATGGTAATTAAATCCAGGGTGTATTTCACCAAAGAGACATAAATTTGACAGCTAACAACCAATACTGGATTACCACCTTTCAAAAGTTAGGGATGGTTTCTAGCAATTATAGATATTTTACAGTTGTTAACAAAATAAGTACAAGGATTTCCTTTTAAAGGATGCCAAGCATAGCAATACCAAATTTTCTCTTTTGCTTTTTAAAAATGTTTGTACATATATTTTTAAGAAGCATTGTTAAATTTTTTAACCTTCTTCCTTTATTACCAAAATAAATAAAATCACCTTCATCAATGCATTAGATTAAATTGTATTTCATTTAAAACAATGTTATGGAGAAAAATAAATCTTAGATTGCAGCATTGTTAGAAAAACTGCCAATACACATCCACATTCACACACATAATTTTCTACATTTGATAATTAAACATTGTTAGTTTGTAATAGATTGTCATCTGCTGACATAAGTGGGAAAGAGTTTCATAAGGTCATTGAAACCAGAGCATAGATTTCATCGGGTTGATTATATTTTGTTTGCCTTAAGACAAGTTTCAATAGTCAAGATTGGGTATTTTGGTGCAAATGAGCTAGATGAGATGAAGCATAGAGATAAATTGTTTCCATAGTTTTCAGATTTCCTGCTGGAAGAGAATATTCCCCTCAATTCAGCATGAAGGAAGTCTTATATGAGCTGTGTGAAAGAAAGAGATACTTAATCTGGACTTTAACTTGATTTTTTTTTCCCATACAGTTTTTTAGAACTCAGTATGTACAGACCTAATGTGTGGTACGCTTCGGATAGTCTCCTAGGCCCTCCTGTTTCCTCCTTGTGAGGCCCAGAGTTTCCAATGTCTGTTGTAGATTTGGGTCTTCCTTTCAGAAAGGCAAAAACTGATCTGCAGATCCTATTCAGACCTGTGGGAAAGGGCAAAAAAGCAATAGCTATTAATACTGTTCTTTTCCCATTTAGTATGAAAGGAACTCTCAACAGGAAGATTTGAGTAGCTGTACGACATAATTCCTTGTGTTTAACTCTTTGATTCCAATGCCATTTAAACTGCTTGAAGTGGTGAAAGAAAGGTTTTCTTAACTGTGCTGATACCTCATCCTTCAACTTTGCAAGGATTCCCAGAGGTGCTAATAATTAACAGCATTATTTGAAATACTGATCATCAAAGTAATACAGTAAAATAGATTATAGTATATCAGCAACAAGAGCCAGTAATAAAAAAATATTTGAATTGGTTGCAGTAAAATATAATCCTATTATTGGATTATCTTAAAGTATATGAAAGTAGGGACTTTATTGTTACTGTGCATATTTGCATTTTTATATTTTAAAATTCTACCACAAGAAACCTTTCCAAGTGGATTGAGACACTGTGAAGTTTGAATTATGATTTCAGCTAGGCAGGAAGTATCTATACTATGATTCTCTGCAAAGTAGACTGCATCCTACTGATTCCAGTGTGATTTAACTGTAAATAACCCTCACTTATGAGGCATTATCATTAATATTATATATGACTAGCACAACAATATCTTCCTAGTTAATTCTACTACGTGCAGCCGCCGCCGCCACAGTAGCATCTTAAACCCAAGAGGCTTATAATTAGTTGGCTTGACTAGCCTAAGAAAATAAAAGAGAGCAAGGATAAATAATTATTTTCCATTCATTCCCAGCTATTCCTACTCTCAAAAACTCTCAAGACTGCTACACTCTTGCAGTCTGCACAACAGTGTTCCCCATAATTGGAAGAAGTACCTTATTTAGTATCCTTCCAATAAAAGCCAAGCAAACAGTTAGTTTATGCTGGATTATTTGTGTCCGAACATTATAAGAGCTCAAACCACAAGGAATATATTTTGCATTATATCATACAATTCAGAAAATCCAATTTAAAAACAACAACAACTAGTGTTTCATTTTTTAAAGGTCTTTTTGCTGTAGCTGTTCCATTCACATTAAAACAAAATTCTATTTCAGAAGAAATTTACATTTTTGAGGATACAAAACCAACATTTTATTAAATTTGGATGATAACCCTTTATCAAATTTTATTAAATGTGAATCTTCAATAATATCTAACCAACAAATAACAAGTAGGGACAGCTGGATATTATTAGAGATCTTTCCCAGAATCATTCTTCATTACTAGAACTGGTTTTAGTTTCTACAGAAAATATTATTTATAGGCATGGTATTTTTCGGGCATAGGCATAGGAGCAGGCTACAATAAACTTATTAATGTCTCATGTATGCAGAAAAAGAAATAAAGCTTCACAGTGGTTTTAAAGTTAATCTTAATTAAAATTAATCTTCCTATATAGTTTCTTGCCAATCCTTCTCCCACCTCCGAAAAAAAGCTACAAAGTGAGGGAAGAAACTAATCGGGGGGGGGGGGACTTCCATCACATATGCAAAACTGCACTGTGTGAAATTGGCCTATTTATCTGTTTAGGGAAAACGGTGTGCTATCAGATTTCATTGGGTTCTTTTTAAAAAAATTAAATTAGTTGTGCAACCATTGGGTTATATCTCTTCATTAGAAAACTTCATTGAGTGCATTGTGGCTCATTCCCAGTTAAATGCATAAGACATGTGAGAGGCATAATGTTCATAGTGGATATGGATGTTTGTAAAACAAACAAAGTAGAGACAGGATGTATTATTAAAATTCTATTGCCTGTCTTGTATTACACACTGTTTCCTTGCTCTACATCTGATTTGTACTTATGTTTTTTTTCATTTTATATAAAAATAGATATTCTGTCTACTTAAAGATTTTGTTGATTATACAAAATAATCCCATACTAAAAACAAAACCAGTCTTCCATAAAAAAGACACAGTATCACTCTCTTTAAAAAATAATAATCACAATTCGGTCATTATGAACTCATTATGAACTGTCATTTTTAAAAAAAACCTTGAAATTAATACCTGCAAACTGTTAACAGAATATATACATGAGGTAAGCATCAAGTTTGTAATGTAGAACATTCTATAAAATATTGAAAGCATATTCTGCTTTTCTTTTTTTCAATTGCCATACCCATAAAATGAGATTCTGCTCATTTTACTGCAAAGTTCAGAAATTACTAAGGTGCTTAGCAATCTGTCATGTTAATACCAATAATTTATGCTGTGGTAAAGTTGTTAAGATAATGCTTGAAAGAATTATTCTTTCCAAATAATAGGACAGAATGTGTTTGTAATGTTTACTAGTAATCAAAATACTGTTCAGTTTTCTGAGGGGATACTTGTGTTAATTATAATATTGCTATAAATTTCTTAATAATTTCAAAACATTTTTTATAAAACATATTTTACATGTTTATTCCCCTAAAATTCTCATTAAATGATGCCAAATGCTCAGTTTGAACATTTTTAATCTAGAATAATTATAAATTGCACGTGAAATTTTTAAAAAAGTTTCAGTGAAATGTTAAGGAAATGTGGAACGAAGGAATGATAGCACTTTTCATTAATTGCTTAATATAGTACTACAAGTTACTTTTATATTTTATTACAATACATAATGTTCTCACATATTATTAGAATATAGTTTTTCATTTATACACTTCCACTCAGTCAATAGGCCTAAAGTTTGTTTCATTCTTTCAAGTTGGGCTTTTTCTTAAGAAAACCGTTTGCACACACACAAAAAATGTGTATAGGTTCATTTCTTTTTATAAAGGTGATCTGTCATGAGCATAAGCATATGCCTCTTTTTATTTTCAGTAATTTACAGTTTAATTAGAATCCTTTCTGGCTCTTTGGGGAATAAAAAAGGAAAAAGACAGAAGGGGCTTTGTAATCTTGTGCTGCTCTCAGGATATAGATCTCACCTTGTAAAAAAATTTTATGGCACTCTCCTCCTCCACTCAAGCCACAAAACAGTGAATCACTCCTCCTTGTCTCTAAGTACAACTGCAGCACTCATGTTTTATCATGACATTCCAAGATGAGCTTTCCATACCTAAGAAAGGAGTGGGGGGGGGGGACATTTGAAGCTACAATTGCTATTCTGCTGCCTCTTCTCCAAGGAGTTAACTTCACTAGCAGCTATTGACCGTTAAACCCATCAAGGGACTCTAAGCCGATGATTAATATATGCAAGGGCTCAAGTCTCCTCTCTTCCTTTTCCAGTTCATTCCTTCTCATGGCATAACATTTTGTATGTTCAGATGTAGTGTGACCTTAACAGAGGCCTTGTGGCGCCGACCATTTCCTGTCCTTTGTGCAAGCATCCAGAGAAGCTAGTGTGAAGAAACTGACAGTGACTTCAGTCATCACTGCTAATAGTTCTTCAGTGGTTGAAGATTTCCTTCCTGTGTCAGCTTAACACTTTGCTTGGGAAAATGTGACATTTCAAAGAAAGAAGAACAAAATTATTATTTTTGGAATTGGACGTATTACTGCACTTTTTTCATCAAGTATTTCTAGATAATAAAAATAATGCTAACCTAGCAAATCTTATACCAAACAGAAACTACCTGAGGACCCCTCAAATACTCAGAAAATAAGCTTATTGCCCTGCCAGCTTTCCAAGTATCTTCATCATAGAGACTGAACTTCTTTCTCTAAGACTCACCTACAGTGGATGATTTTTTTTTTGAGATTTTTTTAATGGAATGTCATAAAATATAGTCATTGGGCAAAATGATTTCAAACCCTTCATCCTCGACGTGTATAAATATGATAAAATTCCTTTGTGCCAATTAAAGAAAATGCACATTTAAGAATAACTAATAATAATTTGTTTACTGATAAAAACTTCCCAGAGTAACTATAACAGTGAGATGGGTGGCATATAAATTTGAATGAATGGATATAAATACTGATGAAGCAGGATGTACCACTGAGTAGAATGAGGCAACCCCTTCAGACAGCCATTTCCAAAGTGCAAAGGGTATGTCAAAATAATGTGGAACAGAGATTGGTGCTCCATTTAACCTGACTCTGCACTCTAAGCTAACTTGATATCCTTCAAAGTGGTAGAATTGCCGTTTCCCTAGTCTTAAAATAAACTTTAATTGCCAATTTAGTCTGTTTTCATATTGGGAGGGGACTGTCATCTTTTGGCAGTAAAATGTCTTGATCTGGCCTGGGGTACTGTTGCAGAGTACACAAGAAAATAGTCATGAGTATTTCTGGAAAAAGCATGAACCTTAAAAACTTTGGGCAAGTTAAATAGGCAACTGTAGCATATTAAATAATGATCAAAGAACTTAACACCCTGCCTTATACTGCCATTGATCTACCTAGCTTACAGTTCTTTACACTGATGAAAAAGAGCCTTCCACACTTTCATGAAGAATTTTCTCAGCTCTAAAAATGTCAGCAATTAAATCTGAGACCCCCAAGCATAATTAGGAGTCCTATGGGCCCTAACTTGTAAGACCTGCATTATTGGAAGTTATGACAAAAATGATAGCTCAGTTAACAGATTTGAAACATTTTAATGCTTTTTTTTTCTATGATTAGCACGTTGGAATAGAAACTTGGAAAAATAGTGTTCATTCATAGAGTTGATGAGCAAAAATAATGTTTCCTTGCTAAGCAAGTCAGGGAGCTGAAACTCATTATAGAGGACATTGAAAACTGATTACTTGTTCCAGAATCTGAAAGAGACAATACAATTCCTAATAAACCAAATTTATAAGCTGCTGTCAGACTCTATTTTTGAGGCGATGACATGGAACAAGTACACATTGGTCAAGTGACAAAGCCACCTGGTCTTCTTTCATTCAGGAATATTGTTTTCAGATTAGCACAGTTTCTGGTTAAAGCAGTTTGCTGTCTGAGCCTTGTAAATTGCAGCTGCTGCAATGTAAAAGGCAGTTACTCTTCACTATGAAACACAGGAGAGACTTCTAGTCTCATAGAGAAAAGATCACAAAACAACAAGAATGTGATTCCTTTTTCATTGCTGCTGTAATAAAATAGTATTATTACTATACCTTGACCATTTATCCTTGACCATTCTATATACAGAAACCATGAATTGCTGCCCCATTTACATGCTGATTCTCTGCCCTTAACCTTGGACTTTATTTATTATGACAATTGATCACTCCCATCTAGTTAAAAATCTAAAAATACAGTTATAAGATTTAAATAGCAGTATAGATGAAAGAAATCAAAACCTGAAACTCCTTCAATAAATGTTCAGAGAAATATACTAAAAACTATGGAAAGTAATCCATAGTAATCCAGAAATCCCATATATATACTGTATAAAAATTCTGCCAAGAATGGTAGTTAGGCGGAAAAGTAACATTGTTGTCATCAGTTTTTCCCTTAATTGTGTTTTACCTTTCTGCTAACATACATGAATAACAAAGATGTTTTAGTGATTTTTGTTATATTTCTAAATTTTGATATCTGTTTATTCAGTTTATCTCAGAGGTAACGATAGGAGGGATTAAATGTAACATGGTTAGAATGCCCAATCGAATAGGAAATTATGTCTAGTTAAAAGGGAAAGTGAGATCTGATAAAAAAAATTAAAAAAGAAAGAAAAAACTATCAGAAAGATAGTTGAACTGCTTATTACAGGCATCATTACATTTCCTAGACCAGTGATGGCAAACCTTTTTTGGTTCGTGTGCCAAAAGGGAGGGGCATGGGGGGGGTCACGCGCATGCGTGCCCACACCCATAATTCCATGCGCCCCCCACTCATGCACCCGCCCCCCCGCTCCCGGCACATGATGGCACGCCCGTTTTTCGCTCTCCCCAGGCTTCAAAGCCTTTCTAGGAGCCTGGGGAGGGCAAAAACGGCCTTCTCCACCCCCTCCAGAGACTGAAAACAGACTGTTTCCCGACTCCCAGTGGGCCCAGAAAACCCGAAAATCAGCTGGCCGGCACGCGCATGCACGCCAGACCTGAGCTCGCGTGCCCACCGATATGGCTCCACGTGCCACTTGTGGCACACGTGCCATAGGTTCGCCATCATGGTCCTAGACCTTTAAATATCAAGTTGTTAATTATGATAACTAGACACAGTTGGGTCTAAAAATGTTTATTTTTATCAAGAAGATTTATTTTCATTAGTTAATTTATAGTAATGGACTAAAAATAGTAATAAAACAGAAATAAGAGACAACCTGAACCAATTATAATTTGATAACAAAAAATAAAAGGTCACTTATATTTTTTAGAGAAATATTGTAATACTAAGAAATGTATGCTGGAAATGTTTAAGAAGAATGACCTGAACCTCTGTGAATTTGAATATAGTCCATAACCAAAAAAACTAAGGGAAAAAATACAAGTGCAAAAGTAATGGAGAAATGCAAACTGGTTATTGAGTTTAAAACCGCTAAGCTAATGTGAGGACATGGGCATTCAGGAATCTTATATTTAACAATTCAGTTATATTCCTGTTTTGATTATGATAAGAGTTCCTCCTAAATCGATATAGCCAGTAACAGGTGTACAGCAGGCTTTATTTCAAATTATTCCCTTAGTCACTGTATCCCTGAAAAGAATGTGGAATGAATATCTCCATGTCTCCTACACAATAACTTTTTATTAATCATAGAGACAAACAACTGATTATTTTGAAACAATAATTTTACCACTAATAATACTGAGGCACAGCCTTTATATTTTAAAGTATAGCAGTAAATGCTATAGACAGGTGGTTTATCAGAGCATTAAGAACTTTTAAGAGGTAAAGCGCTCCAGTCTAAAATTTAATAACTAAAATATTGCTTAAATAAATAAGCAGTAAAATAGTCCAGAAAATGGTGAGTAACACTGTATTAAAACTAAATAAAATAAATGTAGCACCAGTTTACCAAATATACTACTATAGTAATTAAGGATTTAAAAAATGTAAATTGATAAACAGTGCAGTAAAGTTAAACAATAATAAAAGAAAAATAATGACCGTAACCATAAAACTTTTTAAAGTGACACAGCAACTGTTATAAATAGGAGTCACTTGCATCTCAATTTTGATCACATGACCATGGAGATTTCGCAAGGGTTTTAGGTGTGAAAAACTTAAAGTCACTTTTTGCCGTGCTGTTGTAACTTTGCACAGTCACTGAATGAACTGTTGTAACTCGAGGACTATTTGTACTTAGAATTCACATAGTCTTTGGCCTAGATAATAGCAATAGCACTTACACTTGTATACCGCTTCACAGTGCTTTTACAGCCCTCTCTAAGCGTTTTACAGAGTCAGCATATTGCCCCCAACAATTTGTGTCCTCGTTTTACCAACCTCGGAAGGCTGAGTCAATCTTGAGCCCGTGAGAAGCAAACTGTCGAACTGCCAGCAGATGGCAGTCAGCGGAATTAGCCTGCAATACTGCATTCTAACCACTGTGCTACCAATGATTCGTCGTTGCAGAGAACTTTTTATCTTTGGATCACATTAAAAAAATTTTCCAGAACTGCCTAAAAGAGAAATATTTTATTAACAAAATAAAAGGACAGGAGAGAGAGTTTTTACATGTTTTAAAAAAAACTGTAAAAGAAATCCATGGCAGAACTATCGATAATGGACTTTTCCAGTAGTCTGTTATAATGGTAGATGAAACAAAGCTAATTCTGGCACAATCCCTGCTGATTGCATCCATAAATGTCTGCTATATTGGCCTACCTCCCATGAGCGTCCTTAGCATTTCTGTGGATAGTCCAGTAATCTTTTTGATCCTGTTGGTCTACCATTGTCTTACTTTTCTTATACTTGCCAGATGTAATCATTTTCTAATCTATCATCAGTTTGTTAATTTATGCTTCCTGTGATTGTCTCAAGGAAACAGGTCAATGTTTATTTCTTTCATGACTGACTGGCTGATTCTTCTTGCAATTCAGCCTTCCAAACCATAATTCAAAGACAGCTGTCTTCTTTTTCTCACCCTTTTCCACAGTCCAGCTTTTACAACTATAGATTACTACTCTGCCTTAAATATTCTGAACTTTTTAAACAAATAATCTTATCCTTAATGGGCTTTGTAAGTTGTCATCATCTTCTCCCTAAAATTAGTCTGAGTTTTACTTCTCTAGCACATTGTTCATCTTTATTTTTGAGCCCCCCAAAACCAGAACATCTTCACTATTAGCTATAAGTTCTGTAGCATGCTGATTAATACTGCAGTTGTATTATTAATAGTCTATCTTACCTTAGATTTTTCACTTTCCATTTTTTTAGATTCATAGGAATTCTAATTTGTTCTTACAATCAGCAAATAAACTCGCCTGCAGATCAGAAACACTTTAAAGTTTAATCCAATTTGATTCCAGCTGTCCTCTCTTTAAATCCTATTAATCTTATATAATAATCAGTTCTTCATTATAAAGTTTACAACTGCAGTTCCAACAAGCTATATTTTAGGAATAAGTGAACTTAGCTGGATTGAAATAAACCTGATTTATGACTTTTTAACGACTGAACCAGTGTTCATGATCTGCCATGTTGTCCAGAAATGAAAGAGCACAATAAATTAATGGCCACCGTCAAGCAATAAATTAAAAATGCTTAAATATAGTTGCTTGGAGTTGGAGTTGAACTTGATAAGGAAAATATTTTTTCTAAAAATTAGAATCCTTTTATTTCCTTCGTAATTGAGTACAAGAATTTTTTTCATATAGTTAGCAACTACTGAACCACTATTTGGGGGAATATATATTAGGATGACTCTGATTTCTTTCCCAGCTAATATTACTTAAACTTTTTTCTTCGCCTGGAAGTGGCTTTAACTTTACTATTATGCTTAATATGACTACCCTACTTTAACTGCCTAATGTACTTAGAACAGTGAATGTAATCTGAAATTACAGAGGGATAGAATCAAGATCATGTGAAGTGCTAATATCACTTTATAATGCCTTGGTAAGGCCACACTTGGAATATTTATTTATTAATTATTTATTTATTTTGTTGTTCTTATATGCCGCCCTACTCCCTGGGAATACTGCATCCAGTTTTGGTTGCCACAATGTAAAAAGGATGTTGAGACTCTAGAAAGAGTGCAGAGAAGAGCAACAAAGATGATTAGGGGACTGGAGGCTAAAACATATGAAGAACGGTTGCAGGAACTGGGTATGTCTAGTTTAATGAAAAGAAGGACTAGGGGAGACATGATAGCAGTGTTCCAATATCTCAGGGGTTGCCACAAAGAAGAGGGAGTCAAACTATTCTCCAAAGCACCTGAAGGTAGAACAAGAAGCAATGGGTGGAAACTAATCAAGGAGAGACGCAACTTAGAACTAAGGAGAAATTTCCTGACAGTTAGAACAATTAATCAGTGGAACAGCTTGCCTCCAGAGGTTGTGAATGCTTCAACACTGGAAGTTTTTAAGAAGATGTTGGATAACCATTTGTCTGAAGTAGTATAGGGTTTCCTGCCTAAGCAGGGGGTTGGACTAGAAGACCTCCAAGGTTCTTCCAACTCTGTTATTCTATTCTATTCTATTCTAAATGACAAGCGATTATTTGCTTTTTTCATATTATGATATATTAATGACAATTAAAGTAATATAAATATGTGTTGGACATATTATGTACAGGTTGTTTGTATTTATAACCTAATGCTTGAGGGCACTGCTGAACACTTTTGTCATTTATTGTGGTTTTCCATTTCTGGAGAATGTGGTAGATCATGAACACTAGTTCAGTCTTTAAGGAGGCATAAAAATACATGGACCAATATTGTATGGCACAGTTGAATTTACTCAAATAAAGAACAGATGGAAAAAGGGTATATATCAATGGTGGGTTGCTGCCGGTTGGGACCGATTCTTTAGAACCGGTAGCGGAAATTTGCCGCTGCTCGCTGAACCAGCAGCGATGACTGGCGGTCCATGCTCCCGAACCTGTCCTCCGGTTGCCGCGGATTGCAAAAAAAACCTCTGTGCATGCGCAAAGGCTTTGTGTATGTGCAGAGGGCATTTCCGTGAAGTGATGCATGCGCACAAAACATGCACTTCCGTCGCGATGCGAACCAGTAGGGAAGGTAAGTAGAACCCACCCCTGGTATATATTTAAAACAACCAGATAGACCAGAGAAAGAAAAGTCAGGCCAACAAGAAACCATGAATAGGAAGTAAAACTGATTGGAGATGAGGCATTGAGGCAAAGGTCTGATAAGGTTATACTAAGTACCAGTTCCACATGGGCTACATAGGATCTCGTTGAGTCCGATGTATAGGGTGACCAAGATTGTGGAGGCCAATCAATTAAATCAGAATGAGACTGGCAGACTTAAACATCTGACTCCATGTACATTTCAGCTAACTTTTATGCACTGCTTAGCTTTTGTCACTGACAAAAACACAGAATGAATTTGATGTTCACGTTAGATGTGTCAGGCAGTGATTCAGCAAATGAAGCGTCCAGTTCTCACCACTCAGCACTTCCCAGCAGAGACCCTTTGAGTTTTTGTGATAGCTGTTATGGAGCAGGTAATTACTGCACTACATACTGCAGAACCTGATGAAACTCAGTTCCACATCTTGCAGTAGACAATGCAAGAATTAAGAGAATTGACTGCTGGTATTGGACCCATCTGGGACTATGGACATGGAAAACTGCAGCATTTATGCTGTGTTGATTACAAAGGGACATTATGGTCCCAAAGGGGCCACTGTCCATTAAAAGAAAAGATGCCACCATTATCTACACAGCTGAAGCAGAAATGCCTAAGTGTTAAATACTCATTGCTATTGGATGGAACTCTGTGAAGACAAGAGAAAGATTTCCCATTTCTAAACTTCTCACGGACTTAGGGCAAGGATTACCATTGGTAGACCTTAGGCAAGGCTTTTCTGTAGTTCTGTACCAGCTGCATAAGCAAGGCTGCAGACTGCAGAGTCTTCTGTCTCATCTAAACAACCATTGACTCAGGAGCTCCGGAATAAGGATGTGTAAGAAAAAAAGACTGTTGGCAATTGGAACAGCAAATCAGAGATTTGGAAGGCTCTGTGCATTTAAAAAGTGAAAAATAGAATTAGAATAGAATAGAATTCTTTATTGGCCAAGTGTGATTGGACACACAAGGAATTTGTCTTTGGTGCATATGCTCTCAGTGTACATAAAAGAAAAGATACATTTGTCAAGAATCATGAGGTACAACACTTAATGATTGTCATAGGGTACAAATAAGCAATCAGGAAACAATCAATATTAATATAAATTGTAAGGATACAAGCAACAAGTTACAGTCATACAGTCATAAATGGGAGGAGATGGGTGATAGGAACGATGAGAAGACTACTAGTAATAGTAATGCAGCCTTAGTGAATGGTTTGACAGTGGTGAGGGAATTATTTGTTTAGCAAAGTGTTGGCGTTTGGGAAAAACTGTTCTTGTGTGTAGTTGTCTTGGTGTGCAGTGCTCTGTAGCGTCATTTTGAGGGTAGGAGTTGAAACAATTTATGTCCAGGATGCGAGGGGTCAGTAAATATTTTCACAGCCCACTTTTTGACTCGTGCAGTGTACAGGTCCTCAATGGAAGGCAGGTTGGTAGCAATTGTTTTTTCTGCAGTTCTGATTATTCTCTGAAGTCTTTGTCTGTCTTGTTGGGTTGCAGAACCGAACCAGGCACATAACGGGGCACATAAGCAAGGAGGACAAGCCACATGGCGGCTGGAGAAAAAAAACTCAGAGAATCACTTACTATTGGATATGACAGAGGATATTCAGGGTGCTTTCAGCCAAAGGCACAAACAGCTCAGGTTGCAGAGGCATGCAACTGATTGTTGCAAAACAAAAGTGTCTCAGTACTAATGGCTCCTCCAGCAACTCCTGGTATCACTTTACCATAGCAGATTGACATACCTGTCAAGATTGTGTGGCTAGTCCAGCCTCAGAGGCTGAAGTCATTTTGGGTGAAGGGTATTGTGACTTTCTCTTTCACTTCAGTTTGGGAGTTCTAGGCAGTACTTCACACCCCCACCCCAAAAAAGGACAAAGCAATAAATATGTTTAATGCTCTCTTAGCAATGGAGCTGAGGTAAAGGATCTTCTGGGTGCCCAGCTTGCAGCCTAGCATACTTGGTACTCTACCGGAGTTATCTTGCTGCAATTGAAGATACAAGGTAATTTTGCGTCTTGGATGGATTTGAGTCCAGATCTGGGCTTATTGCCTGAATGAATTTTCTTATTTTCCCTTCCAAGTTCTCTGTTGTTTTCCTTATCTGTGTATTGTAGATGAATTTTGTTTTACATTGTTTCCCTTTAAACATTTGCCAGAATGTTTTTTATCCTGTGTGGTGAATAATTATGTGCACATTATTTCTATTCCTTGCGACATGCCAATTTTATTAATTTGTCTGCTACATTTCTTTTTTCTTTTCATAAAAAAATGGAAGTAGCTCAATTGTTTTACTTCAGCTGCCCTCCAATGTTTGCTTTGACACTTTTTGAGACCACTTGAAATTTTACTATTGTCTCTTCAAGAATAATGAATATTGAGTGCTACTATTGTATCTGTTCAACTGGGCCTTCCCCAAAGAGATATTTTATAAAGGAATCAGATTTGAGATCTTCCCTCAAGCACATGACAGAATACGTTTTGAACATCTAATGTTTCTTACATGATTTACATTAGACATAAATCTCAGTAAGTAGTTATTCACAGCTTGCTTGCTTAATGTAGAATGTAAAATGAATAACTTTTCAAAACCTTCCATCTCAAGGCAGTTTGAAACATGGGAGAAGAATTTGAAAGAAAACAAAGAGCTATACTTCTTTCTTTTTTTTCCTTTTCAGGAAAACTCACAGAAGCTAAATTTAGCTTGATCAAATTGACCTAGTCTTTAACCCTGGCCAACATTACCACAACACACTTCCAACAGACAATAGTTTGCATACCAACACCGCACTGGAAACAGATGTGCATATTGAACAGGCTTTTTTCAGTGATTCTCTGAGAATCAATTTGAGTGATGTACTGAGAGCTCTTTCTTCTTAATTGGGGCATAAATGGCATCTACTTACAATTACAAAAGCTAAACATATTTAAATTTCCTCACCACTATCTCTTCAGCTTAAATGTATGATGTCACAAATCTTTTTTGACCAACATAACAAGATACTGGCCACTGTAAAACCATAGATTGGCATGAACATTGATTTTTTTAAAAATTGTGAACAGCTGGCCTATTTGTGGGCAATGGTTGCAGAGTTTACATCAAAATGTTTGGAATGTTAGCAATCACCTCTTCTATTTCTTTACATAGTCTCCTATAGTTTATCTAACTATTTTGTGTGCATGCTTACTGAAAGCATATAGTTCACTGCTGGAGTTTGTTCATCTGAAGTGCTTTCCTCCACCTTCAAACGCTAATACCATATTTAATTAGTCTTGCTTTCCCTTCCTTTATGGGACACAGAACACAGTATATGAAGAGTTTGGCTAAGTTTTTTTAACATACATTCCTGATTTTAAAAATGATTCCCGTATTTCTTCCAATACTTATCTTTCCTTTATGTTTGATAGCCAAGCAAATGTCAGATTTATTTATAAAGGTACATCTATCACATTCTCTGGCACTGATATTGGAAATAAAATGATAAACAGGTAAGGTGTTGTTTTTCGTAGGGACATATAAATGAATTAAAATGAGGGTTAGGGTTATCTGAAATGGTATAGGGCAGTGGTGGCGAACCTTTTTCGGCTCGCGTGCCAAAAAAGGGGGGGCGCGCTCACGCGCGCTTGCGTGCCCACACCCATTCCCTCCCCCCCCACGCATGCGCACAACACCCCCCCACGCTGCCCTCTGCGCATGCGCACCCCCCCACCCCCGCACAAAGGCTTACCGGAGCCTGGAACGATGAAACCGGCAAACCGGAAGTGCGAAAAAACGCACTTCCGGTTTGCCGGTATGCTGTTTTTTGCACTCCGGAGGGTTCAGGGAAGCTCCCTGAAGCTCCGGAATGCAAAAAACTACAAAACGGACAAACCGGAAGTGCGGAAAAGTGCACTTCCGGTTTGTCCGTTTTGTAGTTTTTTGCATTCCGGAGCTTCAGGGAGCTTCCCTGAACCCTCTGGAGTGCAAAAAACAGCACACCGGCAAACGGGAAGTGTGTTTTTTCGCACTTCCGGTTTGCCGGTGGGAACCCTCACGTGCCGGCTTCTATGGCTCCGCGTGCCACCTCTGGCACGCGTGCCATAGGTTCGCCACCACGGGTATAGGGCTTCCTGCTTGAACAGGGTGTTGGCCTAGAACACAGGTGTCAAACTCGCCACATCACGCCATCATGTCACATTTCACGACATTTTTCCCATTCTTGGAACTGGGATGGGCGTGGCCTGCGCATGATGCATCCGGCCGGTTCACGGGCCGCCAGTTTGATACCTCTAGCCTAGAAGAACATGAAGGTCCCTTCCAACTCTTTTATTCTGTTATAACATTGTCATTTCTCCACTTTTTGGATTTTGGGAAAGTATTTAATTATAGAACAGAGAGTTGTTAAAATAATACTTTTGTTAACAGAACATAATTTCTGATTTATTATTACACAGTGCAGAACATTAAAACAAGAATCCTAAAATGTTTTATGACCCTTGCTATGGTACAAGTTTCCAAACCAGTTAAAAAAGAAATGTCACATGTTTTGCTGAGGATTTTAAAAATCAGTCGCAATATTTGCATTTCAGACCACAAAAAATTGTGGAAAACACTGCAATAAAATTAGGTGAGGTTTTTTTTTTTCAAATTAGACAAATATAGTTTTATCCAAAATTGCCAAGTGTAAAGCCCTATGTTTTTCAAATCTATTATGCTTTAAGAAATTTGGTTTGCCTCTAATTAAGTTTGGTTTAGTGTATGATGGATCCCAGAAGCAGTATAGTCACTCCTTCCATTTTCTGTGGGGTTTTTTTCCCTTTTTTTTAAAAAAATGTGGAAAATTGTAATAGGAACCAGATAAATATTTTATGATGAATAAAATGGTTCCCAGATTACTAATAGAAAACCTCAGATAGGTCCCAAATATGACAAGGCTGTAAAATATTGCTTTAGAAATGTATTTGCTCTGAAACTATTATGAATGACCATCTCTGCTTATTGGATCATCACTCTCAACTAGCTTGGATCTATCTATCCTATAAAAGCATCGTAAGAGGGAATGTTAAAGGATGGCTCCCATCTCCCATGATATAGCATTTGGAGACCTTCATAGCAGCCCTCAAGTTATGGAACAGTAGTCCAATGAGGTTTATGAGTCCCCAACTTTTAGCTTTCTTCAGAATCATTATTCTGGAGAACACTGGTGTTATTGATAGATTATACTTGTTGGTTTTTTAAATTGTAGTTTGATTTAGTGTTTTTTGTTATTTGAGGGGGTTCTCTTCTTTGATATAAATTGCCTACTCTTTGAGTAGGCCAAATAAACAAATATAATATTAAATATTTAATTTTAGAACTCTATAACTCCCTGATTGGAATTTGTGGCTTTGGCTTCTGTAATATATCTTAAATATCTATTTTAATCCATATGATCGGCTCCTTGAAACAATAATCATTAATAGACCTGCATCCAGTGATGCAGGGGACGTGAGGGGACGTGATCTGAACTCAGACTTTCCCTGCCCAAATAATCGTCAGTGCGTCGAAACTACATTAATTTTAGCGCTTGGTTTGAACTACATAGACTATCATCTTTCAGTTAATTTTAAGATTTTAAATTATGTTTACTTCAACAATAAGTCTCTTCTGGGATGGGTTGGATAATGTCAATTGTATTTGGGCTTAGATGCGTATTTAACTATCCGGAAATGTGCCTAAGTAAGAAATGGAAATTTGCCATTCTGTTTTTAATACACGTAATAAGCTCATAAATATGTCTAATTTTTCCATCTGTCTATATATCTGTTTGGCATTTCTTGAGCGTTGGTCTGATTTTGCAAGATTTTTTTTGCTAGTGCTTCTAGTCTTCTGTGGGATGTCTGCTCTTTAGCTTTCTCCAATATGTCCAAAGCCGTTGGCAGTGGGTACTTCTTTAAAAAAATGTTGTTGGTCATTTGTATTGTCCATTGCTCATTCCAGAGGACTATAGAGAAAGCCAGCTCGCAATTATACTACATATAGTTTACTCTTAGTGCCCACTGATTTCCTGATCTAAGAAATTACCATATCTGTTTTAATTGTATCGCTATGGCTTTTTACTTCTCCTTTATTACAGAAATTGCCAAAATTAACATGAATGACAGGAAGTGGGGTTCCCCTCCAAAAAACTAAAATTGTTGGCTGTCACTCTCTTTAAGCTGGCTAATGTTGGATACAATTTCCTATTTGCAGATTAGACCATGAATCTAAGGAAATTCAGACAGAGAATAATTTTTAAGAGGCTTAGAATTTTACTCAAATGTGGTTTTCCCATTCATAGTGAACTAATATTTGTTATATGATTCTTATCCATTTGTACCTTTATGATTTTGGGATTGTTTCAGAACGCCCACACATTGCACTAACTCTGGTTTATATGTTTGGCTTTACTATGGCCCTCACCCTGCATACAGATTTATCCTATGTCATCTCCATATAGCAGTTTATAACCCCTATAAAATGTCATCTGCAATTCTTTTCTTTTCTTTTTAATGTTTTTTTGAGTAACGACGAGAAAGAATTGTACAGGGAATCAAAAATCTAATGAGTTATACATTATTTGACTATTTATAACCAGAAAGCAGTCTCTAACAAGTGTTGGCAATTTTACAGCTAAAAGCCTGGGCTATTGTGCTTTTAAAAGTAATTTATTAAGCAAATAAAACTCCTTGCTGGTAATGGATCCTTTTAAAGCTGTGGCACTGCAAGAGCTTCAGGTCTTCTGCAGCTGTGGAGGCTGTAATCCCTGCATACATCTTCCATGTCTCCTCACTAATATTTTACACTTACATCATAGGTTCACTTATTTGGTTACTTTTATGCCCGTTATGATTAGATTGTAACCAGACATTTAGAATGAAAGTGGTTGGAAGATGTGATTTTTGTTTACTTGGTGAAGATTTAAATCTCTGTATTATGAGATTGAAAGTCAAGTGATGCAATATAACTTGGAGAAGAAAAAATTGAAAGCCAAGTGAAGGGGAGAGATTTTATTTCAGTAAAACTGATTAAATAATCTAGGTTGTGGCAGAGCACATTGCCATGCAATGAAGTTTCTCCAAATATGAAACTGATTTACTTAAGAGGTTGCTAGCAGAATGGCATATTTATATCTGATCTTTGTGTCAGGCTTGTTGCTACATTAAGAACTTGGAAGTGTGTGGTCATCCTGTTCTCCTTGAGTGAATAAAGTGTGCTTTGTGATTTTGTGAATATTCAGTCCTCATTGTTAATTGCAGGAGAAAAAGAAAAATATGAAATCAGAGATTTAAGCAGAGAAAAGGGAATCGGTCCTATTAGTTTTTTTTAAAAAAACTACTAATAGTTTTTTTTAATTTTTTTAATTTTTTTAATTAAATACACAAAACTATACAACAATACGACAGTGACATACACAACAACATATGAACATTTTGGGCTTTTCTGTTTAGCCCCTAACTCCAATAAGCTATCCTCGGAACTTTACATAATTTAAGTTACTTTTTTTTTACCATAATAAACAACTATATCCGTATTATCTATATAGCCTTTTAAATCTATAGTTTTTACTTATATTAATATAAATATACCGTGTTACATTTAATGAATTTTTACACACAAATATCTTATATTATTCATAGTTGGCAGATATACATTTTATACATTCCTTCTTTTTCTTAACCAATCATAAAATTTGTTCCATATTATATAAAAGTCTGATTCTTGTTTATCCTTTAATTCCTTTGTTAATTTTCCATCTCAGCGCAGTCCATTATCTTTCTAATTATGTCCTCCTCTGTAGGCGTTTCACTGTTTTTCCAGAACTGCGCGTATATAATCCTAGCTGCCGTTAGAATGTGAATAGTAATGTATTGGATATCTTTCTTAACTCTTGGTTCAATGATGCCTAACAAGAAAAACTCGGGTTTATTAGAAAATTCTTCCTGGGTTATTTCTTTAATCCACTTCCCTATAATGGCCCAGTAGCTCTTAGATTTCTTACAGGTCCACCAGGTATGATAGTATGTGCCTATTTCTTTTTTGCATTTCCAACATAAGGCAGATGAATTCTGCGAAATCCTTGCAATTCTTGTCGGTGGAAGGTGCCACCTATAAAACATATTGCACTGGTTCTCCTTGAAGGCCACTGACATAGTCATCCGCCAATTTGTCATCCAAGTTTCTTCCCATTTATCTAAAACTATTGAATATCCAAAGTTTTTGGCCCATCTCAGCATTGGTTCTTTTACTATCTCCTCTTCTAATTTATATTTTATTAAAAATTTATAAATTTTTCCAATCAAATTATCTTCCGGCCCCAGAAATCTACTAATCTACTAATAGTTTTATGGGAGCTATATACAGTATTACACCTATGTCCCAGTTTCAATGTTTAGATCTGAAATGTCTCCACCCAATCTTTCCCTAATTATGGAAGCAGCAAGTTCTAGGTTCACTATCCTAAATCCAATTCTAGAGCAATGTAGGAATCTCATTTCTATACAAGCCAGCATAGATGGCCAATTACTTTAAAATTAACTACTTTGACAATAGACCTCCAGGCAGAATCAAGCAAATGTAAATATTTCACATTTTTGTTTAATAATAATAATTATTAAACATTTTTGTTTAATAATAATAATAATAATAATAATAATAATAATAATAATAATAATAATAATAATAATAATAGTAATCAATGCCAAATCCGGCGAAACAACTGGCCGCTGTGATACAATTGTATAATAATAATAATATATTATTATTATTATTATTAATAATAATAATAATAATAATAATAATAATAATAATAATAATAATAATAATAATAATAATAATAATAATAATAATAATAATTAATAGTAAGCTATTATTACTATATAATAGTAATAATAGCTTACATCCTGCGATGGTGCCTAGATTCTTGGGAATGAATATGAAGGTCAACATCAGCTAAAGAACGGTCAGATGCAATTTCACATTATTGTGTATGTAATAGTAATAATAATAATACCTGGCAATGGTTAAAAACAGGAAATTTGAAGAAAGAGACAGAGCTGCACAAGACCAAGCTTTAAGAACAAATGCTTACAAAATTAGAATTGAGAAAACAGCAACAGACAGCAAGTGCTGCCTCTGGAAAGAAGCTGAAGAAACAGTGGACCACCTGCAAGATAATCACAGAGACTGACTACAAACAAGTATGACAAAGTAGCAGCAATGATGCCTTGGATTGTCTGCAAGAAATACAGCTTACAATCTTGTGTTGTCTTTTGAAACAACAACATCTGCCTATCCCAGGTTCTTGGGAAGGACTTGATAGGTGGATAAAAATGCCAAATCCTGTCTAAACATATGGCTGGCTGTGCAACCAACCAGATTGCATAGTCTGCCATATGTTATTAAATTTGCATTCCTCTTGACTCTCAATGATTCACAACAATAAAACAAAACAAAAAAGACAAATCAATTGACCATTAAACAAAGAGAAAAGACGGGAAGGGCAATGAAGCAAGGGGGTCTCACTCTCCACTGTGAAAGCAGTAGTTTCTTAATTTTGTCATGCATATCCAATTTAATCCTCAAAATTATATGATTTCTTCATTGTTTGATGCTTTTTTTCTCTCTTTAAAAAAATCTTTCTTACACAAAAAGCAACTTGTCAGTTAATTTGGAATTCTTCTACAGCAGGGGTGTCAAACTGGCGGCCCGCGGGCGGGATGTGTCACGTGCAGGCCACACCCACTCCAGCTCTGCGAAGGGAAAAACCTCGCAATACATCGCGTGATAGCAACGTGACGCCACAAAGTTTGACACCCGTGTTCTATAGTATTACATTATCCCAAAATAATAAAACAGTTGTTTTTACCATTCTGTGACATATCTATAATATACTACAGTATTTTATTTTTAACAGCACAAATTGTGTTTAGGGAAAAGATCAGATTGAAAAGTGTATTGCTTATTTGTGTATTTCCACGTGCTACCATGTTTCCCCAAAAATAAGACATGTCCCGAAAATAAGCCCCACAGGGCTTTTCGGGACATGCGTTGAAATAAGCCACCCCCAAAAAATAAGCCCCCCCCAACTACTTCCGGGGAAAGGGAGGAACATGCCAGGAGCCGCTCTTTTTGCGGCGGACTAGCTCGGCTCCTCTGGGCTCTGCCTACGGCAATTTAAAATGCGCTTCTGCCCGTGAGGAAGAGGGGGCGAGCATCGATCCCTGCCTCCGCGCAGGCAGGAGCGCATTTCAAAAGGCTGCCAAAGGCAGCCCAGAGCAGACAAGCCAGTCTAGCAAGTGAGGGAGGCGGCGGCAAGAGGCGGAGCCGGAAGGGACGGCGACAAGGAAGTTTTGCTTCTCAAGCCCTGCGCTCATTTGGGCATTTCAAACTGACGTAGGCAGAGGCTCACTGCCTACTGGCTCGCCTGCTCTGGGTTGCATTCGATAGCATTTTAAAACACATGCTTCTGCCTGCGAAGAACAGGAGGCAAGCATCGCAGGCAAAACGCATCCCTTCATTGCAAGCAAAATGCATCCCTTCAAAACGCTTCGAAGGAGTTTGGGGTTTTGGATGGGGGATGGGGTGGGGCATCCCTGTCACCGCCGCCTTCCTCACTCGCACCACGCTGCACTGCCCCATCCCCCGCCCAAAACCCCGAAACTCCTTCGAAATGTTTTGAACCCTGCCTGCGATGAACCCAGAGCAGGCGATCCAGTCTCCTGTAACTTTGGCTCTTCGGCTTCAAATCCAACCTGGAAAGCACCCACTCTGGACGAGCATCTAGGACGCACATCTCACACTGGGACAGGGCTTGGCTTGGCAGGGCGGGCGGGGCGAGGCAATCGTCCTCCTCCCCGACGCTTCTGGATTTGGAAGCCGAAGAGCCGAAGAAGTTTGGGGGAAAGAAAGACTTCTGCTGCTTCTGCTTTTGATTGCACGGAAGGAAAGCAGCAGAAGTCTTTTTCTTTCCTACAACCTTCTTCGGCTCTTCGGCTTCCAAATCCAGAAGTGGCGTGGAGGAGGACGATCGGCCAGCCCTGCCAAGCCAAGCCCCAGCGCGAGACGTGCGTCCTACCTGGGACTTGTCCCGGTACCTTGGTTGCATTCCTATGGTGTTCTCTCCATGGCAGCCCGTTCTAAAAGAGAACGTCTTGCAAGTTGTACAATATTGTATGCCGCCGTGAGTCCTTAGGGAGTAGGGTGGCATAGAAGAACCTAATAATAAATAAATAAATAAATAAATAGTAAGTTCAAACTTCTTGAATTCACAAGACGTTCTCTTTTAGAACGGGCTGCCCTGGAGAGAACACCGTAGGAACGCTACCGAGGTACTGGGACAAGTGTCTGGTAGGACGCACGCCCCGCACGCCCTGCCAAGAGAGACGCACCACTTACTGGAGGTTTCACAGCTCCGTGGTCTCTCGGCTTGTCTGTTTGCAAGGTTTTTTCCCTAAACAGACTAGCCGAGAGACCACGGAGCTGCCAAACCTCCAGTAAGTGGTGCGTCTTGCGCCCCGCCCTGCCAAGCCCCAATGCGAGATGCGCGTCCTACCTGACACTTGTCTCGGTACCTCCCCGTCACGTTCCTCGGTATTGTCTCCAGGGCAGCCCGTTCTAAAAGAGAAGGTCTCGTGAGTTCAAGAAGTTTGAACTCGCGAGATGTTCTCTTTTAGAACGGGCTGCCCTGGAGACAACACCGAGGAATGCGACGGCGGTACCGGGACAAGTGTCTGATAGGACGCGCGCCCCACCCGCCCTACCAAGAGAGACGCATCACTTACTGGAGGTTTGGCAGCTCCGTGGTCTCTCGGAGGCAGCTCCTCTGTCTGCAAGGTTTTTTTCCCTAAACAGACTAGCCGAGAGACCACGGAACTGGTGAGATTTGAATCGCTGACCTGCGGATCACAGTCAGCTAAAGTGACCTGCAGTACTGCCTCTAACCGCTGCGCCACCTCGGCTTTTAAAATATTAAAATTTTAATTTGTATATTAAACAGAGTTAAGGAGATGCAGTGTTAATCAACCCTTTCTTTAATTGTGATAGTATCAGATGCATAATAAAATTATCCTCCTCACTTTTTCCTGGCCTTTCTAAAAGAAGCCCCTGGCATCTATAGTAAATTGTAGCTCAGCATCTACATAATAGGTTGCTTAGACAACAAGGTCTCAAGAGTGCTTACTGAAAGAGATTAAACTGTAATTTAACTGGCCTGTGAGTAAGAGGGAAGGAAAGAAAAGATTTGTGGTTTTCATAAAGCAGGGGGAAAAATACATGGGGGCTGGTGTTTATAGCTTAGAGGCTCTTTTGCCATCTTGACACAAAACAATTTTATTTTTAGCAGGCTTTGGTTTTACAATGGTGCCTTATCAATCCCACAATCCTGTTCAGTGAAATAATTGGTCTGAACTAGTCTGAAAGTACCAAAATTCACAAAAAGTTTGGAACAAAAGCTTTAAACTTCCCCATGTAGAAATTAACAGAAACAAATGATACTCATCTCAGAAGTATAAATTTAGGGAAGCATTTTACAATTCTGTGTTTCTGAACAAAAGATCAGTTGAACAGAAAGTAAAATAATATTCTTTTGTTTGAGTTCAAAAATAGTTTGTGTGCATGTTTTTTTTTTAAAAAAAACTTCGCCTTATCAGCCCAGCTATTAAATATTGTGCCTTAACTGTTATCAGTCTCCGATCAGCACAGTTAGTGCATTTTACTTTCCAAGGAAGTGCACTTTGAGCCAGCTGGAGCAGGAAAAATGTAGGAGCTGGAGAAAGTCATAATTGAAACAGGCGACTGCTCTAGTACAGACAGGAAATAAAAGGAAGACTGGACCTTCCAGTGGATTAAATTAGATGTTTCAAATTCAGACAGTATGAGAGAGAGAGAGAGAGAGAGAGAGAGAGAGAGAGAGAGAGAGAGAGAGAGACTTATTTAGAATTTTTAAAAAGGTAACAGTAAGTTCATTCAGATGAATGCCTCCTCTTTCTGAATCTCCCCTCCCCTTTCCTTCCTAACACATGTATTTGCTGAAGTCTGTCTTGATGCACTGTAGGGGAGAAATTGCACAGGGGCCTCTTTTTGCTAAAAGAGCTGCAGAATGCTTTGGTAAAAATATTTGCTTTTTCGGTCCTTGCATACCTTTCACTTCGTTACCATCCTCCATGTAACTTTTATGAGGCATTATTCAAGATTATAGAGATTATTAGAGTTGGAAGGGACCTTGTAGGTCATCTAGTCCAACCCCCGCTCAAGCAGGAGTTCCTACACCATTTCGGACAAATGGCAGTCCAGTCTCCCTTTGAAAGTCTCAAGTGTTGGAGCTCTCACAACCTCCGCAGGCAAGCTGTTCCACTGGTTGATCGCTCTCACCGTCAGAAAGTTCCTCCTTATTTCCAGGTTGAATCTCTCCTTGGTCAGCTTCCATCCATTATTCCTTGTCTGGTCTTCTGGTGCCCTGGAAAACAACCTGACCCCCCCTCCTCTCTCTAGAGGAGCAAGACACCATGTAAAACAATGTTTCTCAATCTTGTCAACTCTAGGATGTGTGGATTTCAACTCCCAGAATTACCCAACCAGAAAGCCAGATAGGGAATTCTGGGAATTGACATCCGGACATCTTAAAAGTTCACAAATTTGAGAAACACTGTCTTAAACAATGTCATACATGGAAACAGAAATAAATATGCTATTAAAACACCATGCAGCACATTGTTTTAACGTGTATCATATTACACAGATTTATATATTTAAAAGGGATTTTCCAAGCAGTCTATCTTCTTCCTTCCCCTAATTGTTTTCTTTTCATTTTCTTTGTTGGTAATGAAGAAGAAGCAATTACATAATTGAGGCTGGAGGCTCAAAAGCAGGAGATCGTGAGTTCGAGTTCTGCCTTAGCCATGAAAGCCAGTTTGGGTGACTTTGGGCCAGTCACTCTCTCTCAGCCCAACCCACCTCGCAGGGTGGTTGTTATGGGAAAAATAATAGGAGGAAGGTGTGTTGGACACATTCGCCGCCTTATTTGTAAAAAAAAAATAAAGGTGGGATTATAACAAAATTAATAATTTTGCTTCAGCTTTTTAAGTCCACCTTGATAACTCTAATTCTTGTGTATTTAAGAATTTCAGTCTTCCCATGGCAACTTTAAAATGCTGTTTTCTTCATATAGTACCAATCCCTTCCTTTCCTGCCCCACTAAAACAGATGGATTGTTTCTAAACTGCTGTCAACATAGTTTTCCCCCCCTCTATGTTTCTGTGAGTGTGTGTGTGTGTGTGTGTGTGTGTTGTGGTCAGCATCAAGAAGCCATGTCTGTCTTCTCTGTGACTTTATAACTAATCCTAGAATGCCATCATAGAAAAAATGGAAAGCCTGAATTAAAATACTGCTCTTGTTAAATGATGAAATGCCTTTGCCTCAGGCTTGAAACCTAGAATTGTTTGATTGATTGCAAAACTTTACATACTGTTTGATTCACCAGACTTTAGAATGTCTGAACAAACTGTTTGTACAAAATAATTTGTAGTCCCTTCTACTTTTGCTTATGTCAGAAAATAGGATTGTGCTAAAATACCGCATTCCCAGGCTCACTCAGATGGCCCAATTTGAATCCGTGAACATCCAGTGAGTATATTGAAGAATATCTCACTTAATTATTGGTGACATTAAGTACTTCGTGGATAGAAGGTTGCAGGTGGAATCTGGATTTCCACCTATTCTGTCCCATTGTATTCCCATACATTTGTTCTTAAATTCTCTTCTATATTTTGAGATAATGCAAAAGATGGTCACACTGGGAACAAACAATGCCCCAGGCCAGGTAGCTTCTATTGGCACGTACTGTATTTACTTAAAAGCTCACCTTCCTTGCAGAATCAGAATCTAGAAATCAGAAGTTCTTTATTTTGAAATAAGCAATATATTTATAATATAAATATATACAGCTAAGACAGTATATAATATTATATGTTACATATAATGTAAAGTTATAATAGATGATGATGATGATGATGATGATGATGATAATAATAATAATAATTGCATAATAATAAATATATAAATATATCAATGTAATATTAAATGTATAGATAGGGACTCAGGACACTCGCCACTGGAGTTACTTGACAGAATAAGAAGATCTCATTCCCCATGCTGTCTTATCTCCTTGATTCTAAGTTTTCTATAATTTGTAAAATTTTAATTGTTTTTGTATTTGTTTTTTGTACTTTGTAAACCACCCAGAATCACCTTCTCAGAGAGATGGGTAGCATATAAATTTAATAAATAAATAAATAAATCTATTTTCAGAATTGCAGTATTTAGGGATTAGAAATAAAAGCTTGAGGAGAAAGGGAAAGGAAAACAGAAGAAATTATTGCAGAGAAAGTGTCTTAAGAAAATACATTGCTTAGGAAAAGGAGAAAAATGTTGAGAAGTAAAGTAGCAGAATGAGAGAGAGAAAACATTGACAAAAAGCACAGTTGTCTAGCTAAATCACCTCAGTCTCCACTATCATCCTTGGGAACATCTATATACCTGGATGAATTAAAAAGCAAAAGATGACCTGGTGTCAGTGCTAGCATCACTTTTATTTACAAAAATGTCTTAGGCATGAAATAGATGCTATGAAATTTCTTTTAATATAAAAAAATATAGGAAACTGTAGCCCAGTGCTCTGGTGTTGGATATGTGCCTATGTGGCCAAGGAAAGGAAATTAATGACAAGCAAGGAAGAGAATGCCTGACAGGGTAGAAGTACATTTTTATAAATTAATATTTTATAATTGGGGAATTCCCCTACCAACTACTTTATGAATGGAGAAGTCCTCCAAGCATCTATTTTCCATTATTACTGCAACATGTTTTCAAAATTGATTTTGGCCCCTTGTCAAATCACATAGCGGTATCTAATCTGGAGGTGGGGAAAAAGAGCAGTCATTAATATTGGGTAGATTGAGTCCTCATTTGTTTCCAATGGGAAAGTAATTTCCCCTCCCAAAATGCAATGAACCCAGCAGGGTTTTAGGCATATCAGAGGAGTCCAAGACTTCTGCATATTATTTATATTGTTTGTGATTTGGAAATTCAATCTCAGCAAGATTTGTTTACCTTATGTAGAGTGGATAAAATGTATTAAATTTTTTGTTTATGTTCAAAGATTTTGGTTGTATTAAATGTTATATCTGAACGTGCCACAAAAGTTGGAATGGAAAAGCTGGATTCAAAAAGGAGAATCCATATATAGCTCAATGCCATGTTACCAAATCCATGGCGGATAGTCAGTTTGAAAGTAGATCTCCCAAATTCATGTTTGTTTAGGAGTACAGGGATTAGCTTAAATTCCCTTGAATTTTATTTTTCAAGAATAGCATACACAAGATGACTTGTTGGCTTCCTTGATTAATAAAATAGCTGCATTGCTAATAGTTTTTTTTATTAGTATAATATACAAACATATCATTTCAACAGTAAAAAGAATTCTCAGCACTTTCTCCCTTGGCTGTGCAAGCTAGCATAGCAAAAATAAGCTCTGTAAGAAAGAAACTCAGATGTTTATTTTTTTTATTTCTATTAGTGTGAGAGGAATTTCCTCTGTGGTGGAGTAATTCATGAGCAATAAGCAAATGAGCCTGGGAAGGAGGAAGATAAAGGGGAAATAACACATGTGAACAACATTGCTGTTCACTGACCCTTCTTTCTTTCTTTCTTTTTCTTTCTTTCTTTCTTTCTTTCTTTCTTTCTTTCTTTCTTTCTTTCTTTCTTTCTTTCTTTCTTTCTTTCTTTCTTTCTTTCTTTCCTTCCTTCCTTCTTTCTTTCTTTCTTTCTTTCTTTCTTTCTTTCTTTCCTTCCTTCCTTCCTCCCTCCCTCCCTCCCTCCCTCCCTCTCTTTTTCTTTTTTTCTTTTTTTCTTTCTTTCACTAGCTGCTGGTAGATAATTCTATTTCTAATAACACCTGTTTAAGAAAAAACTGTTTTTGGTCTTGTGAAACTAAAGTTTTGAGTTACGAGTGAGTGTGGTGGTTTGTTCTTAATTCAGATATTAATTTAGGCATGAATTTGACCATGCAATTGTATCTTGGGCTTAGTGCGCCTTTTATTGGACACTACTTTGCCTGTAGCAGACATCAGGGAGTTCTACTTTTCTATCACTCAGATAATAGAATCTCTTGTTTCTGAGTTCAACTTGTAACATCTACAGCAGCTGGAATTTATATGGAGACTTATTAAATAAAACAGCAGTAGCCAGTTCCCTCCTACTGCCTCATACTTGGAAGTAAAGTACCTGAACTTTTCCAAATGTGCTTGGCCTTTTGTACTTTAATCTGCATCTCTGTATTTCATCTTCCTTGTGTTTGACAGTTTGTGACCTCAGAGTAATTTATTATTCCTTTTATTACTACTTAAGATCATGGTAATTGAAAGGATTTATTTTTATGATTATGAGTTAGTAAAGGATGATTAATATACAACCCAAAGATCGTGCCATAAAAGTGAAAGACATTAGCATCAGTTTTGTGAAGTTGTAAAGTTTCTGCCTGGAGTTTTGTTTTCCATGTTTGTGATAAATCACATTGGAATTGTTCAGAACAGGAAGAAAATAGGGGGAATATTTACATAATAGTATTTTTTTTCTATTTTGCAAGCCATTCCATATACTATATTACTTTTGTTCTTAAATTACATATTTGTAATATAGATAAGTGAGCCAGTTTGATTTAAAGGTAAAAAGCTAGAAACTCCTCTCTCCCCCCCCTTCTCTTTCTCCCTGCCTGTCTCTCCCCATCAAGCTTGGTGGAGTACAGGTAGTCCTCAACTTACAACAGTTCATTTAGTGACATTCAAAGTTACAATGTCATTGAAAAAGGTGTTTTATGACAGTTTTTCACACTTACAACCATTGCCGCATCCCCATGGGCATGTGATCAAAATTTGGATGCTTGGCAACTGGTTCATACTTACGACTGTTGCAGTGTCCCGGTCTTATGTGATCACCTTTTGCAACCTTCTGACAAGCAAAGGCAACGAGGAAGCCAGATTCACTTAACAACCATGTTATTAACTTAACAACCGCAGTGATTCACTTTAACAGCTTGGCAAAAAAAGGTCGTAAAATGGGGCAAAATTCATTTAACAACTGTCTCACTTAACCAACAGAAATGTTGGGCTCCATTGTGGTCCTAAGTCAAGGACTACCTGTACGTTGCAGCAAGTGTTCTTCAAACTTGTCAGAATTAAAGAGTGATGTTTTCCATTCTTTATAGTCTTCATCAAAATAATCCAGGTGGCAATTCCAAGTAGGTTTATATTCCCAGAAATTCCATTATCTGTGCCTATTAATGGGCATGATCTTTCACAGTGAAAAGATGTTCCAAAGGCACTTTAGGGATGTTTTAATTTTGATTGATTGATTGATTGATTGATTGATTGATTGATTGATTGATCTGATGCATCAGGAGGGGTTCAAATGCACATGATAGAAAAGGTGATGATTCATATTGTAGTGACTGCTAGGAGGAGATTGGGACTCTTCAGAAGTTTTGGGCATAACTGTAATGGAATATCTTTCATTTCTATGGTGTTAGTGTTATATGTGTGTGTGTATAATACTCAACACTATTACCTTTCAGTGTAAGCATAATTATGTAAATCACATAAAATGTGAAAAGTGGTGAGCAAATAAAAATTAAAGGGCAGGAGACAGAGTTACCAGATGGACTTTTAGATAATTATTTTTAATGACAATTATGGCTTTGTCAATTGATATGATCAATATGCCACAAACCACCTAATATACTGCAGTTGCAGAAGTCTTTTTTTTTAACTACATTTTGGTAAAAATTATACTGTTCTAGATTAGTGCATTGGAAGAAGAAGCATCAATAACCTATGCCAGTGGTCCCCAACCCCTGGTCCACGGGCCGGTACCGGTCCGCAGAACAAATGGTACCGGGCCGCCCTGCTACTGCGTCTTCTGTGCAGCGGCAGCGGCGGGTCCTGCGACTTTTGCGAGTCCTGCGAGTCCCGATAATAAGCGCAGGGACGGGACTCCTGCGTCTGCCGACGTGCCCCGGCCCAGCTGATCGGCGTTGGGGCGGGGCTTCTGTGCGCGGCTCATCAGTATTGAAAGTAACGTGAGATTGTTTTGATTTAATAATCAACGCGACGCCGCAAACCACCCCCCCCAGTGGGCCGCGGAAAAATTATCAAAGTTGACCGGTCCACGGCAATAAAAAGGTTGGGGACCACTGACCTATGCTATGTTGATGACACCACTATAAAAGCTAAAAATATAAATAACTTTAAGTACTAGTCAAGAAACACAATGAAACAATTAGAGCAAAGAAAAGAATAGAGAACAAAATAATAACAACAGGTACAGCAACCAGCCTTAGATTTGATAATAACAATTTTGAAATGATGGATAGTTCCTGCCTTTTTGGACCAACTTATCAAGAGTAAAGGCACCAACAATTAATAAACATGCTGAAGACTAGCAATTGGTAAAGTAGCAATGAAGGCCCTAGAAAAAATATTAAGATTTCAGGATGTGTCTCCACCTACAAAGATCAGTATCATGCAGGAAATGTTTTTTTCCTGTAACACCCTATGGAAGCAAACTTTGAAGAAGCGGAATAGAAAGAGTATTGATGGTTTTGACATTTAGAGTTGGAGAGGACTCTTGCAAAGATCGGGGACAGCGGAGAAAACAAACAAATTTATCATTGAACAAATCAACCCAGTGTATTCATTCAAGGCGCAAATGAACAGATTCATATTAACCCATTTTGGACACATAGTGTGAATATCTAGCTCTACAGGTATTGAAGCCAGCTAACTTTGCAACCAATAAACATGATTGCAGTTTGGCTCCGGTAGTAGTTAATATGTATTATTATTATTATACAGAAACATAATAAAAGATAATATATTATCCTTATCAGAGGAAAAAATTATAGAAAGAAAAACTAGATTAGTATAATGAACTATCCACCTAATCCACATAGGAAATATGCTTTCCTGACATGCCTTGGTTAACATATCACAGTTGAAAGTAAGCTATTTTTCCACAAATAATGGGAAAATAAGATTTTTTTTAATGGAATGAAACATGGCCCGTTGACAAGAAATAACCTACCCTCTTCATATTTGTATATATTCTTTTGCCCTCCAGGTATACTTACAATTACAGAAATAGAAATCTAAGTAGTATAAATTAATTACTGGAGAAAGTGTTCACATGTGAAATTGCTTTGTGTCTGTCTCTTATCTTGGGTCAAGGGAGAAAATATTTACTATTTTTCCTGAGATAATTTTTTAAAATGTCATTGAAGAAGGTGTCCTGCTCAGAGGAAAGCAGGACACCTTCTTCAATGAAATTTTTAAAAATTACCTCAGGAAAAATAAAGTAAATATTTTCTTCCTTGACCCAAGATAAGAGACAGACACATGTGAACACTTTCTCCAATAATTAATTTCCTCTGAGCGTATGTTTAGAGCAGTTAAACAAGCTTTCTTGATGAGCCAATGACATTGGAGAACAGGTGACCTACATTTTTGCAAAAACAGCTGGAAAGAAAAATCATATAGAAGCAGTTAAATTGGGTCTATGTCATACAGACTTTTAACTTTCACCCTTAAATAACTCTAGAAATCAATGATGAAACACCATCTATACAAACTGGTGAAAATATAGAAGCATATCAATGATTCTGTGCCCAGTTTTATGAACATGTTCATTTTACAATTCTGTGCTGTCTTATGATTATGCTAATATATTCATTCCCTGTCAGAAGTTTTCCTGTACATATTTAAAGTTTTGGCCACCAGTCAGTTTTGGTGGTTTCAGTTCAGGAAATCAGCTTTCCTGCTCTCAGAGGCAGGAATTCAAGCTTTTCATTATTCACCTTGGAAGGATGCATACTGTTTTCCCTGTTTGCTATCTTTCTGTTGAGCTTTTCACATCAGCTCATTTATCTTTCAGGTGCTATAATCATTGACCCTCAATCAGTATTACATTATCCAAAACAGGCAATTATCCACATTGTCACTTTTGCATTTGCTCTTTTGACCTGCAGGTCACAAAGGCCTAGTGTAACTGAATCCCACAAAACTATTCCCTTACCTGTCATATAAATAGTCATCCTGGCAAAATGAGACCCATGGGGGCTTTTGCTGAAGTGTTGAGAAGCCCAATCTAACTCGATCTTCATTCTGCTCTTCAAGGAATGTAGTACCCTTCTGGCACTGGATCAGAATAATGCAAAATTCCAATTTTGAATCTTTAAAAAATTGAGTTCCCCGGTGCTTATAAATGCTTCTTTGTGGTCTACTTTATTGAAATTTCCATTTAGCTTCTCCATCTGTTTTCTGTGTTTGCCTCCCTTCCTAGAGCAAGAATGATACCTTTCATCTTCATTTGTGGATGTGAAGTCATAAAACTGTCTGGATTATTTCTGTTTTATTTATATTAATACAACTTCTTTAACAGATTTAAGGTTAATTTTAATTCCCCAGTTCATTTATTTTAAATGAAGAAAATAGTAGTGTTCCAAAAAAGCATTTTATATTAATACTATGTTGCCCGCAAATTACCATCATCTGAAAAAATTATTTAGTATCATTTTTTCTCTGTTTAACCTAGTAATAGTAATAACAGTTTTGACTTACAATATTTTGAAGGCATTATCTTAAACATTTTAAGGGGGGGCGGGAATGGCATTTTTCAGTGCTAGTGACTTGTAATATTTTCAGATATTTCTCTGCCTCACAGTTTCCAATAGGCAGGGTATTTGGTTGCTTAACATCTATAATGAAGTGAATAATCTTTCATTTGGTAAGCTGATCCACTGATTGATTGTTCTCACTGTAGAGAAATTTATCCTTAGTTTTAGGATCTCTCTTTAATGATCTTCTACTCGTTATATTTTGTCCTGACCTCAGGTGCTTTGGAAAAAAAGTCAACCTCTTGTGAGAGCCACTCAAGTATTGGAAGACAACTATCATGTCACCCCTAATCCTTCTCTTTGATAGGCTAGACCAGGGGTAAGCAAAGTTGGGCTCTTCTATGACTCATGGTCTTCAACTCCCAGAATTTCTGAGCCAATCATGCTAATTTAGGAATTCTGGGAGTTGAAGTCCATGAGTCATAGAAGAGCCAACTTTGTCTACCCCTGGGCTAGACATACCTAATTCCCTTAACTGTTCATCATACAGTTTTGCCTCCAGACCCCTTATAATTTTTGCTACTCTTCTCTGCACTCTTTCTAGGGCCTCAGCATCTTTTTTGCAATTGTGGTGACCAGAACAGTATTCCAAATACGACCTCACTAGTGCAGCATAGAGCAGTACTATCACTTCTCAGGATCTTGATGCTATCCGTTTATTGATGCATTCTAGGAGTGCATTGGCTTTTTTGGCAGCTACAGCACACTGCTGGCTCATACTTAAGTAGTGGTTCACTAGGACAGCTATATCCGTCCCACAGTTTCTACTGTTGAGCCAGGTACCACCTATTCTATACCTATGCATTTGGGGGTTTTTTCTGCCTAAGGGCTGGACATGACTTACCGTATTTTTCGGAGTATAGGACGCACCTTTTTACTCCCAAAAAGGGGGTCAAAAAGTGGGTGCGTCCTATACACCGAATGCAGCCCCCAACCCCCCCCAGCCCCCACTCTTCGGAGGTTTTCCCCGCCGCCCGCCGCTGCCTCCGCCACCGCCGCTTGCCCCCGCCGTCCCCGCTGTTGCTTGCCGCCGCCACCACCGCTGCTTGCCCCCGCCACCCATTCCTGAGCTAGAATGAAATCTAGCACCCCAGTCATTTCGAGGTGCCACCGCTCCGCTTCGATCCCCACCGCTGCCCGCTTGCGAGCGAGCGGGCATACGAGCAGGCAAGGCGCGTCGACAGGCAGGTGTCTTGGAAGCGCCGAGGGCAGCACGCGCGTCCGGGATGCCCCTCTCGCTTAGCCGGCAGCAGCGGGCGCAGCGAGTTCCGTTCCCACGCGCGTCCCCGGCGCTTGCTGTGGCGACGCTGTTTTCTCTGAGACCTTTGTCTACTGCTCCTTCTCCGAGACAAAGGTCTCGGAGAAAACAGCGTCGCCACAGCAAGCGCCGGGGACGCGCGTGGGGACAAAACTCGCTGCGCCCGCTGCTGCCGGCTAAGCGAGAGGGGCATCCCGGACACGCATGCTGCCCTCGGCGCTTCCAAAACACCTGCCTGCCGCCGTGCTTCGCCTGCTTCCTCAGCTGCTCTTCTCTAGCGAGCGCTCTTTGGCCGGGAAAACCAGGAGCCGCCGCTTTCGCCGCAGATCTGCTCAGCTCAAGTTGCAGCCCTTGAACTTCAGGAGGGAACTGGCTGCGAGACCGGGAGGACTTGTGGACTTCAACTCTAGCTAGCATGACTGGAGGAGGAATTCTGGGAGTTGAAGTCCACAAGTCTTAAACTTGCCAAGGGGGTGCAAGGGTCTTCAAACTTGTGGACTTCAACTCCCAGAATTCCTCCTCCAGTCATGCTAGCTCAGGAATTGGAGTTGAAGTCCACAAGTCTTAAAGCTGTCAAGTTTGAAGACCCCTGGGTTAGGGGTGCAAGGGTCTTCAAACTTGGCAAGACTTTTTACAACCATGTACACTTTTTACAAACTTCAAACTTGACAGCTTTAAGACTTGTGGACTTCAACTCCCATTCCTGAGCTAGCATGACTGGAGAAGGAATTCTGGGAGTTGAAGTCCACAAGTCTTAAAACTGTCAAGTTTGAAGTTTGTAAAAAGTGTACATGGTTGTAAAAAGTATACATGGTTGTAAAAAGTATTCTGCTACACTGGTATTTTATTAAATAATATATTACTACACCATTTGGTTCAGAATACTTTTTTCCTTGTTTTCCTCCTCTAAAATCTAGGTGCGTCCTATACTCAGGTGCGTCCTATACTCCGAAAAATACGGTATCTCACCACTAAACTGCATCTTGTTGGATAGGGCCCAATGCTCAAGTGTGTCAAGATTCTTCTGATCTTGTGTCTATCTTCTAAAGTGTTGGCAATTCCCCCCAGCTTGGTGGTGTCTGAAAATTTGATGAGTTTCCCCTTCTATCCCCTCCTCTAAATCATTTCTGAAGATGTTGAAGCCCTTGACCTATGACCACAATTGAGCCCAACATTTCTGTTGTTAAGTGAAACATGTGTTAAGTGAATTTTGCCCGATTTTATGACTTTTCTTGCTACAGTTGTTAAGTGAACCACTGAAGTTGTTAAGTTAGTAACATGGTTGTTAAGTAAATCTGGCTTCCCTATTGACTTTGCTTGTCAGAAGGTCATAAAAGATGTTCACATGATCCCAGTACACTGCAAGCATCATAAATATGAGTCAGTTGCCAAGGGTCTGAATTTTGATCACATGACCATGAGACTGCTGCAACGGTCATAAGTGTGAAAAACGGTCATAAGTCACTTTTTAAAAAATCCTGTTGTAACTTTGAACAGTCACTAAATGATCTGTGGTAAGTTGAAAATTATCCATATTAGGCTGTTCTGCCCCAGCTACGGACCACAAAGAACGCAGCACACACAAAGTCTGTACAAACCTTAGTTTACTAATTAAGGACTACTAATGAGCTCTCTTAGTAGTCGTCAAACACAAATACAGTTTAAAGCAGTCTTTTCTGAACATCAGCTGTTAATTCAATTTCATTAACAGCCAGCACGAGTCCACGAAATAATAACTCAATTCTGAGTAAACAGTCTTGTAGATAACAGCAATCTTACAATGGTTGGCAAAATGCCCAGAAGCAATTTGCAGGAAAAATGCCAAGAGAAAGAACAAGAGCCGATCAGACGTTTCTGGAGTCAAGACATGAAGGAATATGAACGAAGTTGTTTCCTGCAAATTGGCTCCTTCGTCGTCATCCCTTAAATAGGCTAGGGGAGTGGCCAATTAGCCCCAAGCCTTACTCCCGAGGAGACCTCCTCCTGAGGAACCATTACTGCCTTTTGGCAGCTCTGCGTGCCCGTGCATTGAGAATAGGCTCCTCCTCTTCTTCCTCGTCACTGATGGCAGCTTCTGGAGGCTCCTCAAGCTTCACCGTACTTATGACCATTCGCTCATCTTCCCCCATCTTGCAGCAGCTATACAAAGTCCCACCGCATTTACACTGTGTCTCCCCTGCCACTTATGAGCCGCCTTCTCCCATTCACCATAAAACAATGCTTGTGCCATGTCTCTCCCACCACCCATGTGTCCCCTTACTCCCTCTTATCTAAGCAGCCTCTTATTCCTCCTGCCAGACTATTCTCAAGCCATCTGTGACCTGCAACTTTTTGCTGGCTTCACTACCAACTGTGGTTTTGAGAAATCAATAGAAAGTTGTGAGGAGGTGCTCACTTAATGGTCCACCATTCTCACTTAGTGATGGCAATGGTGATTGTTGTCACTAAGTGATGCAGGCACATGATGTTGCACTTTATGATTGCATCGCTTAGTGATGGAAATTCCAGTCCCAATTACCATCATAACTCAAGGACTACCTGTACGTGATTTAACACTAAATATACTCTTGTTGTTATCCTCTTCTTTATTTTTAATGAAGCGGGAGATGGATGAGAAAACCGTCGTTATCTTTTATAGATTCATAATGTTTTTACACCCAGAAAAAACAGTAAATAGATCACATGGGGCAAAACAAAAGAGAAAAATGATACATTGCAAAATATTTTGCAACTTAACAAGGCCAGAAATTATTATTTTTGTAATTACAAAAACTAATGAAGTTAATTTTCAAAAACCAGCTTTGTTTAGTGACAGGGGATGTCCCAATGGAGCATAATAGATAGTATATGTGATTTTTTGGGGGGGAAAAGTTTGTTGTACTGATGCTGCTTGCTATCTTAATTGAAAGACTTTTTTTCTGCTAAGTCTTATCCAATTTGACAACTCACATACTTAACCAAAATGAGTTATAGGGATTGCCTACTGGAAATAAGACAGAGAACATTGAGTTGTTAACTTAGGATGCAAAATGTCCTCAGACAGACCCTCCAGGAAATAATTAAGATGGAGCCTGTGCAACAACTACCCCTTGCTTTCCGAAAAACTGATACTTCCTGCATATTTCTGAGTCTGTGTCTGATTCAGAGCAAGAAAGCAGAGTGTGTGAAGAGTACTCAGGTGATGAACCTAAATAGTACCGTTCTTCAATCCAGATCTTTCTATCAAAAGTTATTATTGTACATTGGAATATTTAACTCTTGTTTAGTAAGGTTTAGAAAACAAATATTTAGAATAGGAATGTTTCCCCAAATCCACATCAGAAATAGTAGGCCATGGGAATAAGGAAAGGAAGACTGGATCCAGTTTGTTCTTCCCTGAGATTTTTTAAAAGTAGGATTTGTTTTTGTTTAGACTATAAATAATTGTTACAACACATAGTTCTTTCCTGATATTTGTTTAAAAAGTAGGATTTGTTTTTGTTTAGACTGTAAATAATCATTACAACACATGTATGAGAACTACAGTACATTCCAATCCAAACTGAAAAAGATATGACAAAATTTTCAGAGAAAGAAAATACAATAAACTAAAATTAATTAAAACTCTATTGTACATGGGCTACCTTTATGTATACTGCTATAAATCTGGCAAAAGTAATGGTAACCTCTAAATTAAAATTAAAGTACATCATCATAACCTTAGAGAAATGTATATGAGTTCATTTTTCTTGAATATGCATGCATCACTTGGATAATAAGCACTACCCATCTATTATCCCACATTTCTAGTAGGAATAAGCAAGAGTGCAATTCAAGTACTAGTTAAAAATGAACGGAAATAGAAATCCTGTGCTACACATAGAACTTTTTTTTCCTCTGCTGAATATTTTATTACAGAGAGTTGTTGGGCTACAACTCCCAGCAGGCCCAATAGTAAGGAAGCTTACTTCTCAGAATATCTGAAACATGATAGGTTCCCCTCTACATCTCACTTCTATTTGTGGGTAATACGTCAACAATAATGAAAAATTCAGTTATAGTATTCTTTCTCAACTGCAGGTTTCTTCAGAAAGGCTAGTAAAAAATGAATAAATAAACAAAATATCATGCTTTCTAGAAACAAATATTCTTTGCTGTCCTTAAGCCTTTGTCCACACTGTAAAGTAAATTTAATTATTTTCTCTTGGAATATAATAAGGTTTTTTTACTTCCTACTTTTAAAAAAAGTACTGTATTTTATTTTAAGATATTTTTAAAATTGTGTATTATACTTTGCTGTACTGAAAAATGTTCTGTACTAAGAGTTTGGAATAAAATCACTTTAGGATTTCCATACTTATGAGAACAGGTTTATTTTCCACATATAGGGCATAAAAGTGCCTGTTTGAATTGTCCATGTGAGTTTTGGAGGTATACTGTATTTGCTTTACTAATGAAAACTGAAATCTGCAATTGTATATATGAGTTCCAATAGGCCTGCCTATTAAACTGCTCATATTTCCTGTTCTAAAAGCTCATATAAGACTGAAGCACTGAAAATGTTTATCTTTCGCCATTGGATATCTGCACTTGACAGAATGACACACAAATGGGCTGAGCAGCTGCTAATCAAACTCTTTAAAGCCACCAAACTCACTTTTGTCTTTATTATAAAACCAAAATTTGGTCAACTGAGGTCAAGTCGTGCACTTAACGCAGCTTTATATTATAGGCAGTGAACTCTGTAACAGAGACTAGAGTCGTATATAAACACAAAACTTTTCTGCTGCTGCTCAGGGCTGGGATTAACTTGGATCCCTTAGTCTTCTGCTTTTAATGAAATTCTCTCCCTTCTATTTTCTTGTTTGGAAGACAGTCCGAAGTTATCTCATGCTAATTTAGTTAGGCAGTGCCCTCCAGGGATGTCACAGGCCTCCATGACCCCTCCAGAGAGACTCCAGAGGGAAGGGATGAGGAGAATTAAACATTCCTGAGAAATTGCAAAACAAGAGCCCCCAGAGATTTGTTGAAAAACTAGCTCCAGACTATCTGCCAGAGACCCAAGCCACCTTTTCACCACTTCCTTGACATCCCTCTACCAATCCCATCTGGCTTGACTCAGGGGTTCACTACGGGGACTGGGAAGAGTTGCAGTGGAAAAGTGGAATTCAAGGGGGGTCTGATTTACGCTGTTTGTGTGGGATACATCAGATAAATGGAAAGAGCAGTCCAAGAAAATAATGGATCTTGTTTCACTCCAGTGCCTTTCCCCTCTGTTGCTTTAAGTTAAAAGATACTGAATGAGGAGGTTTAACTGTTCATTAGCAGTTGTATAATTTGATGTAAATGTGTGGGCATATTGAGTTGTATTATGGCAAATGTGTTTAAGATTTGTTTCTCAGAGCGCAATCCTGCAATACTTTTTACTTGGATTTATTTTAATTTCATTACTCATAGAAGTCCTCTAACAGACATGTCCTTATTCTTTCTGGGATGAAGTTGATTTAAATGTTTAAGGGTATTATTTTTCAACCGCAGAGAATACTCCCACATCTCAGGAGGGGTTTTTTTTTCCTTTTTCTTTTCACGAAATCTGTTACAAGCTACCCAGGGCAAAATGAAAACATGAATCTGCCTTAGTTCAAAATAATCTAGAATTAAGTGGTTTAGTAAGAACAAATCGTATCATTGTACGAATAAAGTTGATGAGAATACAGTTCAGAAATAATAGCTAGACACTTTTCTATATTTTCATTCTTTATCAAATGAAAAGGCAACTTTAGTACCAAATTCCCTTTCAAAAAAATATATAGTTTACTATATTCCAGATTTATTATGAACATATGCTATAACAATAGTGCATACTCCTCCTACCCAAATATATCAAATATGAAAGGAGATTTCCCTTATTTGTCATGTTTTTAAAAATAGCAAACTTTTTTGTTTAAATATATAAATATTGCAAATACTTTAAATAACTTGATAGATTACTATCCCGTCTTTCCTCCAGAAGCTAAAGGCAATTTACAGGGAGGTTTTCTTTATTTTATCATCATAACAAAGCTGTGAAGTAGGTTAAGCTTCTGTGATATCCTTCAGAAGTACTTCATCGCCTAAATGTTAATGTTGTAATGAGGAGCAGACTTTTAGGTCTGGCTCCAGGAAAGCAGTTTCAGTTGGGAAGAATTTGGACATTTGTGCCCTTCATAATATTTTCATTAGTAAAAATATTACCCCGTCGTTACTTTTCATATAAACTTTGATCAAACAGACTTCATGAGGCACTGATAAGTATGTTGAAACACATCATTTGAAGCTGCCTATTGCATTCTGACTGCTGATAAATTCTTATGCTTTAATACCTCGGTCAGGTAACCTATCGGAAGTAGATACCTTGTGCCCTGGGATCCCAGGCTCTTCAGGAATTCCCAGGTATCAAGACAAAATATAGATAGTCCTTGACTTACAACCATAATTGAGCCCAAAATTTTTGTTGCTAAGCGAAACATTTGGTAGGTGAATTTTGTTCCATTTTATGACCTTTTTTGCCACCGTTGTTAAGTGAATCACTGCAGCTGTTAAGTTAGCATGGTTGTTAAGTGAATCTGGCTTCCCATAGCCTTTGCTTGTCAGAAGGTCACAGAAGGTTCTCACATGACCCCTGGAAACTACAACCGTCATAAATATGAATCAATTGCCACGCGTCTGAATTTTGATCATGTGACCATGGAGATGCTGCAATGGTTGTAAGTGTGAAAAAGGTCATAAGTTACTTTTTTCAGTGTTGTTGTAATTTTGAATGGTCACTAAATGAATGGTTGTAAATTGGGGACTGCCTGTATCCCCTTATTCAAGATTCAAGCCCAAGATCCCTCACAACCACCCTGCATAGTAAATTGGGCAGGAACCTAAATCTCAGCCTTTCTAGTACAGTCTAGCACAGTGGTTCTCAACCTTCCTAATGCCTCAACCCTTTAATACAGTTCCTCATGTTGTGGTGACCCCCAACCATAAAATAATAAAATTATTAGGAAACTCAGGGGTGGGGTCTAACTTACCTCGCTGCCGGGTCGCTTCCTCCTGCGCTGCGTGGCCGCGCTTTATGTGCACATGGGTGCTTTGTATGCGCACGCATGCGCAGTGCCGAATTTTTTTTAAAAAAATTGGAAAAAAGCCAAAAACAAGATGGCGGAAATTCAGCTTCTGCTCATGCTCAGAAGTTCCCATGGTACAGATTTTTTTTTTTGCAGTAGTCTATTTGCATGTGGGTGGACCTGCCTGGAGACTGATAGAGGAGCGGTGTCTCGGTTCCTAAGACCATCGGAAATATGTGTTTTCCGATGGTCTTAGGCAACCCCTGTGAAAGGGTTGTTCGACCCCCAAAGGGGTCGCGACCCACAGGTTGAGAACCGCTGGTCTAGCACTATAAGCACTTTGACTGTTGCTTGAAAGCGATCGTTTCCTATTTTGCATAATAAGTATGAAAGAAATGGTCTAGCATTTAACAGCAAGTTTTAACATGAATTGAATAATTAGTCAATTATGGTGTCAGCTGAAACTTTTTTCTTAGGCAAACTGTATAAAATAGAGTCACAATGAAAGCTTTCACTTGCAGTCCAAACTATATCCAGTGGATAGAGAAAGTCTACACACCCCTGTTAAAGTGTCAGGTTCTAGAGATGTAAAAAAAAAATCAGATCAAGATAAATCACTTCATAATTTTTTCCCCACTTTTAATATAACATATAAGCTGTACAATTCAACTGAAAAGCAAACTGAAATCTTTTGGGAGGAAAAATAACAATAAAAACATACAGTAATGTGGTTGCGTGGTTTCAATTGAATTGTACAGCTTGTGTTAAATTAAAGGTGAAAAAAAGTATTGGTCTGATTTTTTTTACATCTCCAAAACCTGGCATTTTAACTAAAGTGTGTAGACTTTTTATAGCTACAATATTCTTGTGCTAATCTAGGAATTCCTATCTTAATATAGAATGACAGTGTCCTGGTTTTGTACGTACACAATGTAATGTGCCAGGCAATGGTGAAATGCTCTGGCTTTACTTCCCTCCTCTTTTATGGAATTTGCCAGCTGGCACAAACTATTGGCCCATCAACTCCAGTGAAGATGGGATGGGGCTTGGGCAAGGGGTGGGTTCTAACTTACCTCGCTGCCGGTTCGCTTCCTCCCATGCCGCGTTGCTGCGCCACATGGCCGCGCACGCGCTTAGTGCTCATACGCATCCACAGTGCCAAAAAATCCCCTCCCAAAAAAGCCGAAAACAAGATGGCGATGCATGTGCAGTGCCGGAAACTCAGCTTCTGCGCATGCTCAGAAGAAATAAAAATTTTTTTAAAAAATCCAAAAAAAGATGGCGGTGCCCACGGACCAGCACTGACCGAACCAGTTCCGTGATGTCATCGTGACATCACCAGCGGGTTGCTACCGGTTCGGGCAAACCGGTCCAAACCGGTAGGAACCCACCTCTGGCTTAGGTATTTTGGACAGGTGGGGTCTCTCCTGCCTGGTCAAGTTTATCAAAGCAGGAGAGGTCTCAATCAAAACTGGAGTCTTTGCATAATGTGTCTGAAGTCGGACAGTTTGAGCCTGGCCATTTTTGCCTGTAGTCAGAACTCTAGATTGAAAAAGAAAAAATACCGTATGTGGTTCCAGTGAACATCCTAGTCTGCCTACATGCTTCTGTAGCCTGAAAGCGAATGAAGCATTTGTTTTATTAATTCAACCCATTTAAAAGGAATATTTTATTACTGTTAGGGTGATGAAAGAAAAAACGCATATACAATTTTCTGTGAGTTGTATTCCATAAATACAATCATAGCCTTAGTCTTCTTTCTTTGTCCTATAGCCATGTATTCAGTCTTAAGATTTCATCACACTCTTGTGTTTTAAATACTGTATGCATATTTATTAGACACATTCATTTGAAGCTCCATATATTTACAAGTGATGCTTTAGTGTTTTTTTTTCCTTTTTTTTGTTTCCTTTATAATAAACATAATGCTTCCTGGTTGAAATTGAGATGGTCTCTTTGTGCAAAGTACATGCTTAATCCTATTTTCTTTAAGAATTGAGACAGCATTGCATGAATACCTTAATCTGAACCAAGCAAATCTGCCACTCAGTTCTTGCATCATAGTGATCAATACACCCTGCATGATGAATGGCTTTAAAGGGATTAAGTTGTTATAGCAACAAACCAATACTTCCCTTGAAAGTTGACTAAGGTTCTTTGTAAAAAATAAAAAAAGGCCTTGACTAGTCCTTTCCTAGCATTCATTCCAATGTCTGCTGCGTCTGACCACATTCTGGGTACCACCCTTCACTCATACAGCGATTAAGTTGATTAAATAGGGTGGCTGCTTTTGAGGTTTTCGCGTTTTTTTTAATAGAATATTTGTGCTTTATTTGTATATAAGAGAAAATTAATACTTGCAGCTATGTAAGTCGATGCTTTAAAAATATTTCTTCTGAATTTCATAAAGGGTAAAACTTGGAAGCATTCATATTTTTGGAAATAATAATAACAACATCAACAACAAGAAAAATAATAATAGTTTGGTTTAGGAACAAAGATTTCAAGAAATAAGATTGTGTATTGATTCTTTTTCATGTTCATGATTTTCCAAGCATCAAAAATCCTTCTTCAGGTTTCTCGTGTTGTTTACATTTTGGATTTTCAGTAAATTGTTGTCATGACCTTTCTTTATGACATATTCAGAATGCTTCTTTCAGTTAAATCTTCATATAGAGCAGGTTTGATCACAGCCTTATTTCTGAAAACAAACTATACTCCTCTTTTCTATGTTTAGTATTAAAAACACAGAAAGCGAAAAGCAGATAGACATTGAAGTTTTAAAAAAATCAGTCAATATATAGGCAATTGACTGCAGCTTACTGAAATAGAAAGTTTCCTGAAAATTTCCTAAAAGTTTAGTCAAGAATGGGGCCAGGTACATCTCCTTAAGATACAAAATGCTATAGGCCCGTGATGGCGAACCTATGGCACGGGTGCCACAAGTGGCACGCGGAGCCATATCAGTGGGCACGCGAGCTCAGGTCCAGCGTGCATGTGTGCACCAGCCGGCTGATTTTCGGGCCTTCTGGGCCCACTGGGAGTCGGGAAACAGGCTGTTTCCAGCCTCCAGAGGGGGTGGGGAAGGCCGTTTTCGCCCTCCCCAGGCTCCTAGGAAGGCCCTGGAGCCTGGGGAGAGCGAAAAATGGGCGTGCCATTGCATGCTGGGAGCAGGGGGGTCATGCTTGCATGTGCGGGGGTGCATGGAATTATGAGTGTGGGCACGCACACACGTGATCCCCCGCATTCCCCCCCCCTTTTGGCACGCGAACCAAAAAAGGTTCGCCATCACTGCTATAGGCTATGTGTTGCCTTAAAAGAGATCCTTTCATGAATTGTTGTTATTGATAATTAGTAGATGGACAATTCACTTTTGGTATGGCAACTAAACAGGACAGATACAGGTATTGACTCTAACAGATAGTTAAGACTGCAGAAAGAACAATTGCAATCAGCCTGTTTTCCATAGTTCCGTCCCAAGAGAAGGAGTTGAAACAGTTCATGTCCAGAGTCCTCCTGGACATGAACTGTTTCAACTCCCTTCTTTGGGATGGAATTACAGGGCATTCATTGCAGGCCAAAACAAGTAGACAAAAGGACGGTTTCCCCCCCTCATATCATAGCAATAGCAATAGCACTTATATACTGCTTCATAGTGCTTTACAGCCCTCTCTAAGCGGTTTACAGGGTTCAGCATATTGCCCCCAACAATCTGGGTCCTCATTTTACCGACCTCAGAATGATGGAAGGCTGAGTCAACCTTGAGCCGGTGAGATTTGAACAGCTGAACTGCGGATCACAGTCAGCTAAAGTGGCCTGCAGTACTGCCTCTAACCACTGCGCCACCTCACCTCACCATCACTCTGCTAAATACCTAATGCCTTTGTGTATTTACCATATAGTATGGCTGCAGTATTATTATTTATCCTTTTTATTATCTTTCTTACTCCCCCTCTTTTTGGTATTATTATTATAATTATCATTATACTGTTGCTTTGGATATGTACTGAGAGCTTCTGCACTGGAGACATATTCCTTGTGTGTCTAATCACACTTGGCCAAATAAAGTATTCAACTCAATTCAATTCAATACACTATGAACAAAATTCCAAATGACAGGTAGGATTCTTAAAGAACTGTTTTTTAAATATTCTAGCGGTCAACTATATATATACTGTTTATAGAGTTTTAAAAGTCACAATCTGAGGTTTTCTGTCTATGGCTCAAATTGCTTCCTATTCTATAGTGGGAGGTAGCTTTTACTATAACTAAAATAAAAGAGTAAGAAAATTTATTTCATCATCCCCTGCTCAGTGCAGATAGAATTTTTTTTAGTTCTGTCTTTGCTATCCTTAAGACCATTCCACAGTCACAGATACAATACGGAATTGCCAACATTGTACTCTGGGCTTATCAATTCCGATTCAAGTCATATGTATGATTTAAGATGAGCCAGCCTATGAAGAATATGCTACTCAAATTCTTAAATAATTTATTTCTTTGCCAGTTCTGCTATTGTTTTAGGCACCATATATAAATTGAGAATGCCTGGGTCTCCCTCCTTAATAGTGTGCATTCTTTTGGTTTCTTCCAAAATCTGAGAGAGCTCGTAGAATACCAAGATACAATTTGCCTGAGTGCAGAGCCCAGGAGTTTAAGATCACAGCCATTATGAAAGATAATAGAATTCAGTCCAACAAGAATAGCAAACTATTACCCAAAAATATTGATTCTCTGCAAGTAAATAATATCTATGACAATAATGGATATAGAATATCTGTCAATACTCTGGTAAATAAGTGCATCACACATTCATTCTTTCCAATGCTGCTACTGTTTTAAGAATACTCTGCTTTCTTTATCATCAAGATCTTTCAGAATCATGTATATTTTTAATAAACAGTGCTGATTTGTTTCAAAAATACAATTTTAAAATAAATCTTAAAATAAGATTGATTCAAATCTTCATCCTAGATTTTTTTTTAAATTCCCGAAGCATATTAAATTTTATAGGAAACAATTTTTAAAAACTATTACAGGTAGTCTTCAACTTACAACCAATGTTTCCTCTAACATTGAAAATCACTGCGCGGCAGTTGGAAACTGCTGCGCGGCGTTTTCTTTTCTGGAGGGACCGAACCGGGCTCCCTGGCTGAAGAGTAAGCTGGTGGGCAGCACCTTTGATCTCGCTCTCCTCCTCTCCCTAGCAGCGGAGCCCACCTGGGGAGGCAAGAATTAAAGCCTCCGCCTCTCTTCGTTGAAGGCTCCTTTCCCCCACCCCCCACCCACCCCGATCGGTGGTGATCAATGTTTCCTCTGACATAAGAAAACGCTGGGCGGCAGTTGGAAACTGCTGGGCGGCATTTTCTTATCACGTGCGCGGCCGCACAGCCGCACAGCCGTGCAGCTTAGAGGGAACATTGCTTACAACTGTTCGTTTAGTGACCATTTGAAGTTACAACGGCATTGAAAAAGTGACTTATGACTGTTGTTCACACTTATGACTGTTGCGGCATCCCCATTCAGATCAAAATTCAGATGCTTGGCAACTATCTTACATTTTTTATGGTTGCAGTGTCCTGATCACCTTTTGCAACCTTCTGGCAAGCAAAGTCAATGGGGAAGCCAGATTCACTTAACCACCATGTCACTAACTGAACAACTGCAGCGATTCACTTAACAACTGTGGCAGCAAAAATCATAAAATGGGACACAACTCACTTAACAACTGTCTCGCTTAGCAACAGAAATTTTGGACTGAATTGTCAAGGACTATCTATCTATACACCATGGTTTCAGGTTAGGATACACACCCAACCACCCACCCACGCATGTACAGTATGCACACAAAACACCTGTATAAAAAAATCATTCTGAACCTTTACAAGAAAAAAAAGAAAGAAGAAAAAGTGAAGGGTGACATATATATTAAACTTCTTTTGTCAGTGAACTTTCCCAACAAACAGCTTTCTGTTTCATTTTGCCTCTGGCAAAAATTTCTAAAGATCAGAAATAAAGCCTTACACAAATACTTTTGTATGTTGAAGAAACAATAATTTGACATTCACTGATACCAGGAAGAAGACAACATTGAACTTATGTTTGATAATACAGTAGGGGCATTGTGCATTCACTCGAAGCAAAAGATGAAAATTTTAGAATGAATTAAGGGCAAAAGTTTCTCAGAGTTCATATTTTAAAGTTTATCTAGATTATACTGCATCTATTCTTAAGCATTTTCTTCTATTGCCAGCTATTAAATTTACATAGTCCAGGGAGTTTCACAAGGAAAAAAAAACACTATTCTTTGTTTAGTACTGTCCTTCCTGAGCATTACAGCATGCTAAGAAACTGCATTGGTTTCCCTTCCATTGAGGTCCCCAAAAACTCTTTTTTTTTAACAAGAGCACGACTGTTGTTCCTGAGCCCAATGGCCACATTTAAAGCAGGTTACTGAAGGGGGGAAACATAATTATTTGTAGGAAAACATGTTCCAGCTTGTCTATTTGACAAGCACATAAATGAAGAAGCTAATCAAGAGAGCTAGAGTAATTATTTACTATAGAGCAGAGTATAGGACAGGCCTAAAAGAGGAAGTAAAGGCACAGCATTTGTTTAACATTTCTAGCTAAAGCTACTGATCAGGGCTCCCCAGACCATGAGGGACAAGGGTGCTTCATTCTCTTAGAGTTTGTATAGGAGATATGTCATCATTTACAAATAAACATCCTTATCTGAAACCAGAAAGAGATGGCACCTAACAAAAACCTTTGTTCCCATAGCTACCTCAGGGATGGGTTCGGACTGGTTCGCCGAAACCGGTAGTGACCCGCTGGTGACGTCACGATAACGTCACCGAACTGGATCGGTCGGTACCGATCCGTGGGCGCCGCCATCTTTTTTTTTAAAGTTTTTTAAAAGATTGTATTTATTTTTCCTTCTGAGCATGCGCAGAAGCCGGGTTCCAGCACTGTGCATGCAGTCGCCATCTTTTTTTTCTGCTTAGGGTTTTTTTTCATTAATGCGCATGCGCGCACCCACGAGGCACGCCCACGCGGCGCAGGAGGGAGGGAGAGAACTGGCAGTAAGGTAAGTTGGAACCCACCCCTGATTTGGGCTGGAAAACACACCCACGCCCCATCCCTTTATTCACTGGAGTTGTCCTTCTGCTTTCCCCGGTTGCTTCCCTGATTCCTGCACTACAAAAAACCCATTGAAAAATCAGAACGATTGGCCCTTTTTGCAGGAGGCTCTCCTAACAGGAAAGGAAGGGAAGGGACTGGCAAGGAGAAATACACTGAATCAGTATGAGGAAACCTCCCAGTTTTTTAGCAGCGCTGCTGAATTTCAAAAGAGAACCCAACAGTTCCTCCCCACGTGAGTTATTTGTGCCTGTGCAAAGCAAAACTTTACTGAAGGGGGGGAAAAAGCAATGAGGAATCAGGGAAGCAACCGGGAAAAGCAGAAGGACAACTCCTGTGGATAAAGGGATGGGGTGGGTGGGGTTTTTTCCAGCCCAAATGATTCGGGGCAACGTTTATTCTCAGCAGAGCCAGGGTGGGCAGGCAGGCAGCGACACAAAGTTCGTTTATTTATTTAGCTATGCTGGCTGGGGAATTCTGGGAGTTGGAGTCCACAAGTCTTAAAATTGCCATGGTTGGAGACCCCTGTTCTAGAGGCTTCTCTGCAGTAGTTTGTGCTAAGAGTAGCTCCCTACATATGTGTGGGTACTAGGTTATATTCCTCTTTGCTCCCAAGATGGCCCGCTGTCCTCCCCGTGAAGGCGAGGGGACAATGGGCAGGAGGGACTTGCGAGCCAATTTGTTCACCGACGGGCTGAGCCCCAGGGTAACCAGCAGCTACTGAGGCCGCGGCTGGGCAAAAAGGACTCAGAATGTGAAGGCAAGGACGAGTGCTGCTGCGGCCGCTGTCCGGGATCGTTCCCTCCCCCCCACTGCTTAGTCCAACCCCGGGGTCATTTTTGCCAGCCCACATACTAACTCTACCCGTGTGATTATTAGTCAAGAGTTTTTAAAAATGTCAATTTTTCCCTGTGGTTTGCTGCCGTTCTTCTGAGTCCTACTGTTGGGATTGGTGGGGAGGGGGAGTTACGGTTCTTGCTTGATGCTTTTGGGCCAGGTTCTTTATAGCTGTGTTGTGGCCGCCAGCAGCCTGTGCAGCTGGTAGCTGATTCGGACAGCGAAGAGGCTGATGTTGTGATTCGCCAGCGGCCTGTGCAGCTGGTACCAGAGTCGGACAGTGAGGAGGCTGGAGAGGACTCGGTGCCAGAGGCAGAGATTCAGCCAGGGCCTTCAGAACCTCCAGAGGCTGCCATAAGTAAAGATGAAGAAGAAGAGGAGCCTGTTCTCAATGCGCGTGCACGCAGAGCTGCCAAAAGGCAGGAATGGCTCTTGAGGAGAAGGACTACTCGAGAGTAGGCTTTGGGTAATTGGCCACTCCCATAGCCTATTTAAGTGGTGAAATCGAGGAAGGAATTTGCAGGAAGCAACTAAGTTCATTCCAATTGCTGGTCATTGAAATTAAAGCCTCTGTGTCTGGTCCCGTTTGAACTCGTCAAAGTTGCCTGCAAATTCCTCCTGGGCGTTTTGCCAAACAGCCAGGTTTGTGTGCTTTTATCTGGAAGACTCTTTGTCTGACTTAAGTTATTTTGTTTGAACTATTGCCGGCTGTTAAGGAGCTTAATTTATAATATATAGTTTAGCTGCTCCAGACGAGCCATTCTCCCCTCTCCCTGCCCGAACATACAGCTGCTTCTCGCCCGCCCCGCTCCCTCGCACCCGGGAGCAGCAGGGACAATCTGCAGGGGAGCAGCTCCAAACGAGCCTGTGTCTCCCGAAGCTGCTGCCATTGGAACTGCGACAGTTGAGAGGCGGGCACGGCAGCTGTATGTTCAGGCAGGGTGAGGGGGTGGGAAATGGATCTGGCCCCATTCCACTGCACCAGCAAAGAAGCACGGAGATTCCAGCCCATCCGCCCCATGAACGAAGCGGGCGGTGTGAAGGAGACCGCTCAGCAGCAGCAGGTTGCGCATAGGAGGAGCAGCGGGGGACCCCCTGCCCTTCCCTCACCTGCCTTCTACGCACAAACACGAACCGCCGCCTGCCCTGAACTCCTCGCTGCTCCCACACTAATGTCCCGGACCCACTCAACCGCGCTTCTTTCCTGGTCTCGGAGCCAAAGCCAGGAAGGTGAGAAGGGCGGCTGTGGTGGCAACGGCGCTCCAGGACAGCACATGACAGGGGATGCGCCACTGCCGAGCTGGGCCACCTGCCCACCCTCCCAGTCCCAGAGCACTTTCTTCCTTTTCCCGCTTCCAAGAAGAGAGAAAGAAAAAGGAAGGAAGGAAGGAAGGAAGGAAGGAAGGAAGGAAGGAAGGAAGGAAGGAAGGAAGGAAGGAAGGAAGGAAGGAAGGAAGAGAAAGACAGACAGACAGACAGACAGACAGACAGAGGAAGGGAGAGAGAGAGAAGAAAGAAAGACAGACTGACAGGAAAAGAAAGAAGGAAAAAAGGAAAGGAAAGAAGGAAAGGAAAGGAAAGGAAAGAAGGAGGAAAGGAAAGGAAAAAAGGAAAGGAAAGAAGGAAAGAAGGAAAGGAAGAAAGGAAGGAAGAAAAAGAAAGAACGAGAAAGAAAGAAAGAAAGAAAGAGAAAGAAAGAAAGAAAGAAAGAAAGAAAGAAAGAAAGAAAGAAAGAAAGAAAAACTTATTACCACAATTGAGCCCAAAATTTTGGTTGCTAAGCAAGAGCGTTGTTAAGTGAGTTTCACCATGTTTTACAAGTTGGCCATGCCCACCCGGTCACCTGACCACCAAAACACGCCATCTGAAGCCACACCCACCTGACTCCAAGCCACGCCCACAAAATAAGCCATGCCCACAGAACCAGTAGTAAAATAATTTGGAACCCACCCCTGATCTACCTTGGTGGTAGCCATATAACAGAATCTAATAGCATAACCTCCTGTATCATTTCAGAAATACTGTAAAATGTTCCAATTTTTAGGTGTACTGTGTCACTGATCTTTAGCTGGCTATTCTTGAGCAATGCATTTCAAAGATAAATTGCAACAGGGAACATTTGTTAAAGGCTTTAGCTCTAGTGCAGTTATATGGATAGACATGGTTTTAAAATTACGTATAATGAGTAGAGAACATAAGATTAAAAAGTCTGTGTGATTACATAACTATTTGTAAATGAAGCAATTACAGTATCACTGGCTATAATTTTTATATTTCATTTCTCTCGAATATTGGTCTTTACTTTCCATGCTCCAGTCATGGAAGTTTATATACCGGTACTTGTAAATGAGATTAACACTTTGAGCAAATGATTATGTCAGCTGCTATTTCCAAATATTGTATCATGATCAATGTGATAGTATACCACAGGGGTCGGGAACCTATGGCTCGCGAGCCAGATGTGGCTCTTTTGATGATTGTATATGGCTCGGTTCGCGCTCTTGCATCTCCGCCGCCGACGGGGGCGGGTGCCGGGCGAACGTGCCCACTCCCAGCGCGGGGAACTGCGGCCCCGCATCCAGCAGCATGCCGCTCGAACCCCCCTCCAAGGTCCGGGGCTCTGGGCTGCCGCCGCCGCTGGAGCAAAACAAAGAACGAACGGCGCTACCGAGGCGAGTCCAGGCGCAGGCGGCGACCCGAAGAGTATTAAACGGCTGAGGCGGGGGCGGGCCGGCCGACCGGCAGGCGGGAAGGGCAGCCCTGAAGGGACGAAGGCAAAGAGCAGTCCGGGGAGAGGAAGGGGGGAGAGAGAGAGAAAGAGAGCGAGAGAGAGCGGGGGGGGGTGAGGGAGAGGGGGGGTCTCGCTTTTCCCTGGGAAAATATAAACACAAGGCACAAACCCCCAGCGAAGAGATGTCAGCGCCACAGTCACACCAACAGGCTCTCGCACAAACAGGCGGGCAGATATAGTGAGAGCCGCGCGCGCGCTCTCTCTCGCGCGCGCCCGCACGTACACAGGGAGGAAAAAGAAGTGTGCGCGCACGCGCGGGCGAACGAGAGTGGCGGCTTTTTCCTCACGCGCCACACGCTTTCCGAAAACAAATACGCCGTCCGCCTCAGCCGCACTTCTCCGAGGCTCCCCCGCTTTCCCACCACCCCCTCTACTCCCGGCCCTGCTTGGGATCACTGCCCTCCTTCTCTTTCGCCGCTGCCTGCCATTCGCTTTGCCTGGCCGGCTCCAAAGTTGCAGGCGCCGCCGCGGCTTCCTCAGCGAGGGAGGAAACCGGCGTCTTTTTCTTCGCCTCAACCACCCAACCGCTCACTTTAAGTTGGGAAGGGGGGAGGGGGAGGGGTAAGGAGGGAGGGCGGTGAGGGGGATTGAAAGAAAAGAAGAAGAAGAAAGGAAAAGAGGAAAGAAGGCAGTCTGGAACAATAAGGCAGGCGGTGGGAAGTGCCCAATGTGCGTCCCTCAGGCCGGGCGCGGGTCCCACTCAGGCATGGCTAGCGCCAACCGCGAGGGGGAGCGGGAAGAGCCGGTCCTTTCTCCTCCTCCTCCTCTCCCTTCTCTTTGGCGCGCGCGGAGGGGGGGGCGCGTCCTCCCTGGTCTTCCCTTCGCCTCTCCTCCTCGTTTCCTTGTTGAGGTGGGCGCCGCTGCGGTGGCTGGTTTTTATCCCCCGCTCTCCACCCGCGTCTCCTCCCAGCCTCTCCCGCTAGCACCCCGTCCTGCGTGCAGAGGTAGGATCCCACTCTGCCTGCGTGCCCCGCCCCGTGCCCCGTATGGTGAGTGTTATAACAACATTATTTAAAAGAATAAATTCAGAGGCTTATTATACTGACATTTAGTTGAATTCACTTTTAAAATATATTATATGGCTCTCACTGAAATAAATTTCCAAATTTTTTGCTTTCATGGCTCTCTTAGTCAAAAAGGTTCCCGACCCCTGGTATACCAGATTCCACTCTACTATAGATACTATCTCTGATGACACAAGTGTAAGCTTCTACAAAACTGCATTCAGTTTTGGTCACCGTGATGCAAAAAGGATGTTGAGACTCTAGAAAAAGTGCAGAGAAGAGCAACAAAGATGATTAGGGGACTGGAGGCTAAAACATATGAAGAATGGTTGCAGGAACTGGATATGTCTAGTTTAATGAAAAGAAGGACTAGGGGAGACATGATAGCAGTGTTCCAATATCTCAGGGGTTGCCACAAAGAAGAGGGAGTCAAACTATTCTCCAAAGCACCTGAGGGTAGAACAAGAAGCAATGGGTGGAAATTAATCAAGGAGAGAAGCAACTTAGAACTAAGGAAAAATTTCCTGACAGTTAGAACAATTAATCAGTGGAACAGCCTGCCTCCAGAAGTTGTGAATGCTCCAACACTGGAAGTTTTTAAGAAGATGTTGGATAACCATTTGTCTGAAGTAGCGTAGGGTTTCCTGCCTGGGCAGGGGGTTGGACTAGAAAACCTCCAAGATCCCTTCCAACTCTGTTATTCTATTCTATTCTATTCTATTCTATTCTATTCTATTCTATTCTATTCTATTCTATTCTATTCTATTCTATTCTATTCTATTCTATTCTATCTATAAGTCAAAGAAGCAAGTACTGGCAAACAATTCTGGGTCACAAAGAATTAGAAATAACTGAGGAAATGAATAGTTGCAAGGTTTCACAAGGTTTATACCACAATCAAGACACTGTACAGGTTGGTCTTGCTACCATGACCACATGAATGCTTCCTTTATGGTAAGGAGGCAAGAAATGTAGTTAAAGTGAGCCTTGATTAACAAGAGTTGTATTAATGGATGACAGCACAGTTAATAAGTTTTGGTTGGTATGCTAGATTGGTGAGACATGACTACAATTGCTTGAAACCTTACATGCAATTATACTCTCTCACACAAATACAGAGAGAGAAAGAGAAAGTGAGAGAGAAAACAGGTTCTGTTTGCAAGGGTATTAGCCTATATCAGGGGTGGCCAAACTATGGTTCTTTGAGGACCTGTGGACTTCAACTCCCAGAATTCCTGATCCAGCCATGCATGCATGGCTAGCTCAGGAATTCTGGGAGTTGAAGTCTACAGGTCTATAGGTCTACAGGGAGTTGAAGTCTACAGGTCCTCAAAGAGCCATAGTTTGGCCACCCCTGGCCTATATGAATGCTTACTTGTCTCCCGACATCAAAACATTTCAACTGCCAAACTTAGCTAGGAATACTAGTGTAATATCCTTGGCATAACATCTTATTCTGTAAAGTTAACCGAATGTCAGCAATGAATTCCCATGCTCATTTTATTTTCCATTTATTTGTTTACAAATCAAGCCTGGGATCCATGTTGTAAGTTTAAAAATGCTGCTTTTGATCATCATTGTGGCTATATTATTACATCTTTTTTAAAAAAAATATGTTGGCAACCTATTTCTGATTTGCATGCAAACCATAAATGCAAGCAAATAATTACAAAAATGTCCATATGATAGATATACTATATGCCCATACGCCTATATAGTATTCATTGCTGTGAATCAAAAATGAATGGGCTCAGTGGTGGGTTCCTGCCGGAGCTGTCCAGTACATAGCTCCGGTAGGGAACGGCCGATTGCGCAATTTGCGCGCGACCATACCGGAGTCATTTTCGCCAGTCTGTCGCGCGTGTCGCCATCTTTTTCTGACAATTTTGGGCGCTTTTGCTTCTGCGCATGCGCGGAAGCAAAAGCGTGCCAAAATCTCACGAGGGGACGCACGTGTGTGTGAGATTTTGGCGTGATTTTGCTTCTGCGCATGTGCGGAAGCAAAATTGTGCCAAAATCTCACGTGCGTGCACGTCCCCTCGCAAGATTTCAGCGCGATTTTGCTTCCGCGCATGCACAGAAGCAAAATCACATGAGGGGGCGTGCATAATGTGTGTGTCCGAAATGTGGAGATGCGCGCACAGCGCACCGGCATGGGTAAGTGAGCAACCCGCCCCTGAATGGGGTCACAGATGAAGAATGAGACTATGGACTTCACACCACAGTTGGATTTTGTCTATTTCCCCATACAAGATTACAAACTCACATTTGGAATTCTTGAAAAATCTCAAGCATTAAAGAGGTGATTCTCTATTAAAGTCCAGAAATAAATTCGGCTGTTCTATGGATTTATTTTATTTTCTGTTATTATCACTAATCTATCACCAAGTTTAACAATGATATATATATATTACAGATAAGAAAACCACTTGGAGAACTTGTGTATTCATAAAAGACGGGGGTTCTATTGGATCATTTTGTTAATAACTTTTAGAAACTTCTGCCTTTGCCTCATGACCTCATGATAGTTAAAAGGCAGCCAAAGTCAAGCGGCGAATTTTATCACAGATCGAGGCCTAGCCATGTCACGGGTCACAGTGTTCAGCATGTGAACAGGAAGGTGAGAATGGCTGAACTTTTAGCTCAGTTGTGCAGCCCCATCAGAGAACAAATGGACCAAAACACTCTACAGCTGTATAAAGAGATGAACGGATGAATACCTATTGCACAGAGGCCTTTGTGTTCTGGACATGGTCTCGCATTATGATGGGATCCACTAGGCTGCAGCTTTGCAGAAATTCAAGCAACGTTATCACACCGCACACAGGATCATTTATCTTCTAATTTAGCATGTCATAGGTTCTATACTTGCAATCAGTGATTATTCATTATACTCCATTGAAGTTTAAACGAAAATTTTCTCCTTTATCAAACCAGTAATCAATTCCATAACAGTTGCAGTATTTCTTGTTTGTATTTATTCTGCTCCTGAAGTCACTACAATATAAACCCACAAATGAATGAGTCGAGAATCAATCGTTTAGTGTAGATGGGAAGAGCAAACTCGAGATGTTTGATAACTGAGTAGGCAAGTGTACGCATTTCTACTTAACTGTGTTTCCTAACTATTTTCTGTTGTTGGTATTAGATTTTTATCCCTTCTTTTTTTAGTAAAACTGAACCATATACCGGTATATTCATGATCAGTAACTATATTATAAAATAAGCAGCTATAAAAAGATAAAGCAAAGTTGGTATTATGAAACTACATTTTTAAATATGCTTGAAATAGCAACTGTAGCAAAACTAAACTTTTCCTAATTAAATAATATTTGATATATTTTATAATGTTGCATTTGATATAAAGTTAAAAGAACTTTAGAACACATAAGAAATGCAGTGTCACAGTCAGCATGACACAGAAATTATTTTTTTATTCATACAGTACATTGCAGTCTTGTATATGGTGATTCGCACTGATACGCTTTAGAAATCGTGTCTTGAAGGATTTTAATATGTTGGATATAATGCAGTAAAATTATACAATATGAAAGTTGCTGGAGTAATGAATAACCTTATATGTGAACTCTAGGCACAATATAATCTTTGTTGGCTTTATTATTTTATGAACCAGATAATGCAGTACATATCATTGCACCATTATATACAGATAATCAACAGTGATGTTAGTAAGAAATAATCAAAAGTTTTTGTATGACCTGAATTTGGTATTATGTTAATTTGAATCAGATTTGGAGTAAATTAGATATTAGCCTTTAAGCTTACAGTATTTCTGCATTTCTTGCTATAATTATTAGAGGTTTTCTTCAAAGCATCAGAACATCTCTAGCAATTATCAGTACAGTATATAATAAGATGATGAAGATTTCCTCTGTAATCTAAGGAGTGTATCTTTAAATGTTATCTTATTCTACCTTTTGTGCACCTAAGAAACATATATGTATAAATTAAGGAAAAACAGTAAGAGTTAAGAATTAAGACTTCCTTTCAAAGTCATGTGTATGTCAGGTTTATATTCTACCTTCCAGTTGAAAACTCTTAATTAAGCATGTAGATCAGGGGTGTCAAACTTAAGGCCCAGGGGCCGGATCCGGCCTGTGGAGTACTTAGATCTGGCCCGTGGGCCCACCCTAGAAACTGCAAAGGACCGGCCCGTGGTGCCCATGTCAGTGAAAACGGGCGGCCCTCCCAAGCTCTGTTTTTGCTGGCAGAGGGTTGCAGGAGGCCGTCGCAGCTGAAAACAGAGCTTGGGAGCCCATTTTCACTGGCAGCGTCAAGAAGCAGTGTCACTTGGCCCCAATACGAGTGACGTTGAGCTGGCCGTGCCCCCTGGCTTCATACACACACACACACACACACACACACACACACACACACACACACACACACACACACACACCGAGGTCAAACACAACCCTGATACGGCCCTCAATGAAATTGAGTTTGATATCCCTGACGTAGATTAATTAAAATAAAATTAAAGATATTGTTTTCTAATAAGAAATGGCTAAGGCATCACATCTGACATAGAATACAAATATAAAAACATCCTATATATTTACCCAATAATTAACTGCATCCAAACTACTTGTTCAGCTGCGGAACTGGAAGATACTACTAAACTCAAGCTTTAGCTTTTAATCGTAAAAATGACTTGCAACTACAATACTTATGTGAGCATACCTGTATTTAGTATATATTTCTGATTTGAGGAATGGGAGTGGAATCTGAACAGTTCAGGTGGTATTTACCAAAAGTAACTGAGCTGTCCCAGAGCTTACATTAATCTGATTTGCAGAGTATCCACTAGCATCTGGGGACCTACTAAAGTTGTTTTCTTTAAATGTGATGTGACGAGGTCAATGCAAATAGCATTGTGGGTTATCCTACAAGATAACAGCCCCTTTATACCATATGGGGATAGTTTGAATTATTGTGTTTGCATGCTGATTATTTATTAAAAAGGAATTCAACTTTACAGGTAGCTCTCTGTTTCTTTCACAAAGGGATTAAAAATATTTCATTCATTTTGAATGGACTTAGCAGCAGTAAGTTTTTTTCCAGATATGTAGCGGTGTGGTCTGGTTGATTGAGTACTAGACTGGGAGTCTAGAAACCTGAAGTTCTGTTCCTGGCTCAGTTACTAACCTACTGTGGGATGCTGAAGATATTTATTGCTATTATTTCTCTTCTTTGTTTTCTCTGTGTTAACTTTTTATTACTGAAACCACATTTACACCAACAGGTCCAGCTAAGTAAGGTGAAGCTGTATGTGCCTTATAATGGATATTTGCATTTATTTATTTAAAACCTGGATATAGTTGTCCATCTTTTGTCCTTTATAATGCATCTTTTTTATTTCAATTAAACTATATTAACATTGTAGGCAAAACAATATCAGATTTATGTCTTTACTTTTTAAATAATTCAAGCATGCATTTGGCTACTAACATTTGCCAAATACAATTAAGCAAAAAAGTTCAAGACCAATACTCCAATCTTATTTTACTTCAGATAAAAATATTTTTAACCTACCACCAAAATGGTAGCAGCTTTCATGGCATTCACATAGGATACTATCCAAGAGAAGAGCCTATTGAGATGAAACAGCAGCAATCACATCTAGGCAGCATTTAAGAAGTGTAAAACGAAAGTTTTAAGTCATCTAACCTACAGATCACAGATTTACATTTTTATGCATTTATTTATATTTATAGACCAGCATTTCACACATCAAGCTGTTTTGATTTTCAGTACACTTAGAAGGCACCACTCTGATGGTCCATTTGTCCATAACAAATGGTATATTTGTCCCTGGAACATTACCATCTGTTCCTCTCACAATTTGTCCACTTTGTTACATCCCAGATTACAAGGGCAACTAGCACTGTTGGTAGAAAATAAACAGTTATTCCTGAAAACAGTTGAATACACTTATGGATAATAGCAATAGCACTTAGATTTATATACCGCTTCATAGTGCTTTACAGCCCTCTCTAAGCGGTTTACAGAGTTCAGCATATTGCCCCCAACAATCTGGGTCCTCATTTTACCGACCTCAGAAGGATGGAAGGCTGAGTCAACCTTGAGCTGGTGAGATTTGAACAGCTGAACTGCAGCTAGCAGTCAGCTGAAGTAGCCTGCAGTGCTGCACTCTAACCACTGCGCCACCTCGGCTCCTCTAAAACTTTTGGTTTTCCAGAAAGGTTAAAAGCAGCACCCCACTTTTATCTTTACATGACCATTGGTGGTAAATTTGGGATGGATTAAAACATATAATACAGATAAGTGTTCTTATATTGCAGTGAGACATATAGTTTGTAAAAAAAAATCAGTTATTTCTTCCTCTAATATAAACTAAATAATATTTTGCAAATACAGACTGCGTATCAGTACATTACATGGACCTCTCCATTGGTGAGATGCAGGCTAAAGATTCTAACTTGCTTAGAACAGCACAAGAAATCTTGAGTAAAATCGGGTTTTGAGTTTGGGACATATTAGACATGCCAAAAGTGATCTTACTTTAGCAAGAATGTTATGATTTGTTCATTTATGAAATTTATCTGTTGTCCCAAAACTCATGAATTGTAGTTGGCTTACAGATACAAACACAGTGTCTATGGAGATTCTCGATCATCCAGGTCATGGGTGACTTTCTTGGGTTTTTTTTTTTTTTCTTTCCTTGAAAATATTTCGTTTCTCATCCAAGAATCAAAACTGAAGAAGCTTCTTGCATGAGAAGTGAAACTTTTTCATGAGAAATAAAACCAAGAAAGTCCAGTTGCCTTTTAGAAAAGCATCTTTTTGGATTAAAAAAAACATAGGTAAAACTATTGGTAAGCTAATCTACACCACCTCTATAAATGAAAGCCACAGTAGGCTAAAGCCATATAGAATGCAGAAAGAGTAAGGTTAAAAGAGCATGAATTACCAAATGAAATGTAAGAATAAATGTGTAAAACTAAGAGACTATAGATTCCAGATTGTTGGGTAGGGAATGTAAAAATGGAAATCCATATACCCTAATAAATAAATAAACAAACTATGTCTGATTTAATTTGGCCACGTTATGCTTACAAATTCATTGGAGAAGGCGATGATACTAGGAATTGTTAGTGGACAAAGAAGGAGGGTCAAGCAAAGAACACGCTGGCTTGATAACATCAAATCTGATGCAAAGTTGAAGATACAACAATTCAAAGAAGCTGTGCTTGATAGGGTAGCATGGAGAGCGCTTGCCTATAAAGTCACCAAGAGTCGGACATGATTAAATGGTTAAAAACAACAGCAATATATCTTAATTTCTTTGCTTGCTATTTTTTTACTTCTTTTTTTTCTGCTTTGTATATCATTGCTTATTCCAAAATGGAATAATCTAATATGCAGGTAAGATGTTAAACTGAGAAGTAAAGGGAAAAAAAATCCTAGAAGCCACTTCCATGTTGTTGTCAAGAAAAGGATCTGAACCTGTCCATTAAAATCAAATTTGGCTGATTTACAGTATAGTTTTAGTTTAGTTTAGTTTATTGGAATGTCTATGCCGCCCAACTCCCAGAGGGACTCTGGGCGGCTCACAGTAAGGTATAGAAACCACAATCAGTAAAAGCAATTTGAAAGCATATTAAAAAGTACAATACATTATTTAAAAAGAACTTTCACTCCGACATGCATACCTGGGCCGATCTAACAAGACCATATCTTCAGGTCATTGGCCCCATGCCTGCCGGAAAAGCCAGGTCTTAAGCTCTTTCCGGAAGGCCAGTAAGGTGGGGGTAGTACGGATCTCGGGAGGTAGTTGGTTCCAAAGGGTCGGAGCCGCTACAGAGAAGGCCCTCCCCCACGGACCCGCTAGCCGACATTGTCTAGCTAACGGGACCTGGAGGAGGCCGACCCTGTGCGATCTCACTGGGGTATAAAGTACCAAAGAAGATTTAAATTTTATTTTATTTTATTTTATTTATATCCCATTTTATTATTATTTTTCTTGTAAATAACTCAAGTGGCAAACATATCTAATACTCCTTCTTCCTCCTATTTCCCCCACAAAACCAACTCTGTGAGGTGAGGTGAGTTGGGCTGAGAGAGAATAAGTGACCCAAAGTCACCTAGCTAGTTTTTCATAGCTAAAGCCAGACTAGAACTCACAGATTCCTGATTTCTATCCTGGTAACTAATCAGAATTTACTTTTCTTTCCACAGGCAATGTGGCTAATGTTGCAGATGGATGAACCAGAGGATTTTGTAATAGCTACTGGTGAGGTCCACAGTGTTCGAGAATTTGTGGAGAAGGCATTTCAGAACATCGGTAAAATTATTGTGTAAGTAAAGGCACGAAATGACAATGATATTGCATGATGATTATTCATTCATGTCCATTTATTTGATTGTAACTTTATGGCGCAGTATTTTAAAATATTTATTTTCTCCTTCATCTGATGTTTATGAAATTTGAATATCAGTTAAACGTCCCTCTAGTTTGAAGATATATCACTCATTACAAAGATAAAGAAAGTTCTGCCTAACTTCAAAACATGTATATGCCGTACACTAATGGACCACTATGAAATTACATTTAGTGTTTATTTGGTTTTAAAATGATCCCTTTCTGAAAGTTTGAGATGCGTGGCAATGTTAAATTGTCAGTAAGAAACTTTATGCTAATGTAGACTAATCCAAATAGCAGCTTCTGCCGGGCTTTTTTAGACATAGTTAAAACTCTGACAGATGTACTAAAAAAGGAATATAGTTAGAGAGCAGGTTCTGTTCTTTAAATGCAGTATGCTTTGAACTTCCAAAGAGAAGCAAGAAGGCAAAACAAGCTCTACAAAATATTCCACATTTATTAACATTGTTTGAATTTATATTCTACTTTTGCATAAAAAGATACCCAAAATAACTAATGTGGTGAAATTATTCAGGTCTAGATTTGGAATATAAGAAGGGAGTGACAGTTTCGAGGCAGCTATCTAATATGCTTCTGATAGTCCTTCCTGGTAAAATTTGGAACTCAATAATAAAAAATAAAAAATAATCTTATCAATGAATTTATGAGACAGTAATAAGAAAGTATGGAAGAGTACGATTAGGTTAATTTACTAATTCATACTCTTATATAGTACCTATATAATTGCTTTGGGATTGTACTATATCATAGTAAATTAATTATGAAAGTAAAATTATTGTTTACATATGCATATTATTTTTCACTTCTTCTCTAGTATTCCCCAGTTCCCCAAATCCAATTTTTCTCCTGGTAACCACCCAGAATAGTAAACAGTACCACTTGGTATACTTGAATTTTCGATGTCTACAGTAATGTCAACTAATCGCACTCTCCCCCCCCCCCAAGTAATTGCCACCCTATTTAGCCATAAAAATGTTGAGGCATAAAGCACAATTTATACTGCATATTCTATATACAGAGGTTTTATTACAAAAGTAAAATATTTCTCTAACTCAGATAATAAAATTAGATTCACTTTGTAAATACTTTCTGTGGTTTATATTTTGGTTTATTATACTTACCATTTTCTTGCTTCTGTGTTTTTTCTGGTGTCCATGCATAAGCAAGTCAAACTGAATTAGAAAAAAAGAAGGAAGATGAACACTTTTCCCCATGATACTAATATGGGATTCTGAAAATCACTGATACATTTAATACAATGTTCCTGAACCACAATATAGCAAAAGCACTTAGACTTATATACCACTTCACAGTGCTTTTACAGCCCTCTCTAAGCGGTTTACAGAGTCAGCATTATTGCCCCCAATAATCTGGGTCCTCATTTTACCGACCTCGGAAGGATGGAAGGCTGAGTCAACCTTGAGCCTGGTGAGATTCGATCTGCCAAACTGATGGCAGCCGGTGATCAGCAGAAGTAGCCTGTAGTACTGCACTGCGCCAGCGCGGCTCTTAATATGAAAAAATATTATATTTTCTTCCTTTCTCCTTTTCTGTTACTGCCATGCCAAAAAATTTAAAGCTTTTGTTTCCATTTGTTTCCATAAAATGGTGGCTTGTGTAAGTTTTGCTTTATTGATACAAACCAATATCACTAAATGCAGTTGTTTTAAGTTGCCCATACTTAATTGTTACTATTATTTCTCTTGATAAACATAACAAGAAGTTTTCTAATGGAAGAAGAGATTAGGGAAAGGAAAACAAATAAGCCATTATCTTATGTTTATTATTGTTCACTAGACTATGTTTTGAAAAACATAGAAAGCACAGGCTGTATGTTTGCTTACTATTGGAATTTAGTTCAACTGTTCCTAATGTTACAATTGGAAAAACGTACATTGCTAATTTCTTTCACCATTAACTAATTTGTTTTTAATACCTAGCACCTGAAATGGAAATATCTTTCAGTTAACAATAAACTGTCCAAATTGATGTAAGACAGAGATGGATTGGATATAGGATTCAATTAAAAATGAAAGTGAGCCAAATTAATTAACTCTCTAAGTATAGAAAAAAGAACATACAAATGCATGTCCGTACATGAAATATATTTGAGGTTGGGGAGTTAAAGTAGCTTATTTGTAAGAGGTAATTGTAAGCATGTTACAATATAGATGTCTTCATGCTGCATCCAGTTTTCTTACGATCATTGTGGAAACTGGATGCAGATACAGGTAGTCCTCAACTTATAACCACAATTGAGATCCATGTTTCCATTTTAAGCAAGGCAGTTGTTAAGAGAGTCATGCCCAATTTTACAACCTTTCTTTGTCATGGTTGTTAAGCAAATCACTTGGAGTTCTTAATAATATGGTTGTTAAGTGAATCTGGTTTCCCCCGTTGACTTTCCTTGTCGGACGATAGCTGGGAAGGTCGCAAACGTGATCACATGACCCCAGGACATTGCAATCATCATAAATACGTGGCAATTGTCATGTGCCCAAATTTTCATCATGGGACTGTGGGGATGCTGCAACGGTTGTAAGTGCGACTGTTATAAGTCATTTTTTTCAGTGCCGTCGTAACTTCAAACAGTCAATAAGCAAATGGTTATAAGTTGATGACTACCTGTATCTAGAATGACTCGCTCTTCATATGTTGGTGGAATGTAAACATTTATCTTTAAAATGTTGTACGCCGCTCTGAGTCCTGAGTGAGTAGGGCGGCATAGAAGAACCTCAAAATAAAATAAAAATAAATAAATTTTTATATAGGCCAAACTCCAATAAAGTTGTGCTCATGGGAGGCATCTTTGGATGGTAACACTAATCTTAAGTATTTTTGTGTTTACAACAGTGCATAATAGAACAGTGAAGATGTGAACAAAGGTTTGTTTTCTTGTTCCATCTCTCTTATCCTGATCTAGAAATAAGCAATTTATTTGCATAAAGCTAATCACATAGTTACAGAGGAATAAAATTCTATCCATCCACCTATTTACTGCTTTGTGAAGTAAAAACCAATTTTGAATACAGGTATTCCTCATTTAGTGACTGCACAATACATCGATTATTCATAATCCCACAATAAGGACCATCAACTTATTTGTTAAGGAAAGCAGCCACTAAGTGAAACCACAACTATTCTTTTGACCTTACTTCAGCTTTCTTTGGCTTTACAGATTTGCTAAGGTCATAAATGTGAGGATTGGTCACAAAGTTATTTTGTCATCACCTTTGTAACTCTGAATGGTTGCTAAATGAGGCAGTCACTAAATGAGGATTACCTATAAATTGCATGTCATTTTAACTTTAAAATCCTGATGGAGCATAATAATTATGCTTTTAAATAAAGAATAAAATAAAATAAAGAAATTAACGTCATGTTATTGATTTGAAAAGTACTTTCTCAGCATCAGACTCAGCAGTCTATCTTCTTAGTCAGATGACTGTTTCATTGCATTAGTCTGGAAAAAAAATAACTTTGGCAAGTGACAGATAAACAGTTCTAAGAGTTAGACCTTTAGTTTCTGAAATATAATTGAATATTTTAACACTGCTAATGCCAAAGAAAATTGTGAATGATAAGAGTCAGACAAATTCTAATTTAGTTCTTTGCAGTGACAAGAAGGCCTTTGAGCTACAAATAATTTCAATATACAAGTAAAACATTTTTGAAAAAATTCTTTCTGCCTATTACTAATTAAATAACATGACAGAGGAACATTTCCCTCCTCTAATTTAACCCCAGAAGGATAAACCAAACAGGCAAACACTTGTCTTGACTAATTTTCTGTCATTAATCTTATTAAATAAGAGCAGGACTGTAAGAATAGCCTCAAACCACTGTAATATACAAGAGTTTTTAATGGATGCTGTGAAAAAAGGAAGGAGAAGCCTAATCAGGTCTTGAAAAGATTTATGAATGCTTTTTTATTATAATTCTGCATATAGTTCCGCAGTAAAAGTATGCATTGCTTGAAGGGTTGAGATTTACACCGAAAAGCAATGAATACATTGTCACAATCACATTAGTCTGTATTGCCTTTTCCTGAAATTATTGTGTGTGTCTTATTCTTCAGAGAATTTTTTTCATTTTTTCTGCCAGTATGGCCAAACTGTTTTGAAAAACGCAGATTACAAATATTTTAAATAAATAAAGAGTTCTGGGGGAAAATCACAAGAAAGAAAAAGGTAAGTGTTCGCTTTATAGTGTTGTGTTGTGCTTTTTCATTTAATTTTTGCTTACATTTTATGCTACCTGATAACCAGAGTCCTGTGAACAGTATGATAGGTAAATACTTAAAAAAAAACTTGCACACACAAAAAACATGGCAAATCAAAGGCAATGTAAACATATACCGTATTTTTCGGAGTATAAGACGCACCGGAGTATAAGACGCAGCTTAGTTTTTGGGGAGGAAAATAGGAAAAAATCTTCCTACCAGGTATTCATCTGGCTAACGTCCTTAGTTTGGTCAGCTTCAGCACATTATTTTATCCCTGGTTAGGACTTAAAAAAATCTTATTCGGAGAGAGTAACAATGAAAAAGCCTGCAAGGTAAGAGCTGGGAAGATTGTTAGCACCTAGTTAGGGCTGGAAAAAAAGCTCCGAAAAAGCTACATTCAGAGTATAAGACGCACCCAAATTTTCAGCCACTTTTAGGGAGGAAAAAGGTGCATCTTATACTGCAAAAAATAAGGTAAATAAAATTAACAAAATAAAATTAACAGCCAAGCATATCTAAATCTATCTAAATAGTTCTTAAAATGCTAGGAAATATAATTTTTTTCTTAGTACTAAAAAGACTATAATATAGTTTCCAGGTAAGAATGCTTGGGAAGCCATTGTATAATAGAAGGCTACTCTGATAAGGCGACCTAGGATAAATCCAAGAAAATGGACATAGGTGATTAGAAACGGTATTATTTGATTGTCTGTAGAGATTTTCAGTCATCCAGGCCATGATTGTCCCAAAGTTGCTTTTTCAGGAGGCAACTGGACTTCCTTGGTTTTTTCTTTTGAAGACATTTTGCCTCTCATCCAAGAAGCTTCTTCAACTCTGACAGGATAGTGGGGGATGGAAGGATTTATATTCCTTGCAGACAGCTGGTAATTTGCATCCTTTTAGAGGGTCATTGAAGCACTTGGAGGTGTATCTGTGTCCTCAGGGCCACCTGAGTAGTGCTCCTGGTTCCTGTAGTTTGCAATTTCCCCCCCCCCTCTGGAAAGCCATTCCTATTCCCACACCATTCAAAGGGTGTTCATCCCAAATTGTATAACTAAAAGTCTATAGAGATTCTCAGTCATCCAAGTCATGGTTGTCCCAAAGGTGCAAAAGTCCAGTTGCCTCCTGAAAAAGCACCTTTGGGACAACCATGACCTGGATGACTGAGAATCTCTACAGACTTTTAGCTATACAATTTGGGATGAACACCCTTTAAATGGTGTGGGAATGTTCCTTATGACATTCCATGGAAGCAAAAACTGGAATTTGAAGGACAAGATAGGAAGACTATCGACCCTTTTAAACTTTGGTATTGGAGAAGACTTCTGAGAATATTGTAGACAATTAATAATACAAATAAATCAACCAAGAGGTTCTCACTTGAGGTACAAATGACCAGCCTTAAATTATCCAATTTTGGATACTTTATACAAAGACCTAGTGCTCTGGAGAAGCTCTAAGGCTTTAAAAAGTGGAAGAAAAGGAGGTTGACCAACTGGTAATGAGTGGAAGACCTGAAAGAGCAAGTTAAAGATCATCATGGGGAAAAACTCTCTATGTGGGCACTAAGAATCAACAATGACTTGATGGCTCATAATCAATCAATCAAAATTTTCTGCAACAAACTAAGAGGATAAGGAACAAGTATATAAATGAATGGCGGAACTCAAATAAGCAGATTGTTTACATGTTTAGGGCCTTAGCAAATAAAGTGATCTAACATTATGAACAGTTCCAATACTAAAATTTCTAACAGTCCATTTTATTTTATACTTAATAAAAGTACCGTATTTTTCGGAGTATAAGACGCACCGGAGTATAAGACGCACCTTAGTTTTTGGGGAGGAAAATAGGGGAAAACAATCTGCCTACTAGGTATTCATCTGGCTAGCGTCCTTAGTCTGGTCAGCTTCAGCACATTATTTTATCTCCTGGTTAGGACTTTAAAAAACCTTCTTCTGAGAGAATAACAATGAAAGAGCCTGCAAGCCAGTAAGAGCTGGGAAGATCGTTAGCACCTGGTTAGGGCTAGAAAAAAACTTCTTTGGAGCAAGTAGAGCAATGGAAAAAAAACTGCAAAGACTTAAGGCTGGAAAAACATTCTTCTGAGAGAGTCACAATGAAAGAGCCTGCAAGGTAAGAGCTGGGAAGATCTGTTAGCACCTAGTTAGGGCTGGAAAAAAGCTACATTCGAAGTATAAGACGCACCCAAATTTTCAGCCACTTTTAGGGAGGAAAAACGTGCGTCTTATACTCCAAAAAATACGGTATATTTATTATAAACTTGGCCAAGGATATTTAGATAAAATAGTTAACATCTATTGCAGGTAAAAAGAAATCCTATTAGTCTCAGTCATAATCTCAAACTTATGTTCTATATACTTTGAAGTATGTTTTCATCCACTTAGACTTTAGCCCTCTTTCCTCTTCTGTCATTACCCTTAGCTCAGATCTATATCAGGAACATACATGACTTTGTAAAGAGAGAAAGGGTACTGAGCCCTGATTATTTCAATTGCCCCAAATGTCTCCATGTTTCATAGAATTAATAGGACAGCAACAGTAGTACTAGCTATTTCAGATGAGAAATCACATTCTTCCCTTCGCAATTCATTTCTCTGAAAAGGGACTATTTTCACAGATTTGCTTGCAAAGAAGAAAACCCATTCAAATTCTAAATCTCAAGTGAAAATAATCTGACCATGGAGTAGATGTTAAATTGCCTGTTTTCAGAATTTTATGTAACTGTCCAGACACAGTCAGGATATATCATGCTCTGAGCTGCCCAGATTCAATATGGAGTTAAGTCAAACAAATAAACTAAAGTATTGGACTAACAACTTGTTGAGACAATTTCATTGTTATCAACATAGCTACAAAATCTTGAGTTGTACCAGCCACAAAGGTTTTTGGCATGTATGTTGAAGTTCAGCAGAATGATCCTATAGGTTTTTACCACCGAAACTAGCTATCGTCTTAAAGCTAAAAGACTGAAGATTGACAGTTTGCTGTTTGTTTGCCAACTTCTCATTTTTAATGAAAATATTTTAAATGTAAAAAGACTAGTGAGGAAGAGAGTTTGGTGGGCTACAGGGGAAGATATAAGCCCATTGGTGCCCAGGAACACCTTACTGAGGACTCCGAGTTTTGCCTGTAGACTTAGAAAACAAAGGTTGAAACTGTTACTAAAGCTGGCCCTTTACAAAATAAACCAGCCTGATATGCCCAGGGGAATGTCACCTGACCACTGAGGGACGAAAAAGATTCTGTCAGATTTTGGGTGCATTTGCTGGGAGAACTGGCTGAATACGGGGTTACCCAGGGGTGGGTTCTAACTTACCTCGCTGCCAGTTTGCTTCCTCCCGCGACACATGGGTGCGCTGCGTGGGTACATGTGTGCTTCACGCGCACACGCAGTGCCAAAAAATCCAGGAAAAAAAGCCGAAAACAAGATGGCGGCCGCATGCACAGTGCCAGAAACTCGGCTTCTGCGCATGTTCAAAAGAAATTTAAAAAAAAAAAAAAAAAAACATGGCGGCGCCCACAGACCGGCACCGACCGAACCAGGTCAGTGATGTCATCATGAGCGAACCGGGAGGAGCCCACCTCTGGGGTTGCCTCATGCAAAGTTGTAAGTTTTATAGTTAGAATTGTGTTTGGAGTTTTAAAATTATTTTATCTTTTTAAAAAGTGTGCTATGTGTAGAACTGCATCTTCTTTTGGTATCTTTAACAAGGCTGATTTTGTTAAAATTGGGAATTGACCAGAGGCCTTATAATTGGCCTCAGATTATAGCCAAAGCTTCTTTTTTTGTTTGTTTGTTTGCTTGCTTCCCTTTGGTGTTTGGCCAGAGGCAGGGTGGAGCTATGATTTCACCTTCAATACTCTGCTGGTTGCCCCGAGAACTGGTATAGATGGAGAAACCACTTTCTAATGAAGGCGGGGGGTAGGTGGGACAGCAACAAAGGGACCTTATTTCCCAGGTACTGTTCACCTCCAGCCACAGATACCTCAAAGTTGAAGGACCTCAGAAGAGCGACTGTTTTTTTCTTATTATACCTTGCTTACTTAGTTTCACTCATCATAGCCTTATCAAATGCTACTAGAATTAAAATGAGAATGCTCGCCCAAACACATTTTCCTATCTTTTTTACTATATCCTTGCATTTGCTCATTCCCCCAGCTCACTGGACTCTACACAAAAGGAGCAAGTAAACTAAACACTATTCAACAACTGTTAAGCCCATGGCTCGAAACAATGACATTGGTATTCACTGCTTACCAGTGTTTATTTTCCAACTAGAAGACAAAATGATTAAAAATTAGAAGAGTATTAAACATAAATAAATGACAGCAGATTATTGTACTTAGTTCCTAAAGAAGGGATAATTCTTATTTGATTAAAATCAGTAGCAATATCTCTACTGATTTATATTTATTGCTTGCGTGAGAAAATTCATCATGGTTGCTGCTAGGATTTGCTTTCCTTAAGTATTATCATTTTGCTGCTGAGGTTTCTACAGAGGTAACATGAGGGGTTTTGAAACAGCTATATATTATTATCTTAGTTTGTGGATTTAAAAAAATATTTTCCTGCTACTATTGGTTTAATTCTTATTTAGAAGCTTGTGAATATCATTTAGCCCTAACTTATTTTCAATCAAATATTTGCTTTTAAATCAATAATTCATTTGCACACAAATAGCAAAAATATAGGAAAATAGCTGAAAGATATTTTTGTTTTTTACAAATACATGCAAACATGCCTGCAGTGTGATCATTGTCTTCTTGAGGGCTGATCTTGATACTGAAATGTTAGCATGTTTTTAAGACTGGGCTTGTATTTTGATTCTTTCTGACCAGTTAAACATCTCTGAACATTAACAAGGAAGGAAGGAAATTGGCCATTAGAGTTCTTTTTAAAATGAATACATTCATTCTGGGGATGGAAAAACTCATGTAAAACTTTGGGGTGCATATTAATATACTGTTGTGAGTGCATTAGGCAAGCTCCAGTGAAGTGGTTAATCTGTTTGACAATTAGTGACGAATTCGCTAGCCTAAAAAAATTACTTCCTAAACTAACTATGCAACATTTTACTTGTGTCAAACAATTATTTCTAAGATGAATATTTACGAATATTTTCTTGTATTGCTTTTCCATCCAAGTCATTATTACGCACTTTACATTGAACTAATGTAGTACAATTTAGTCAAGATTTAAAACTGTAAAATGTTTTAAAATCATTAACATTTCATACTGAAACAGCTTTTTTCCTCTAAGATATTGATTGCTATTGTATGATAATCCCTATTTCAAATGTGATAAGAGTAGATGTGCGACAAACAGAAAATGTGAATCTATTGAGATATGTTTCATTTATTTGAATTGGCATTTGGTCTTTTACCATAAAAAATGACTCTGAAATTAAGTAAGAACTAAATTAATGAAAAACACATTATAATAGGTGCAGTTATTAAATTATATTTGCGTAATGAAGCCACTATCAAAACAATTCAAGAAGCTTAAATTGATTTGACAAAGAGCAGTCTTCAAGTATTATGTTTAGTCTACTTGCTATAAGAAGTAGTCCCACAGGAATTGATGAGATAGTTCTGGACTATGGACTTTTAAACTTAAAAATCAGTCACATTATACCATATATAAATATCCTCCATCATTCCATTTATCTTATTTTAAACTCTGCTATCAGTGTGAATGCATTCTTTTCTCTAAATGATACCGTTTAGGTGAGTATTCTCTTGTGTGGCTTTTGTTATGTATTTGAGATTCTGTTATCTTTGACTTGGAACAGGACATCCTATTCAGTCTAAGAAGTAGACAAAAAGATTATTCCACCTCTTATTCCACCTCATCTCCAGCAATTTCGTTACTTACACAATTCAAAATTATATTCAGTTTTACTGAAAATAGCTATAATTTGTTATGCTGGTCAATGACCAAAATAAAGAAGACCTGACTCAGCTATAATTTGTTTTAATAAATACCACTTGTAATGCATTCTTGAAAGTAATCTTCTTTATTTGACCTTAGTAACTAAAAGTGAATAAGTAACTGAATTTGCATATCTGTGAGTTTAAAACTAATGCCTTTTCTGGCAATGACTAGACCAGTGATGGCGAACCTATGGCACGCGTGCCACAGGTGGCACGCGGAGCCATATCTGAGGGCACGCAAGGTGTTGCCCTATGTCAGCTCCAGTGCACATGCGTGTGTTGGCCAGCTGATTTTCGGCCTTCTTTTTGGCCATTTTCGCTCTTCCCAGGCTTCAGGAAAGCCTCCTGAACCCTGGGGACGGCCCAACTGGAAGTTCGGAAGCTTCTGGTTGGGCCGTTGGGCCGTTTTTCGCCATCCCCATGCTTCAGGAGTCCGGAAGCTTCAGTGAGGCCTGTGCGCATGCGCGGAGGGGGGTTGTGCACATGCACGGGACAGCGCGGGGGTTGTGCGTATGCACATGGAAGGGCATGGGTGTGGGCACACGCGCTAGCGTGCACACGTGTACTCTTTTGGTGCGTGAGCCAAAAAAGATTCACCATCACTGGACTAGACAATATGAATTCTACAGTAGAGATCATTTGGTCTTCCAATATAAAATGTGGAAAATGTTGGTATATAGCAGTGATGGCGAACCTATGGCACGCGTGCCACAGGTGGCACGCGGAGCCATATCTGCCGGCACGCGAGCCATTGCCTAGCTCAGCTCCAGTACGCATGTGCGTGCCGGCCAGCTGATTTTTGGCTTGCACGGAGGCTCTGGGAGGGCGTTTTTGACTTCTGGAGGGCCTCCAGGGGGACCGGGGAGGGCGTTTTTGCCCTCCCCATGCTCCAGGGAAGCCTCTGGAGCCTAGGGAGGGCAAAAAATGGGCCTACCGGGCCCACCAGAAGTTGGGAAATGGGCCATTTCCGGCCTCAGAGGGCCTCTGGGGGGGGCAGGGGAGGCCGTTTTTGCTCTTCCCAGGCAGTGAATTATGGGTGTTGGCACTCACGCATGTGCAATAGCACACGCGCATGCACTTTCGGCACCCAAGGAAAAAAAGGTTCGCCATCACTGATATATAGGAATATGGATATAAAGAGTAGTCCAATATTGTTATCCAATCACCTTTGTTCATTTTTTGTTTTGCTTTTTTACATAAATTCAGTAAAGGAAAATTAGTGTTCATTTCAGTAGCAATACAATTTATGAAGATCTTGGATAGTTTGTGATAAATAAATACATGTAATGTATTGAGAAAACCTTTCCTCTATCAAATAACACCTAATTTAAGATAACACTGAATCTTCAGGACTAATAGTGCTTGATAGATCTGCCCTCCATATATTTATTCAGACTCCTTTCAATCACTCAGAAAATGGATCAAAAGCACATACTACAATTATTGGCAACTGAATGGTTGCTTTGAATATCTTCTTTACTTTGTCCTTCCAGAATCAGTAAATTGCTGCCAGTAAATTGAAAATATTACATGATCTATAATATTTCAATTGTTACTCCATCAGATGAAAAAGTATAAGATAAATTCAATGGCCAAGGAACTGGGATAGGGTTGTTTAATAATATTAAAGGTATTGTTGTAAAATGTAAACTGTTCCAAGTAAAACTGTGTTTTGATGGTGATTTTGTCAATGCCGACGGTGTTCAAATGATGCTCCAGATGTCCTGGGATTGCACACGGCACCTATCACTTTTGTCATACCTTTGGTTTTTGTTGCCACAGTTGTTGTTCTTCTATTTGAGTTCTTTGTAATTTTTCCAGTTCTTTCTCTTCTCCTTTGCTGCCTCAAGTTATTGCCACATCCACTGTCCAGATTTGTTTGTCATTTTTACAAAGCAATTGTTATGGGGTGTTATGTGGCAGGTGCTTGTCTGTCCCAGAGCACTTTACCTTCTTCATTTTCTATTTGTCTGCTTTGTGGTCCTACAGGTTCTTTCCTGCAGGCAAATGGTATTTCTTGCAGACATTGCAAAACACCATTGTTGCTACTTAATGCCGTTGTTTGTAGTCAGCCTATACAATCTTCTTGCAGCAGCTAACTTAAGTGGTCCATTTTTTCTTCAGTTTCTTTTTAGAGGCAGCATTTGCTTATTAATATAATATAATAACAAAGTTGGAAGGGACCTTGGAGGTCTTTTAGTCCAACCCCCTGCTTAGGCAGGAAACCTTACACGACTTCAGACAAATGGTTATCCAACTTCTTAAAAACTTCCAGTGTTGGAGCATTCACAACTTCTGGAGGCAAGTTGTTCCACTGATTAATTGTTCTAACTGTCAGGAAATTTCTCTTTAGTTCTAAGTTGCTTCTCTCCTTGATTAGTTGCCACAGAGAAGGCCCTCATTTGTGGGCCTGCCAGCCGACATTGTTTGGCTGATGGGACCACCAGGGACCACCAGCAGACCAACTCTGCGGGCTCTAATCGGTCTTAGGGAGGTATGTTGGAGAAGGCGGTCTCGGAGGTAAACTGGTCCTAAGCCATGTAGGGCTTTAAAGGTAATCGCCAACACCTTGAATTGCGCTCGGAGACCTATACGCAGCCAGTGCAGTTCGCAAAGGATGGGTGTCACATTAAACTAGACATACCCAGTTTCTGCAACCGTTCTTTATATGTTTTAGCCTCCAGTCCCCTAATCATCTTTGTTGCTCTTGTCTGCACTCTTTCTTGAGTCTCAACATCTTTTTTACATCGTGGCGACCAAAACTGAATGCAGTATTCCAAGTGTGGCCTTACCAAGGCATTATAAAGTGATATTAACACTTCACGTGATCTTGATTCTATCCCTCTGTTTATGCAGCCTAGAACTGTGTTGGCTTTTTTGGCAACTGCTGCACACTGCTGGCTCATATTTAAGTGGTTGTCCACTAGGACTCCAAGATCCCTCTCACTGTTACTACTATTGAGAAAGGTACCACATATACTGTACCTGTGCATTTTGTTTATCTTGCCTAAATGTAGAACCTTACTTTTTTCACCATTGAATTTCATTTTGTTAGATAGCACCCAATGTTCGAGTCTGTCAAGATCCTTCTGTATCTTAAGCCTATCTTCAAAAGGCTATTCCTGCCAGCTTGGTGTCATCTGCAAATTTGATGAGTTCCCCATCTATCCCCTCGTCCAAGTCATTGATGAAGATGTTGAAGAGTACTGGGCCTAAAACAGAGCCTTGGGGTACTCCACTGCATACTTCCGTCCATGTAGATGCAGTTCCATTGAGGACTACACATTGAGTGTGGTTGTTCAGCCAGTTATGAATCCATCTGGTGGTGATGCTGTCTAACCCACATTCTTCTACTTTATCTAGTAGTAAGTTATGGTCTACTTTATCAAATGCTTTACTGAAGTCCATGTAAATTATATCGACAGCATTCCTGTGGTCCACTAATTTTGTCACTTTGTCAAAGAATGCAATAAGATTAGTCTGGCATGATCTGTTGCTGTCTGTTGTTGTCTTCTCAATTCTGGCTTTGTATGCATTTGTTCTTAAGGCTTGGTCTTGTGCACCAGAATTAGCCTCTCTGTCTCTTTCTTCAATTTTCCTGCTATTAGCCATTGCCAGGTGTTGTTATTATCTGCTTTGCCTGCTATTTATCTAATATACTGGCCATGTAATACTTTGTCTTGCCATGTCTCTTTTCTATTCTTCATTTAGTCTTTCTTGTAGGCTAGTTTGGTCTCTCCAGCACTCAGTGAGCCTTTATAGTATACTAGTTTCAGTGCATCTTCATCACTGTACCTTCAGATATTTTTCCAATGTCCTTTTTCCTTCTTAGCTGTCTGTTATTATCACCAGTTATATCTGGTCTTCATTAAAGGATTTCCACACAAATGCCTCTGTTTCTATACACAATAGAAGATGAGTATCCAACCTTTTGGCTTGTCTGGGCCACATTGAATGAAGAGGAATTGACTTTGGCCGCATATAAAATATATAATATAGTGAATGTATATAAGTATCACTAAAATAACACAGAATAATTTTAAATGTTTACGACCCAGTGGAGCCGCATTACTAGCTGTCCAGGGCTGCGTGCAGCCCATTGGCCAGAGGTTAGACCAGGGGTGGGTTCCTACCGGTGCGGTCCAGTGCGTAGCTCCGGTAGGGACCCGCCGATAACCCAATTTGCGTGCGACTGCTCCGGTACCGTCTCCACCGGGCAGTCGCGCCATCTCTTTTTTGTGAATTTTTGGGCGATTTTGCTTCTGCGCATGCGCGGAAGCAAAATCACGCCGAAATCTCGCGAGGGGACGCGCGTGTGTGTGACATTTCGGTGAGATTTTGCTTCTGCGCATGCGTGGAAGTAAAATCACGCCAAAATCTTGCACGCATGCGCGTCCCCTCGCAAGATTTCAGCGTGATTTTGCTTCTGCGCATGCGCAGAAGCAAAATTGCGCGAGGGGGCGCGCGCACGTAGCATGCGCATGCGCGCACAAAGCATGAAGGACTGCGGAGCAGCGCACCGGTCTGGGTAAGTGAGCAACTCACCCCTGGTTAGACACACCAAAATAGAAGAAATTGGACTTTCTTCATTCTTCATTTTCTTTCCATTCTTCAACATACATACATACATACATACATACATACATACATACATACATACACATACATACATACATATACATACATACATGAATGTTCACTGTAGCAAAGCTTTGATTATGTATTATTTTAAAACATTGCGATACTTCATGCTTCTCTCAGAATGCACAATGACTTTTCTCAGCGAAAATTTACTCCTGTTTCCCATTCAAGTATCTTTATTGTGAGGCTGGAAGACATATGGTTGAGGATGGGAATCTTTGATGTTGCAAGAAGTGTTTTCTGGGTCAAAATATATATGGGAACCTCTGAATTTAAGATGGGGAAGTAGAGGATTTCTGCTTTATGTAAACATATGCACACAATTTGTTCATTCTGGTTGTAATTCATGAATATGGGGGTTCTTCATCTGCTTTTTCCATTTCAGCTTTTTAAAAGGACAGGATGTTAAGTAGGCAAAAGGATTTTAAGAGGCAAAAAAGATTTGCCTAAAATAATAGGTCATGTGCATCTGCTACAAAACAATTTACCTTTTATAAATCCCAAGATGTGGTTTTCTAGGCAATTGTTAATGTCATTGTATGCTACAAGTAACATATTAAATAAAAGTCTGAAAGACTGTTAAAAATAACCAAAATATTGTGTTAAAAAAGCAATAAAGAACAATTAGAAGAATACAGATGTCTGGGTTTTAGTCTGATGTTCAAACAATTTCTGAATAAACTTGATACAGTTTGGTTCCAAATCAGTGGATATTCTTGTTTTGTTGTAAATGGTTTTTCATGGCACCACTAAAAATACCTAATTGAGATACATACAGAGAGTCAAATGTGCTTCTTGATATAAACTGCTATTTGTACCTGCAAACTAAAATAATTATATCTCAAAAAGTGGGATTTAGGATTTTTTAAAAAGTATGCTACAACTGAAGTGGAGAACACAAAATAATTGAATCTTAGTAAAAATTGTTGTGCACCCATCTAGCTGGTTGTTTGTTTGTTTCTGTGAGGACATGTTCATGGAGAAAATTAACGCAAACCTTGATTATGAATCAGAGAACCAAATATCCCTCTCCTCATGTCAGTAAAGTCATTATATGTGACTTTATCTCTTTACAGGTGGGAAGGAAAGGATAAGAACGAAGTGGGCCGATGCAAAGAAACAGGCAAGATTCATGTGACAGTTAATCATAAATACTACAGACCAACGGAAGTAGTAAGTGAAAGCATTCTTTCAGTTTTGTTAATGAATGGTCCAATCACTCAGTCACCAAACCGCACCATTTGGACAGCTGGTTACAAGAGGTTTATAATTGCTTTCCTGCTGCTAACTTTCAGTCTTTTCTCAATAGTTACTTGGCCACCTCAGTTGTCTTCAATAAACAAGCGATGATGGGGACCATAAATGAGAGTGTGATTATTTGATGTTCTGCTTAGACTGATTTTGATATGATTACAAATGATGCCATGGACAAATAATGGTCTGCAGACTGCTTGATAAAGAATAATAACAGAGGCAATATACATAATGTATTTATCATTTCCACTTTTACGTGTTCTATTGGTAAAGAAATTAAGATCCAGCATGTGGATATGCCTGGGGATATAGATGCAGAAAATTGTTAATTATATAAGAAGATTAAAAAAACAATACTTAAAAAACAGGCAAATAGTCCTGGAATAGAAGATCTCATACAGTTATATTGACAAGAGTTTTGATTTAGCTGCTTTATGTAGAAAGTTAACAATATAGAGCAGTGGTTCCAAACCTTTCTAATGCCACGACCCCTTAATATAGTTCCTCATGTTGTGGTGACCCCCAATCATAAAATTATTTTCGTTGCTACTTTGTAACTGTTATTTTGCTAGTGTTATGAATCGTAATGTAAATATCTAATATGCAGGATGTATTTTCATTGTTACAAATTGAACATAATTAAAGCATAGCGATTAATCACAAAAACAATATGTAATTATGCCAGATCAGAAATTCTCGGGCCAGTCTTTGCAAGAGCACAAGGAATATCATCTTCCACAATAAGTCTACTTCTGTATTTAGACTTGATAACCAACAAGTGTACAGCAATATTTCTCAATCTCAGCAACTTTTAAGGTGCCTGGACTTCAACTCCCAGAATTTAAAGCAATGCTGGCTAGGGAATTTGGGGAGTTGAAGTCCAGGTATATTCAAGTTGTTGAGGTTGAGAAATTGTGCCCTGCAGTGTTGAAAAACTAGAAATCAGATAAGCTTCCAGCAAAGTAATCCCTGTTTAGTAGCTTTCTCCCAGGACTCCAAAGTTTCAGGAGGCAAACGGGGCAACAAAACCCATGATTGGTCCAGAAACATTGCCAGGGTCCCCAAAGCCAATTTCCTCTTTTAAGCTCTTTCTTCTTAAAACTGAGACTGAGAGATATTAGCACAGGGCTAGCCTGATCATACGGAGCAGGACAGTGGCGATGGACCATGCTCCGGCACCACCTCCTTCTCCAGTTCCCTCCGGCTTAGCTCCTCCTGCCCCCGGCGGTGGCGCCCTCAGCACCAAGGCTAGCCCTGCACTAATATCTCTCAGTCTCTCTCTTCCCTCCCTCCCTGTTTGCCTCTTTGTTCGCTGGGTCTCTGCGCCAGCCGAGGGCGAGAGGGCAGACAGACGAGCCTGACCCAGTTGTCCTTCCCACCATTGTGCACTGTGAAACTTAAGTGGTCGTTGGCTGGCCGTTCCCTCCCATGACTCCCTTTCCCTTCGACACCAGCGGGAAGAAACTGCCGTTGCGAGCAGGAGACAGGGGCGGCCACAGATGTCTTAAGCACCACCTTGTACTGTCCAGCGTGCAATCTTGCGATGCCCCGCCCCTTAGCTGATGCAGTCAAAGCTTGGCCGCCAGGCATCACAAACGCCTCTCAACAAATGGCACCTCTCCCGACCAATCGGAGGGCTCGGGCGAGTTGAGCCAATATGGCCAGGCTTGTGGCAGTGGGGGGGAGCTGAGGATGCCGGGGTGACCCCTGGGAAATGGTCGTTCGACCCCCAAAGGGGTCCCGACCCCCAGGTTGGGAACCACTGATATAGAGGAAGTCCTGGACTTAACAATTGGGACTAAACTTTCCCTTGCTAAGCAAGGCAGTTAAGCAAGTTGTGCCCATTTATACAACCCTTTTTTGTCATGGTTGTTAAGCAAATCATACATACATTCATTAAATAAATCCAGCTCCCCCCCCCCACAATTGACTTTGCTCATCAGAAGTCAGCTGAAAAGGTTGCAAATGATCACATGACCTCAGGATGCCACAACCATCATAAATACACATCAGTTGCCAAGTAGTCTAATCTTAATCATGTGGTTGTGGGGATGCTGCTACAGTCATAAGTTTGAGGACAAGTTGTAAGTCACTTTTTCAATGCTGTTGTAACTTTGTATGAACTATACTCCAAAAAATACGGTACTAAACAAACAGTTGTAAATCAAGGATCACCTGTATTGCAGACAATTCATAACCTGAGAGAATTGTTATATCAGGGACTCATAAATGTTTAAAAGAATTTGGTAGACTGCTTTTCCTCTGTACTGTTCCTATGGACATTAGAGTAAGGTTTTAAAGTAAGTTACACATTCTCAAAACCTAACGTGTGCATGATTCTTAAACAGCAAGGATTTTTAATGAGTGGAATAATTTCTTGACAGGTTTACAGTTTCAATTTTTTTTATTGTTTTGACAACTCACTTGGGGCTTTTTTGTAGAAATAAATCGATGTGAGCATCTTAACAAGAAAGTGATGTAATGTAAATAATGTTAACTGAGCAATACATTATCAGAGAACACTGTTGGTATGGTGATTAATTGTGTTGCCTGATGTCAAGAATTGCTTTTCACCTGTCCTTTTATTAATGAGAAGGATCCCTATTTTATGAATTGGGCAGTATTTTACATAATTAGGTATTCCTGCCATTGTCTGGGAGCAAACTTTTGAGGAAGTTTATGAGTTCCAGTGAATACCTTGTTAATGAGTTTTCACACTATTTGGCCTGAGAATGTTGCTATTATCCAATGAGGCATATCTAAGGCTTTTGGCAAGTTGCATGACAGTATCTCTAATTAGCCTAAAATATCCCCTTTGGCTATATTTCTTATACATTAGGGATTTTCTATGAAACCTAGTAAAGAACTCAGCACCTATGAAGTAACTGTAATTTTATTTACTCATTATTTAGTTGGAATCATTTTGCTAATGTGTAGGTGGTATTTTAGGAAAGGGATTATAGATATTTCTTTCTCTTTGTGTCCTTATTTTTAGTAAGTGGCTTTTTGACTCATTCTACTTCTGTGGCAAACTGACCAAAGTTTAGGCATATATAGATTTATAAGGTAACTTTTTGTTTAAAATCATGTGCCAGACTTATTTTTAAAGTGTGCAATTTTTAAAGCCAAAAACATTTATGTTGGGGTTTCTTGATTTTTACTTCAGTTCCCTCTATACCAGGGGTGTCAGACTCAAGGCCCACTGGCCGGATCCAGCCCGCAGGGTGCTTAAATCTGGCCGGCAGGGCTGGCCTGGAAATATCAAAGGACTGGGCCGCGGTGCCTCTGCTGGCCAAAACGGGACCAGGGGCGCATGCAGGACCCTGGGACCCAGGGGCATGTTCAGGACCTGGGGGCGCGTATGGCCCTCCCGCAGCCCATTTTCGGCCTCCTGCAGCATTCTGCCGGCCAAAATGGCCCGTTTTTGGCTGACAGAGTGCTGCTGGAGGCCAGGGAAGGCAAAATCAGGCTGCCCAGGGGGGCTTGTGGGGCCTCCATGAGGTCTGTTTGTGGCCGGCAGAATGCTGCAGGAGGCCATGGAAGCCGAAAACACAGTGTGGTCTCTCCCCCATACCTGCCAGCCCACGGAGGAGAACTATAATGCTGATCTGGCCCTCAAAGACATCCAGTTTGACACCCCTGCTCTATACCATGAGTTGCATTTTTTGCTCCGCACACTTAATTAAAATCCTTCCTTCTAGTTATGTGTGTTCTTGTTATCCATGTCATCTATACTTCTCTCATGTAGAGATCATGTCGGGCAGTCTCACAAGATGGCTAATTTGATGAACATAGCCAGTCACAAAATACCGATCTCATATATTTATTTTTTTAAAAAAGCTGATAAGATTGCTACTAATGGTATCTGCAGGCCTGGTAATGCCCACAAGCATATTGCTTACTTCAGTAGGTAGTATAGAGCAGCGTAGAAATAACTTTTGGAGGGGGGGGGGAATGGAGTGGCAATTAGTGAAACATGTAATTAGCTTAGGAAAACAAGAAAGCCTGAGGAAGAAACTGCACTGGCTCCCTTTGGGATAAGAGAAAAAGTTGGGGAAATGCTGTCAAAGGTCTGTTATCAAATATATCAGTAAAGAAGAGTTTTAGTATGTCTTCTGGTGCCTGATTAATGACTTGTCTTTGTTACGGGTGAGAATAAATGAGAATAAATCTCATAGAGGCGATTTAGATCTTTTCTCAGTTAGAAATAAAGCCGAGATTAAAAGTCTAATAGAAAATATTTATTTCGGTACAAAAACAATAAATCCTGAATAATTACATGTTTGCTAAGAAAATGCGACCGTCCTGGTCAAGAGCCAAGTCAAAGAGAATAATGGTGGTTTAGGAATGCACACATGCGTACAACTCTCATCACGTGTTCTGCCTGTATTGGAATGTACCATAATATTAGGATAGGGGTGCATCACCCTGCATAGACATACAACTGACAATATTCACTACGTGACAGTCTTACCTCAAGCATTCCACTTAGTTAATCTGGTATCAGCTAAGTGTTTCTTAAACTACGGTAGGAGTTTCTTATACTACTTTGTTTAAGGGACAAAACACAGTTCTTAATCCAATTCCTTTATTTCAAATCCAATTCCTGTATTTTCCATGACTGTAATAAAAGATGCACTATTAAATTTGTTTACGTATGGGATTATTTTCATTGTGATACATCTACTATAGCTATAGTGTAAATAAATAATAGAATAAAAATAACTAAGAAACTTTTTCAAACATTTATTTATTTATTTGTTTGTTTATTTATTTATTTATTTGTTTGTTTGTTTATTTATTTATTTATTTATTTTGCTAGATCTTGCCCTTTTCTCCCAGGAATTTAAGGTGGCATACATGCTGCTATCTCTTTCCGTTATCTTTTACAACAATGATCCTGTGAATTAGGTGAGGCTGTGACTATGTGAGCTTCCGTTGCTGAGAGTAGACTTGAACCTGGAACACCCCAGTTCCAGTCCAACACTTTATCATATCATATCGTATCAGAATAAAGCAGGAAGGTACCTTGGAGGTCTTCTAGTCCAGCCCCCTGCTCAAGCGAGAGATCCCATACCATTTCAGACTATCCAGTCTCTTCTTAAAAACCTCCAGTGAGGAAGCACCCACAACAGACAAGCTGTTCCACTGGTTAATTGTCCTCACTGTTAGGAAGTTTCTCCTTAATTCCAGATTGCTTCTCTCCTGGATTAGTTTCCATCCATTGATTCTTGTCCTGCCATCTGGTGCTTTGGAAAATAAATTGACCCCCTCCTCTTTGTGGCAGCCTCTCAAATACTGAAATACT